>CAVLJG010000004.1:13281107-14026677 GCA_963669975.1 Acanthoscelides obtectus
ACGTCGCATCAAAGAAGAACTTGAGAAGAAAGGTTATCCAAGAAGCATAACAACAGAGGTGCTACGAGAACCACGACATACCCTCATCTCAAGATACAATGAGCCGCATTCATAAAAGAGAAACATATCCTCGGAAGCATAATATAAGGTAAAAGTATAAGGTCTTGCTTCGGAGAAAAAGGTAGAAATATAAGCATATGTATTCTTGTTTTCGTATTCATAATGATTACCGTATACTCGCGAGGATATCCTCCAAGAAGAAGTAAACGGTTGAATGGTATTTGTATCTTGAGCGACATGTCCTGACTTGTTCCAGCTTGTAGTTGACGTGGGAGTTCGTTCACTCAGCATCACTGACATTTGTGCTCCAGAGCTTACACAGAGAACTATAGAAAATAATGGCAACGACCTGAGGTTTATCGCAGATGAAATTGCCATTGCTCCCATTATTTTGCAAAAGTCACAAGTTCCAAAAATAAAAATGAGAAAGGACGATGCGTTGAAGAAGATGTTAAAAAAATAGGAATCAACATTCTGTAAACCATTAGATACTAAAGGCTTATTAAAAAGAATCAACAACATGAAATCAAGATTGAAGAAAAAACATCTAAAAAACTGGTAATAAAGCAATTAAATTGTCAGATTGGGAAAGAAAGTTGCTGAAAGCTATGGAAGGTGACTGTAATCCTACAATTGTGAAAATTAGAGGTGCCATTCAGGTTGGTAGTGTTCAAGAAGAAGGAAGTGAACGATATACCGAGCGCAGTGAGCAAACAGTTAGTATTACAGCACCAGCAATTCAGAAGACATTGCCACCAAAAAGAAAATTAGCAACAGAGAAATACGAAACTGAAGAAACTAAAGGGTTAACTACAAAAGAACTAGCAACGTCTACTGCTATTACACCAGTACCAAACAAGTATTTTACAACAAGAGTATTATAAAACGAAATTAGAAATGATGCAGCTACCTGTAACTTATGATGTTCAAAAAAAAATCGGTAAAATGTCAACTTGTCCACTAGGTAGCCGCTAGTTGATTCCACGGCTACTGCAAGTGAACCTAAAGTAAATGTCAGCTAGTTCAAATAAGGTGATATTTTTAAGGAAAAGCTACATTTCAAAAAACGCACATAATGTCAAAAAAATCGACAATGTTACCTTTTAAGTTACACGTCACCTACTCGAGTATAAGTAAACGACTTGATCTCAAAAATCGTATAGGCAATGGAAGACCAAAATTAAACTTGTGAATCATCTATAAATGTCAAACAATACGAATGTTTCTTGTCAATTTTATATCGTTGTCATGCGACCCTAAAATGATGCATAAGGTGCTTTGAATAGGTCTGATTCAGAAAAAAGTACTGAGCTGATTTCAACCGTAAAGGACTATCACACCCTGCATAAGTACAGTGTTAATCTAGGAAACTTCTAAGAAATCTGTGTAACCACTTTTTATTTTAAAAGTCGACAACAAAAATAAAAAGTTTAAAAACAATAAATAAAATAGTAGCACTAAAAAAATAAAGTCACTATTGTGTCTTGAGAATCACATGCGCGCTAGTAAAAATCTAGTAGGTGTTTTTTTATTCCTTTTAAGAGGTTTTCGAGGCTGCAAAGAAGAACGCCACTTTAGAAAAATTGTCATTTTTGGCTCCCGCCATCTATCTAATTCATTTATTGTCACCACCTGCAAGAAACACAGAAATATTTAACCGATCTCACTGACGCCTGCACTGAGGTGACCTCCATCATAGAAGATTTAGAAAAATTTTAATGTATCAAAAATTAAAGATTTCTTCCGGAAAAATCGCCTCTTTGTGTTAAAATCAACAACAGGAAAAACCTCACATTGACAAACACTTAGCGACTTCCAAAGGTAGGAATATAAAGTTGTTCTGAATCAGCCGTCGAGCGGTAACCAAGCAGTTTCATTGGCATAGATTACATTGTAGCTTGAACTGCTGACTTTTTTGTAATAGCATGACATCACTTTGTTAAAATAATGAGTGACGATATTAGGGATGCACCGAGTACCTGGTTTCGCAGCAGGTCTCAACGCAGGACGCACAAATGTGTAAACTCTCAGCATACATATACATGTCAAAAAAATCGACAATGTTACCTTTTAAGTTACACGTCACCTACTCGAGTATAAGTAAACGACTTGATCTCAAAAATCGTATAGGCAATGGAAGACCAAAATTAAACTTGTGAATCATCTATAAATGTCAAACAATACGAATGTTTCTTGTCAATTTTATATCGTTGTCATGCGACCCTAAAATGATGCATAAGGTGCTTTGAATAGGTCTGATTCAGAAAAAAGTACTGAGCTGATTTCAACCGTAAAGGACTATCACACCCTGCATAAGTACAGTGTTAATCTAGGAAACTTCTAAGAAATCTGTGTAACCACTTTTTATTTTAAAAGTCGACAACAAAAATAAAAAGTTTAAAAACAATAAATAAAATAGTAGCACTAAAAAAATAAAGTCACTATTGTGTCTTGAGAATCACATGCGCGCTAGTAAAAATCTAGTAGGTGTTTTTTTATTCCTTTTAAGAGGTTTTCGAGGCTGCAAAGAAGAACGCCACTTTAGAAAAATTGTCATTTTTGGCTCCCGCCATCTATCTAATTCATTTATTGTCACCACCTGCAAGAAACACAGAAATATTTAACCGATCTCACTGACGCCTGCACTGAGGTGACCTCCATCATAGAAGATTTAGAAAAATTTTAATGTATCAAAAATTAAAGATTTCTTCCGGAAAAATCGCCTCTTTGTGTTAAAATCAACAACAGGAAAAACCTCACATTGACAAACACTTAGCGACTTCCAAAGGTAGGAATATAAAGTTGTTCTGAATCAGCCGTCGAGCGGTAACCAAGCAGTTTCATTGGCATAGATTACATTGTAGCTTGAACTGCTGACTTTTTTGTAATAGCATGACATCACTTTGTTAAAATAATGAGTGACGATATTAGGGATGCACCGAGTACCTGGTTTCGCAGCAGGTCTCAACGCAGGACGCACAAATGTGTAAACTCTCAGCATACATATACGCCTTTTATCCCACCCTCCTGAAATATTTCCCAAAAAATTAACGCACCATCAAAAAATAGCCAAGGCTACAGCGTATTTTTGCCAGAATCAGCAGTGGCGGCTCTACCATAAGGCCGCATGGCCGCGCGCCCCCCCAGATAAAATGCCGTTAAAAAAGCATTGAATAAAACCATTTTTATTTTTTTTTCTAATTAGCTAACATTTTATTGAACATACTATATATTAAACGTCGCCCTAATTATTTTGTAAGAAATCAGTCGATTTTATCCTTATTTGCCCGGACTATACGGGCCGCATCGAACCTCGCGGCCGCACGTCGGTGTTTTCGAGCGCTTTCGATACGACTCGGTTAGAGTCGAGGTACAGTATTAATAGCTATGCTAGGGCGCATTATTTTTGCGGCCTCGCTGCGTCTCGCATAGCTAGCTCCATTTGTTGTTTACTATTGAATATTGATTACGCGCTGCATTTTTAGTGTCGGGTTTTGTTTTATTGCAGAATAAAGTAGCAAATGATAATGAATAGTGTCAGTAACATTTTAAAAAATGATTTTACAGACGCGTCCCTTCAGAATAAATTAGAAATTAAGCAATTGGGCAGACCTTTGCCGGATTTAAAGTTAACGCAAGTGAGTGAACGGAAGGCAGAAAAAAGAAGTTTTACCTGTCATTTTTCTAAAGATACATATAAAAAAAATAATTGGATATGTGGATGTGAGGAGACAAATTTATTGTACTGTTTCCCCTGTTTATTATTTTATAATGCCGCGTCAGGTATGGACTCTAGTTGGTCAAGGACGGGAATCAAAGACCTGCATCATCTTCCTGAAAAGATTAGAAAGCATTAGGCTTCCCGAAGACACATTAATTCGTGCACGGCGCTTGCAGTTCTTGATAAGACAAATATAGCATCACAAATAAGTTCTGCTTATAGACAAAGTATAGTTGAACATAACGAAAAAGTGAGAAAAAATCGGCTCATTTTGAAACGGATTATAAGCTGTGTCAAATTTTGCAGTGCCTTTGAATTGGCACTTAGAGGTCACAATGAGACTGAAGAGTCTTTGAATCGAGGAATATTTAGAGAATTAGTTGATTTTACCGCTGAGTTAGATGAGGCCCTTAAAAATCATTTAAAAAATGCCACGGTATTCAAGGGAACTTCTAAAAGCATTCAAAATGACATATTAGATAGCATGCTACAAGTTTGTAGAGAAGAAATTTTGCAGCAAATTAAAAACGCAAATTTCCTGTCAGTTCAATGCGATGAAACGACCGACATATCAAATCAGTGCCAAATGGTTTTAATATTCAGATATTTCCACGAAGGCGGCATACAAGAACTTTTTTGGAGTTTTTTGAGAGTTAAAGATAAGACATCAGTAGGTTTAAAAACTTGCATAGAAAACTGAAATTGATCCGTTTCTTTTACAAAGTCCTGAAAAGTTGATAGCACAAACATATGATGGTGCGAATGTCATGAGTGGTTCTGTCGGTGGGGTTCAAGTTGACATTAAAGAAAAATATCCTAATGCACATTTCATACATTGTTATGTCCATCAGCTAAACCTTATTATGCAAAAAAGTGCATCACAAAATTCAAAAGTACGTGTGTTTTTTAATAATTTGTCGGCCATACCAGCTTTTTTTTCGAACTCTACCCATCGATGTGATGTTTTAGAAGAAATTATAAATAAGAAAATCCCCACAGTAGCTGCTACTAGATGGAACTATAACATTCGTACAGTTTACTTTGTCTATGAACATCGTGAGAAACTCATAGAGGTGTTTGAAGAAATAGAAGAGAGATGTAATAGAGGTGTTACTTTAAATGAAGCTTCAAGTTTGAGAAGAGCGTTAGAAGATCAAGAATTCTTGTTTGGGTTGACAGTATTCCATAAAATATTTCCGCATGTTGACATCCTTTATAACCAGCTGCAGTCAAGAAATCAAGATAGTGTTCAATTACAAAAGGACTTAGTAATTTTTGAAAAGAGTACCGACAATATAAGAGGTCAAATTGATGATATTAAAAAATATACCGAAACAAAGTTTGAATCTAATAAAAGAAGAAGAACTGACGACAGTATACGAGGGGTCATTGCCAAAGAAGTGTGCAACATAATAACAATGCAAGTAAAAGATAGATTTTTCTTTCGAGGTCATTTACAGGCAGCCGAATTGTTTAATACAGAGGCATAACATTTTTTGAATTAGATTTTGCGCCCCCCAAACTCAAATACCACGAGCCGCCACTGAGAATCAGGGATGATAGTTTAGGTTTAGTTCTTTCCAAATCTGAATTAGTCCTGTCATGACATCAAGCAATTTTCATGATGGCTATAGTATGACAACATTTTAATAGGTATTTCTTCAACAAAAATGTCGGTTTCAAATGACTAGCTTTTACACAAAAAGTTTGGTTCTACAAGTGTAAAATTACACACTACCTACATACCGTGTTAATATTGTCTTAAAAATGTTCTTTTTTGGAATAGGAAAGATAGGAGAGTATCACAAGTCTGTAATAATGTAATATTAAACTATGGTTAATTTTAAATCAATATTCCAGCCACTAAATTGGATTTTTTCACAAAATTAGAACTTGTTCTAATGTTTGCCAACCTGGGCGTTCCAGGATGTCAACCTTGTTTTCCTTTCCATTATACAGGGTGTCCGCAAAGTTGGAGTTTTCCTTTACACGACGTGTAGATCTTGAAAACATAAGCAATTTTTCTTAGTACCATATACACCAATGTCTTAAGGGAACCGAGATAAAGGGCTCTGCAACATCAAAAATATCTGAATACCGTCCTGTAGCCGCGACATCACCGACTGTTACAAGGTCACTGGCTCAACCCGACGACAGAACTGGGTCGGGGTCAGTGTGTCACGTCAGTATGCAACCTTCAACCGACGGTTACGGTCACGCGTGTAGAGGTAATCGCGTAGACGAGAATCCCTCAACAAGCACTAGAGACGTGGCTAGAGAAGTGCAAGTATCAAAAACTAAAGTGTGGCAAACGCTGCGTGAAGAGGGGCAGTATCCGTTTCACGTCCAACGTGTACAAGCCCTTCAACCTGACGATTTTCCAGCAAGAGTGCGGTTTTGTGAGTGGCATCAACATGACAATAATCCGGACTTTTTGAAGTGCATATTGGTGACAGACGAATCTACGTTCACGCGTAATGGGGTGAATAACTTTCGCAACACTCATGTTTGGTCAGTAGAAAATCCGCACGCTGTCCGTCGGGCACATTTTCAACAAACATTTTCGGTGAATGTTTGGGCTGGCATGGTGAACGGTATGCTCATTGGACCATTTATTCTCCCAAATCGATTGGACGGGATGCAATACCTAGACTTTTTACGCAACATTTTGCCTTCCTTGTTAGAAGATGTGCCATTAAGTGTAAGACAATCAATGTGGTTTCTGCGTCTGCTCGGTAGCGCATCAGCTGATTTCATTTTCTGTTGGAGCGGTATTATTTCGGGCAGAGACGTACTTAGCCCTTCTCGTCAACTGGAGAGTGAGTACTTTTTCCTTTATTTTTTTTTTACTTGGTCGCCCTCGTTTCACTACACATTACCTTTGTTATTTCAAGGGTAGTTGTTTCTGAAAAGGAAAACCCCAACTTTGAGGACACCCTGTATTGAAAAACTTTTCAATTCAAGTATAGAACTTTGATAGAACTACAGGATTCAGAAATATGATTTGTTTATGAGATTCACCTCAAAATCAAAACCACAATAGACATAAAAGCTCAAAATGTTTCTAGCAAGAATTTTTTGTGTAGTTGGCAGCACTGAGTACTGACAGCTAATCCAAGAATTTGTCCATTGATGTAAACACCGTAAAAAATGATCAGTGAGACCTCAAAGAAATCCATCTGAAGAAATTGTTGATGAAAAAACGGATATAAGTGAGTAGTTAAAAGTAAATCAATTTTGAGAAGGTAGACCTCTGAATTTTTAATTTAAATACAACATCACTAGTTCTTATGGCAATTAAAATAAACCTGCGCTACTCACTTCACTGAGTACTCGGTATTCGGATCTGGCCGAGTACCGGCTAGCCTTTTTAAAAAAGTCGCACTCGGTGCATCCCTAGTGACGATCAGACTAGAAGGTCCGTTTTCATTTTGTTCCTCTTATAAATATGCCACAAAAACCAAGATTACTCATGATGAAAATGTGTACCCGCTACTGGGAACTGTGCCACTGGTTACAGAGATCTTTACGGGATCCCAGCGGCACAGAGGCGAAATGTTCATAACTCAGAACACTTTTGACAATGCTCACGATAATTCAATGTAAATGTAAAAAATTACTTACAGCTAGCTTCCGTAACCTGCGTCTTCAAATGGCTTTCTGACGACGACGACGACGCCGCCGCGTCATCCATTTTTTCATTATTGTTCGCCAGCTCTTGGCTGTCTTCTGTCAAATGTAACGCCACTTCCAGGTCTCGCAGTATTTCCGTTTCCTGTAAATGCCATGAAGCATTTTCCAAAATCTTATTTCAGAATATCAATGTTTTGAATCCAAAAAGTATAGACAAAAATTATTCAATCATAAAATTTCCAAAGCTGTCATGTAATACCTTTTAACGTGTGTAATGAAGATCATACAAGACATTTTTCTATCATTGAAGATGCAATTTTGTTTAGGTGGCGAATACTCCATGATAGTCTAAAGAGTTAATAGGTTATGGGCCAAATTTTGGCAATAAAAAAATATTCTTCTAACTATTCAGATAACCTACCTTAGCTTCTATCAAGGAAAACCTATGCTGCAACGCTGTGAGATGGGCAAAGGTGAGATTGAGGTGAGCGTGGAGACCCAGCATCATCACCTCTTTGAAATGCGCAGCGTACAGATGCGCTATCACGTGGAACAACAGTCTAACGATCTTTCTCACTATTGACTCGAACGATAAGGGAAATTCATTTGCTGAAAAAATAATCGTATGTATCAGCAATACGCAATAACCGCTTGGAGCGCTAGAATGAAGCCTAGTGGGTGAGAGAGTGTCTTAAAATTAGATGTGTTTGAGATGTTCAGTAGATAAGGAATAAAATCTTTAAACCCACTAAAATAGATCTAGATCTGACAAGCACCATTAAAATTACTATTTTGACATCTTACATAATCATATGTCAGTTGCATTTTCCATTACAGAGGCAATAAATAAAATGAAAAAAATTACCATATTTTGTAGGAAAAATAGTTTCATCACTAATAGTTTTCTGAATAAACGTCATCACATAGTCTATATACTGAGGGGCTGCAACTTTCGTCTTTTTGCCCTTCTCATCAAACCATAAATATGTTCTGGAAAAAAAATTTTTAATTTAATACAAAAAAAAACAGAAATGAAACAATCTTTTATTTTTGTTTTCCAAGGTCATTTTTGTCTAGGTAAAACTCGTTTTCCGAGTAAATCGGGTGCGTAGATTCCAAATCCGATTGAACTGGGCTCCATGACCCTTTACAATTTTTTATTGTTACACCCCAAAATACCTAAGAGCGCATAATTTCGTTTGCGTATACCCACAGAGGAAACTGGAAACTTTGGACACGAGCAATAATGTATTGGACATACAATTTCCATCATCCTTGCCATGTTGCCAATTAGGATTGCAGTAATCCCCTCAGAAGTGGGGAAAGGCCTATACCAACACAAACCATATCATTTGCAAATTTTCAAAAATCCTTTACATGTCTGTGATCCAGTTTCACAGTTATTCCTATGATCCTGTTTGACTTGAGCTTATGACCATTTAATCAGATTATGCAATTTGTAATAAAAATTATTATGAAAACTATGTATGGGGCAATAAAATAAGGTAATAAACTCAAGTATACTAATTGCATCATGAGAAAAAACAAACTATTGTAACAAACAATATAAATCTGTTAGATAACATCAATTTTCACAAATTCAAGCTGAAAAAACCAGACACTTCTGGATTATAAAAAATGATGCTTTACATAGGAAGTGTCCATTTGAATGTCATTAATATTATTATCAGTCTAGGCATACAAATAAGCAGTTATCTGATTAATATTTAAAAACATTGACATACAAACAATAGATACTACAAGTATACTAACCTCTGACCCGGCCCCGTCATATCTGGGCAACCAGATGGGGTGCAAAATTCACTAACTGTACCATATACCAAGTTCACGTGGTCAAATAGGGCCATTGCTGAAAAATAATTTATTGTTTATCAAATATCTGATCATATAAAATATATTTTCCAAAATTGTTGGTCTTATTTTAAACAAAATCCCAGAGTACATAGGTCTTTATCAGTGGTGATAATACTGTATGAAAGAAGTTCTAGTGAAATTATCTTATATAGAATTCTTTTAGCAAAATGCAAATTTTTTCAACGACTTCTTTTCCAAGTAATTTATTTTACATACAGATTTTTTATATTACGGAAATATAACTTACTATGTGATGCTAGCCACTCATTATAGTCTAAACCAGGTGGGAGGTCTACCAATAACCTCATGTCCATTTCTGGTAATTTTCGTTCTAGAACTGTAGCTTCCAAATATAATTTTGAATCGGTGCTAGTCGATGATTCGCCACCTTCTTTTTCTTTACGTCTAGCTTTGCTGAAAAAACAAATTATTTGAAATACAAAAAAAAGAAAAACAATTTTTTTCCATCCAAATAAACAGGTAGTCAGAACTATAGCACAGAAAACCTTCTGAAATTTAATCAATATCAGCTCAGCAGTTACTGAGGACACGCGTACACAGAAACGCCAACAGACGCGTCTTTATTTTGATATTTCAGCAGAGGAGTATTGCATTTGAATTTAGCTCTCTCCAAGGAACATTATGAAAATGTCCCATATCCTCTTTCAAAGAAAATGCTCACAAAGCATCACAATCAATATTTCCATAAATAGCTCTTCAAAAGTATCTGGTGTAGGTGAAGGCCTATATGCAAAGGAAAGGTCAGTAGTCCCTTGTCAATATTCAAAGGAAGATTCAACACTTGACATTCAGAATAGTGTAAAGTATAGTTCAACAATACAGAAAATATAGTTGCCCTTTAGCTCTTCAACTCTTGAGAGCAGATCTCCCCAACCAAAAAATTCTTTAATCTAATCCATCTTAACCATATGGCCCAAATCAAAATGTCTGAGCACCAATGGCAAAATATGGTCCTGGATGTTGCTCTGCCCTGGGCCCCCAGCTGATTACATGTACAGGAAAATACAACTTATATTTGTAGTGCAAATAATTCTTCTCTTAATCCCCCTTGCTGCAGGATGCTCCAAAAACTTACAAATTTGATATCTATACACTTTTTAATGTTTTTTGTTATAATTGATAAATCGTCTGTATTGCCACTATAACTGGAAAATGAGTAAAATAAGTTATATTTCATCCAAACACCAGTATATTTGTAAAACGATTTCATTCAAAAGTCTATTTAAAAATGCTATTATGATTCAAGTATATATGGCAATCAATAATAAATTGTTTTCAGCATCTAACAAAAATCAAAATAATAGCTCCAGTATAATACATGCTTTATAATCACTAGAAAATTAATGATTGTTGACAGAACAACTCTGTAAAAAATAGAAGTGGGTTTCTAGATCTCAGTAGATTACACAATCTTTCTTTGAATAACAAATAATAAAACATTTGCTTTATATATATATATATATATATATATATATATATATATATATATATATATATATATATATTATATTATACCACAAATATTGGAAATTAATATAAATAACACCACATCACCAGTAGTGTTTGCTTTGAAAAATTAGCATTGTTGCCATGTACACACTGTTCCTTGTCTAGATTGAGAAAACTGTTCTAATTTTCTAGATGGATAAATTGGTCTTTGGGAGGTTAATTTCGTAATTGCTGTATAATTGTATAATTGCATTTACCAAATTAAAAGTGTAATCAAACATGAAATCAGTATAGCAATGTATCTATAGTACCATAAATGTAATCGAAAATAAAAACACTGCAGTTGAAACAATGGAGTTAAATCTGGTGAATACTTTAAATTGGATTATACTCGATTGATTATACTAATACTGTCTTAATACTTTGATACCATTAACCTGATGGAAAAACAGCACTCAAAGAAAGATTTCCTTGTATTTGAATGTTAATTAAATGCAACACTTTTTTAAGCCCAATGAATATACTGATGAGCAAAAATATATGTTGTATATATAAGGAAATTATCTAGATAGTCCAGAATAGTGAATTAGCAGCATGGGATCTTAGAGGCTATAATCACCCATGTATTTTTAATGGAATTATATGATCCATGATTCACATTTTTGGACTAGATTCTAGTTCAGAAGATGGATGGATAAAGATAGATGTATTGAATCATATCCAACAATAAGTAATATATGGTATGGAGGACCTTTGGCTATGTGTTACAAGGAGAATTGAAGAAAAGAAGGGTGAAGGAAGAGGGGAAGGAAGGATTATATGGGAGGATTAGAAGGATAAATGGTAAGGATAAGGGGAGGAAAGGATTCAGGGGAAAGAAGATTGAGAAAGGAGGGTGAGGAGGTGTGAAATGAACGAGGGTGGGAAAAAAGCAAGGACAGGTAGATAGGGAATGAATCGGGGGATGAAGGAGAAACAAAGATGGCTGGGAAGGAATGAAGAGAAAGAAGGGAACAGAAAGTTGGGAAAGCTGGCAGAGACAGAGAGGGATAGAAGGTGAGGAACGAAGTAGAAGAAAGGGGAAAAGAAAAATGGGAAGGAAATAAGGGGAAGGGAGGAAGGAGACATTTAAGTATGGCATACTGTAAGAGTATTTACCTAAGCTATAAGACAGCAGCTATTAGCTTAAACAGAAATTCAAATGGTGCATAAATAGGATGATAACTGATTTAGTTGAAAATTGGATTCAACACATTTCTGGGTTGGAGCCTTGAACTGCTATAAATGTTTGATGTATACAGATTTGCATTTTGTTGTATGTTTTGAATAACAGCAGGTAATCAACAAAGAACCTTGTAGCATTTCTTATACCATACATTTCTGAATGATTTCTAAGCATGAAATAGTTATCATTAAAATTTTGTTTGTTTGTTTAAGATTTATTTAACATGATTGCTACAATTACATTCTTCTAAAAAAACTAAACAATTACATAACACACAGATATTTAGAAAAAAATGGTATGTGACAAACAGGTATATTTGAAATACAAAGTCTGTGGAAGATTTTAATTTAATCTACCAGCTTTTAATCAACCAGTTTATTGGAAGTGCAAATGAGTTCTAATATTCCCTGCTGGGAAAACAGGCAAAAACAGTGTAGTTTATTGATTTTCCACAGGGGATCAAGGTTGTAATTATTAATTATCAAAACAGCTTGCTCTCTAAGGTTACTGAGGCAATGAGGATAACCTACCTATTAATTCCTTTCAGGAAAATATTTCAGCATTAGGTACTGATATAACTCCAAGGATTCATTTTTGATGAGATACAATAAATAGTCAAAGTGTTTGGTTCAGTTCTATATTCATTTCATTGTACTACACTGGAAAAATCGTATCTGCCGACATGTAGGTTTTATTGCTCTTTTTTGCCCTTTAGTTCAAAATGTTGAGACTAGTGACAAATAACAGCAGATACATTTTATAGAAGCTATGGAAGCTCACCAGTCCAGCATGTCAGCTGATAAAAGAAATAAGAATTCAGGCATACCAGCACTGTTTCAGCGTACTGATCTGGATTTTTTTCTTTTTTTTTATAAACCTTTAATTGTCATAAAGGAAAATAGAAACTCACCCAATAAACCAGTCCACGGTATCTCGGAGGTATTCGGGTAATCGCTCCAGTTTGGCGTATTTTCAAGAAAACTCACACAAACGAGAAAATCAACAAACTGAAAAGCTGAACTTTGCAGTCACAGCTGATAGATCGAAGTTATCAACTTCGATTTCTTGATGAATTTAAGGATTGTTTTTTCTCAACTGATGGTTTTTCCAATGGCCGAAAAACGAAATTTTGCACGCACTTCAACGAAAAATTGCACTGACGCGTTTCATTAACGCGAACCACGAAAAACGATTGATTTGTACGTTTTAACTCACTGGATGAGAAATGAAGTCATACTTCTGCAAATAAACTCCATATTTGTTTTGTCCTCGTCTTTTTTCGTTTCCCTTCTCACTCACTCAAGATGACAGCTATCTTCTACAGATGACCACTGGATAGTCTACCATCTCTCCAAGCATAGTTGAACTAATACAGAAATTTGGGAATTTTGTGTGTTTACTTCAAATGTACATATATGCGATAGATTTCATTTTGTTACAAAAGTTGTAATTTTAGCAGGAGAATTGTGGTTATCACATTGGCATCAAAATCAAAAGGTACTTATTAATCAAATCCAAGCGAATAACCAAAATTTCTGTGTTATGTGCCGCGGTTATAATATGGTTCAAGATGACACACGGGTTGATGACGTCAGTTACACGAATCGCTTGAACGCGTTGGTTTTAACCGCGGTTTTGTTGCAAGTTGTTTATTTTAGAAAAGCGCGTATATAATCTCTGATTATTTTTATTATCACTTAATAATCGGTGCTTTTTCGTCTACAACTGTATATGGAAAGTTTAAATAAGAAACCTTTCATAATATTCATGGGAGAAATGTTTTTTCAGATTTTTTTTTAATGATGGAACCATGGCTTTGTAGCTATGATAACTTTCAATTCTCTAAATTTTTCCGCATGTTAAAGAAATCATTTATTGATTCAGCAGAAATGATGAAAAAAGAAATTAGCAAAACCGTATACAGGTGGATATCATCTAGTGAGTTTATATGGCCATATTTTAATATTCTTGTGGTATATGGCTACACAGGATACTTTGTTAAGCATAGGAACTACATTTAAAGTGTCCCTAACAACCGTAATGAGTATAACTAATAAGGTGCTCCACTTTATGGTAAAACTGAAGTCAGCCTGTATCCTTTTTCTCAAAAATGAAGCTGAAGTACAATAACAATATCCAATACCCGGCAAAATTCTAACTTGTCACATTTCAAATAATAACCAGAAATATAAAACTACTCTTGAGTCGGGTAAATACAACAATTTTGCGGTGATAACTATGACATATAACAGCTGATTCGTGACGTCACGGATCTTATAACCAAACTGATAACTACACTCGCTTGAACGGATTGGTAAATACCAACCTAAAATGGTAAATACCATCTCCATTTGGTTATCCGCTTAAATTTGATTATTGTTTGTCGTGCTATCTATAATTCATCATGGTAACCAACTGTACTGCAGAAAACTGCTTACCATCTTTCAAAGCACTGATTTGAAATTTGAATGGTTGTCATTCTGCTGTCAGTGTCTGTCAATTTATGAATTCGATTATTGAATGGAATTCGATTTTTTGTTTATAGTTAAATAGTTTTTGTGTTGTTATTCTAGTTTTTAACGTAACGGTTGATTCTATAGCGATAAGATACTGTATAAGAATTATGTGCAATACCTAAAATATATTCAAATGGGTACAAACTAGGTGAACTGCTATTTTCGCTCTATACTACGTTACTTTGTTGCAGATCCAGTAGAAGAAACACTGGATTTATCAAATAAGAAATTAAAAAAGCTTAACAAACCCACGCCTCATGAATCCCAAGTGACCACGCTTATTTTAGATGATAATGAATTACTACGGCTAGACAGTATAGATTCATTTACCAAACTACAAAAGGTAGGGAAACTGCTCTATCATATCCCCAATTACTGTCATCCAGTATATGTCTGGGCTTCTTATTCATGTTGTTTAATGCGACCTGTGCCTATTGCAGCTCTCAGCAGTTCGAAACCAACTGCTGCGAATGTATGGTGTTTGTAGGCTACATTCACTTCATACTTTAAATCTGTCTCATAATGGGATCTTAACCATTGAAGGGCTTAAGGAGCTGGTAAACTTGAGATGGTTGGGCTTAGCTGGGAATAGTATTAAGGTGATAGCTTTTGCTTCTCTGTTATTTTTAAAATAATTCTGGTTTGGTCAGGATATTATTATAATCAATTGTTTTTGCTAAGCTTACATTGTCTTTGTGTCCAGTCTTATAATAAAAAAATTCTCTATCCATTGATGGATATTTTCAAGAGCTTGAATCCTCACAACACAATATATACAATGGTAATCAAATTTGTGTACAATAGAATATCTTGCAGAAATCATAAATAACAGCTGATTATCTAGTAATATTTCAAAATTCCCCATATTGACAAATGACACATAATTCTCACTGATCTGTCAACACCAGGTAGATCAATGATGTATTTTGTATGCTATAGATTCATTATGTACTTGCTAATAAATCTTTTATTTAGAACAGTTCATTGGTATACAAAACAAATATGCTATAAGCAAGTTTGACCAGCTTTACACCCAATTCATTATTGCCAACATTATAGACTCCTACAAATATGTCACTTGCTGATCAGCTGTTCACCTCAGTAGACATGATGGATATTTGTGAAACAGGGTCTAATTCTCAAATACATGTTATTTGTTTGATAATCAATGTATGAGTTGTTTTTTTTTTCAATGAAAATGTTGAATATATTTATATTAAAATATCCTGACCTATGTGTGGAAAGTAACTTGTGAAAATTTTCAGACCATTGAGCATTTGAATACCAATACAAAACTGGAGTATTTGGATTTATCAGAGAATAGTATAAGTTATGTTTCAGATCTCTCATATTTGAAAAATTTGAAGGTAATCATTACATGCCATACAAATAGTTCAACAAAATATGATATTTACATCTTTCTTAGTGGCCTTTTTAGCAAAATACTCACTCAACGTTTTTTATCACATCCATTTTATACTACTGATATGCCAAAGAACTCTGCTTCTCTGAGCTTTTTTCTATGGGGCAACCAATTTGTAAGGCTTCTTCTCATTCCTGCTCTGTCAAATTTTGTACATCAAGGTCTGGCTATTACAACCACTCCTTCATTCCTAAAGTGTCAAAATTGATTAATATACTTCCAGACATTTTTTCCGGCTCTACTAACCTTAAGCAGTATAAAAAAAGGATCAATAACTTTAATCTCTTTGTACATCACTACTTAGGCCTTATGTCTGTTTCAATATGTGAAAAAAAGTTTGACAGAAAGCTTTCAGTGTGTGCCAGAACCAGAACTATTGCATAGATTGATGTAAATTTCATTTTTTATGGAACTGTCAACATGCCACTTGATCAGCTAATCATCGGCTTCATTTTTAGGAATTGTACCTTCACAAAAACAAAATTAACCATTTAGGTCAGTGTGATCGATTTTTACCCTCAAGTTTAACAACACTAACACTAGCTAACAATAACATAGCTGACCTGAATGAGATATCCAGGCTAGCTCATCTAGTGAATTTAACTAAGATATCTATAGCTAATAACCCTTGTGTTAACATGACTGGGAATAATATGTATCCTTTTCCAATATGGTTCTACTCTCAACTACTGCAAGAATCATCAAGAGTTATCTTCAGAAGTGGAATATGTTTTTAAAGGAGAACTTCAACAGTTTAATGCTTCCAAAACACACGTACCTTGACGAACATGGAGCATCCTAGAGCTCATCGGGTTTCGATTGTCGACCAAGGAGCCGTTCATATCGGCTGATCGGAGTCCGTATCACCAAAGAATTGATCTCGCACGAACACATCTGGTCAATAGTGGCAGCTAGGAAAAAACTAGACGATTAGCTTAGGGCCAAGAATTATTTTTCACCACATGACCTCTTCACTCTATGCAAGGCTCAGATAAGACCTAGCCTGGAGTACTGCTCACATGTTTGGGGTGCTTCCGCCCCGACTACATTATCCATGCTCGATACTCTTCAGAGGAGAGCTGTCCGATTGATCAATGCCTCTTCTCTAACAAACAGTCTCGAGACCCTTTCGCACCAGCGAGCTGTCGGCTTTCTAGTTTTCTTCGCCTACGGGCTTTGTTCTTCAGAGCTCTCCTCCATGACGCCGCCGCGCGATTTGCCTGCCAGGCAGACCCACCTGCCTTCAGCCTCCCATCCGTTCCATGTGGAACTTTGTACATCCAGAACTGGCCGATACGACCGCTCCTTTGTCCATAGGGTATCGAGATTGTGGATCAGTCCACATGAGGAGGCTTTTTCTAGTTCTACTAACCTTAGGCAGTCCATAAATCAACAAAACTAACAAAGTTTCTTTAAACTCCACATAGCAGCCGCTGTGTCTTGGCATTTATCTTTGAATATGACCAACGACATATGAAAAACATAAAGCTTGCTAGATTGTATGATCTCGCAAGTCGGCGGACATCACCATCGCAAAAAATTATGCGGTCGTCAGTTAAACGGGTCTCTGGCAAGTCCAAAGTTTTCCTCGCCATATGACATGTCGTCTTATCTAGGTGGAAGAATATGTTGTTAAGGGCCAAAAAATTCTATGTATATGATAACAATAACAATGAACATTTACCATTCCATGATCGTAGTTTTCATGAAAAATCGTCCATCATTAAATTCCATATATAATATACAGGGTGACTTTGAAGTTGAGTCATTAATTTTCAGATAATGATTGTAGAAGGAAGATAAACCAAAATATGTGTGTAAAAATAAAAAAAAAATTAAAAAAAATGTTTACCTTGTTTTATAAAGTATCCTCCCGACAAGTATTTCAGTGCGGACCTGTATTTGATCGTGAGGTCCCCTGTGAGGTTTTAAGTCACCTGATTCACGAGCCCGTTGTACTACATTAACAAAGGCACGAGGGGTTGGTTGCACTCGATTGGGAAACCGATCCGCATAAACATGTGCCATTTTTTATTTTGTTTGAGCCACGCAACAGACACTATTCACACGCGTTACCGACTAACACTGACTGTATGTATAACTGAACTGAATAAAATAATTGTAAAAACATCGTTCCAAATTCTTTCACTTTTTTGTTTCCGATGCGATGAACCGATAAGGCGGATTATATCCGTTGTTGCCAAACACGAGCACATGATATTATTATTGAGACAGGGCGGTACTCAAACTTCCAAAGGGCTATAACTTTGTTACTTTAATTTTACCAGAAAAATGGTAAAGGAAAAAAACATTTCTTTTGATCAGATCTACTCACTGTTAAAATAAATGACTCAACTTCGAAGTCACCCTGTATAAATGTTCTGTCGATATTTTCATCGGTTCTTGAAGATGAAGGCCTTCCGCTTCATAGTTCATCTTTAATCGACTATCTCCCTTCTGAAAATGCCTTAAACCACCTAAAAACCTGAGCTCTTGACAAAACACTTATCTCCATAGGCCTCCTGGAGTTTAGCAACAGTTCCCATTGCACCGTGCCAAAGTCTGAAGCAAAACCTGATATCACACTGTTGCTCAAAATTGATGTCACTCATTTTTAGAACACAAAAAAAAATCTCTACGGACTCGAGCGAATTCAAACTTGTAATGAAGGCGGATCACGTGTTCCCTTGTCTCCCCTACAAACCTGGCGCCTCCAGTGTTGCCAGCTCGAACGCTACGTTGTCAGTCACATTACTTAATTTACAGACCTTGTATCTAGGCGTCACATCCAGAATATATATTGAGGCATCCTTTATAATTCACACAATGCTCTTGTCACTCAAAGTACGTAAGCCTCGAACACATTAGAATGTGTCATTTACCGAATTGTAACGAGATTTGCATGTGTATTGCTTGAATAAACTTTCTGCTACTTCTTTTCATGGAACAATGTGAAATGAGGTAAAACTTGCTACTCATGTTTTTCTTAACACTTTGCTATAGAGGCTTTGACTACCGTCCATTTGTTATTAACTGGTGCTTAAATGTTAGCGTTATTGACGACTACGTCGTAGATCCCATTGAAAGGTAAGATTATGCATGATTTTCTTTTTTTCCACACTGTTGGCTCATTGCGATTGGAAATTCTACAAACGATGCAAGTCCCTTAAGGTACGCATGTTATCAAATAGAAGAGCAGCTATTCCGATGCGTGGGGATGACGTCATACAAATTTTTGAATGCTGCAATGAAAATAACATTCCAAATGGCCACCATTTCGGCAATCCAATTTATTTATTTAAGGCGAACAGTCTAAGGCCCATATCGTCAGTGGTCTCTACAATTGTAGGGCGCGTTTATGGCCTCCTTGATTGTCATACTCTTTTCTCTCCTTCAAAAATTTCTAGATTACACTCGTCCCGTATCAGCGTCTATTGTTATGTTTTCCTTTTAAATTGTAGGAAATTTCAGGCTGATAAAACATGATAAAACTCAAAAGCAAGCACAATTTGATGCAAATAGATGTTTGTGGCATAACCTCAAAATAGAGCGCTGACACGGAGAAGTAGAAAACTATGACAATCAAGGAGGCCATAAACGCGCCCTACAATTGTAGGGACGACTGACGATATGGGCCTTATGCGTACAATACTGATCTTTGGACGGACAGCTTTCATTGTGATTATATTGTCGCATGGAGTATAAGAGGGAACATAAAATTTACCTGAGAATTATTTCTTCCGGTTCCAGTTTAAGGGCTGAATGGCTGTATTCTCAAGGTAGAGGTCGCAATTTTCGCGTAGGTGACCAAAAAGAGCTGACCTCTTATTTAGCCACAGTCTGTCCCCTGACTGGAGAGAGATTAGAAACGGAAGAAGACAGAAAGTTACGACTGATCTTAAGTAAAGCTCAACATCATCAACAGCAACTGAGACAGCAGTCATCTGCAAATGGTGTGTGACAAAATCTAAAAAACTAATTCTTTTACTAATTGATTGATTTTTCAGTCACCCCAAATCCCTCACCTTTGAGTAGGAAGAAGTTACAGGCTAACAAACACTCACCAAGATTAGGTACGTGAAGCATCTCCTTACCGATATACCGAACGTCAAAACCATTTTTGTTGGGCAAAATATCAATTTCACAATATCAAAAATGTCCCAGTTTCTTGATAAACGTCGTACATGTTTTTCACTATCTGTTATTTGTCTAGCTTCTAGATTAAGCAACAAATCCAGATCTCCAGATAGAATGACATCAAGTTGTTATAACACCTTGAGTGAAGTGAGTAACAACTCTATCATGACTCAGAGCTTGGATCCAAGTGTGTTGAGGCAAAGTATCGGATCTAGAGTGTCGAATGATAGTAACAACTGTCAGAGCATTCCGGAGAAATGTTTAGGTAGGTATGATATTTTTTATATTTGTCTGGCTTTTTCTAAGCCTTCCATAATAACTGTATGGCTTTGGTGTGTAAAATTTGTGTTTCCGTCTGCTGTGGCAACAAGTAGACGAAACTTTGTGTACCTGGGTAATTTGGGCCGCCGAATTCGAATATGACCATAAAAAAGTTCTGAAATATCGAGGAAGCGAAAATTAAGTAGGATATTTAGGGTCGTATCGTCAGTCGTTCCTACAATTGCAGGACGTCTTTACGGCCTCCTTGATTTTCATAGTTTTCTATTGTTCCGTGTCAACGCTCTATTTTGAGGTTATGTTAAAAATATCTATTTACATCAAATTGTTTATACATACTTTTGATTTATATCTTCCGTTATATCAGCCTGAAACTTTCTGCAATTCAAAAAGAAAACATAGTCTCACAATAGCAGAGCGCTGACGCTGACACGAAACAGTAGAAACCTAGAACTAGAAGTACCCTGAAGGAGATAAAATACTCTGAAAATCAAGGAGGTCATAAAGGCGTTCTGCATCTGTGGGAACGACTGACGATACGGCCCTTAGGCTCTCCCGTCCATTGCAACGAGAAACGGACATCAGATACGTGATTCACCCACCTAATTTACCTTACAAACGGGCATTCATCGACACTGCAGATCCGCAAGAATTTTTTGAAAATTTCATCAGTTTAAAGTTTTAAAGTTTCACAATGCAAAAATTCCATTTTTCTCCCCCATAGTTACAAATGAACAAAGCTCTTTACATCGGGGTAATTTGGGGCGCTGATTCCGAATGATCATCAAAAAAGCCGAAGTATCGTGGGGTCGAATTAGGGATAAAAAATGATTTACTCTCCACGAGTCGCAGCACCAATCGAGAATCTGCATACCTGATTCACCCATTAACCGTGTAAACATCCCAAGGACTCTCCTTTTGAGTCAATCTATACGTTTTTTTTTTTCAGACAATGAACCGATCAACAGCCCACTACAAGCCCTTTCAAAGATGGTGCCAGTCCCCGAATCTTTAATGAGCCCTGATTACCGGCCATCCTTGGCCGATGGTAAAAAAGACCCCATGATGGCCTCGATGGGCATCAGCAGAATAGGATCACCCAAGATCACCCATACAGCCAGGTCAGGAAACAATATGTCCAGATCAGCACCCCCTGGAAGGACCCGGAATCAACTGAACCAAGAACATTTGAGGAAATGTGGATCTCCATCACCTTCGAGACAGAAGATCCGAGATAGTGGACATGTCAAGTGAGTGATCCTACAGTAAGATTCAGTTTGGAATGAGCTTCAGGAGTTTCTGGAATCTAGCGTGTTGATATTTTTTTCAGTTTCTGATTCGTATACAATAATCTGAAAGGTTAACATGCCGAGACATCGCGAAGTCCTCATTTCAAATTTTAAAATTAAACCGCAAGAATAATTTGAATTCACTTATTTTTATTTTATTTTAGCAAGCAAGAGACCAACAAAAAGTCCTCCATTCTTCGTCACCGCTCTCCGAGCAGTGAGGAGGAGTCCGAAATATGTGACGCCAAACTTCAAACCATCCAAATGAAAGCTGTCGAAAGGAAAATGCAGAAAGAAGAAGAGGCGAATAGCAATTCTGGGGGAGTGGGAGGAGAAGATAAAGTTGAAAGGGCGGCGATTTGTATTCAGAGGATATGGAGAGGGTTCTATACGAGGAACAAGGACAAGGAAGTGCAGGAGATGTTTAGGGAGTTGCAAAGTCAGAGGGCTAATCAATATATTCAGTAAGTGGAAGCACAATGGAACTCATTCTGACTTTGATTTCAAGTATATATAGTTATCATTTATATAATAGATCAAGTATATAGTCAACGCCAAACAAAGTGGCGTGCACGTCATCAAGGTGGGTGTGTTGAAAAATTTACATTGTTGCCAAACTTTTTGTAAAATAATAAAATTTATTATTTACATATCTAGGTTTATAAGCAATATTAACCTCAAATGAGAACAAAAATAATAGTATAATAAAATTATAGATCTGTACTTGCATAATCATTAAGTATGACAATTATTGATCAGATGACACTATGAAACTACCATATTTAATTGATAGCTTAAAGGTACTGAATAAAAATCCAAATGGGGTCCTCCAAATTTTATGCATGGTATTTATTTTACAGAAGTCATACAGAAAAATGCATTCTAAAATTAGGTAAGCTACTGGTGTAAGCTTTTTCTGTACAATAAAGTTAGTCGGAGTTTCTTTCTTCAGCGCTGTCTGAATCTGAATCTTCATCACTCTCAAAGTTGGTTATTAAAGGTTCGATGTCTGGTCGATCAAAAATTCGTTCTCTTTCATACCATTTAAAAATTTCTTGCTCAGTATGTCGAACACTATTTTTCCACATGTCTGGGGTAACCGTTTGTAGAGCCTCGTTCCACATATCCAAACAGTCTTTTTCACTGTTACCATCTCTACCAATATGTCTGTTATAGTAACCTTTTGCTATGCCCCAAATTAACTCAATAGGGTTAAATATACAATGGTAAGGAGGCAGACGAAGAACTTTGTGCCCATGTTGTTCCGCCAATTCATCAATCACGTATATTTTAGGTGGTTTGTTTCTAAAAAAGCAGTTATTTTAAGAATAGGAATGAACAAAAGAAATATAAACTGTCGACCAAAATATATATAATTAAGAAGCATTATGTACCGAGCAACAATACTCAATAGCTCTGTTTTAAACATTGTGTTTAAAAATGGTATGTTTTGATTTGTCAACCAGTCTTGGATATTTTTTTTTGTCCATGCATTGTTGGGCACTTTGTTCAATATCATGCTGTGATAAGGGGCGTTATCCAGTATAATCATAGATGGACTCTCCAATTTTTCTAATAACTGATGTTGAAACCATTTCAAAAAATTGTCCTGGTTCATCTCTCCATGGTAATCGCTCAATTTTGTTTTCGAAGAAGATATCGCTTCACTACCCTCAATAAACCCATTTTCATTTCCAGCATGTAATATAATGTATCTAAAATATATTAGTTTTAAATTTTATAGTGCAAATTGTGTAAAAGTACATACCTTTGACCATCTGTTTTAATAGCTTTCACGCTTTTTTGGTTTCCATTTTGCCAAGAGCGACCTATGGTCCCATTTTGAAATATCCAAGTTTCATCGAGGAAGACAAACTGGTATAAGGCCTCAACCTTGGCTTGATTGTATTGCCTTAGAAATTCCACCCTTTTCAAAGCTATACTTGGTAGTTCCATGAGCCCTCGTCGCGGATTGTCCTTAAGCCACTTAAATCCAAGATCTCTAAGCAACCGCCTTAAAGACGTGGCACTACCATCAAATAATGCCCTATCTCTTAATCGAGACCATAAAGTTTGTATCGTAACTTGTTCTTCTGAAACCATGTGTAATATGACATTATAATTTAGTTAACAAATTAATGCAAATTTCTGATAAGTTATTATAATAAGATCTTACTTTTGTGATACATATTATAGATCACTTCTCGAATGGCACTTGTATCCAATGTCGCTGTGTTGGTTACACGTTTAATATAACTCTGCTTTTTCTTGGGCGATTCTAAATTTGCATCACTTTTCACACCCTCGGAAATACGACTAACTGTCCTTAAACTAATTTTTAAAGCAGCAGCAACACGCTACAAAAAATGAAATAAAATTTCACTATTATTAATATACATTACATATAATTATTAGTAACCTACCTCTTGAACAGCATTTAAAGGCAACAAAGGCCCGTTGTTGTCCCTTTTTTGCTCAAAGTAGTGCATTAACGAGGCCACGAGTTCCTTACACCGACTATTTAACTGTTTGGGCATCTTTATATACCAAAATTGCCTTTATCTACTCGTAATGAATAATTTTGTTTTGAAACAAACAGTTGTTGATTTTCAGTATGCGGGGCCAAAGGATTTATAAAGATTTGAAATGCCACAAATTGATTCAGTGTCAAAATTAATACAAATGTCAGTTCCCAGTTTAAATAAGTTTCAAGGTGACAATGTGTCAACGCTGCGAAATCGGTTTAGTGCGTTTACATGTCGATAAGTGATTGGAGCGTTTGCAAAACATTTTATTTCGCATAATGCGTCTAAATTTATCAGAAAGCAACTTATGTGATATTTTAATAACAATGTTTATATGACTATTAACCATAATAAGAGAGTAATGACCATTTTACAATTTATATATCACATTAATATGAAACTGCAATAGAGCAATTGTTTGTGATAGAAACCTAGGCATTAGGTCGGGGAATTTTTATCGTGATGACGTGCACGCCACTTTGTTTGGCGTTGACTATAGTTTATAGGTTTTCTTAGCACTCAATAATCTAAACCTTATTTTGATGCTAGGATGGAGAGGATTTCAGGTCTCAAATTCAGCTACAGGATGATTCACAATTGTTTACCTCACTGTATTCAATTTGTGACAGCTGCAGGCGAAAATAAAAATTTTGCTACACAAAGTCCTAGATATTTGTTTCAAATCGCATTTGAGAAAATTTTCGAAATGGTCAGCATAAATGTGAGCAGGGGCGGTGTTCTCGAATCTTGCATACGAGATTTGTCGCACGAAAATGTCGCACTCTCGTTTCGACATCGGTGTCGCATACGACACTGGAATTTTATTTTTAATATCGTCTATCGCTGTGCTGTCACTTTTATAAAGATATTTGATTTTACGATGGGTGTTGGAAAATGATGGTCAATAAAGAAGAAAAAGTATTTTCAAGCAAACTCCTACTTTATTGATGACAAAATCTCTCTATCGCGTAATTCATTGTCGCATGGTTTTAGATTTGCGAGTTTTTTCGATGTCGATTGCGAAATTCGCTCCCCAGACGACGACATCTTTCTATGAAAAATCGGTTACGTGTACTTCGAAGCCTAGACCATGCTGATGATTGCCAAAAAATATGAGGCAGATGTCCATGGTCGGATGGACGAAAGCTGTATTACTAGTATGACATTAGTGATTTGCTAGGACCAAAGGGGAGTCTCAAACGACCAATTTTATACCTCAAATTCGACAGCATAACACTTCGTGCTTTTTTGTATGTAGCGGCGGACATCAAAAATGAAAATCTGTCACGGCAAAGGTGTAATTATGAAACGTATTTAAACTAAGAAGATTAATATTACTTTTTATTGACTTTTTGGCCACTCACGGTGGTCTTTTACAAAGTACAGATCAATGGCAATATAGTTTGTCAAAAATGCAAATGAATCAATAAATGATAATGTATTTTCTATTTTTTGACAAAATGTATTGTCCTTGTCATTGATCTATCTGTACTATGACCGAAACGAAAAGTAATATTATCATATATGTAGTTTGATTTGGCATTTGGCCAGAGAAACATGGAGTTATTTATATAAGCATAAAAACCACATGATAATTTCAAGAGATGTAAGAAAATTTTCAAAAGTCTTCAAGCATGTATGATTTTATATATAGTCAACGCCAAACAAAGTGGCGTGCACGTCATCACGATAAAAATTCCCCGACCTAATGCCTAGGTTTCTATCACAAACAATTGCTCTATTGCAGTTTCATATTAATGTGATATATAAATTGTAAAATGGTCATTACTCTCTTATTATGGTTAATAGTCATATAAACATTGTTATTAAAATATCACATACGTTGCTTTCTGATAAATTTAGACGCATTATGCGAAATAAAATGTTTTGCAAACGCTCCAATCACTTATCGACATGTAAACGCACTAAACCGATTTCGCAGCGTTGACACATTGTCACCTTGAAACTTATTTAAACTGGGAACTGACATTTGTATTAATTTTGACACTGAATCAATTTGTGGCATTTCAAATCTTTATAAATCCTTTGGCCCCGCATACTGTAAATCAACAACTGTTTGTTTCAAAACAAAATTATTCATTTTACGAGTAGATAAAGGCAATTTTGGTATATAAAGATGCCCAAACAGTTAAATAGTCGGTGTAAGGAACTCGTGGCCTCGTTAATGCACTACTTTGAGCAAGAAAGGGACAACAACGGGCCTTTGTTGCCTTTAAATGCTGTTCAAGAGGTAGGTTACTAATAATTATATGTAATGTATATTAATAATAGTGAAATTTTATTTCATTTTTTGTAGCGTGTTGCTGCTGCTTTAAAAATTAGTTTAAGGACAGTTAGTCGTATTTCCGAGGGTGTGAAAAGTGATGCAAATTTAGAATCGCCCAAGAAAAAGCGGAGTTATATTAAACGTGTAACCAACGCAGCGACATTGGATACAAGTGCCATTCGAGAAGTGATCTATAATATGTATCACAAAAGTAAGATCTTATTATAATAACTTATCAGAAATTTGCATTAATTTGTTAACTAAATTATAATGTCATATTACACATGGTTTCAGAAGAACAAGTTACGATACAAACTTTATGGTCTCGATTAAGAGATAGGGCATTATTTGATGGTAGTGGATTTAAGTGGCTTAAGGACAATCCGCGACGAGGGCTCATGGAACTACCAAGTATAGCTTTGAAAAGGGTGGAATTTCTAAGGCAATACAATCAAGCCAAGGTTGAGGCCTTATGCCAGTTTGTCTTCCTCGATGAAACTTGGATATTTCAAAATGGGACCATAGGTCGCTCTTGGCAAAATGGAAACCAAAAAAGCGTGAAAGCTATTAAAACAGATGGTAAAAGGTATGTACTTTTACACAATTTGCACTATAAAATTTAAAACTAATATATTTTAGATACATTATATTACATGCTGGAAATGAAAATGGGTTTATTGAGGGTAGTGAAGCGATATTTTCTTCGAAAACAAAATTGAGCGATTACCATGGAGAGATGAACCAGGACAATTTTTTGAAATGGTTTCAACATAAGTTATTAGAAAAATTGGAGAGTCCATCTATGATTATACTGGATAACGCCCCTTATTACAGCATGATATTGAACAAAGTGCCCAACAATGCATGGACAAAAAAAAATATCCAAGACTGGTTGACAAATCAAAACATACCATTTTTAAACACAATGTTTAAAACAGAGCTATTGAGTATTGTTGCTCGGTACATAATGCTTCTTAATTATATATATTTTGGTCGACAGTTTATATTTCTTTTGTTTATTCCTATTCTTAAAATAACTGCTTTTTTAGAAACAAACCACCTAAAATATACGTGATTGATGAATTGGCGGAACAACATGGGCACAAAGTTCTTCGTCTGCCTCCTTACCATTGTATATTTAACCCTATTGAGTTAATTTGGGGCATAGCAAAAGGTTACTATAACAGACATATTGGTAGAGATGGTAACAGTGAAAAAGACTGTTTGGATATGTGGAACGAGGCTCTACAAACGGTTACCCCAGACATGTGGAAAAATAGTGTTCGACATACTGAGCAAGAAATTTTTAAATGGTATGAAAGAGAACGAATTTTTGATCGACCAGACATCGAACCTTTAATAATCAACTTTGAGAGTGATGAAGATTCAGATTCAGACAGCGCTGAAGAAAGAAACTCCGACTAACTTTATTGTACAGAAAAAGCTTACACCAGTAGCTTACCTAATTTTAGAATGCATTTTTCTGTATGAATTCTGTAAAATAAATACCATGCATAAAATTTGGAGGACCCCATTTGGATTTTTATTCAGTACCTTTAAGCTATCAATTAAATATGGTAGTTTCATAGTGTCATCTGATCAATAATTGTCATACTTAATGATTATGCAAGTACAGATCTATAATTTTATTATACTATTATTTTTGTTCTCATTTGAGGTTAATATTGCTTATAAACCTAGATATGTAAATAATAAATTTTATTATTTTACAAAAAGTTTGGCAACAATGTAAATTTTTCAACACACCCACCTTGATGACGTGCACGCCACTTTGTTTGGCGTTGACTATATGGCTGACCATTTGAATTGTTTGCTGGTGGGAGGCAATCATCGCCAACGAGCAACTTTTTGAGAAAGTGTACTTTTTGAATAGCAAATTTTCTTCCATAGCGGGCTACCATGTGATATCGGTAACATACATATAATAAATGCGATTATAATAAAGCTTAATATCAATATATCGAGCTATATTTTGATCTAGTTTCCATCCTAAAACAGAAAACTGGCAACTGATATGGAAACGACAAAGGCCGCTCTGGAAAGCGAACGCAAAATCCAAATGTTGCAAACCGAGGCCATAAGCGCCCTGTGGAAGAAGATATCCGCATTACAACCCAATGAAGAAGCAGGAGGTAGTGGACTGACCAGGGACTTCAGCATGACCAATTTGGCCATGAACAATTCTGACGTGGTCAAGGAACTGTCACAGACTTGCACCATGTTACAGACACAGGTCAGTGTCATATATTTATCGCCCCCTTATTATGTGAAAAATGGCACTTATGTAAATATGAAATAACTTCGAAAACGAAAAACTGGTTTCTATATATCGGGTATTTTTATCAAATATGGACCTTCTTTTTGAACACAACATCTATCAAGTGGCCACCTTTATTGACAAAAACAAAATGTGCCCGGTCTGCTGCGTTTTCCATTACTTTATCGAGCATCTCTGGTTGTATAGCGGCGAGTGCGGTACGAATGCTTGCCTTCAGTTCTTCAGTGGATTACTGGCGTATACTTAACTTTTCAAATAACCACACAAGAAGAAGTCCGGTGGTGTCAAATCTGGAGACCTGGGTGGCCAGTCAATGTCACCTCTTTTTGACATCACTTTCCGCTCATGCAACGGCATTTCGTGGATCTCATGTGGATCTTGCGTCCCCCAAATGCGGCAGTTTTGCTTATTAACGACGCCAGAGAGCGTGAAATGGGCCTCGTCGGTCATCAAAATTTGCTTCCAAAAATCAGGTTCAGCATCAACCATGCGAGCGACTGTTTGGGCGTATTCCAAGCGACGCACAGTGTGTTCCTTTATAGGGATCAGGGACAAAATTCGATATCTTAAAAACTAGTGGTCCTATTTGAATTCTGTAAACGCAGGTCGGTTACTTATTTAAGTAGCTTTCTAAAGTATGACAAAAATTATTTATAATAATAAGAAGGGGTGGGGGAGCAGGCGGGATGCATTTCGCATAAATCGTGATGATTTATTAAATCTTTCTATCTATTTGAAAAAATAATAAGAATAATTCAAATAAAAAATAAATCTGTATAATTTGAAATTGATATTTAGGTTTTTATTTAAAAAAATATATTTAACAAAATAACAATTACTTAGTAGGTAATGTATGAAATAATAATATAAACTATATTAAAAAAATAACACCAAATATACCCATTCTAATCGGAATAGGATTTCTTGCTCGGTGCTGTGTCATTCGTTATTGTACCTAAGTCAATACCTAAATCATCATTTTCTTGCTTTTTTACATAGTTCTGAACTGCCTCGTTGCATTTCTTATATTTTTTTGAGCTCACCTTTCTTTTTGATGATATAAAAGGATCAGAAGTAAGTAAAAGAACACGCATGAAATCCTTATTCGTATCTGTTCTTGAACATTTTCTGGTGTGAGATAATCGATGTTTCCTAACCTCTTTATGGCGAGCCTCAAGCGCATCCTCCGACAGTTCTCCAATGGGCAAACAAAATCCATCAATTATCTCACACCCATGAACCTTATGTACCGTGTTTGGCATGTTGTACCACTTACAAAGGTGGATATACAAATTTCTTGCTTCTTCAAGCAATGACGCAAACTTTTCCATATCAATAGCGCAACCACTAGCTAACACTCCTAAGATGATCGCAAATTTCTCGATTAATTCCCTGTCAACCCCTGAGATATCTGAACTTGTTTGTGGATTGTGGAAAATAATTCTGTCCGTATTGCCATCATTTGAGGAGCCATACCCGGGTATTGGTTTGTCAACTATTAGAGACAGCTTGGCTCTGAACTCTGCTTGGATTCGTTTTTTGTTTGCTTCGACTATAGCTTTGTTTTCAGGCCCACGAACCTGCCAAGATTTAATTGGCAGGCGGTATCCAATATGGAGTAAGCATTCAAAAAAACGAATCCAGCAGTATAAAGTTGACAAACCAAACCGGTAATTGTCTACGTTAGGAGGACGGTTAATCCCTGCTAAGGTGTTCATGTCCTTGGGTGTGGCTCCGCAAATGATGCACTTCATAGGTGAATTTGTCTCTGATAGAACGTTTCCAACACTGCCGTCCAACATTGTTAACATCATATCAACTTCAATTATATAAGAGTGCCCTTCTTTTATTTTAATCTCAATAGGAATCAAATTTTCAATTTTTGTTATTATTTCCTTTTCCGTATTCCGCACTAAATCAGCATTTTCCTTTTTAAATAAAAACTTGATCGGCCTACAATATAAAGTAGATGAAGGGCTCTCATTTTTCCACAATACCTTATTCGTTTCCATATCAATCAATCTCAGTGGCGTCATTGCTACAAGAAACCGAAATTCGTCGGTGTTTTCTAAATCAGAAAATGTCTGCTTATATTGGCTATGCCCAGAACTGCCATCAAATCCCCACTTGCATATCACTTTAATCCGGCAATCTCTCTCTTCAAAATTTATTATTTCAAGGATACTTCCAGCTGTTTTCTGTAGAAGTTCTTGCAAATCAACTACTGCAGAAATTTCAGTAATAATAAATTGTGAAGGGAGGATAGCATTTTTTGTTTTCTGTAATTCTTTATAACTAGGAAGGCAGTTCTGGGCCTTACCATTAATAACAGACCTAAGTAGCAAATACTTTCTTACGAATATATCCAAATCTACCATAAGACATTTACAGCAAATTGAAGTTCATTTGCAGATCTGTCTGTGGTTAGTTCGGCTACACGTCTTCGTTTTGCTTTCTTCGATGCCTCTTCAAATGGTACCCGTGGCCGTCCAACTGAGCAACAAGGAGGTTCTTGTTCCTCATCCGAAGATGTGTTTTCTTCAGAATCATTATTTATTCTATATATATTCTTGTCTAACCAATATACATGATTTTGTAAAAGTCGATTCCGAGATTGTCCTACTTTCTGCCATTTATTTGCCATTTTCAACCCAAACAACTGGCTGCACTTCATAATATTACTTTCAAGATGTTTGGAAGGTTCATCTGTTATATCAGTAAGAGATAATATCTTTTCATAAACCACCTGTTTGCTATTTTCTCTCGGTGCTTCTATCCACACATCAATCAAATCTCTATTTCTGACAATAGCACCATGTCCTAAAAAAAATATATCTCCCTTAGACGTGGCATGACGTGATTTAAACTTTTTATCAAAACTTACTATGGACAGATAAACAATAAATAAAATTTTTTTTAGGGTGATGGGAGGTGATTTTTGTAAAACTCTGAACAAAGTCAAAAGTTTAAAAAAAATTAAAAAAATCGGTAATAGTCACTTTAACTTAAAAAATTATCTAATTATAATTGTATTTTAAATAAATCTATACATCAATATAATGTACTTACCAGCCATATTGGAAAAGTTAAAATATTTAAATATTTCGACACAAAATTTATATCTTTCCCGAGCAATAAAACAGAGAGATTTTTCGCCTTCTTGACAGGTCTCGACATGTCTAACTTTAAAGTTGCTAAAATAGGTAAATCGCAGCCAACTTGATTAAAGTACTATACTTACGTGTTGCAGTGACTATTTATCTATCCAATGGTATAATAAAAGCAACAGAATTCTAATGTCAAAAATTATGTTTTTGAGTATTTTTTTCCATTGGGCGCCACACTGTGCGACGTGAACGGTCAGTTGGCAATATTTTTTGTGTTAACTGCACCTTATAAGTAAACAAATGCAAATCATCCTTCAGAATGCGCCGCAACGTGGTTCCACTGATGCCAAAATGCTGAGCGCGGTGACGATACGACACTTTTGGGTTCTGGGCAACGCTATCTCTGACCGCTTCAACCAAATCATTGGAACGTCTTGGTCGTTGATGAACGGTATGTTGACGGTCTCCCACTGTCCTGTACTCAAGAAAATTCGAAACCAAAGGACGGATAGTGTTGTCCCTGTTTGCCACGATATTTGCGTTAACACAACTGAATGACGATTTTCAATGTACATTGTGACTATTTCGGCGCGTTGTTCCAGTGTAAAGCGATTCATGACTATAATTACATACATTAGTAAATTGACGTTTCAGAAACACGTATAGCCAAATCACTCGGTTGGTAAATATCAAAGTCATTCGATGTTTCATTACCGTCATAAAAGATGGCGCACCCGGTATTATTGTAACTTTTAGGGCCCTACCTGAAATTACGCCATTAGTAACAAAAGAGAAATATATTTAGTATAGCTATCCGTACACAAGTTGCTTATTTTAGGATCTGCGAGAATAATGCAGTTTTTTACGTAATGCGGGCTCTTGAAATTACACACTATTAATTTAAAAACATCTATTCTTTCTATTTTTATTCCAGATACAACAGCTGCAAAACTCAATGCAGGATATAGTGAAAGTCATGACGGTTTTCAGTCAGACTGCAGGCATAAATCATCAGTTAAATAATGAAAATGGTATTGCTACACAGACAGAAATTGTTGCCGTACACACTCCACAAGTAAGTGCTAAAGATCCATAAAAACTTGACGTTGCTTTCACATTGTTTACACAGGAAACGTGAGATTAAGACGTCGCTTATCATTGCAAAAGAAATATGAGGTGATAGAACTATGGTAATGATGTTTATTTATTACTAACGAAAGTGCTCGATTTACGTAACAACTTGACAGAGTTTTTTCTGAAAAGATTGGACATAGAATAGTTGGATATTCTACATAAATATTATCGGAGGTAGGGCATAGCCATATTCTTCTACTCTAACTAAATTTTGAAACTGTAAATCATCTTATGTCTACGATTTTACTTCAACAAGTCTTAAGCAAAATTTTCAATCGTTAAAATATTAACTACCATGCCTTCTTTTTTAAGCATGTAAAATAGAAACACCTCACTTGTAAACTGGCATCTTTGAACGTAGGCTACTCGTAGTTGGGTAAACTATTGAAAAAATTATTTGTATAGTGCCAATATAGCTGGGCAGTCGCAAAGCAAATTCGTAACTATCAACTTCCTGATCGCCCTTCCCACAGAAGATGCGCCACTGATGGAGCTTCTAAACGAGCACTTTTGTGGCAATATTTGTCCTTAATATTGGCAAGTATTGCCCAGTGAGCAAGCTCATAAGTCAGCATACGACCCATAGCCATATTACGCAACTTAAAAAGTCACATTATATCGATTTTTTGTGACATTATGTTTATCAAATTGCTGTATGTCGCTGGCTACTCTATTGCGCCTAGATGCAGAAAAAATATTGCCTATTCAGAGTCGCCGTTAGATAAAAACGTTTTTCCTGCAGGGTGAAGCAGCCAAAGTTTTCCCGTTCCAAAAACAACCACAGTCGAGACCTTCATCCCTTCCTCTGCCAGTACACCAGAAAAAGAAAGACGCTAATTTCCAAACCTCGAACAATGGCGTGGTAAACGCGGAACTCAAGCAGTTTGCTGACAGTCTGGTGGAGAGCGTCATCAAGAGAGTCGCGGAGGCTCAGGAAGAAACCGAAGGTCAAACGGAGATTACTGTGACTGATACTGATGTCCATAAACAGCAGAACGATGAAGAGTCTCAATGAGATTGAGGCACTCACTCAGGATATGTGATTCAAGAGGTTTTTTAGGTTGGGTTCAGGCCAAATAACTTTCCCTATTTTGACTGGAGGAGACACAAGGTTCTGTTCTGCATTTTCAGTCTTCATTATAACGGGTGATTTTTAAGAGGTATAGGATTTTATTTTCAAAAAAAAAACACAAAAAATTTGAGAGAACGATTAAATCTTTATTTGAGTCGATAGAACGGTCGATATAATTTAATGTTTAAAGATTATTTCATGTAAATGCCGCTTTAGATGGCCCATGCGCAAGGTCCAATTTTGGCACACTCTCTCCAACATATGGGCCGGTATCTCACGAATAAATGCTTCAATATTGGCTTCCAGTGCGTCAATCGTTGCTGGGTTATCCCTGTAGACATTAGCCTTAACATGGCCCCACAAGAAATAGTCCAACGGTGTTAAATCACACGATCTAGGCGGCCAATTGACGGACCCCAAACGTGAGATAAACTGTTCACCGAACTCGCCTCTCAATAGGGCCATTGTTTCGTGTGCGGTGTGGCATGTGGCACCGTCTTGTTGAAACCACATGTCAGCCAAGTCCAGCTCTTCCATTTTGGGCAAAAAAAAGTTTGTTATCATCGCACGGTAGCGCTCGCCATTCACAGTTACGTTCCGGCCATTGTCGTCTTTGAAGAAGTACGGCCCGATGATGCCACCGGCCCATAATCCACACCAAACAGTGATTTTTTCGGGATGCATTGGTAGCTCTTGCAATGCTTCTGGCTGGTCTTCACTCCAGATGTGGCAATTTTGCTTGTTAACGTACCCATTCAACAAGAAATGAGCTTCGTCGCTGAACACAATTTTTCGATAAAAATGTGGATCTTCCTCCAACTTTGCCAGCGCCCATTCACCAAATGGGAAACATTGTGGGAGGTCGTTTGGCTTCAATTCTTGCACCAGCTGTATCTTATAAGGTTTTACACCCAAATCCTATCGCAAAATTTTCCACGTAGTGGAGTAATAGAGGCCCGATTGCTGCGAACGGCGGCGAATCGACATTTCACGGTCATCACTAACACTGGCGGATACAGCCGCAATATTTTCTTCAGTCCTCACTCTACGTCTGCGTGTTGGTGGTGTAATGTCCAATAATGTAAACTGGGTTCGAAATTTAGTCACAAGCTTCCGAATAGCTCCCTCAGTAGGCCGACCAAATCGCCCATAAATTGGAAGCAGTGCTCGATGCACTCTCTTAACCGAGCATGAATTTTGATAGTAAAATTCAATAATTTGCAAGCGTTGTTCGTTCGTAAGTCGATTCATGGTTAAATTATAGACCAAATTGTCAAGTTTGACAATGACACAAGACACGATTCACGCGTCATCTGTCAAAAACAGTGTTGCCAAAAAGATACTAGCAAAAAAATCACCCATTATATGAAAAACTATAATTTAAGCGACATGTTTATCAGCTATAATTAAACCGGCAATCAGAACCATAGTCACCAGAATGATTCTGTTTGTAGGTAGCTAAAGTATGATTAAAAAAAATGTTCGAATCGAATATTTTAGTTCTATTTTGTTTTGTGGACTGTATATAATGCCGCATTTTTTTAATTTTTATATTAATATCCAGTAATAATCAGAAATGTCTGCCAATTGGATGAAAAAATAGTGGTCCCAAGTTGGTTTGGATGCACTCTAAAAAAGCTGTCTAATAGGATTGTAGTAGCTTGGAGAAAGAATTCTTTATAGAGATGCGGTTTAACCATTTGAGCTTTTAAAATTATAAAGTCTATAATGATTTTTTAAAGTAACAAAAAAAATATTTTGATGCAAGGAGTATGTATTAATGACCTGAGTGCCGGAAGCCTAAAGCTACTTTCTCAACTGTCACGTTATACGAAATATTTTAATTCGTTGTCACACATTCCGGTATACCATTGATCAGCGAATTCTGTCTGAATATAGTCTATTACTGTATCTCAGCGTCCAAAAAATCATCCGAGATAAAATGAGCGCCATCTATGAGAATTTGTCAAGGTTCTGCTTCTCATCTACACGCTACTTAGAAATCTACTTTGGAAAGGTTAGTTATCTCATAGAGAGAGCATTTACAGCGCCATATATTTTTTCAAACTAAATTCCTAGTTATTGCGGAGAGGAGACACATAGCTGTGACAGATTCTCATAGATGACGCTAGGATATCTCGAGTCATTTCGGATATTTTTTTGGAAATACAGATAAATATTTTAATCAATAAATATACATAGTTGGCGATAAAGGACAAATGTGTCGAGGAGCATACAGTAATGGACAAAAGTAAAGGGTGTCTCATAAATATTTTCTTATTTTATGCCATAAATAAAAATACTTAGAATATTTTTACAAAGATAAATTTATTACCAAACGAAAGCCTAAACATTAATTTTATTTATGGAAAAGAGTATCGGATAAATGAGCACCGTTCATGTTTTCACACTCTCTTAATCTCGAACTGAAGTTTTCGATCACTCTCCGAAGCATTGCTCGAGGAATGGCGTTTATTTCATCTGTTATTTTTTGCTTCAACTCTCTCAAATCTTGTGGCGGTGGGGTGTATACCTTACTCTTCAGGTATCCCCATAAGAAAAAATCTGCTGGTGTCAAATCGGGACTTCTCGGTGGCCAGTTAATGTCTCCTCTGCGACTGATGACCCTCTCTGGGAATAACTGATGAAGAGCATCCAAGGATTCATTCGTGACATGAGAAGTCGCTCCATCTTGCTGGAAAAACGTGTTTCTATTGTAGCCACCATGGTTCTGTATAGCTGGAGTTAAAAAAGTCCTAATCATGTGGCAGTAGCGCTCAGATGTTACAGTTTGAGCTTGGCCACGATTGTCTTCAAAAAAATACGGGCCAATGATTCCTTGCCCTGACATAGCAGCCCAGACGATAACTTTAGGCGAGTGTAATGGCGTCTCATGAAGATTTTGCGGGTTCTGCTCGGCCCAATATCGGCAGTTTTGTTTATTAACATGCCCGTTAATGTGAAAATTCGATTCATCAGAAAACCATATGTTGTTGTAACCGTTAAAATGCTCTCTCATTGTTCTACAGAACTCTAATCGATTAGCGGGATCTTGTGGTTTTAATTGTTGTGTAACAACAATCTTGTATGGGTGAAAATGCAAATCCTTGCGAATAATGCGATGAACAGTTGACTTATGCAAAGTTAGAGACGCTCCACGCAGTCTTAATGATTGCCGGGGATCCTCGTTAACGGACTGGCGCACACGTTCAATATTTTCGTTCGATCTTGCTGACCTTGGCCGTCCAGGCGGTTTACTAATACACGTGTTTCCAGTGCTCTCGAACTTTCTTACCCAATATTTAATTAAATTTGCGCTTGGGACATCTCTCATTCTTGCTATGTTATAATGATTTCTGTACAAACGACGTACAAGCACATAAGAATCCTTGTTTTTATAGAACTCGCGAACACAAAAAGCACGTTGCGGCCCTGTAAAACGCTCCATTGCAACTAAAATTTAACAATGTTGCCAAACGTTTGTCAACTGTCTCGTTTCTCCGGAGCATGCGTATTCCGCCAGAGGACTGATCTAAAAACGAAAATATTTCTGAGACACCCTTTATATAGACAAATTAATATTGTGCTGTATTTCTTTTTAACTTGTTTTATTAATACACCAACCTGTATACATAATTCGTTATAGCATAATACTCACTTATATATAAATTAGGCTCCCTTCAATAAAAAATTAATTGAAATAAATGGAACTATGAAGGACGAAAATATATAGACAAAGCAATACAATTATAGAAAAAAGAAGCAAAGTTCATTGAATTATAGAAAACCAACCATGTTGGTGTTAATATTTTGTAGCAAAACCATTATTATCAATCACCGCCTGGCATCGTCTCAGCATAGATTGTAGAAATTTCTTGATATAAGATCCATCAATATGTCTCCGCTTTTGCTCTAAAGCGGCAAAAAGTTCATCCTTGTTTGAATAATTTTTATCTCGTATTTGCTTATCTAAGTATTCCCATAGATTTTTAATAGGGTTTATATCGGGAGACTGTGAAGGCCATTTGAGAACTGGTATTTTTTCATCGAGAAACAATTTCTTTGCGAGATTTGAAGTGTGCTTCTAAGGGCATATTGTCTTCCATATAGGGTAACATGACATGCTTTAGTATGTCTGTGTATACAAACTTATCCATAATGCCATCTCTATGTAAAGGTCCCATCCTAAACCCCGAAAAGCACCCCCAAACCATATCAAACCCGCCTCCATGTTTGACAGTGGGCAAAGTGTACTTGGGGTTCAAGCTTTGTGCACTAGGACGTCTAACGTAATGAACACCATCTGATCCAAACATATTGAACTTGGATTCGTCACTGAAACATACCCTCTTCCAGTCGCAGATGCTCCAATCAAGATGCAACCGTGCAAATTGTAATCGGTCCTTACGGTTTTTCCTCGAGATTAGTGGCTTCTTACTCGGGCGACGTGCCAATAACTTCAAATCATTCAATCTTCTACTTATAGTTTCCGTAGAAACACTGACAATTCCTTTTGTCTCGATTTCTGCTTTTATTTGTCTCGGGGTTTTAAACGGATCTTTGGACGAAATTTCTTTTATTAATCTAACTGATCTAGCATTTAGTTTTCTAGGCCGACCACTTCTCTTAGAGGCTTCCAAGATACCTTTTTGTTTATATTTGTTCAATATTGCCCAAATTGCTTTACGCTTCAGCTTCAAATTTTTGGCAATGTCCACTTGACGTTGACCATCTTTGTATAACTCAATGATCTTAGTTTGCACATCGAAAGAAACTTCTGGACCACGCAGCATGATCTTAAAATCACTCAACTTATTCCACAATACTTGATGAACACAAACTAATCCTCTTCTGACACGAAAGTGTAAACTAATGTTGAAAAGAATTTGTCTACATATTTTTGTCCCTCATAAAAAAGTGCTTATATTCAGACTTGTAATGTGTTCATTGCAGATAAGGTAAAAAAAAGGAATTTAGTTTTTCTACTAATAACGCATTTGTTTATGGAGCAATGAATTCGTTGTCTAAAGGTATTTAGGCAAATATTCATATTTGTCTATATACTTTTGTCCATTACTGTATATTTAAAGCATGCAGATCCAAGAGAAGTAAGAATACTAACCAACAAACCTTTCTAAACGGTGTCGCTTTCTTTCCCAAAAATCAGACTTGTTTTCAGCGATGGACAGACTCGGCAAGTCCGATGCGTCAGCCGAAGAGTACCTAGCCTTTCACACTTTTTGCTGCTAGAACTTATTGCTCACAGAAGTCATATCTATCAGACGTTACTTTGGCCAAAATAGTAAAATCTCGCCATCGATGTAAAAAAATTTGGTTCACTTAAGAAGGTTCAAAAAAAGATTGCCTCTTATAAAATTGTTAGTTACGTTTTGAATAGGTTGTAACCGGGTTTCAATATATTTTGGCTTTTAACAGAGTTGTAAACATTCTGAAGGACCAGACCACTATTTCATAATTCTACATTGAACTCGTATCATACTGGGCGGTATAAATGTTTGTCTTTTGGTTAAAAAAATGTCTTAGCTGTATATTTTTGTTAGATTTGCTATTAAAAGATTATGAGTGTAATGATCTTGTTAACAACGATTATACGACAGTTCGGTATACAACAAGTTTCTCTTATACGCCATGTTTTCACCGCCTTAACGGAAAATCATCTACTTTCATCATAATTCTAAGAGCTTCTAATCAGTGCCTTTTGCTGAGCAATCTGTTGCTTATATACACTGTTATGACTCTGTTAAAAGCCAATACACACACACACACACACTAATTTACAACGTTGAGCTTTGATATTTCAACACTGCTTTTCTAGAATCGTATATTTAAAAATATTTCAAAATAATAAAGAGTTATAGTCCCCTATCAGCGATTAAAATCATCAAAGTTCAGTGTCAGCTAATTCGCAAGTAACATGTTCCACTGTCGTCTGTGCTACTAGATCTTTCTGTACACGGTGATTCAGAAAATAATGGACATATTTGTAGATCAAAACGAACATCTAAAAATAACAAAGAAGTTCGCATAAACATATGAAATGTCCGTTGCTAAGGTGCAGGGTTTTTTCAAAATTTCTTCGCCACTGATGAGACTAAATAAGGACAAAACTTCAATATGAGAATACTCCCCTAATATGTTACATACAATTTTCAATATCCACATTCACTGACTATAGCGTATTTTCAAAGTAAAGCGGGTTGGAATTTTGTATACGGATTTCACCTCAGAATATTGAAATCATTTTTCTCCAAAAGCAGTAGTCTGGAAAAAATTTCTCAAAAGAGACAATAGATGTTTAAAAAAGTCAGTGCGTGTACACCTGAAAATGCGATGTGCTAAGTCCTCATGTGCTTTTCCCAAACCTTATTCTCCAAGAAAATTTACGCATGATTACAAAAATAGCAAGTTTTAGAAAGTGCCAAATATTCAAGACGTTTTATTTATATTTTACTTTTAAGCTTACCTCATTCAAGTGCAAAATAATTACTTACCTCATTTGAATATCAAACAGTACTTGAAAGAAAATACGGAATATATTCAAAGGGACAAAAAGTCTTATGTAACCTTATTTATTGTTTATTGTATTGAAGTGTCGCCATGTGAAACAAACGAAAATATACAGGGTGACTCACAAGTCGTGACCAAAAGTGAAACATCATACACAGCACCGCATTTTAAGGGCGGTCTTTTATGTAACATTTCAAAACAGTCCATAGGAAATAACTAAAATTTGGTATGTGGATTTACCTAAGTATTGTCCACATTCAAAAGTCTTTACTTAAAATTAACGTGCACCAGTGGCGGAGATACATGGGATTAGCACCATTGCTTTCGCACTTTTCATTTTATCTTTCATATGACCTCTCAAAAAAACCACAACATGAAATGAAATAATGCAGCAAAAGTCAAAAAGCAACGTGAATGACGAGTATCCCACATTTCTGAGAAGAAAATATTTATTCATACATAAGGATTTCGTCCTTCCTAAACCGCCACGAAATACAGCAGTTTAAATTAGGGTTTTTTTGTAACCTCCTGAAAGCAACTCAAAAACCTACATTCAAAAATAAAGGTTAAAATATAATCTTTCGTAATAGGAAGTATTTGAAAATATATAAAAAATATAATGTCAAAATAACGTTTCAGTTTCACCCTAGCTATTGCGAGACTCTCAAATATTTAAAAATATCTGAAAATGCCATAAATACCCTAATCTCTGTGCACGAGGTTTTGTTGCGGCGCGTTAACTTCTTTGAAAAATAAATCAATCACGAGAATAAAGGACATTTGAAAAACACACCACACACCAAGTACCCGGTAGTCGGTATTTTGCAAAAAAGAGTACTCAGTGGATCCCTTGTAACAAATTCGCAATTTCTACGCCACTGGTGCTGTCTTACGGACGATTTTTTTCATTAGAACAATTTCGAAATCGTAACTTCAACATTATGAATTTTTGGAATCATGTTTATATGAACTTTTCTTGTTATCTTTTTATACACTACAGGCTCTAAAAATACTGCCACTATTTTCTGAGTACATAGCTACTTTGCAGCGATTTCATACGCACAGATGTAGCTTTACTGATGCTTCTTTTTTTTAAGCGTGTATTATTATTTGCTGCCAAAGATTATGTGTTAAAACTTTAAATGTAAGACTCACGGCGTTATTTATTTCTCTTTTACACGTTTTTTATATTGAAAGATAATTGTAAATGCGGTGTTCGCTTTAATATAAATGTTGTTGTCAAATTTATGAATGGTTTTTATTTGCTGAAGTGTTCTTTGAGCACGTTATGTCATACATAAAATAAACTTTTTCAGATACTTTGTGGAGTATTATTTGCATATAAAGTCAAATTTAAACAGTTTGAATATTTGTTTTGGTTCACATCCTTGAAATGCGAGAATCTTAAAGGAAAAACTGTAGATTTGGAGGCCCGAACTGAAAACTAAAAAAACTAAATCTACAGTTAAAACTGTGCAGTTAGCAACCCTACCCCCAACAATGATTGGGAGCTGGAAGGATGGGTTGCTAAATTCCAACCAATGACGACGCAGCACGACTATACCGTACTGACGCCGTACGCTGCGAACTAACGCGCATTTTAGTTGTCGGTCGGGGTGACTGGAGGCTGCTGCGTCGAGACCTCCGTGTAACGCTCTGCTTCTGTTAGACTCGTTGGTGTCCAGAAAAGCCTTTGTCGGCGATTCCCCGCGGCGTCGGCGTGTCGTGATGGTGGTTTGAGTGATTTTGTGATAATTGTGTGTGAAAATGTGTTGTGGTTGTTCATACAAGGTGAGTGGGGTATTTTCACGTTGGATATTGTGTCTACTTCCGATCTTCCTGGGGAAACTTTCTTCGCAGCAATCTAGGTAGGATACTCATCTACTTCTGTAGGTTTGCGCTCATAATGCCAAGATTGACTTCTTGTCTGTAGCAATTTTTCTCTAAAGTTAAACGTGTTCATGTTAGAAGCTATTAAAGTTCTGACAAACCTAAAGAATGTCGAAACGCGGTTAAAATTATCAACTTTGAGGTTCTTATCCGAAGATTTTTTTCGTTCCTGCCCACACTTTCGATTGAATCCCAGAAACCCCGTTTTCTCATTCATTTTATGCGTCCATGTTTTGAATACCTTGAACAACTTGCAGCAATAAAACCAGACTTTACAATTATTTCGCAGACCAGGGGTATTTTCGTCTAATATGGTTAGACTACTTCGTCAATGATCTAATTTGTTTTATTTTTACGAAAACAGTGCACTCTAGGAGAAAACAAAATTATTTGTAGCAAATTTAAGGTAAAATTCGAAAAATTGCGCGTTTCGAAAAAGAAACAGTGGCGTACTATTTTTATTTGGAAAAATAATGTCACTAATCCCACTGGTACACGTAATTTTTAAGTAAAGACTTTTAAATGTGGACAATACTTAGGTAAATCCACATACCAAATTTTAATTCATTCCAGTTAACGGTTTTGAAGGTATTAAAAAAATGCTTTTTATTTTTAAATTTCAACACCATAGAATACTAACCATCGTGAATTTGGCGATGCTATTTTTTTTCCGTGATTTTATCGACGCAGTACAGCTATTTGCGTTGGGTGAAGCCCTTGAGGAAAAATGTTTCATTTTTGGTCACGACTTGTGAATCACCCTGTATATGTATCATAGTGAAAAAATTCAAAAGTTCCATCGGACCCCGATTTGGGTAGAAAAATTAATTGTGAATCCTAGAACTCATTTTACATCGAATTCAGAATATAAGCAGCCGATTTACCTCGATAACAAGCTCCAGAGCTGGAGATTTTTTATTAGTTGTTTTTAGCGACACGAACAACGTATTATAAGAATGGTTGCGCTCACGCCGTACAGACTCATTTTTTGCAGTATGTATTTCAGATTGCAACAAAAGACGTCGGTGATATCATTAAAGTTCTTTTCACGGTTTTTGGTAAAGTAAAACTACAGGAATTGCTTTCATAAATCCATCTCTCTTATACATTCACGTGCAACCTACCCCTGTGTGTGACAGTTTGTTCGGTAATCTCAAAGACATACGTTTTCTAGTTGTGTGTCTCCGTCTCGAAAACTTTGACGTTTCCTATCATATTTGTCAGAGTGACAACCTACTTGTCATCGGCGTGCAATTTTAGTTATCCTGTTATCAGTCACTAACAATAACTTTCTAAGTTATTTATCAGTAGACCTAAAACTTGACCACTGTCTATATCAGATCTACTCAATTGGAATCAAAACTTAGCTATACTACAACTATTTAAAACTGTAATGACTCGCGTGATCAGAGCTCGATTCCGGCTTCCTTCCAGTACAGCCGTATAGCGTACGACATATGTCGTTTCTGTGGCTTTGCGGTGGTCAACAGCAGAGACAGAGATGGCCGGTAGAACCAATGAAATCAAAGACGCGCCTCGACCGGCAGACTCATAGGCGTCGGCAACGCATTGGAACCTGTTTCGTTGTGCGATCGCATATTGTGTGTTTTTATAAGAATTGTTGTGTGATTGTTATTGTTGTGGTTTCTGTGGTTACTGTTTTGGTTATACTTAACCATGGAGAGTACAAATGGCACGAGTGGAAGTACTGAAAGCCAGGGAACAAGTAGACGGCTTCGTAAAGCACTGAAGAGGGACGCGAAAGAAATCGTGCTCAACGTGTTCAATTATCTGAACAGAACTATGTCGCAGGGAGATGCACTCGCGCGTTGTGAAAGTATGACAGGCGTTCCAGAGTGGATCATTCGCAGGGTGGTGCATGAAAAGAAGAAAAGTGGTGCTACTACTGATCCAAAGTTTAATTTGAAGGGACGAAAGGCCGTTAAATTGGATGACGATAGCAAAATGGCGTTAAGGCGAACCGTACATTCATTCTTCTTTAGGAATGAGATACCAACCCTCAAGGCTGTACATGCAGCGATCAAGGAAAATGAAATTATACCCCAAATGAGCGTCGAGGTAACGAGGAAATCCCTGTACGAAATTAATTTTCGTTACGAAACGCGTAATCGGAAGTCAGTATTGATAGAGAGACCTGAAATAGTCGCCTGGCGTCGAAAATACCTACGCGAAATGATTGGATATAGGAGACAAAGCAGAAAAATCTATTATTTGGACGAGACATCGGTAAATGCAGGTCACACAGTTAAAAAAACCTGGATAGACAAAAACGTAGTGAGTAACCGACAAGCAAGCATTGAAGGTTTGTCAACAGGTCTTCGTGGACCGTCAGGGAAAGGTCAAAGATTGATCGTAACTCATATTGGTAGCGATAGTGGCTTTTTAGAAGAGTGTGACTTGATTTTCGTCTCTAAGAAAGGAGGTGATTACCATGACGAAATGAATGCCAGCTGCTTCGAGAGCTGGTTTCAAGGGGTGCTTCAGCGAGTTGAGCCCAACTCTGTGATCGTCATGGATAATGCTTCCTACCATAGTCGTCGAGCCGAACGTGTACCGACTATGGGATCTCGAAAAAGTGACATGCAGCAATGGTTGCGCGAAAAAGGAATCCCGTTTGACGATTCATGTGTGAAAGCGGAATTGTATGAAAAAATTAAACAGCACAAACCTGCGAACATTAGTTACGTGACTGATGAGATGGCCCGTCAATGTGGTGTCACTGTGCTGCGGTTACCGCCCTACCACTGTGAACTGAACCCAATAGAGCTCATCTGGGCTCAAGTGAAGGGTTATATTGCGCGCCATAACACAACCTTCAAATTACCAGACTTCCATACAGCTAGTAACGCCCGAAGCTTGGCAGAATGCTATCCGTCATGTTGTGAAGGAAGAAACAAAAATGTGGCAGCTTGACCACCACATCGACACCATCATAGAGCCAGTTATAGTCAATTTCAACGAGGAAAGCGATAGCGACAGTTTATTACTGTCAGATGTAAGTGGAAGCGACGATGAATAAAGGTGATTCCCAAATTTTTGACTTACAATATGTTTCAAACCACTCTTTATTAAGCATGTGACAAATCTAGTTCACCCATGTTAAACATTCATACCCCGCCTATGAACAGCCGACTACTGGTAGTTAAGTTATGTTCACGTGAACATCGATGAGTCATTACAGTTTTAGATAGTTATAGTATAGGTATATGTCTCAAGAACGATATATCGTAAACTTATCATTTCAAACTAAAGAATATATATATATATATATATGCGTGACTATTATATCTAATAGGTTCGTAGACGTACTGGGATCTTCATGGTAACAGAACTCCCTGCATCACTGATACCAAAGATGGAACATGTACACCCCCAGTTTTCAACCCCTCCAAAAAAGTTATATGAAAACGAGCAGGAATCTCTGAAACGTGAAAAACGAAGCGTCATCGATGTTATTTTTGTTCTTTGCTTGGAACTCCGGCACTTATAGGTGCATAGAATTACCGCGACTGGAGGCGCATACCCCCAAACCTTATTTAAAAAATGATCAGAATCCTCTGAAACGTTAAAAAATAAAGTTAAAGCGATTTTCATTTTGTTTTACTTTTTTGTCCCCACCTGCGCCGGCACTGGATCGATTTTCGGAAGCGTATTCGTTCTTGGCACAGTAGTGGCGTAGCAAGGGTATCACCTTTTTTGGCATGACTCAACTTTAAGAACAAACATAAAAAAAATTAAATCGTTAGCACAGCTGTTTTCGGTAATTCATCCTCAAAAACACTAGCTCAGCTCTATGTATAATTCGGGGATTCCCCAAAAGCGCACGACTCTGTCGTGTGGGATTCCCCGTTCCCTAGTCGCGATCCTTGACGTGTCAGTTGCATTTTGCATCATTTCTCATTTGTTTCATTTGAAGTGTGTTGTCTGTTGTGTTTGGTTGGTGTGAACTGTTAAACGTTTAGAGATAAAAAAAGAAACAGAATTACTTTTAGAGATACCAAGACGGCGAAGACACGTAAAAGCCGCTAATGTTACAGTTTCTGATTGGGTATCTCTAGATTTTTTAAAGTTTATTTTAGAATGAAATCTCTTATGATTGCACTAAAATTGTTCATGACGGTTTGCGCGTCCGTAGCTTCATGTGAAATGAGTTTCAGTAAACTAAAATTAATATATTTGCGGGCAACAACGACCCGATCTCGGCATAGCAATCTTGGTACATTAGCCATCGAACACGAGGCAATACAAAGTATAAATTTTGATGAAGTTATTTCTGAGTTTGCAGCTGTCAAACCTAGAAAGAAGAGATTTTAATTGTTTTATTGTGTTTTGTTTAATATTTCAAATATAAATAAACCTATGTCAACTTGCAGACTAGGCAGTTTTCAGTCATTCCACGTTAGCTCACTAGGATCGTTGTGAACGTCCATTTATGAAGGAATCACTCAACTAAACTACACGCATTACTGCATACTGCATTACTGGTTGCATAGTTTTGTGAGGCTGAGTGATCCTTGTCTGTAGTTTTTATCTCTGAGAATAAAGTTGGTTGAATAACAAGATCGCATCTGGAGGATTATGTGTATTGATCTGCATGTGTATAACATCAGTGATATTTGCTGTGTGAGAAAATCGTTACTGAAAATGCTCAATATGACGGGTTATTTATATGTTGTGCTGTCTGAAGAGAGGTTATGTTCAAAGATATACATTACGAAAAACAGGAGAATTACGGGAAATCATCACCGCGCCCGCGTTGTGTGTAATTACTGTTAGCATTTATATGGCTTGTAATTCGACAGTGTACAGTGAATATAATTATTTCTTATCTCTCTCATTTTTGAAACTCGGCAAATTTGTATATGTAATTTCCAGAATGGATAAGAAAAAGTGGATGCGCAACTAATTTCTAGCTTTGAATCTCAATTAAGTGTATTTGAGACAAGAACCCAATATAATTATCATCAACACATACAACTTACAGCTTAGACCTCCAGTAATGCCATCTCAGAAGCAGATTTTACATCACATCAGAGCCAAAGATTGATAACAAGCCTCATGACGTTTAGGCAACGCCTACAACTTAGGCCCGTATCGTCAGTCGTCCCTACAATTGTAGGGCGCCTTTATGGCCTCCTTGATTGTCATAGTTTTCTACTTCTCTGTCTCAGCGCTCTATTTTGAGGTTATGTCACAAACATCTATTTGCGTCAAATTGTGCTTGCTTTTGAGTTATATCATGTTTTATCAGCCTGAAATTTCCTACAATTTAAAAAGAAAACATATCTTAACAATAGGAGAGCGCTGACGCTGACACGGGACGAGTGTAATCTAGAAATTCTTGAAGGAGAGAAAAGAGTACGACAATCAAGAAGGCCTTAAACGAGCCCTAAAATTGTAGGGACGACAATACGGGCCTAAGTCAACGTCTTGGCGAAAAACCTACATAATGTCAAAAAAAACAGGATAATGTAAAAAAAATCGACATAATGTCACTTTTCAAGATACGTGATACCTGTGCGGGTTATAGAGAAGTCAACGATTAGCAGGCAGACAGACCAACATCTTAAAAAAAAATCAGTATCCTAAGTACACTTTTATTGACTAGAATTTATATTATAAATACAGGGATGCTTTGATAATTTATAAAATTATATACATGTACCTCAACTTGACAAACGTACGGTATTATACAAAAAGCAAAATCATCTATTTACTTCTCAGCATATCTTTATTACACAAAAGCTTTGAACAATGTATCTTTTCAACCGATTATTTTCAAGCTTGAAGACAATACGTTTTCAAAGAACAAAAATATCTGTTCTGACACTCGCGAAATAAAATAAAGCGTAAAGGTACATTCTGGATACAAACTACGTTGACAACATTTAGAGATACTTTAAGGCAGATTTCGATCTTTATATTCAATATATTTCTTACTATATAGATATTTACAACAAGCTATATCTTAAAATGGCACAAAAATAATTCTTAACTAAATAAAATCTAATTAGTCTTCCACGAAAATAGCGAGACACAGCTCGACCAAGTCAGAAACAACTATGTAAGAAAGTATGTCTTTGAATTAAACAGAACTGTTGGAACCAACATTTTGGAAAACTTATAGAAAAGCGCGCTGATATTTGACATAACAAGCGTTATTGGAGTTTACTGGATGTAAACTTGAGAAAAGAAGCATTTAATGTTTGAGGTCGATTTATAAACTCCGATGCTCCGCACCGTTGCCGTAACCCAAAACTTGAATAATGCGCTTGACGTTAACTGTTTATAAACAGGAATTCCGCGACGAAAGAGAGCCAACAAATCACATGTTTATTGCGACAGATCAGTTGGTTTTTCTGAGTGATTTTCGCTCTGATTGACATACAGTAATGGATAAAAGTACTCGTATATAGACAAATATGAATATTTACCTGAATACCTTTAGAAAACGAATTCATACTTTTGTGTTCATCAAGTATTGTGGAATAAGTTGAGTGATTTTAAAACCATGCCGCGTGGTCGGCCTAGAAAACTAAATGCTAGATCAGTTAGATTAATAAAAGTAATTTCGTCCAAAGATCCGTTTAAAACCCCAAGACAAATAAAAGCCGAAATCGGCACAAAAGGAATTGTCAGTGTTTCTACGTAAAATATAAGTAGAAGATTAAATGATTGCATCTTGATTGGATCATCTGTGACTGGAAGAGGGCATGTTTCAGTGACGAATCCAAGTTCAATATGTTTGGATCAGATGGTGTTCATTACGTTAGACGTCCTAGTGGACAAAGATTGAACCCCACGTACACTTTGCCCACTGTCAAACATGGAGGCGGGTCTGTTATGGTTTGGAGGTGCTTTTCGGGGTTTGGGATGGAACCTTTACATAGAATAGATGGCACTATGGATGTTTGTATACAAAGACATACCAAAGCATGTCATGTTACCCTATACGGACTCTTTACCAATTTTAACTTTATCTCAGAGAAACAACAATGGCTTCAACCTCAAATATGGAAACCGATCAAACAGCTGTAAACAGAACAAAGAGGACCCGGGACGACATAGTAGACCCAGACGATGGAACAAGCATATCCTCTGCGAAAAAATCAAGAATTCAGCCAGAAACAGACAAAAAAGTCAAATGTCTGAAATACATAATCTATTTCTATGAAAAACTGAAGGTGCTTCTGCCCAAAGAGATAGATCCTGGAAATGAGAACATAAATCTAGCTGCTCAGATCACCAACATTTATATACTCGATCTTCAACATTTTAAGACAAAGGGCAAACGGTCTAATAGGATCATCAGAGAAAAAAGCCACAGAGAATAAAATGTTCACATTGACATCGAAAGGGACCACTTACTCCATATCATTTGACGCAGCTATCAAAGCTTCTCAGGATGCTGCAAAAGGTGCTGGAGTTGAGTTTAAAAAATTTGATCTGAACAGCAAAGACAATTGGTACGGTACGGCAGCCCCATATATATAGATTTCTTCGCTGCAAACCATCTTCGACTCACGGAACTCAGAATTGGTCACAGCAGCATGCCAATACAGAAAAGTGGAGACAAATCAACATCCTTCCCTGTGGAGAAATATGGCATCAACGGATCACACCACAGCCTGCTAGAAGGGAGCACATACCCACCTGAAAAAAGAGGCGCCATGGCACAAAGTGTGGGTCCACTAACCGCTCTCCTCTGTCACATAAGAGCAGAAGAAAAATACCTCTGAAAATCGACTGATGCAGCGAAGAGATCCATGGCCCATATTCCCTTAATTGATGAAATATTAGACATAGTGAAAGGAAGAAAGGCTGCAGAGGTGAGGGGAATAATTTCATTGTTGGCAGACATCCTAATGATTACTACAGCCAGACAGGCAAACCGTATGTTCTTCCCTGTTACTGCTTTGGTGAGGGCATACAGAATCCCAGTAAATGATGATGATTTTATACTCGATACTGAGGACAAACCAACATCTTTCGTAGAATTAAACACGCTACTTAAAGGATTCAACGTATCAGGAAATGGCGGATTCTACTTATACAAAATAATTCAACTATTAAAATGGGAATACGAGGGACATTTCAAGGAGTTATAGGCGAAACAAGTATTCTTTCATACCATCTTTGGCACATACAAAGAGGACCTTACGATATTGGCTCAAATAACAGACCAAGGAAACTGGTTCACTCGTGCTGAATTAGGCGATGGATTCCAGAAGATGACAACCAGTGGAAAATCTATTAAATTCAAACCTGTGGTCCTCAAAAGGTATTCAAAACTTGCCTCCGCAAATCTAACAGGCCTGCTATCCACAGCAGTGATGCAAGTGTGCTCAGTACCAGTCTTCAGTGGGTCACGGAAGCAAAACTTCACTGACGATTTCTTTGAACAGATTGGGAAGCGCGTCGGTGCGTCGGTGTATTTCTATGAAAAACTGAAGGTGCTTCTGCCCAAAGAGATAGATCCTGGAAATGAGAACATAAATCTAGCTGCTCAGATCACCAACATTATACACTCGATCTTCAACATTTTAAAACAAAGGGCAAACGGTCTAATAGGATCATCAGAGAAGAAAATGTTCAAATTGGCATCGAAAGGGACCACTTACTTCATATCATTTGACGCAGCTATCAAAGCTTCTCAGGATGCTGCAAAAGGTGCTGGAGTTGAGTTTAAAAAAATTGATCTGAACAGCAAAGATAATTGGTACGGTACGGCAGCCCCATATATAGATTTACCTTCGCTGCAAACCATCTTCGACTCACGGAAGTCAGAATTGGTCACAGCAGCATGCCAATACAGAAAAGTGGAGACAAATCAACATCCTTCCCTATGGAGAAATATGGCATCAACGGATCACACCACATCCTGGTAGAAGGGAGCACATACCCACCTGAAAAAAGAGGCGCCATGGCACAAAGTGTGGGTCCACTAACCGCTCTCCTCTGTCACATAAGAGCAGAAGAAAAATACCGCAGAAAATGGACTGATGCAGCGAAGAGATCCATGGCCCATATTCCCTTAATTGATGAAATATTAGACATAGTGAAAGGAAGAAAGGCTGCAGAGGTGAGGCGAATAATTTCATTGTTGGCAGACATCCTAATGATTACTACAGCCAGACAGGCAAACCGTATGTTCTTTCCTGTTACTGCTTTGGTGAGGGCATACAGAATCCCAGTAAATGATGATGATTTTATACTCGATACTGAGGACAAACCAACATGTTTCGTAGGAGGAAACACCCTACTTAAAGGATTCAACGTATCAGGAAATGGTGGATTCTACTTATACAAAATAATTCAACTATTAAAATGGGAATACGAGGGACATTTCAAGGAGTTAGAGGCGAAACAAGTATTCTTTCATACCATCTTCGGCACATACAAAGAGGACCTTACAATATTGGCTCAAATACCAGACCAAGGAAACTGGTTCACTCGTGCTGAATTAGGCGATGGATTCCAGAAGATGACAACCAGTGGAAAATCTATTAAATTCAAACCTGTGGTCCTCAAAAGGTATTCAAAACTTGCCTCCGCAAATCTGACAGGCCTGCTATCCACAGCAGTGATGCAAGTGTGCTCAGTACCAGTCTTCAGTGGGTCACGGAAGCAAAACTTCACTGACGATTTCTTTGAACAGATTGGGAAGCGCGTCGGTGCGTCGGTGTATTTCTATGAAAAACTGAAGGTGCTTCTGCGAAAAGAGATAGATCCTGGAAATGAGAACATAAATCTAGCTGCTCAGATCACCAACATTATACACTCGATCTTCAACATTTTAAGACAAAGGGCAAACGGTCTAATAGGATCATCAGAGAAAAAAGCCACAGAGAAGAAAATGTTCACATTGACATCGAAAGGGACCACTTACTCCATATCATTTGACGCAGCTATCAAAGCTTCTCAGGATGCTGCAAAAGGTGCTGAAGTTGAGTTTAAAAAATTTGATCTGAACAGCAAAGACAATTGGTACGGTACGGCAGCCCCATATATAGATTTCTTCGCTGCAAACCATCTTCGACTCACGGAACTCTGAATTGGTCACAGCAGCATGCCAATACAGAAAAGTGGAGACAAATCAACATGCTTCCCTGTGGAGAAATACGGCATCAACGGATCACACCACATCCTGCTACAAGGGAGCACATACCCACCTGAAAAAAGAGGCGCCATGGCACAAAGTGTGGGTCCACTAACCGCTCTCCTCTGTCACATGAGCCGTCTAACTGCAAACCCCGCCAAATGCAAAAGTTATAAAAATTGAGATAGCACTGTCATTCACCAGGAAATGTTGATATCTGCATTCTGTCAAGAGATTATTTCGCAAAACCCGACATTTATAACATATTACTATCGCGCATCAAAAACTCAGTTCATTTTCAATACATCGCCATTTGCAGATTTATTAGTTTGCAAAAACCGCCAAGTGCGTGTGTCAAATAGGAAACTCGTGTTTTGGCCTTGTGACCGTGTACTTAGACTATTTACAGGGTTTCGCGCCACTTCCTGGCAGTCTCATCATTGTGGTTATAACGCAAGCAGGTGTGAAAGTCATTGTTGCTGTTTATTAAAATATTTGGTGAATAACTTAATAATGAGTGACATTAAGGTTACAACAACTCTTCCAGAGCATAGTCGAAAAAGGATGGTACAATCGCATAAACATAAACGTGCCATTGCTAAGCAAAACCGGTGAGTTTGTTGTTGCTTTTACGAGACAAAACGTTAATCATGATTTTTGTGTTATTGCAGATATTCTCCGAAGTCTTTACCTGAATATCCCACCTGCAATCACAAAAAAGGAAGTATTAAATGCAAAACATTATCTATGATAGACATTCAGCGCTTCCATGGATTGTTCTACAAAAACAAAGATAAAGTAGCTCAAGACACGTTAATCTACAAGTGCTGCTTTGCGCTAAATCCGAAAAGATCACGCTTAGCAATAAACGCAAAGGGCAAGAAAAGTGTGACTATCGTCTATAACGTTATAAAAAACAAAGAATTGGTCCGTGTCTGTAGAAATAGTTTCCTTGGAATATTAAACTTAAAAAAAGACAGAGTTCAAAGAATTGTCAAACAATCCGAAAACGTTCCTAAGGAAAATAGGGGTGGCGATAGAATTGGCTTGAAGAATGAAGAAAAAAAGCGCGCAATTGCTCATTTTATAGAAAATTTAAAATGCACAGAGTTCCAATACTGTAGAAGTCGCACTAATGCCAGAGTCTACCTAAATTGTGATCTGAATATTAGAAAATTGTATAAATTATACAATGCATTTGCAGAAAATCACCTTAAAGTAAAGGAATCATATTTTAGAAAATACGTAAACAGGAACTACAACCTTGGATTTGGAACTCCAAAGACCGATGTTTGCTCTGTTTGTCTAAACTTCAAGGAGGAAATAAAAAAAGAGAAGGACGACACTTCAAAAGCCAACTTAATAATAAAACAAAGAGTACACAAACTGAAAGCCAATGCTTTTTTCGCAATGCTTAAAGAAGAAAAAGAAAATGTTGTGAATTATTCCTTGGATTGTCAGAAAAATTTGGCCTTACCTCGACTTCCAGATTCCTCAGCATATTTTTCTCAGCAATTTAATCTATATAATTTTACAGTAGTAAAGGGTTCTTCGAAGTCACAGTTATGTCCTTACAACGTGACCTCATACTTGTGGACAGATGTGGATATCCCGAAAAATTCCAGTATAATTGCATCAGCGTTGTTTGATTTTTTAAGAAAAGAAGAATTTTCGGCATCAAAAGATACAATCCGTTTGTTCGCCGATGGTTGCGGCGGACAGAATAAAAATTCAATAGTTTTAACAATGCTCTCAGTCTGGCTTATAAAATATCCCCCGGCCCATCTGAAAACAATTGAATTTGTCTTTCCAATAGTGGGCCATTCTTTCATGCCTCCTGATCGAGTTTTTGGTCTAATTGAACGTGTTATTAAAAAAATACAACTATCTGCGAACCAGAAGAGTATTACAAGATTATAGAAGAATATTCAGTACTAAAGGTTTTGGGAAAAGACTGGCATGCTTATGATTGGAAAGCGGCTGTTCAGAATATTATCAAACCGCCCGGAACTTGGCATTTCCAATTCAATCCAACAAAAAGGTTTCTGATAACAAGAGACCATAGTCAGAAGATTGCTTTAATTCAAGGAGAAGCAAACTATCGCACAAATTTAGGAATGGCTAGAAGTGTCTGTAAAAAAGGCAAAAGAATATTGTCCATCGCACCAAAAAAACTAGTCTCTGGGCGTACTGTTAATCAAACCAATCATTATGGTCCTGATTGGAAATCTTTGCAAAATCTAATATTCTATAAGGATGCAATGGAGTACAACATAATCCAAACAGGCTCTTCTACAATGACAGAAGAATTCATCTGCGACCAAACCCCTGTGGATGACACACGTTTTGTTTAATTATATAGTTTGTATTTTTAAAATTTAAGTTCATTTTTAATTATTAAAGAAATAGTTAGCTTATCAGTTTGCTCCATAATAAGAATTAACATGTTTGATTAGCTGAAAAATACTGTGTTATTTTTTGTGGGATCACAATCTACTTGTACCTGCTTTTCTAATATAGTTTGTTGTTGAATTATTTGGTCTTAATGGACTCTTTTTGGGTTTAAAACTGTTGTAGTTAACTAAAACTAATTTATCTAAAATCCTTGATTTTGGCTGCAAAACCCGCCATTTTCCACATTTATTTTCAAATCCCGCCAACTGCATTTTATTTTTCTTATTTTACGGTGCTAGTGCACTCTTTCTTGTAATACAATGAATGATATTTATTAAGAAATAGTATCTATATCAACACGACATTAAAGTAAATTCATTTTGTGGATAGTATTAGCCAAAACAGTTTTTCGCGTTTTTCTTGGAATTGTATGATTTGCACTTGGCGGGGTTTGCATTTAGACGGCTCACATAAGAGCAGAAGAAAAATACCGCAAAAAATGGACTGATGCAGCGAAGAGATCCATGGCCCATATTCCCTTAATTGATGAGATATTAGACATAGTGAAAGGAAGAAAGGCTGCAGAGGTGAGGGGAATAATTTCATTGTTGGCAGACATCCTAATGATTACTACAGCCAGACAAGCAAACCGTATGTTCTTCCCTGTTACTGCTTTGGTGAGGGCATACAGAATCCCAGTAAATGATGATGATTTTATACTCGATACTGAGGACAAACCAACATCTTTCGTAGGAGGAAACACCCTACTTAAAGGATTCAACGTATCAGGAAATGGTGGATTCTACTTATACAAAATAATTCAACTATTAAAATGGGAATACGAGGGACATTTCAAGGAGTTAGAGGCGAAACAAGTATTCTTTCATACCATCTTCGGCACATACAAAGAGGACCTTACAATATTGGCTCAAATAACAGACCAAGGAAACTGGTTCACTCGTGCTGAATTAGGCCATGGATTCCAGAAGATGACAACCAGTGGAAAATCTATTAAATTCAAACCTGTGGTCCGCAAAAGGTATTCAAAACTTGCCTCCGCAAATCTAACAGGCCTGCTATCCACAGCAGTGATGCAAGTGTGCTCAGTACCAGTCTTCAGTGGGTCACGGAAGCAAAACTTCACTGACGATTTCTTTGAACAGATTGGGAAGCGCGTCGGTGCCATATCTTCTGCTAGAACAATACCACAAGTCACTGCCACTCTCACCGAAATCCTGGCCACACTACGACAAGACTTAATCGAAGGAGGAAAGAAGTTGTCATTGGGGACAATATGTTGGAGAACCATGGAGGACATCGACATTATTAACCCTATAATACTAACCATTCGTAAAATATACGAAAGCATTTTTCTTTTTTGAGAATTGGCAACCATGTATCCAACGTAAGATTTTGACCGCACGTGTAGCTTCCTCGTCGTATTTTTTACGAAAGGTTAGTATTTAGGTTATAATTTTTTTAGGGCATATACGAAGATTTTTTGAATTATTTTAGAATTCAGTTGACTACAGCATGGCCAAGAAGTGGGAAGACATAAGGCCTTTATCTCAGAAGGAACTAGAAGACCTAATACCAAAATCTGATGTTGAACTCGAAGATTTTTGGAAGCTTTCTAGCGGATCAGAAACTGAGGATAACTTGGAAGAAGATTTCAGTCTTTCTGAATCAGAATATGAGCCCGAAACATCTGATAGAGAAAGCACTGACTCCGATGAATGTAACTATAGAAAGCGGAGAAGAATTAATAGAGGGTCGAAGCCAACACAGGAACATTTTCCAGTAGAGTGTGATCAAGGAGATGGCCAAGTAGACCAGCTTGCTGCACAAAATTTGGAAGATGAACAAAGTGTATCAAATGACCAGGAGGTTGAAACACAGAGACCCAATATAGAAAACTTCTCTCAAACAGAAAGAGGGGGAAGTAATCAGGATATTAGCGATAATGAAGATCTACATAACTTGGGAGATAAACCACATGAAACTATTCTTAACAAGGGGATGCGGGGCAAAAACGGTCACCGATGGTGTACAGTGTCCAACATACGTAAGCGCGTTCCCCAACGAAACATCGTTCACGTGATGCAAGGTCCATCTGGGGCGGCACGCGATGCCGATAGTCCTTCAGGTGCATTCCAGTGTTTATTCGACGAATCTATTTTTGGAAAAATTTTGGAGCACACAAATGCTCACATTGCAATAAGATATGGAAACTACAAGGTGGCTAAATCTACTGTTTCTACCACGACCAGACAGGAATTGAATGCCCTCATTGGGTTGCTTATATTTGCTGGTGCCCAAAAAGACAATCACTTGAGCACTAGGGAAATGTTTGACTCGAGGAAATCGGGTTCTTATTATAGGGCAACGATGAGTTGTTAGAGGTTTGAATTTCTAATCAATAATCTGCGATTTGATGATAAAGCGACACGTAACGAAAGAAGAACTGTCGATAAGTTCGCGCCTATTAGAGAGATTTGGGATCAATTTATTACAAAATGCAACAGTTCCTATAAACCGGGAAATTACATCACAATCGATGAGCAATTATTGGGCTTCAGAGGCCGCTGTCCATTCAAAATGTACATTCCGAGCAAGCCTTCCAAATATGGAATAAAGATTGTGATGACATGTGATGTGGGGACCAAATATATGCTAAATGCAGAGCCTTACCTTGGAAAACACACCAGCACTCACGGTGTACCACTAGCAGAGTACTACGTCAAGAAATTGACTAAAGATGTACATGGAAGTAACCGCAACATCACGATGGATAATTGGTTTACTTCTGTTAGCCTGGCTGACCAGTTATTAAAACCACCATATAACCTAACGATTCTTGGAACGTTGAGACAAAACAAACGCGAAATTCCTCCTGAAATGCTCAACCTTCAAAACAGAGAAGTAGGAAGCTCTTTATTCTGTTTTGACCAGCAAAAGACTTTATTATCCTACAAAACTAAAAAGAATAAAAGCGTTTTAGTCTTGTCTACCATGCACGAGGGATCCAGAATTTGTCAAAATACCCAAAAACCCGAGATTATCTTGCATTACAACCAGACAAAAGGAGGGGTAGACGCATTTGATCAAATGTGTGGAAATAGAAGTTGTTCGAGAAAAACTCGCAGATGGCCCTTGTGCATGTTCTTCGGAATGCTCTATATGGCAAGTATTAATGCATGGATAATATATAACCATAATTTGCAAAAACGGGGTAAACAGACAATAACTAGGAAGGCCTTTAAGAATTGGTAAGACCATGGTTAGAACAACGCTTAAGAGTGCCAACTTTACAACGCTCACTCAAGCTCTTAATCAGTGATATAATTGGATTGCCACTTCCGAACGATCAAACAGAACCTCCTGCTCTGAGACGCACCACTTGTTATATCTGCCCCTCAAAAAAACGCCGAATGACGTCACTATACTGCACCCATTGCCGACGCGCATTTTGCGCAGAACATCGATACATGCCGATAAATAATTTATCATTTAACACTCTTTTGAAACTCCAAATAAACATATGTAATACAAGTCTGTAATAAATTCTTTTGGAAAAACCTTTTTTTTTGCTGCCCTTTTCACAGTCGTGAAATATACGAATGGTTAGTATTCACGCTACTCCAATTGAAGGTTAGTATTGCAGGGTTAAAGGTGGCTCTGAGATCAATTTCGTTGCTGAAGGAAATTGCAAATTTTTCCTAGGGAGATGAATATCTTTTATGCGGCTGTTATTCACCAATTGTATTGCTCTTAAGATCAATCTTCCAGCAAGATAATGACCTGAAGCACACTTCAAATCTCGCAAAGAAACTCTTTCTGGATGAAAAAATACCAGTTCTCGAATGGCCTTCACAGTCTCCCGATATAAACCCCATTGAAAATCTATGGTTATACTTAGATCAGCAAATACGAGATAAAAATTATTCAAACAAGGATGAACTTTTTGCCTTTAGAGCAAAAGTGGAGACAGATTGAATCTCATATCAAGAAACGAATTATGTATACAAGTTGGTGTATTAATAAAACAAGTTAAAAAAGAAATACAGCACATTATTAATTTGTCTAGATACTTTTGTCCATTACTGTACATACAGACAGGCAGACCGACGGGTACGAGTGATTTGGTTTTTCGTGATGTACAGGGTGACCGAGGTACTTTTCAGGGTCACAACTTGAAAAATTTGAAAAATCTTTATTTCAATTTGCTCAGGTAGAAAACAAAAACATACGAAAATATCACTCTTTATTTGAATAAGTGTTCAAAATGTTGCCCATTAGGGATTACAATTTGAACTTCGCCTATAGCATTCTTTGGCTAATAACGGGCAACATTTTGAACACTTATTGATATAATAAGTGATATTTTCGGGTTTTTTTGTTTTCTGTATAAACAAATTAAGAGTAATAAAGATTTTTCTACTTTTCTTGAAAACGAATCGATTGATTTTAAAAATCAAACGTCAAAATAAAGGACTTCAAAAGACTTTTCAATCAAGCTATTACACGATACCACTTGTCATTTAAAATTTTTAAGGGGATGACCCTGGGGGACCGAGTGCGAAAGGGAGTGAAGAAATCAGTGGTTTTCAATAAATCCGTGGTGGGAATTTTTTTTTGCACTAGGACATTGCGTCCCATTAGCCAGATCCAATCTTGTATGTATTTATATCTCTAATCATGGACAAACACACGACGTCACAACATCCATGGCTTAGAAATGTGATTTCCGAAGGCGAGATTCGAACTAGCAGCCCAGCCGGCCGGCTGATCAGTAGTACGACACTCTGACCCACCCGGCCAACCGAGGTCCCGTGGGAAGTTTTCACATGAGTTTGGTCTTCTGATATTTCAAAAACAACGCAATTTTGGCCCCATTTGGCGAAGAAAAAGATGCTCTTCCACCATACCACCGTATTCTCCAGATTTGACCCCGTGCGACTTCTTTTTGTTTCCAAAGTTAAAAAAGTCACTCGCCGGGCAGAAATTTAAGTCGAATGTGGATGTCATCGGCGCCACGGTTGCCTACTTTGCAGACTTTCAGAAAACGTATTTGTCAGACGGGTTAAAGAAGTTGGGTCAAGTGTCGAGCAAAAAGGAGACTAAGTTAAGAAATAAATCGCCACTTCTGCAAAATCTTCCTTTTTCTTTTGTAGACGCTCTCGTAAATCGATCTTACATAACGTGTTTCTAGACTTGACAACTTAAAAGTGACCGCCAAAAGCTGTCTTATTATATTACTGTGCATATTCTTAAAACTAATCATTGTTGTTCACTTAATAAATAAACCGCAAATCGCACAATGAAAAATTATTCAGTCTGATCTGATATGTAGATGAACGCATTTGTGAAAATTATTAGCGACTGAAGCTATACTGATTAACAAAACTGGAATATTATTTCAAAACAAACCGGAATCGTTGTGTATTGCATTCATCATTCAGGATTATCAAGTGGAAGATACAAAATTTCTCACGAGTTAGGGTTAAATCATTTTGAAATGCAAGCCGAGATTTTGCGATCATTAGGAAAAAATAACACCAATAAAAAATGAACCAAATTCCAAACGAAATTTGAATCTTCTGTTTTGTTTAACAGTATAGTATGCTCGATAATTATATGTACATAATTATAAATTGGAACATTAAAAAGTGATTTAAAATGTATAGTTGAAAGATGTGGTGAAGGTAAAATTCGCATATGAATCGACTACATCTTCGTTTTCCACGAGGTTCATAAAATATCTGGCCAATTTTCAGAGTGAGATTCCTAATACGTAAAGTTTTAAAATATAAACATGTCTCATCATGCTTCATTTTTAAGATACATCTTGAAAACAAACCATCTCTGCAGTTATGTTTATACAGGGTAGCCAATATATAACTGACTGATCTAATTTGCGCGCCATTTTTGATACAAGCATTTCAGTAGGTGGTGCCTTAATAGTTGTTTAAAGCACATGTGTCCAATTCATCATTGAGCGCGGAAAGTTGAACAAACAGGTGAAGTTAAAGGCTTGTCAATGGTTCAAACTGTTCGTACTCCGGAAAATATCGAGAGAGTTCGTGACAGTGTAGTGGAGCGCCCTGAGACGTCTACCAGACATCGTTCTCAAGAAATGTATTCTTCGTACGTCATTGTGCACTATTTTAAAAAATACTTGCATTTGCGGGCAAAATTCAGTTAACCCAGGAACTACAGCCTAGTGACCATGAAAGTCACAGTTTGGTGCGGTGTTTGGCATGGAAGTGTCATTGGAGCTTACTTCTTTGAAGACGCTGCAGGTAATTATCTAAATGTCACTGGCGAGCGCTACCGTGTTATAGTGCAAAACTTTCTGGCTCCTCAAATCCAACAATTTAACCTGCAAAATATGTGGTTCCAGCAGGACGGAGCAACTTGTCACACAGCTAGGGAGACAATGAATCTTTTGCGAACGATATTTCCGGGACGTTTAATTCTCGATTTGGTGATGCCAACTGGTCACCAAGGTCACATGATTTAACGACTCCTGACTTTTTTTATGGGGATTTTTGAAAAATAGGGTTTATGCCAATAAACCAAATACTGTAGAGCAGCTGAAGAACAATATTACGGAAGCGTTTGAAGATGTTCCTCCCGAAACCTACCAAAAAGTGATGGAAAACGTAATCAAGATATATATATATATATATATATATAATTTCTAAGTTTTGATAAAAGATTAAGATGAAAAAATGGACTTTTTATTTCATTTTACTAATATTCAAGATACAAACCAGTCAGCTACATATCGTCCACTGTGTATAAGCTTTTCTCTGAACTTTTCTTCTTAGAACCATCACTTGAAGTATGGCCAGCAACTTCATAAACATCCTGTATAATTAGGCTTTATGTATATGATATAAATAGACGTGTATAAATTATAAAAACTTTAACGTTATCCTAGCAAAAGTGCCTTATATACAAGTAACAATAATTTAAACTTTATTTAAATCTAGAATATTATCGACAATTATTACAATCAGGAATGTTTTCTGCAACTTTATCAGAGAGTCTAGTAAATAACCATATTTACATTCTCCATATTTTTTCATGAATTTTCGTCTATATAGTCTGATCTAATATGCATAAATGCATTTAAGAATCTGCTTTTCAAACTCTTGTGTAAATTCGCTTAGCCGTGCTCTGCACCATCAAAACGTCAGTTATATTTTCATTTGAAGGTTCTATGTTCAGTCAGAACAACCTACCTTTATCCTTTTCTAACATTCTTCTCACATTCTCTACCTAACACTCTCCACTTGCAATATTCCTCACTCTCACACATACTGGTAGTTGTCTCTGTGCCTAAGCAAAGGCTGGTGTTCGATGTTTCTTTCAAGATCGTAACTAGTGAGCCAGTCTTTCACTTCGGGCTTGTGCAGGCCGCAACAGGTACACTCGAAAAACTCGATCAGGTTGCGGAAGCTGCCTTTTGTGAATGGGCTTTTTCCAGCATTCATGATGAAGTGAGCGTATCGCCCTTTATTCATGCGTTCATTCGTTGTCATACCCAGACATGAGATCTGAAAAGCAACAAAAATATGGTGTCAAGTAGATTGACTCGACTCGTCCCACGACATCATACAGGGTGTAAACGATATGGTAGTCATTATTGAAATGGGTAATAGAGGGGTCAAAACAAGTCAAAAAGTTCATATGACCCATGGTCCAAAAGTCAATAGATTTTTGTCTAAATGGCTTTATAGTTTACAACTTTAAGTGCTTTATATCGACCACAATCTTACTAATTTTTATAATCTAATCTAAAACGTTTTTAAATTGGGCAATTAACAAATAAATGGCATTAAGTTTTTCTAAGTTAAGCCAAAATTTCTAGTCAGTAAGTAAGTTTCATTAGATTAAATATTTAAAACACACATGACAACAGCGGGTCGGCCTTTCATCACTGTTATCGAACCGGCAATCGATCGCAAACGGTAACAGTGGTTAGTTATTGGGCATCGGGCGTGTTGTTTTGTTTTTGGTCGCGTACGTCGTCGTGATATTTACAACGTTCTCGAATCAAGAGTTCGCCGACATGTTAGTTTACGGTGAAGCTCGTCAGAATTCAGACCTTGCAGCTCAAATTTATCGCGAAAGATTTCGCCAACGGGTACACCCATACAGAAGGACATTTGTGCTAGTGTACCAAAGACTTCGAGATACAGGAAGTGTTCAGCCCACTAATATTCGCACTCGTGAAAGACAGGTTACTGTAGAGCAGGAGGAACAAATTTTAAATATCGTGGAAATCAATGCAGATATCAGCACTCGGGAATTAGGCCGCCGCGTAGGACTATCGCATACCATAGTCCATAGAATCCTACGGGAAAATTTGCTTTATCCCTACCATATACAACGAGTGCAGGCCTTGTTATCAGAAGACTATCCTCGCAGACTAACAATCTGTCAGTGGTTTTTCCACAGAAACATTGAAAATCCGGATTTTTTTAAAAACATTCTAGCGACAGACGAATGTACTTTTACGCTAGACGGGATATTAAATTTCCACGTGGGCCCAAGAAAATCCTCATATCATTCGTGAAGGTCATTTACAACAACGTTTTAAAATAAATATTTGGGCGGATATTATTGACGATCAGGTAATTGGCCCTTTCAAGTTACCCCCAAAGTTGTCAAGAGAAGGATACCTTAGCTTTCTAGCCAGAACTTTTGGAACAGACCTTAGACAACATGCCATTACAACGGAGACAGAATTTGTGGTTTCTTCATGACGGGGTACCACCACACATTTTTAGAGGCGTCATTCAGTATTTGAATGAACATTATCCAAATCGCTGGATCGGTCGAAATGCTCCTGATCCTCGAAAATGGCCAGCAAGATCTCCTGACCTCAATCCGATGGATTTCTGGTATTGGGGAGAACTTAAAGGGATGGTTTGTGGGGCTAGTCCAATAACAACTGAAGCACAACTTCGCGAAAAAAATTTTAAAGCGGCTGAAATAATAAATGGATAACTTCGAGAACCTAGAGTAAGAAGAAACTGAGTTCGTCGTAATGAAGCTTGTGTGGAAAGTGGAGGATAAAATTTTGAACATCTTTAAATACAAAAAAGTGCAGTGTGGATTTTAAAAAGAAAAACAAAGTATGTATCAAAATTGTGTTCCCTATTTATAAGTGAATTTTTTTAATACGTTCAATAAACTTTCACACACCAGGTGGAGCGCTGAGACAGTTAGTGTCCGTTTTTTTTAAATGTTTGCATTTTACGAGTACATTATCAAATAATGAAATAATACCTAAGAGCCAAAAATTGATTTTACTTTAAAGTCGCTTTTCTCTGCCGTTTTGGCCCGCATGTTATATGAAACTTTTTGCTTATTTTAACCCGCTCTATCACCCATTTAAATAATGACTATCATAACGTTTACACCCTGTATATAGGGTCGTTCAGAAAAATGTGGCAATATTCATTTTTATCAAACATAGCGAAGAATCATCTCGACAGACAAGACGTTCGGAACTTATACCACCCCTTCTTTTTGCGGCAGCGGTTATTTTTTATACAGAAGCAGCCGTGTAGGCAGATGCCTAAACACCACGGCACAGCAGCTGCTATGAGGAGCATAAAGAAACTTTGTTAAGCCGATTTTTAAGTTATCTAAGGTTCGTAGAACTGGCAAACTCCTCCTCAGGAGCTGTCGTATGTGCCAGTTCTGGATGTACGAAGTTCGAGACGGGAGGCTGAAATCGCGCGGGTGATCTGCCTGGCAGGCACATCGCGCGGCGGCGTCATGGAGCAAAGCCTGTTGACGTATCGGTAGGAGAGAGCTAGATCACCGCCAGCTCTTCGGTGCGAAAGGGTCTCTAGACTGTCCATTAGAGACGAGTCGTTGATCAGTCGGGCAGCATTCCTCTGAACAGGATCGAGCATGGATAATGTAATCGGAGCGGCAGAACCCCAAAACATGTGAGCAGCGCTCAAGCCTAGGTCCGATCTGGACATTGTACACAATGAGGTTATGTACTTTTGTACTTCTAAGCTTTTTCCCAGCATCTGCCGTTAATGACGAGATGTGTTCGAGCCAGATCAAGTCCTCGGTGATCTAGACTCCGACCAGCCGAAATGAACGGCCCTATGGTACCGGTTGAGCTCTAGGGCGCTTCTTGTTAATTAAGATACAGTACTGTATTTTGAAAGCAATAAACTATACCAGACTATTGCGTCTCCCGTGATAAACCTCCAGGTTCCTCGTCAGAGAGAAAGTCACTGTCATCAGCAAAGCTGTGGATCGGATTGATCGTAGAGGAAAGGGGGCCATTGATATGTAATAGTAACAATGTCGGAGGCAAGATCGATCTCTGAGGAACACCCGCATTGACATTATGGTATGAAGAGAACAACCCATCAACAAAACAAAAACAAGGAACAAAACAGAAACGCAACAAATGCGCAACTTTTTGGAAACAAAACAAAATGAAAACTTGACAAGAGACAAAAAAGTTGTTTTGTTTCGTGCAGTTCACACCAAAAATTTTCAGAGTGAAAATATGTGGCGTTTTTATGCTGAAAGGCAGAACCGCAAAAATTTTATCATAATGTCTGCTGTTATGTGTTTCTCCAGAGTTGTAACCGGGAAAATAAAAAACGCTTTTGGGTGAAACCATCCTTACGTGAAAGAGATGATCGTGGTATTGAAAAATTATTGTCCGATTTGCGAAAAGACGATATTGGATTGCGTTCTGGTTTCGAGAACTTTTTAAGAATGTCCAGCGAAAACTTTGAAGAATTCATACTACGCTTCGCTTTTGATACTAGTTTCTGTTTTAAATTTGTTTCGCAACAAAGTACACATCGCACCGACAATGTTGCCTGAAACCTTTTGATCGTTACCGACACGCGACGGGAACGCCAAAAGTTGCCAGAAACAGAAACAAATCAATTGTTGACGAAATGTTGCCGATTTGTTCCTTAATTGTTGAAAAACATTGAGTTGCTGTTTTGTTTCTGTTTTGTTGGTTTGGTGTGGACCCGGCATTATGGTCAGAAACGAAGTCAGCCACCGATCTGCAAAGCTGCTCTGGGAGGCCATAGGTTAGAAGTTGAACGCTTTTGTAATATTAAGAGCAACGATAAGTTCTGGGAAAGTGCTGGCTTCGTAAGATATCTGGAAGAGACGCGATAGAACTGGAGAAAGCTCCGCTGCACATGTCTTCATTAAAACAGCAGGAATCAAGTCCAATCTGCTTAGCGGGCATCCAGAAAGACTGAAAGAGTATTGAATATTTGAGTACTCACCTGATATAACTGACAAACTAACAACATGAACACCCAGATGCAGTGGAAGAACGCATTGATGCTAACCCACGCCACCCAAGTATTGCACCTAAGTAAAAAAATAAATATGGAAATTATAAACTCATTACTATAACGATCCTTTGTAAAGCATGTGTACAGGTAAAATATAGTACCTGCCAATTGTGACAACTTTCTGCCAAATTTCTTCACTGGTAGCATTGCAGCTTGGCTCGTTTTGCCAATATTTGTATGAACCGTACAACATTTCAGAACACATTAATATTAGAGCTGCCAGGAAGCCTATGAAGTGTTTGTGATTCTTAGCACCTAAAAAAATGCATTATTACCACACATCATATTGCAAAGTAGGATGGAAGAATAAAATGAAAAAAAATGTAAAAACGTCATCAAACCCGTTCAAAAATGGCGTCAAGTAAGTAGACTCTATACTTCCCTCGCAACCTTGCATGAAAACTTCATTCAAATCCGACCGGTACTTTCTGAGTTATATACAGGCCAAGGATTAGCGGACATACAGTAATGGACAAAAGTATGGGGTTGTCCAAAACGGACGCAGGAAAGTAAACGCATATTAAAACTAGAAAGATTGATATTCAAATCAAGTTGGTTACTTTATTTTGAAGGATCATTTATACCATGTATGTATGAAAAATAATATCGCTCAAATGTTCACCACGACTGGATTTACAGACGTCCACGCGATGGTCGAAATGTTCAATGACATTTTGCAACATGGTCGGTTCTATGGCATTTATCTCGGCAATGATGTTGTTTTTGAGTTCTTGGAGGGTGGCTGGTTTGTTGACGTAGACTTTGCTTTTCAAATATCCCCATAAAAAGAAGTCCAAGGGAGTCAAATCGCACGATCTTGGTGGCCATGGCACATTTCCTCTGCGCGAAATCTCGCGATCACCGAAGAAGGACTGCAATCGATGGATATTGACGTTGGTTGTGTGGCATGTTGCACCGTCTTGTTGGAAATAAACATCGTCCATATCCATTCCTTCAAGTTGCGGCAAAAAATAATCCTCTATCATCACGTGATATCGCTCAGAATTGACGGTAACGGCGTCCCCGGCCGCATTTTCGAAAAAGTAAGGTCCGATGATGCCTTTTGACCAAAATGCACACCACACAGTCACTTTTTGAGGATGCATCGACTGCTCTTGATACTCACGGGGATTTTCGTTCGCCCAGATCTTGTAGGCGTGTACATTCAAATCCTTGTGGAGAATGCGGAGCAAACTGGTTCTCGAAATGCCCAATTCTTGGTATCGACGCGTTGTTGATTGTTTCGGATCGTCTCTCACACTCTCCTTCACAGCAGCAATATTTTCCGGTGTGCGAATGCTCCTTGGCCGGCCAGAGATTGGCAGATTTGCCACAGAACCTGTTGCCTCGAATTTACGCACCAGACGACCGATGGTTGTTTCGTTTGGGCGGTTGTTGCGACCGAAATGTTCACGAAGCGCGCGAAACGTGTTTTTTTATTTTTGCACCATTTTTGTAGTGCTCTTGAATAACTTTAATGCGGTCTTCAATCGAATACGACTCCATAGCGATCAATGGTAAACATTCAACTAACAAAATGACATGTCGGTGACAGAAAACAAAGATGGCGTCTATGTCAAATTGACGTTTACTTTCCTGCGTCCCTATTGGACAACCTTATATATAGACAAATATGAATATTTACCTAAATACCTCTAGAAAACGAGTTCATACCATAAACAAATGCGTTATTAGTAGAAAAACTAAATTCCTTGTTTTTACAATATCTGCAATGAACACAATACAATTCTGAATATGTATAAGCACTTTTTTATGAGGGAAAAAATATGTAGAACAATATGTGCAACATTAGTTTAGTACAGTTTCGTCTCAGAAGACGATTAGTTTGTGTTCAATGAACACAATGCAAGTCTGAATATAAACACTTTTTTATGAGGGACAAAAATATGTAGAGAAATTATTTTCAACATTAGTTTAGTACAGTTTCGTGTCAGAAGAGGATTGTTTTGTGTTCATCAAGTATTGTGGAATAGGTCGAGTGATTTTAAGACCATGCCGCGGGGTCCGGAAATTTCTTTCGATGTGAAAAATACGATCATTGAGTTATACAAAGATGGTCAACGTCAAGTCGACATTGCCATAAATTTGAAGCTGAAGCGTAACACAGTTTGGGCAATATTGAACAAATATAAACAAAAAGGTATCTTGGAAGCCTCTACGAGAAGTGGTCGGCCTAGAAAACTAAATGCTAGATCAGTTAGATTAATAAAAGTAATTTCGTACAAAGATCCGTTTAAAACCCCAAGACAAATAAAAGCCGAAATCGAGACAAACGGAACTGTCAGTGTTTCTACGAAAACTATAAGTAGAAGATTAAATGATTTAAAGTTATTTGCACGTCGCCCGAGAAAGAAGCCGCTAATCTCGAGGAAAAACCGTAAGGACCGATTACAATTTGCACGGTTGCATCTTGATTGGAGCATCTGTGACTGGAAGAGGGTATGTTTCAGTGACGAATCCAAGTTCAATATGTTTGGATCAGATGGTGTTCATTACGGTAGACGTCCTAGTGTACAAAGATTGAACCCCAAGTACACTTTGCCCACTGTCAAACATGGAGGCGGGTCTGTTATGGTTTGGGGGTGCTTTTCGGAGTTTGGGATGGGACATTTACATTATGGATGTTTGTATACACAGACATACTAAAGCATGTCATGTTACCCTATACCTATATGCCTCTAAGATCAATCTTCCAGCAAGATAATGACCCGAAGCACACTTCAAATCTCGCAAAGAAATTCTTTCTGGATGAAAAAATACCAGTTCTCAAATAGCCTTCACATCCCCGATATAAACCCCATTGAAAATCTATGGGAATACTTAGATAAGCAAATACGAGATAAAAAATATTCAAACAAGGATTAACTTTTTGCCGCTTTAGAGCAAAAGTGGTGACAGATTGATGAATCTTATATCAAGAAACTTCTACAATCAATGCCGAGACGATGCCACGCGGTGATTGATAATAATGGTTATGCTACAAAATATTAACACAAACATGGTTGTTTTTTTATAATTCAATGAAATTTGCTTCTTTTTTCTATAATTGTTTTGCCTTGTCTATATATTTTTGTCCTTCATAGTTCCAGTTTTTTTCAATTAATTTTTTTAATGAAGGGAGTCTAATGAATTTATTTATGTATAAGTGAGTATTATGCTATAACGAATTATGTATACAGGTTGGTGTATGTATTAATAAAACAAGTTAAAAAAGAAATACAGCACAATATTAATTTGTCTATATACTTTTGTCCATTACTGTACTTATTTAACTTAATAATAAAAAGAAATTTAAGAAAAATAAGTTTAAAAAAATAATCTAAGGGATTTCCGTATAAAATCTTCTTTGGTCTAAATTTTAGGCTAGGAACAAGATATCGAGATACTGTGTCACGAGCTTGTTTAGACATCATTTAGCTACTTTTTCATAAACAAAAAGACATACGAATGCATTTAATTTTTTGGGAAAATTAACCATTTGTCGGAATGTCTAAAACGCCCTCTAGCGGCCACATGTAAAACTAACAAAACATCAAATATTATAACACTTGTAGCCCAAGAATAGCTCTTTTCAACTAGCCCAAGTTTGTTAAAATCGGCTTTGTTTTTTACGGAAGCCTTTGAATACCCCCACCACTTTATTTTTAGAGATACAGCAAAAATTATTACAAAAAAGTTTCAAATTATACTCGAATTTAATAAACATCACTTTTTTATATTCGAGGTAGCAGTTGCGCCTCCTAGCGGCCATTTCAGAAACGTGAAAATAGTTTCCAGGTTTTTCGTTAAGAAAACTATAGCGTTTGTAAGTTCTATTTTTTTACTACTTACCTATACAATTAGCTACCCACGGACAGTGATGATCAAACCTTGCAACACAATGATTGCACACAGCACAATGCTTCGACCTGATTGGTCTCCTAACTAGACAAGCCGAACAAAAAGATGACGGTTCGAATCCGCCTGGGCCCTTCTCTGCTAACTCTATAATTGTCTGAAAGAAAAATGCGTATATTCTCCACTTATTCTGCAACCATAGCCAAAAATGATGCTGTTAAGTGATAAGACGTTAGTCTTTAACCCTCGTGTTTTTTCGGTGAACGTGGAAACTTTAGTAGTCAGCTCAGTATAGCACGGGATGGGACGCCCTTTTAATTGCAAATGTAGAAGCGTGAAAACCTGTCAAATTATCTACAAATGTCAGAAACTCACCCTAAATTGCAACTGTTGAGAAGTAGTAACTATACCAGGATCTCCTAACCACGAATTAAGGAAACAATACCATAGTAGCGTCGAACTTATTAAGAAAAATAGCGTGAGCGCTATCCCTACGACGGGCATAATGTAGATGATCCAGGTGAAGTAAAACCACATTTTTGTCGATAGGTAGATGCTTAATGGTAATAAACCTAAAAAATATATTAATATTCACATTGACCACCATTTTTTAAGATTTCACACTCGATAAGAGTCCACGGACCACTACCTATAGCTACCCAATCAAGCAAACAAAATGAACGTAAACGAAGATTAGCGATCACGTCAGAAAATGAAAATTTGAAATCATACAATCTTGAGTTTTCTTATTTTATCTAATACAGATAAGGTAGTTGGTGGTACTTACCCATCAATCGATCATCAAATAAGAGCTGTCCGGTATAGTGGATGATTATATACAAACACACAAGCAGAAAAATCTTAATAAGTATTATTTGGTCTGTAGCTAAAATACCGCCTGCTGCATAGAAGGCCATGAAAGGAGTACCCACCATGCACCACCATCTCAAACGCTGAAAAAAATATTTTCACTGATTTACCGCTCCATATCACGATTCAGTCGCAGCGCCATCTATGAATCAGTAGTAGAAGCAAACAATCTAACTCTTTTCAAAGTATATTTCTAAATTCATTTTAGTGTTCTGCTACTCTCGTATAGATGGGGCTTGTATCTTTCAAATTTCCTTTTGGATGCCGGAATACAGTAAATAGCCTTCTTAAGGCAGAATATGTTGATCAATGATATCAGGTTTCAATTGTTCCTACCTTATCTTTTAACAATTTATTTAAAAAATTTCTAGCAGTACTGGAAGCAAATGTCTGTTCTTTCACCATATCAACAACTTTAGGGCTCATCCACATAGCGCCTAAATGCGTCTGTAGCATTGTCAGTGGTGTATCTCCTCTGTGGTTAGGTATATTCAAGCTGGCACGGCCCTAGAATAAAAAAGAGGATTTGAAGGAAACGGAGGATTGCTGATTTTTTATCACTCTACAATCTCTAGGGAGTTTCATTATGATGGAAATATCGCCAGAATTACAAAAAATTACAAAGATATTGAATAAAAGTATTGCAGTGGTTGAATATAAAAAATTTACGTTCATAAAAAATCATATTTCACCACAACATTTAGAACATTACATAGAACTGAATAATCATTGTCACAAGTAATATACAAGAGGTAAGATGAATTTCCATTTACAAAATTGCAGTAAAGTAACTAGCAAATCAATATTCCAGAAGGAATTAATTGAATTTAATAAACTAAATAATGATATGAAGTCTACTTTTAATTTAAAGAAATTTAAAAGAAAATTAAAAGAACATTTCATGGACAGTGAACATGATTAGAGTTGCATGTTTTGTTTTTTTAATCATTTGTGTGTTATATAATTGTTATAGTTTTTTTAAAGAATATAACTGTAGCAATCATGCTAGACAAAAAAAAACACATCTAACACGTTTTTAGATAAAATATTTGTTTTAACGTGCAGTCATTGACGTAAAAATACACAATACTCTTAGTGATCGGACATTCATATGAACTTTCTATGGTATTTTTTATATAATTTCTGCTTTAGGAATATTGTCATGTTTTTTTCACCCTGTATAAAGTAGTGCGCCTCATAGTAAGCCAGTACTGTAAATAATCGTAAATATTGCATAACACTGTTGACATTGTGACTTAAACTTTTATGCGATTTTCCAAAGCGCGACGCACTTGCCAAATCTAAAGATAGATTTGAACTTGAATCGTTCCTATTTGTTTTACCGCAAAAAGTTACATCAGTCTCAAGAAATGGGTAAAGGCAAAGGAGGCAAAGGCGGAGGAGGTCCAGCACCTGCTGCAGACGTAAGCATTTCATTTGTTTTTGTATATCTTATCATTGATATGTATCATAATTTCCCCCAAAATTATTGAGTTTTTCTCCGTATGGTCATCGCCAATAAATCGAAGTGCTGCGAACGATATGAAGATGGATTAGCAGATGGGTTCCAAAAGTGACACTTTCAAATTTTCATTGTTTTTTCTATTTGAAATAACGTCGTGGCAGCAAAATCGGATTGTACATGGTCCGGGCTCAGTATCCATTACCGAGCAGTCGAATATCACACCGCAGATTTATCAGCTTTTTACTATACGAGGTCTGTAAAAATGGTGATGAGACTGATTTTTTTCATTCAAATATTATTACAATTTTATATTGTCACTCTCAAAATAACTTCCTTCTGAAGCCACACAGTGCTGGAGACGGTTCGTCCACTACCCATAGCAGTACTCCGATGCTGGAATATCCTTCAGCTGGTCGGTTACAGCCGTTTGAATGTTTTCGACTGTCCCAAAATGAGTTTCCTTGAGTGATCTTTCAGCTTCGGGAAGGTAAAAAAGTCACAAGTACTCAAGTCAGGCGATCAAGGACGCTGAGGACCCACAGGAATGTTTTTACTGTCCGAAAATTCGTTTATTGACATTGCTGTGTGATTCTGTCAATATTTTCTTGAAGATGAAGACCTTTCGCTTCGTGGTTCATCTTCAATCCACCCTCTCCCTCTCAAAATGTCTTAAACCAACGAAAAACCTGGGCTCTTGACAAGTACTATCTAGGTCTGTTTAGAAAGAGTTTCCTTTGCATTGTGCCCAAGTCTGGAGCAAAACTTGTTAGCACACCGTTGCTAGAAACTGATTCACGCATTTTTAGAACACAATAGAAAAAACGGAGGCGGATCACATGTTCTCCTCTCGCCCCTCTGCCGCGGTGCCTCCAGTATTGCCAGATCGAACGCTACGTTGCCGGTCTCATCACTTAATGTACACATCTCGTATATTCCAAAAACCCATTAGAGGTCCACCTTGCAATTCTGCAGTAACGTTTTAAAGCTGCTAAAGTTTAGTATTGTCAGTTTGTTAGCATTTCTATACTTATGGTGTATTGAAATCTCATTCACACGTCCCCGTCTAAACATACACGAGCACGCGATGATCAAATCTGCACGTTCCTATTGCCCAGCGGATCGTAAATGCCTGGGCAGGTAGCGACAGGCGAATACAAGCTGCGATCCAGTGCTCATGTTTATTTTGGCGCGGAATACATCAGGTTCGAATACACTATGTTTTTCTCTACAAAATCATATAGTATGAGATAACAGCAATATAACAAGTACCGATTTATCAACATTTGAGCCAAATATTTCGACGTTCCCAACGTTTGCATTACACTAAAGTACCAAGCACAAGACGGTTTTTATTGTTTTCTGGCCTTATTTGAGGTGTGAATTCAAATAAATTGTACATCAGCATTGCACCTGTTTCTTCTCTAAAAGGTGGCATAATTAGAATTTTAATATGACGTTTCGTCTCTTCTCCTCAATTGGATCTTTGCACAGGTGAACAGTTTTTATTCTGTTTCCAAAGCAATTATTGTAGAACGCCTTTATGGCCTCTTATTGATTTTCATAGTCTTTGCTCTCCTTCAGAAAGGCTGAGGTATTTCTAGATCTCCGTGACAGCGTTAATGTTCTCCTATTGTGAGCCTACTGAATGAAGGAAATTTCAGGCTGATATAACATGATTTAAATCAAAAGCATGAATAATTTGGAGCAACTAGATATTTGTAACACAACTTCAAAATAGAGCACTGACACGGAACAGTAGAGAACTATGAAAATCAAGGAGGACATAAAGGCGTCCTACAATTGTAGGAACGACTGACGATACGGCCCTTAGTTCTTTCAAAAAACAAAAAATTCTAAGTTGACTTTGAAATTTTCAGATAGCCATTTGTTTCATAATATCGTCAGTCAAGCATTCCTTCAGTTTCTATGAACTAAGCAACTGTTCCTATTTCCAATTTTAATGATATAATAATTATAATAAAATATGACATAGATTGATATTAAAAAAACTTCAATTGTCTAAAAAATAGACTTCATTCTGTTGATCTTAACTTATCAAATGAAAATTGAAACTCTAATTATGTTACCTTGTAGAAAAAAAATGACAATGTTAATGTGCAATCTATTTTGAAATCTTACTTCAAATAAAGTCCGGAAGAAATCAAAACAATTTTGCAAAAATTAAACTTTTTCCATTTCTCTCCGGATATATACTGAATTGTGAAGCTTAGTTACTTGAATGCTCAACTTTACCCTCATTTAGCTGACACAACTTCATCTTTTTAACCGTAATTTACGTGTTCACGTAATTTTAAATATCGTTAAGTACCTGGGTACAAACTAAAGACGAGTTGTATCTCAAATAGAGAGCATTTCTGGGTTATGCGCCTAATGGAACATTGATCAACACAGCATCTACTGATACTATACAAATTTTCATTAAATTTGACCAGTGCTTAAGTCCCATATGTTTTGTGCCTGGTACCTTATACTTTGTAAAGCATTATTGGACAATAGTTTTAAATCAATCCTAAGTCTCAAAATACTCATTTCTTAATCCATAAATATGAATAATGATTCGAAATATTTCAGAAAAAAGCTGGTGGAGGGGCAAAAGGTGCCACTGACCAGAAAGCTGGAGTAAAAGAAGCACCTGGGGCAAAAGGCGGTAAAAAAGGTATAATTTTATTCACAGATTTACAAAAAAATCCGATTTGAAGTTGATTAACTGTTGAAGAGCTGCATAAATAATTGACTGCACTAAATGACTAGACTGATATTGATTTTTTTCAGGTGGAAAGAAATGAAAATGCCAATCAATATCAAGTTTTTCCAGCCAATGAAGTATAGCATTTTGATTTGGCATATCAACATTTAATATTTATAATTATATAATTTCATTAATAATTATTTTAACGTTCATTATAATATAATATTATGTGTACTGTGATATCAACTAACCAATAAATTTTTTGCAGAATAAATATGTTCAACTTCTTGCCATGTTGGTCGCATAGTTCATTACAAGATTTGAACCTGTTTAAAATTTACAATCTTTCCAATAATCTTTTTAATATTTTATAATAATAAATTTTATTCAAATTGCTTTGAGGATATGAAACGTCAACAGGTAAAGGTCAGATTTTCATAACTAAGGAAAATGTACAACATGATTAAATTGGAATAAAATAGGTGATAACAAGTTATAAAATTAGTAGCAAAAAATGGCTTGTTTAAAAGTGTAAATAGTTTAATAGAAGAATAAATGTATAAGGAAAATAATCAATAAAGTAGTTGAATGTGTAATTATTAAGAATCATAAAACTGTTGCAGAGAGTAAAAACACTTAGGGTACAAGTACGCCAAACGTTATTTTTTGAAGTATTTTAAGTCGTTGATGGTTTTATCTCAGAGAGCAAATTATTGAAGATAGGTCTACAGGTTGCCATTATGGTATGTGCTGAGACTATAGTTGTTCAATGTAATGTTATTATTTCTGAGATTATAGGAGGTTATGATTTCACACGAAGGCCCGCCTCTAGAATTAGTAACGATGTTAACGTTAGTTTTTTTTCATCTCTAAATGTTTTTCAACAAGACTCTAGAGGCTGCAATGAGAATAAGAGTCTGACTATTCTCTTTTTAAGGATAAAGATTATTTGGGCCTCAACAGACAATCCCCAATATGCCATTAAAGACGTTTAATAAGTGTTTTTAATTCATTATGTATTTTAAGTTCCTTAGAGCAAAAAATGCTGAATTAAATTCTTGGCTACATACTCAATGTGGTTTTTTCAGCTCAAATTTTCTCCACTATTAAACCTAAAAATTTTATGTTTGGTACTCTTTACAGTGACTTACTGTTTATTGTAACTGTTGTCTTGTTTTGCAGTCTTCGTTCGTGATACAAGATGTATTTTGTTTTATCTGTATTAATAAGTAACCTATTTAATACTACCCACTTTTGGAACTTTTGCTTGGGATGTTAGTGATACTCTCTAGTTCCTCTAGCCACTTTGCTGGTACTTAGTTGTGTCATCAGCAAAGATTACCAAGAAACAATCCTTATAAATTATGTGTTTACCTAAATCAATCACAAATAACAAAATCAGAAATGGTAATAGCACTCCACTCTTAGGTCATGTGGATTAGAGATAGTGCTACCCAGATTAGCATGATTTCTTCTGCTTGACTGCTTGACATAAACGACAGAATCCATTGATCTACGGGATTTCTGAGACAATAGTGTTTAATTTTATTTACGAGGATGTTAGCTTTTACACAGCCGAAGGCTTTTGATAAATCAAAAAATACTGTCAATGTGTCTCATAATTTTCATCAAGATTTTTATAGCAATGAAATATAACTGGGTCTTCTTGGCATGGTCGTAAGCTTGTCTACAATTCATCAAAATCTGAAAGGTATTTTTCGAGGTATAGAGAAGCCAATGATTACTGATTGTCATGTAACCCAAATAAGACATTTATCACGATTGCAATACTTCCTCGCCGATAAGCGGGGGAAATAAACCACAATCTCACCTGTAAAATCAACGTAGAAATTGCTGTGGTATTTCTAGCAAGAATGGCCCAATGTAGAGCCGTGTTCCCTTGTTGATCCGTTACATTTGGAGAAGCACCAAGTGTAATCAGCAATCTGGTGGGGTCCAAACTGCATATTTTCCATACTGCCCACATTAACGGGGTCATACCCGCGCGATCAGTACAGTCAGGGTTGACGCCTCTGGCCACAAAATACGCCACCTAACAATATAAAAAAAATCTCAGCAACCTTCTGTTTTCTGATGCAATTAAGGCATGTGACAAAGTCCTGGATTCACTAAATTTTCTTCAAAGTAATGGGATTTTTTTTAAATAGTCATTGCAAGTGACACTATTAATATTATACCTCAAAAAGTAACATTTTCACATACATCTAAACAAAAGTTTCTTAGAATAAAAACTCACCAATGCAGTATGTCCAAATTGTGCTGCCAAATGGATACAAGAACATCCTTCAGCATCTCTGAGATCTGGATCAGCTCCCGAGTTCATCAATATGACAGCTGCCTCAAGATGTCCCTGTCTTGTTGCCCAGTGCAGTGGGGTGGCATTTAGTTCGCCACCTTTTCACAAATGCAAAAACATTAAAAACAAACCAACATTGAAGCTGAACATTATCTTGATGATTATTATATAATGTAGCCACGCAAAATTCTTGAGCAAACAAAACTCAGTACAATCAAGTAATTTGAGGTTCTGAAATTTAATTTTTCTCATCAAAGAAATCTGAAGCATTATGGGGACAGATTTGAGGTATAATATAAGACGTATCTGGCTTCCGGCTGGGCCTAGCGTCAAATCTATGTCAGAAGCAGAAATAAACAGAGAAAATATGTGGCAGAAAATAGGTCATTTGGCTCTCCCCCCTGGAAGCTTGCAACAAATTGATGTTAGATTTGAAATCTACACACGAGGTTTGCCCAGAACTGTGGTAGAAAAGAAAGATTTGAATGGGTTTTTAAAAAGTTCATCACAGTAAAAATTTTTCATTTTTACCAGTTGTTGAAATGACTGAAACTTGATACACCTATGAAATTCAGAGACTGAACTCTTATGTAACCATTGAAGAATTTTGAAATATCATGATGCCTGTTTGGAAGAACAAATGTATTGTTTTGAACATAATATGAAACTAATGACATATTCAGAATCTATGCTGTCAATTGATCCAGGAAATAGGGTTTCATCCAAATTTAGCAGCAAAATTAGGCACATCTAAAAGCACATGAAAAATGATTCCATTTAACTTTAGTTGGTTTGATTTTACACATATATGTATGAATATATATATATATATATAACTTGAGACGTGGTCATTGTCGTCTAGACCAGTTAGGTGAAAAATTAAAGCTTCCGCCTTTTGTTGGGTACTTCGACAAAATTTAAGCAAAGAGGACTCTTTATACTTTTTTAATTCTCTCTAGCTTTCAATGGACTTTGCCATCATCATCAGGAGCTGCAATTACAATGATAACAGTAGCAACAAAAGTGTAAAATGAATTTAAATTGACTCAACTTACAGTAGTATGTGAGGATGTTGCTAATTGTTGTTTACGTATAGGATGAGGGAAACGTCCAGTAACATGGTGAGAGCTGGATAGATGGTACAATGGTCAAAATTATATAAAATATGACAAGAACAAGTTAAAAATAGATAAAAAATTATTTAAAAACATTAGAGCATTACATCGTGAAGCCACTTGATGATTGCACAAAATGGTGGTCATGGAATAATGAGTGAGATGAACCCTTTGACAGAAGGCCGAAGGTTGTCAATGTCTGTGTTGAAAGATGGAACGAATTGTGGGCGTGTGCCAAACGTTGCCAAATCACTTCAGATGATGTGATTTTCAGAATGTTATGTAAGAAATTGTTAAACCGACCAGAGGCAGTTGAATAAACTATATTTTAATTAATAGGAATTTAAATTAACAATTATTAATAAATCGTGAGAAGAGAATTATTAGATTTTGAGTGGAATGAAATTTACTGGTGGAATCGGCCAAAACACAGATTCTATTTATGGTTGTGAAGAGTCGAAATTTGGGGAGATATGTAAGTTCTCCAATGTTTCGCAGTTTAGCAAATATGAGTAAATGACACTCAGTTGTTTAACATCTGTCTTTTTGTTGATACAGTTGTTATTCATGAAAATGTGGGACATTTCCAGGAATAAACGTTTGGAAAGGTGTTTTTCTTTATCAAGAACTTTGTCTTTCATTTTTGAAAAAATGCAGTTTATAGTGAGGACGGATTTGCAAGCAATTCGAAAGTTCAAAGGACTGCACAATCTGATCAGCTTAGGGGTCAGTTCCTTGATATAGGGCAGGACAGCAAAACCAGGTCTGGAGACCGGGTTGGTGCTTGTACTGTTTGGATTGATGCTATTATTGGGAATTACATCAGTTCCGTTATTAGGGGTTGTGCGACTATTACCTGCATCACCAGAGTTCGGCAAAATATTGGAAGGTGAACTAAATAAGATCTTGTAAATCAGACACTTCGGATAACCATTACTGATGAACAGTTTTGATAGTTTACGTAAATTTGAGGTGTGGAAAGTATTATCTGAGATGCTGATTACCCTTGTTTTCATCTGTTTTACCAAATTGATTTTAATCCCTAGCTTATGGTATGACCTAAAATTGAGAAACCGACCTGAGGCCATAGGTTTCTGGTACCAGTCTACCAATAAACTGTTGTTGTTGGTGCGGATGAGTCTTGTGTCTAGAAAGGGGACAGACAGGTTCTCATCTTCTTTATCTTTAACTTGTTCTTGTCATATTTTATATAATTTTGACCATTGTACCATCTATCCAGCTCTCACCATGTTACTGGACGTTTCCCTCATCCTATACGTAAACAACAATTAGCAACATCCTCACATACTACTGTAAGTTGAGTCAATTTATATTCATTTTACACTTTTGTTGCTACTGTTATCATTGTAATTGCAGCTCCTGATGATGATGGCAAAGTCCATTGAAAGCTAGAGAGAATTAAAAAAGTATAAAGAGTCCTCTTTGCTTAAATTTTGTCGAAGTACCCAACAAAAGGCGGAAGCTTTAATTTATATATATATATATAGAGAGAGAGAGAAAATGATCATGCGGAGAAAGGTATATAACAAAAAGTAGGAAAATAATGGTCAAAATCCGCAAAAAGGAGGAAAGTGGATTCGAGCAGAAAATATCGCTCGGGTTACCTATCCTATTTTCTGCTCCACTTTCCTCCTTTTTGCGGATTTTGCCCATTATTTTCCTACTTTTTTTTATATATATATAAGTAGGTTGGGTTTCACATGAATCTTTAGTTCTTTTTTAGTTTAATGATTTATATAAAGCTATTGTAATATGCCACATAAATGTAATGTGTTTTGTATGTAATAGGAAGTCGAGTAAATAAATAAATAAATCTCGAATACACAAGGCTTTTTTGAAATCATGGTTAGTGCATTTATTTCAATACATGCTAGATATAGAGTCACAAACCCCATATTTATTGAAAAACACATCAATAATGAGTAGTGAATTGCAAAGAACATTAACTGAACAGATTTTCATCCTTATTTCTTTGCAAAGGGATTTATTACATATATTATAGTGAAAAGGATCTATTTACTACCTGAAATAAACCTCAATTATACTGAAAAATGAATTATGTATGCTAAGCATTTATCAATGAAATACTTTAGGTCAAAGAAAATCTCTATTTTTCTTGCCTTTAAAACAAATAACTTAGGAGCTAGTTAAACTCTTAAAAGTAATTGTGAAATCAACATAAAACAAAATCTGCAATATAACCAAATCATTTTACCAAATGAGAGTTTGACAGTTTCTGTTAAAGATTAATTATTAATTATAAAATATTTATGCTGCTGAAGGTATGTTCATAAAAATGACAAGCAAGCTACAGTATTAACTTCATGATTTCCTTCATCTTCAATTTGCCCCATGTTTTTTAATTTTACCTTCCCAATTTTTAATTAAGATTGCTTCTATCCTATGTTTTGGAAGTCCTACTTTTGTGTAGGTAGGTAGCCATACAGTTAATTGTGGTAAATTTTAAATTGATAAATAACTAATTATTGGTTTTCAGTTTGGATGCCCTACTGTATGTGCAAGGAAACAAGAAAAGTAATAATTACCTATAGCATCCACTTCTGATCCTTTATCAATGAAGTAAAGCATGATCTCCTTCCTATTATTAATGGCTGCCCAATGCAGTAAAGTAACATTCTCAGCATCTCGTTCATTGACATTGTGTCCTCCTTCAATAAGTTCTTTAACTCGAGAGAAGGCACCATACTAGAAAACAAATATGAAATCATAAGCCAAAGAGTCATTAGCACATGAGTTAAAACCAAAGTTCAAATACACTTTAAATAATGTAAACAATTTTAGGAAAATCAATATTCAATTCGTAGATTGAATACTTATAACACGCACGCAATATAGGAATAGCTAACGCACTTAGAACACTGCAGAACCACCTTTTAGGAATGACTAATCATTGATTGCATATAAGTCTAGAAGTATTTAAACATTAAGCAATTTATAGGCATTAAAACTAGTACATCTTTCAGCTGGTATGTATTTATTAATAAGGACCACCGACCTGTGTGGCTTTAACAATATCGAATCCACTGTAGTCATGTTCTACAGTAGGAACTAGAGGCTCTTTGGAGATCAACCCGTGGCACTCTTTGTCTGTCTCAACGCAACCACCTGCGCTGGCGGCAGCTGCCCCGCACGCGTTTTGGTACATTTTGTACCGTCCCGAAGCCCCTTTTCCAGCTCCACTATCGGGGACAACTGAAGGGACAACAGTAATGTTAGGTTAGTTTATTACAGCCATTTGACAGCTGCTTTCAGTGTCAAAGTGACGGTTGTCGATGAGGAGTTGTATAGAGATGGGGCAAATTACCGACAACAAGTAAGTCATTCTCACGCCGGCTCCACACGTTGGCCCCAACGTTGGTCCCAACGCCACTCGCCTAACGTGTGTATCTAGAAAATACCGTTGGCCCCAACGTTGGAGCGACCGTTGGTAGTTGGCTGTCGATTGTCGGTTTTATCAAAGGAATCTGCGCCAACGTTGGCAATCCGTCCACATATTGGCTCACTGGCTCAGTCTTGTTGTAACACGCGTCGAGTGCGTATGTGGAGATATGTCATCAACAACATCGCTACCCGCGTGGACAAACGAAAAAGTTGTAGAATTTTTAGTGTTATACCAGGCGCATCCAATAATATGGAACGCCTCTCGCAAGGACCATAAAAATAGAAATACATTCCATCCTAGCAGCTTTTTACAAGACAATTTAATATTAAATTATCTAATAATGTGTATACAGTGTGTCCAAGATAAGGATGTCTATCATGAGGATCTTGGAAAACAAAAGTGATACGAAGATGGTTAAATTTCAAGCCTAACAATATGCCGTTTAGAAAGCTTTAAAATTCCGAGTTGTTCCGGAGGTATGCCTAAAAAATGCTATTTAATACAGGGCATACTTTTTTACGCGCCATATAAAAAATAAAGTAGATGATGGTTTCTCCGAAACGAAACGTCGTGCGGAAAATCTCTCAACGCTGTTTTGTAGAGCTTAAAAAGTAGTCATGAGAAAGTGTCTTTTGTTTTTCCATATATCTTTAAATAACGTCAGAAAAAAAATAAAAACGAAATCGGCAAATTTCGTTTTTTTAAGCATACCTCAGGAACAACTCGGAATTTTAAAGCTTTCTAAACGGCATATTGTTAGGCTTGAAATTTAACCATCTTCGTATCACTTTTGTTTTCCAAGATCCTCATGATAGACATTCTTATCTTGGACACACTGTATACACATTATTAGATAATTTAATATTAAATTGCCTTGTAAAAAGCTGCTAGAATGGAGTGCGGAGATGCGTTGTCATCCACCATCTCCTTTGACGTGGCTTTTTCTTTTTTTTTCAATAACAAATATAAATTATACGCACTCATTAGTACTGTAAAAGCGCTTAGAGCAATTTCGGTTTCGGTGTCGGACATCTTCACATTGGCTCTGACAGAAAGGAACTAGTATAATAACCAACGTGTGGACGCTTCACCAACTTAACCGACCAACGTTGGTACCAACGTTGGGGCTAACGTGTGGAGCCGGCGTTATAGGACTAAAAATAAATGCACTAATAGCTTGATCACTATTAGGTTATTCGGCGGTTTTTAAATACAGGGTGTAAACGTTATGATGGCCATCATTTAAATGGGTGATATAGGGGGTTAAAAGAAACAAAAAGTTTCATATAACATGGGGGTCAGAACGGCATTTTTTTAGAGAAAAGCGACTTTAAAGTAAAATAAAATCTGACAACGCCGCAAAACCAGACGCAAATTACGATGGAACGCAGTGTAAATAAAGATGGAGTTTGTTATTTTTGGCTCTTAGGTATTATTTCATTATTTGATAATGTACTCGTAAAATGCAAACAATTAAAAAGCGGACTTACCACTAACTGTATCAGCGCTTCACCTGGTGTGTGAAAGTTTATTGAACGTATTAAAAAAATCCACTTATAAATAGGGAACACAATTCTGATACATACATTGTTTTTCTTTTTAAAACCCACACTGCACTCTTTTTGTATTTAAAGAAGGTGTTCAAAATGTCGACCTCCACTTTCCACACAAGCTTCATTACGAACCCAGTTTCTTCTTACTCTAGGTTCTCGAAGTTGTTCATTTATTATTTCAGCCGCATTAAAATTCACCTTCACGAATGGTATGAGGATTTTCTTGTGCCCACGTGTGACCGTGTGAGTATTATGGAAATTTAATATCCCGTCTCGCGTAAGTACATTCGTCCGTCGCTAGAATGTTTTTAAAAAATCTGGATTTTCAATGTTTTTGTGCAAAAACCACTGACAGAATGTTAGTCTGCGAGGATAGTGTACTCTGGTAACAAGGCCTGCACTCGTTCTACATGGTAGGGATAAAACAAATTTTCCCGTAGGATTCTATGGACTATGGTATGCGATGTCCTACGCGGCGGCCTAATTCCCGAGTGCTTATATCTGCATTGATTTCCACGATAATTAAAATTTGTTCCTCCTGCTCTACAGCAACCTGTATGTCACAAGTGCGAATATTAGTGGGCTAAACACTTGCTGTATCTCGAAGTCCTTGGTACACTTGCACAAATGTCCTTCTGTCTGGGTGTACCCGTTGGCGAAATCTGACGCGATAAATTTGAGCTGCAAGATTTGAATTCTGTAAATCAAGACGACGAGGTGCGCGGACAAAAACAAAACAACATACTAACCACTGTTACCGTTTGTGATCGATTGCTGGTTCAATAAGAGTGATGATGACCGACGCGCTGTTATCATGTGTGTTTTAAATATTCAATTTAATGAAACTTACTTTTTTACTGACTACAAATTTTGGCTTAACTTAAAAATCTAATGCAATTTATTTGTTAATTACCCATTTTAAAAACGTTTTACATTAGATTATAAAAATTAGTAAGATTGTGGTCGATATAAAGCACTTAAAGTTGTAAACTATAAAGCCATTTAGACAAAAATCTATTGACTTTTGGACCATGGGTCATATGAACTATTTGACTTGTTTTGACCCCCCTATTACCCATTTAATACTGACTACCATAACGTTTATGGCTGGTTCATGTCTCAATAGCATTTTTTTCTAAAAAACTGTCATGTAACAGATGTGCGGAGTAAAACCAATATGACTGTACTATAAATTTTTTGATCCAGGTTTCTCATGTTTCTCATCACTAATGATAATGACACATTTTGACATTTATGACGTTTTCGTGAGTGCATGTGGTCGTGTCGAAGGACTTGCGTTTTGCAACATATTTGAACATTTTCACTTTCAAATTGTGCATTACAAGGTACGAATTAAGACTATCGATCTTCAAAGATAGAATTGAAACATATGTTACAGTTGTTATTTAAAAAATGGTGTCCAAACAAATATTAGAAGAACAAATTAAAGCTCAAGGAGACTTGGTTAGGAAGTTAAAAGCAGCTAAAGAAAGCAAAGAAAAGGTAATTATGATATTTAAAGTTATAAAATAACTGAGAAATGTACCTGCCAATATACGTAAATAGACAAAAACTTTTCTTTTATTGAATAGACAGGTCTTTAGTTATTGTACTTATCTACAGATGTTTTGTAATTCTTGCATCAGAGATGGGTAAACCTATCTGAAATAATTACCTCTAGGCTTTTCATCAATATTTTATTTTACAAATAATTCGTAACACTTTTCATTCTTGCAATGGGTAACTATCATTAAATTGGTTTTCTTAACAGATATTTTGGTAGATTTCTAATGTTTTTTTTTCTTTTCAAGTGCTAATATACCAAAATGTTTGCCAAGTCATTACGTTCAGTCTATTTTATGTCACGACCTGTGGCTATCAGTTACAAGTCTTTGGCCACCTCTACATCCAAATTTCATGGAAAACCACAGGTCAGTGATTGGAAAATCTATTATCTACTGTTGAATTACATTTTAAATTATTGATAAACCATCTCCATATAATTTTAGAAAATAACACCATCTATACTTAAAAATTACATTAAATCGTCTCTGACTTAACATTAGAACCTTAGTATATTCTTCTTTGACTTTGTCAGTTGATTTAAATAGATTATTATAAAGAAATCGATATAGCAGACACATTTTCAGATTGATGAACAAGTTGCTAAACTCTTAGAATTAAAAGCAGAATTAAGCAATGCTGGTGAAGATAGCAATGCAGCATATAGTAATCAAAAGTTCACTCTTAAGACACCTAAAGGCACCAGAGACTATTCACCTCAACAAATGGCACTTAGAAATAGTGTGTTGGAAAAAATAATATCTGTTTTTAAGAAACATGGAGCTGAAACTATTGATACTCCCATATTTGAGCTAAAGGTAGGAGTACAAAATGGAAACCATTCGAAAACTAATAGAACATATGATATTAGTGGGAGATTTGTTTTTTGTAAAATATTTAGGGTTCATCCCAATAGTAACGCCATTCTAATCTGTTATTGTTCACTGGTTTCATTTAAAAGCAGGATACATTACATAAATTGTTTTTTATATAAAAAACAAAATTAGATTTGCAACAATAAGGAGAAAGTAGGTTAGTACAGCTTTACATAGAATGGCTATTTTTTATACATATACTGATATTAGCTGTTTAATGAACTGCTTAACAGATAAGCACTGCTTAATGAAAGACATGGTAATTAATAAAAATTAGTTTAATTACCCATTTTTTTTAAAATATATGATTATATCTGTTGTTTGTTTCCATGATTAGCTTGAATATTATTTAAAAATATCTTTACCTTGTATGATTGCATCATGAAACAATGATAAAAGGCATTTTAGTTATTTTGCAAAAAAATATTTGGTATAATCAAAATACCAGCAGTATTGAAATATTACCCAAACAATATTTCTTACATTTGTCATATTTGAAAAGAAATGTGCTAAAATCATTGACACTAGTGAATTAATTTTCTCCTATAGGAAGTTTTGACTGGAAAGTATGGTGAAGATTCAAAACTTATTTATGATCTCAAAGATCAGGGTGGTGAAATATTATCTTTGAGGTATGATCTGACAGTTCCTTTTGCAAGATACCTTGCAATGAATAAAATCACTAATATAAAAAGATATCACATTGCAAAGGTTTACAGAAGAGACAATCCCTCTATATCCAGGGGAAGGTATCGAGAATTCTATCAGTGTGTAAGTATTTTTTTAGTGCAAATGTATTTTCAGTAATATATTAAATCTCTATTTTTGCCTTCGATTATAATATCCAAATGAAACTTGAAACAACTTGGTAATTTCACTGGGTCTCAGTCCCAGATTCCAAATTTATGCTCCAGATTAAGCTAAGGAAAAAGTGTTTTCATGGATCACATATCCACAGGGGGCTATGAAAGTCTTATCATAGGAAACAAAAAAGGGAAAAATAATTTTTTATGGCAAATTTCCCATTTTTGTCAGCTCTTAGAAGTGAATTAAACTTAGTACACTTTAGGGCGCTGATTACGCATATCATTTTCAAAAAGCCTGATGAGCCGTAGGGACGAATTTGCGTTGAAAAATGAGTCGTTTCTGACACTCGTGGGAAGTGGCATCAGATTGACATCAGACTAAGAATCTCAGCACCTGATTTACTCACGGCATGAGTCTGAGTAAAGATCATAGATATACAGGGATTTTGAAATTCTCCTCATGGAGAACCCAAAATTATTACCGTGACGCTGAATTCAAATATGATCATAAAAAAAAGACGCGGAAAAAAAATTCATCCTATTTATCCAAGAGATGAGTTTTTGTTCATATAAAATCGTAAGATAACAGGAAGATTAGTAGGATTTACTTATTAGTAAACAGTAAATAGCCGTTTAAGTGTTCCCTGTTTTCAGGACTTTGACATAGCTGGTGCGTACGATCCAATGATACCTGACGCCGAATGTGTAAGGATAGTGTTTGAAATCTTAAAAGTTCTGGAAATGCCCTCGTTTGTCATTAAACTGAACCACAGAAAGTTGTTAGATGGTATGTTTGAAGCATGTGGTGTCCCAGCGACTAGTTTTAGAGCTATTTGCTCTGCTGTGGACAAGTTGGACAAGTCTCCATGGGAAGAGGTAAGATATCTCCAAAATTTAAACAACAAGTGATAAAATAAGGATGTTTTTTTCAGGTGCGTAAAGAAATGGTGGAAGAAAAAGGCTTATCAGAAGCATCTGCAGACCTAATAGGTGAATATGTACAGCTAAATGGAAAGGCAGATTTGGTGGACAAGCTGTTGGCTGATGACAAGCTGTCAAAGAATAAGTCTGCAGTGGAAGGTTTAGAAGCAATGAAGTTATTGTTGAAATACTGCGATTTATATGGCTCATCTGACAAGGTTCTGTTTGATCTTAGCCTTGCTAGAGGGCTGGATTATTATACAGGAGTTATTTATGAAGCTGTGTTGTTAGCAGGTAATATACTAAGTGACATATAAATCCTAACACCCAGTTTAAATGGTTTTATTTTAATAAAAGTTGGTGAATGTATTTATCTTACTGTAAATAACAAGTGAACAAATTTTCAGCCTTATCAGTTGGACATTCCGGTTTTTATACTGCTTTTTTTTAATTCACTAACGCTCTAAAAATGAATATTTCAGTCGCAGTAAAGAATCAACGTTGGCGGATTTTGGTTCTTGACATCCTTTACGATCGGTTACGATGCCTAGAGTACGGAGACCTGTACGATTTCGTCAACTTAGTGAGTTTGATAGGGGCCGTATAGTGGGACTTCGGGAAGCTGGACTTTCTTTTCGGGCAATTGCAGTTAGAGTTTAGAGTGCAAAGAAGTGTAGACACTGTGGTTAGGTGTTGTCAGGCATGGCTTCGAGAAGGCCGTACGCAAAGAGCAAGGGGCACTGGACGCCGCCGTAGAACAACAGACCGTGAAGATCGGCGCCTAAGATTATTGGCCTTAAGGGACCGTTTCTCCACTACCAGGTCCATTGCAAATTAATGGTTTGCAGAACACGGAAGACCTATTGGCATGCGAAGTGTTTACCGACGAATGAGAAGTTTTGGCTTGTTTTCATACCGGCCACACTAGGTCCTCCCTTTCTCGAGAACACCGACGTAATCGCCTTGAATGGTGCAGACAACGGTCACTCTGGGATCAGGAATGGAACTGTATTGTCTTTAGTGACGAGACTCGATTTTGTTTAGGCATGCACGATGGTCGTGCCACGGTTAGAAGGCGACGTGGTGAAAGGAGGAATCCACAGTTTTTTGTTGAAAGACATGTTCATCACACTGTTGGAGTTATGGTTTGGGGTGCTATAGCTTATGGTTCCAGGTCACCTTTAATCTGCATCAGAGGTAACATGAACGCGCAGCGTTATATCCACGAAGTTCTAGAACCCTATCTTGACACCCTGGCAGATCCAACTTTCAAACAAGATAATGCCCGACCACATATTGCAAGAGTCACAATAGACTTCTTTCAACATAATGATGTCACATTGTTACCATGGCCACCAAGATCTCCCGACTTATCCCCAATTGAGCACGTGTGGGATATGATGGGTAGGAGATTTCTCAATTTGCAACGTCCTCCTCAGACTCTAGAAGCACTTCGAGAGGAGTTGGTGGTTGCCTGGAATGAGATACCACAGGAGGACATTGACCACCTGATCAGAAGCATGCCTAGGCGCGTTGGAGAATGCGTAGCACATCAGGGTGCATCCACACATTATTAAAGGTCAAAGGGCTTTAAAGCAGTGCAATCATTTTGAAATTTTTATCATTTACTATTACGCTTCATTAAGTACTTATACAAAATTTTATTAAAATAAAACCATTTAAACTGGGTGTTCGGATTTATATGTCACTTAGTATAATATTCTATACTTATTATCATCTGTTTTGTCTTTTATATTCAGAAGTGAGATATAACTAGGACAGTCATGCGGCTGCCAAGGCACTAAGTACCTATAGAGTAACTTTGGGTCTTGTTTTACAATGTAGGAAGGATCGTTTAGCAAGCAGGCACCTGAGCTCATCTTTATCGGCGCAGGTACAGTGGGCAGGTTTATTAGTCCACAGCTAGCCTCAAGTGTGCCTCAATTTCGAGGCAACACTACCTGAAATGGAAAGGCATTTCTAGGCATATTTTCCAGATGGGGAATTCATCTTGGAGCCTAGTACTGAGAGTGGACATGGTTGCTTGTCTATAGCAAAAACCTAGGATTGCTGATAGCACTATTGTCTGACAAGATGGCAGTAGACTTTCATTTTACGTGAAAAAGGGAGAAATTGTAGTCTAAAACCATAGAGCCTTAATTAACATCCTGGTTATCTTGCAGATAATGCCTCGTCCTCGGAAGAGGTATCAGTGGGCTCAGTGGCAGGTGGAGGCCGTTACGACAACCTGGCAGGCATGTTTGACCCTAAAGGGCGCCAGGTGCCGTGCGTGGGCGTTTCCATTGGCGTAGAGAGACTGTTTGCCGTCATGGAAGCGCGCAAAGCGGCCGAAAAGATCCGAACCACTGAAACAGAGGTGTATGTGGCAACAGCGCAGAAAAACTTGCACGAAGAGAGGATGCGATTGTGCGCCGAGCTGTGGGCCGAGGGATTCAAGGTAGGTTGGAAAAATCAGGAGGGTGAGATCCTTCATAAAAATCGTTTTACAGTCCGTAAGACCAAGCTTGCAGTTGGAAGATGGCATTGTTTTGTCTGCGATTCCAACAAGCAAGGTTAGCCAACCTAAACAAATGAAATATACCCTGTCACATTCTTAACTTATAATTTTGTTTTACCATCCAGAACACATGGTTTTAATATTCAAAAACTGGTTTCAATCGCCGACCATCCAATATCAAAACACAATCAAACATACATCTCTAAACAATTAAATATAATACATAAACCACTGTACCAGTTTGTTGTCTTTTTCACGAAAGCTCATTACGGTAGAATAACCAGCTGATTTAGTAATACAGCAGACGCTCGATAACGTAAACACGGGATAATGAAAACTTGCGCTAATGTAAACACAAACTTCGTTCTGTAGGATCAAATGGAACGCGCGATAACGTAAACAATGTGTACGCTCGATAACGTAAACAATGTGTACGCTCGATAACGTAAACAACTCTCGGCGCACGGAAACAGCGCGACGGTAAAATGCTGAAGCCTCGATGATTTATGTCGGGCGTCGGGGAGTCCCCGATTTATGATGTAGAGTGTAGGGGATTCACCTCTGCGATAAAATACGACAAAGTCGGTCAGTCGTATGATCGTTTAGGATACGTTTATACGTACGTATGTACGAGTATTTCATTTTTGAACTTAAGTGAATACATTGCACGCGTTAATATATTTTACGACTATGGCATCCACATCCTATAAAAGAAAGTGTTTAAAGTTGAGTGAGAAAGTGAAAATCATAGACGAAGTTACACTAGGTGCGGGAGTGACACAGTTAGCAAAAAAATATGGAGTATCGAAAGCAACAATCTGTAAAATTAAGCGTATGAAAACTCAAATTTTACAAAGAACGTGCAATATATTTGGAGGTCCGGGAAAAAGAAAAACTTTAAAAAATGCGAAGCCACCTAAAATGGAAAATTCCCTGTATAAGTGGTTTTTAAAACAACGGGAAAATCATGTCCCAGTTAGTGGCGAAGTACTTAAACAGAGAGCGAGACTGTTAAATGAAAAACTGAAAATTTCGTAGCTAGTGATGGCTGGCTACAACGATTCAAAACAAGATATGGAATTCGACAGCTGTCTATATCTGGTGAAAAATTATCAGCACAACCACAATTAGTGCAACCATTCAAAGAAAAATTGATGAAAACAATTACCGAGCTAGATTTAAGAATGGAACAAATTTACAACGCAAATGAAAGTGGCCTTTGTTGGAAAATGTTACCAGAGAAAACCTATGCTGCATCATTTGAAAAATCTGCCCCGGGAAGAAAGCCGGAGAAACCACGAATAACGTTTCTAGCCTGCACTAATGCTAATGGTTCACACAAAATAAAGCCACTGGTAATTGGGAAAGCAAAAAATCCGCGCTCATTTAAAAATGTTAATATCCCTGTTGATTATGACTGTTCAAAAACCGCTTGGATGACTAGCAGTATATTCCTGAAATGGTTCCACAGGTGCTTTGTCCCTCAGGTATAACAATCAACTATCACAAATGCTCTATTCATAATTTGAAGATGTGTTTTCAATTTGTAGGTAAAAGGTTTCCTAAAACAACAGAAGCTTCCAATAAAAGCGTTGTTATTATAGGATAATGCACCAAGTCATCCTCCCGAGCAACAACTGAGGAGCAGGGATGGGTCAATTTTCGTCATGTACATGCCGCTCAACGTAACACCGTTAATTCAACCGATGGATCAGAATATAATAAGACTCACCATACTATACTATACAAAGTTTCTACTTTCGTCTGTCTTATCAAAGAATCCTGAAAACTTATCTGAGGCTTTAAAAAAAGTAACATTACTAGAAGCTGTTTTAGATTTACATATGACCTGGAATGAACTTAACCAGCAAACTATTCAAAAATGTTGGAACAATCTCTTTTGTACCAATAATGAAGAAGATGTCCCCTTAAGCGTAATTAGAGAACGTTTGCGATCCAATAATGATAATGTTATTAGTGTGTCATTGGATGTTGTTGATTTATTGAAAACAGTGAATCCCAACATTGTTTGTACTCCTGCTGATATTAATTTATGGAACGTAGATAAGCAGACGAATGATGCTGATATGGAGGAGGATATGGACAGTGAGGATGATGAGAACGATCCCATTGAAGTCAGAAGTGTAGTGACTGACGCGCAAGCTATACAAGTTTCATACACGGATATTTTAGTTCTTCGTAAATTACGGTCGCAGGCATTGGAAGACAATGCTAAGCGCAAATTTACGCAGACAAAAATTGTTAATTATTTTTCTTCTAATTAAAAAAATACTTGTCGCTGTTAGAATATTTGTTTATTTTATTTCGATAATGTGAACCACACTTGGATTAAATTAGTTTACATTATCGAGCGTCTGCTATTTTTTTATATGCTACAGATTCATTTTGTACTTGCTAACAACTGTTTTATTTGGAAAAGTGCATTTGCATACAAAAAAAAAAACGTTTACACCCGATTCTTTATTGCCACTGTTGCAGACTAATACAAATCTGTCACTTGCTGATCAGCTGTTCACCTCAGTAGGCGTCAAAACGTGGATACTACCAAAGTTGCAGACAAACTTGCAAGAAATGACAGTAAGAGTCAGCTGTTTTGTTAGTGTGCATGCGTCTGATCAACATTTCCCTTCCTGACTCTAAAACGGGTATAAAGAACGCAAAATAAGTCTATGATTTTGGAATCTTCTTAGAGTTTATATACAATGCGGGTGTCCTCTAGATTTGTGTCAGGCCCAAGGCTTTGGAGATGATATTTATCACGCTCAGAGCTCTTCTTGCACAATACTTCTTAATTATCTAATACCTAGAGAGACTTTAGCAGGGTTGATAAAAATCTTTTTTTTTTGTTTCTGAAATTTAAAAAAAACAATTATCAAAATCATGATTTTTTAACATTCATTATAAATTTGACTCAATATCTACTGTAAGTGGTAGATTTTGATTTTTTTAACAGACAACCAACCCAAAAAAAATTCATACAAATCATGCGGTTTAAATCAATCAACCGTGGACTTATTTTATTCCTATTCTAGGTGACTATTGCAATGCAAACTTACAGGGGTTCCTACATAACGCTAGAATCCTCTATGCATTAGTTGTATCAGAAACCCCAGCTAAACAAAACACGTTTAAGAAATATATTGTTTTTAGGTGGAACACTCGTACAAGAAAAATCCTAAGCTTCTGCAACAATTGCAACACTGTGAAGAATACGGAATTCCCTTGGCTCTGATATTGGGCGAATCAGAAATCAAAAATGGCGTAGTGAAACTTAGAAATGTAACTACTCGTGAAGAGGTTGAAGTAGGCAGGTCTAAACTTGCTGATGAGATCAGGCAAAGATTACAGGGTGGATGTCAAAATGGGTCATGATTTAATATTGCACATGGATTGAAAGTTTTAGTTATCTCTAAAAAAATATGTGGCAGTATTAGATGGCACAGATGCTTTGCACATTAAAGGTGAAAATATATAACATTTTGATACAGTATATGCATTTTTGTTTATATGTTGTCAGATCTATGCACATAAGTTTGATCGTCCTACTTTTTCTAAGACTTTGTTTTGCTTGTCTCAAGGATTGATATTTTTAATTTTGTCCATCTTTGATATTTGACATCCCTCCTGTTTCTTGAAAGCATTTACTAATGTTACTAGAGATCAAAATATTCCAATGTCTAATCATTGGCTCACATAATTATGGAAAACACCTTTATTTTAGAGATAAGTGAATCCAAGATTGTAATTTATAATTTATTTATTGGAAAATATAAAACGTATATACATATGAAGTTGTCTTGGAATAAAACCCATCATCTGCATATAACAATATATCTCTACAATTAGAGACACCAGTACTCTATTATAGAGTATTTTAATTGACACTATTACAAAACGTTTTTTGTTGACTTACATTAAAGTTACACTTGAAATCATAAAAACTAGATTTTTTAACTTCCTACATAGTCGGAAGAGGTGAGTATGGCATACCTTGACAATGTACAGTTAGCAAAGCTCACAGAATTAATATTTACTGTGGTCTATACCATCAGTAATTACTACATTCAATCAGTACAGTGGATTTTCACATAACCCTTCAGTAATAACTGACATCCTGACTGCATTTAATAAATACCAAATTCTATGAGAAATTTTATTGCATATCTTGTGTGGTTTGTCTTGTCAGTTTCTAATACAAGTTATGAAATTATCAAATGTCTTAATCATGATTGAATTGAATTATGCAGTCCTACAAATAAATGAATTAAGTTGATCTAATTGATATTTTTAAAGAAGTTGCATTATATTTAGTTTATTATACCAGTAAAACAGTGTAAAAAAGCACAATTTAAGCTCTTATAAATTATTAAACCCTCCAAAAGTTTTTGACACCTCCAATGAACAGTCAATGTTCTGTGTTATTAGCTCCTGATATTGGCCTCCGAAATAACAGTACATGTGGCTCAGGTGTGTGCAGCATATAGTGAACCCATCCAGGACTCTGTTGCACCCCCAAATTCCTCCATTCGGACTCTGTCATCAAATGTGAACGCGGAACTAGCTTCGCCAAGTCTGCTGGTAAAATTACGTGTCGATACTCGTAGTGCTGATCGAAATATTTTTCTGAATACTGAATGTTTTCTGCTGGCATTTTCACGAACACCTAGATAATGCAAATGTTAGGTCTAATAGTTTACTATTATGTTTACTTACCGATAAATGCAGTTTGTTGTAGATAGGTATACAAACCAGATCAATTCATATCTTTGTTTGTGATTCAAGTTCTTTAATGTTGATACATGTTATGGTTTTTACCTGCTTTTAAAATGATAACCTCAAAATAATACGTCATTTTAAAATGAAGTTCTGTCAAGGTCAAGTTAGAAGGCTAGATTTCTTTTTTTCTACGCTCTTATTACAAACTTGATCCCTTCGTTCATAGATGCCACTGAAACTGTGATATGAGCGCCACCTGTACATGAAATGGTAAAAGTTGATTGTTTGTCTAGATTGCTACTGTAATGTACGCTAAGCTCGTCTATTGGCTTAGAGGTGGCAGCACAAATTGACTTAGTTACTTTTTCGTCTTTTGGTTTGTGAAACTGGTGCTAAAGCAAGGTTTACAACAGTGTCAACCTTGAGCTAAAAATTAAAAATAGACACAGCTCAAAAGTGGAGCCAAGCGCTTTCTGTCTGCTTTGTTTGCATCTTTGCTATTAGTTGTTTACTGTTTATGCAACTAAACGTCAAAGCGACCATTGTTTTACGATTTTTTCGTCTAATCTTGAAGTTAATTTCATATTGTTCAGTGCATTTGATAGTTTTTCATTGTGCTATAAAATGATGCATGAGATGTTAGAGGAACACTAGCGAAAAAGTGAAAATATCCGTTATTTTAGTTCGTTTGTGAACAGTGTACAGTGGACTCGCCCAGAAGATCCAAATATAGGACTAGCGCGTTATTTCAAGGCTTGTGTATAAACAACTTTTTGAACCTGTGTGCAGTGAACATTCTCCTTGACACCACATCCTTTGTGATGTCCCCAAATTACTCAGCAAAGAATTCAATCAGATACCATCGCGCCCCTTCAGTTAGTTTGGTACATTTGAAGAGAAAAGGCATATTCATACACCCAACTGCAATGTTCAAGAACTTTTATAGTCCCAATCCGAGTATTACGTGTAGAATATAAGTTGTCTCAGTGCGAAATTCTCATTTCCAAGTTTTGTGATATTTGTCAAAATGAAGCTTCTCGAGAGCACCAGGTTTGAAGCTCTCAGCAATGCTCTCTGTGTCCAAACCGGTGATAGCAAGATCATAGGTCGCATTGAAAGTTACTCATGTAAAATGGCTGGTGGCGAAAAAGCCCTATATAAACGTTTTAATCCTGAAGGGGTCAATCCCAATGATCTACAAGCCTTGTCACCACCGCAGAGTGCAACACAGTACAGTACGAGTGTGTCTGGTGATGAAGAGGGGCCTCTGTGCGATACCATCAGTCGCAAGACTCTGTTTTACTTGATTGCCACATTGAACTCTGCCTTCCCTGATTATGATTTTATGGATGCAAAGGTAAATTTCAAAATACCTGTCACATAAAACTAAATGATTATGGTATCTGTTAAGTAATAACTAATGTTTATGTTGAGATTTATTGATTGATGTGCAGTCACTTTATTTCCAGTATTTTTATATTTTAAGCTATGTCACACAAGATCTTGTAAGTCTGCCAAAATGAAACATATTTTCTGGCAAACTGTGTATTTATTCAATTATGTGATAGAATAAATGAATGAGAAGTTGAATATAAACATTTGTGAAGGTTAATATGTTGATTACAGTAATAAACTGTAGTTTTTTCATTTTAAAGTTAATATAATTATCAGTAAAAGCAGCTACAAATGTTACAATCAGTTGCACAGTTTTAGCTTTCAAATTTTTTTTTGTAGGGACTAATTTTTTGTTTATCTTCATTTGGAGTTTTTCACAATCTCAATTTCAATCTTTTTAGTACTATACGGCTAATTATGACGTTGAATTCAAAAGATGTGCAACCTATTTTAAGTTTCTATTCAGATCAAAAGTACGGACATATTTCTGGAATTATTCCATTTTTGTTTTTTGTAGCTTTCAGCTACATAATTTGGCAACCTTAGATAGTTTAGTGTGATGAAAATGAATAAGCCATAAAATATTTGGATGCTGAATTTCAGATAAAGAATAAGTCATTTGGGATCCTTCATAGGTCCTATAATAAAATCGACATTTAATTCTGAAATTATGCACCAGATTCACACAGGAAACAACACTTAGAGATCAGGGACACACTCAGGTTTATGGCTATTTTTTCATAGGAAACCTCAAAATGATAATAGACTTCCCTATGGCAAAATTTTCATCAACCATCGTTACAAGTGAATGAAATTTGGTACACCTGCTTAATTTGGGATGCTGAATGCGAATATGTACACCAAAAAATTGTGAAGGCTTTAGACATTCCAATGTCTTAACGTCAAGATTACATTGCATTTAGAATCTATGCATTGAATTGACCAAAAACGAATTTTTGTGGAGAGTATTTTTGAAAATTCTCACATAGATACCCTTAAAATATTACAGGATTTTGAGGGGCAATAATTTCATTTTGGCTGCTGTTGTTACAGGTGAATGAGACTTGGTACACTTACATAATTACTAAAAATCGTGAATTTTCGTAATTTCAAATCGAGGTTAGATTTTTTGCGCCCGATTTACTGAGGTTTAATTCTAGAGCCACGAGTTCAGCAAAGAGCCATCCAGACAATGGGTGACCAATGCGATAGACACCAACTTGGCAGCAACAATTGGAGACCAGTTCAGGCTATTGGGGCCCTCTTTGTGGTCCGCAATCGACGATGAAATCTCCCTGGAGAATTGTGATATTTACTCGTACGATCCTGACTTAGGGTCAGATCCGTTTGGTGAAGATGGGTGTTTATGGAGCTTCAACTACTTTTTCTACAATAAAAAGTTGAAGAGGATCGTGTTCTTCACATGCAGAGCTATCAGGTTAGTTATTTTAATATAATGTGTATTCTTCACTATGCATAAAGTAACAGCATGCATGAAAAGTGTTTTATCAATCATTGATTAACATTTGTACCTGAACTTTGCCTAATACTATATTCTCCTCTATGCACTAATCTTTTCAATTTCAAAGTAATTTTTGCAGAGAGGAGGAACATAGCTGTCACAAATTCTCATAGATGATGCTAAGGTATCTCATTTCATTTCTAGTAATTTTTTGGAAATGGGATCATAGTATTAATTTGAATATGTTAATCAATTGTACAATACTGAAGCATATTATAGCAGCAGCCAATGGGTGCGACAAATGGCGTTGTCTATTGAGAGTCAATAGTTTTAACCTTTGGTTAGCCAAATTAGGCGCCAGCTAGGAGCAGAGACATAGTGCAAAAAACAAAGGTTGTCACTACAAACTAAAATATATCCAAACCTCATTTACTATGCATTAGAATAGACATTAGCACTCGATCGTCGCTTTTATTCGCTTGTCGCTGCCATGCCCAGGGATTGTACCGCCTGCCCGCAAATAGTAGCGTGCGAATTTGATCCTCGCGCTGCTGCTTGTTTTGACATGGCATACATGAGATTTGAGTTTACTTTATCTCATCTTTGTGACAAATGTTGTAAGAGGAAGGCCGAATTTAATTCTCCAAAGGTTAGAAACATTGTAAAGTTTCTGCTAGAAAGCTGACTTTTGGACATGTTTTGTGCCTCGCGACAGTATTCATTATTCAACATGACTGTTTGACTCCATTAAATAAAGTTACACTATAAGCTGGACATTGAAGCGCGTTACAAATTACAAATTTCAGTGTCATAAAAAAAAACTTCATGCTTAAAAAAGTGTTTCTATTTGATTCCACCTGTTTAATATCCTGTTTTATAATTATTATCCGTTATATCCTCTATTCATCAATGGTTACATAACATATATTGAACTGTATATGTATGGAATAAACAAATATTTTTGTTTAAATATTGTTTGCTGCTTCTCTACTGTGGTGATCATTATCAGTTTATTACTCTCAAAATCACGATAACTGGTATGTGGTATTTGTCATTACATGTTTTTTTACTTCCCATGCATATTGCGGGGAAATATTATAATCGCGGAAGATTTCGAAAATGAGATTATGTTTTTGGGCATGACCCAAAACCATGTCACTCTTCCGTCGGTCTGTCCGCTTCTTGGAGGGTGGCTGGTTTGTTGACGTAGACTTTGCTTTTCAAATATCCCCATAAAAAGAAGTCCAAGGGAGTCAAATCGCACGATCTTGGTGGCCATGGCACATTTCCTCTGCGCGAAATCACGCGATCACCGAAGAAGGACTGCAATCGATGGATATTGACGTTGGTTGTGTGGCATGTTGCACCGTCTTGTTAGAAATAAACATCGTCCATATCCATTCCTTCAAGTTGCGGCAAAAAATAGTCCTCTATCATCACGTGATATCGCTCAGAATTGACGGTAACGGCGTCCCCGGCCGCATTTTCGAAAAAGTAAGCTCCGATGATGCCTTTTGACCACAATGCACACCACACAGTCACTTTTTGAGGATGCATCGGCTGCTCTTGATACTCACGGGGATTTTCGTTCGCCCAGATGCGGCAGTTTTGCTTGTTTACCGTCCCATTCAAAGTGAAATGCGCTTCGTCGCTGAAAATGATTTTTGATGAAAAATTGGCATCAATTTGGCGGTGTTCAAGGAGCCAATCTGAGAACGTTTGGCGCGAAAAATGGTCGGCCCGACGCAGCTCTTGCGTCAATTGGATCTTGTAGGCGTGTACATTCAAATCCTTGTGGAGAATGCGGAGCAAACTGGTTCTCGAAATGCCCAATTCTTGGTACCGACGCGTTGTTGATTGTTTCGGATCGTCTCTCACACTCTCCTTCACAACAGCAATATTATCCTGATCATTTTCGGAAATTTTTTTATTTTTTTTTTTGCAGGGGGTTGGGAGGAATATCTCATTCTTTTCTACGTTGGTATATTTATACGCCCCCGACCCCAGTAATTATTCGCACATATTCGGCATATTTCACTCATCAAAGATGTCCCCATACATATACCCGATGGACAAGCGTTGTCGTCGGTGGTCGTACAGTCGGCAATCGCTTACACTCTACTGTGAGCTGCGTGAGTTATGGCTGGTGAAGGCCAATATTGTCGTTTACGCGGGATTGGTCATCGCAAGGATCATGTGTACCGGAAGTCCTCTCAGGGGGAGGAGGAAGTTCATTTAATTTTTTGGTATACATATTTGTCGCTAACTTTTTAAAGAAGGGCTAACTTGTGCAAAACAGAATCCTTTATGAAGCTGTTCAAAGCGTCCCTGATTGTACCTTTGAATTCCATGAAAACATTTCTCTTAAAACATTTGATTTTTGAATATCCTTTATTTTTTATGATATTTTAGATAAAAAAATAGCTGTGGTTGAAACTAGTTCTTTTTTTTTCACTCACATTTTTTTGTATCTTGATAGCAGTGTAGTAGTAGATAGATTGTTTTTGATTTTTCTTATGAACTTCTTAAATCTAAGTAAGATTTTTTGATTTTTTACAGTCCAAGATACGCCAGTGACTCTGGATTCGGCAGTGACTTGATTATGGACGAGGATGATGATGGTCAGTACTAATACGGAAAAGAGATATACCCCTTTTAATCTACCTGTCTATATTTTATTCATTACAATTGACTCTTTGTAGACGCTAGGGATATATCAAATTATATTATCAATGATTAAATGTATCTTATCTTGCTGGATGATTCATGTGAACTATCGAAGATTTACTTGATTCCATTCATCATACTTTTGATTGTTCTACTCCACTCACTGGTACATACAAGTATGAACGGTTTTTTATTAAAAAAATGTTGATAGACATGTATTTATAGACAAAACTTGAAACAAGGGTATTTGTACTGATTTTCATAAAATGTGCTTACAAATAAGCATTATACGACGGATTACAGAAAGTAAATCAGTGTTCATGCAACATTTTGCATAATATAGCCCCTAGTGGATAGCAATGGATGCTAGCATCACCTCTGGTTGATGTTTAACCTCGAATTATCAAATTGATCGCTTAAATAATTCGTTCTATATTACTTATGCAAACGACTACTTATGAAGCTCACAAAGAGTAGGGAGCCCTACAAAATTATTTTCCATAGGTGTATTCTTACATTTTCTTGTTGTTTTGGAATGAAGTTCAAACATTTGATGTTTGAAGTTGAGTTATTTTTGACATGTATGCGTTCGTTCATTTCATTAGTTTTTATGTCCTGGTTGTAAGATTGTTTTGGAGCTTTTACTGTTCTATATCTGTACAAAATATCTCAATAGATACGTAGGAAAGGATATGTTAAATATTCCGAGTATTTCAAGATAATGCATTAAAAATACTTGACAATGACTGTGATACATTTGATAAAGACCATATGGATTATAATACGCTCTTGAAATACTGTGAATCGTGCTACACGGATTTAAAATTAACAACATGGAAAAACAAAATTTTCTCAGAATATTGCCGCATCTACAAGTGCTTCATTTCACAAATTATATTTATCTAGTCTCCTGAAATGTGATGTCTATACAGTGAAATTCATTTACTTTTTCACTGTATACATAAATATGTAAGAGGTGTTAGAGACCACATGGCCTTTACCAAAAAAGTACAGTAACAGTCATATGGACATACCCAGTTTGGAATAATACATAGCATAGAAGCTTCAAGATATATAAAAGTAGATCAGTAGATGAGAATGGCAACTTATACTATGCTACTAATAATTGGTGTAGTTTTTTGGATGAATGTACAGTTTCGAAATCGAAACGTCAAAAGTACAAATTAAAAAGTCTTAAGTACTAATATTATATAGTGTAAGGATAAAAATATATTTTAGCATTAGATGCAATCTCAGTACTATGTTAAATGGAGTGTTTTATTTTTTATAGTTGAACCATTAATTATTCTATATTCATTCTTTTGAGGTCAGTAACCTAGCACATAGGAGCAGTACCTCAAATTTGACGCACATTGGTCATATTTTTTATTAAGAAATAGATACAAGGATTCATGTCTCAGTTAATATCATACTCATACTATGTAATGCCAGCCACACACGTCAGTATCTGATACTAGCAGTGGATGACATAATTTGATCCATTTAATGCTAACAGTGCCACGCGTATTTGTGTATGCGCAGCGTTTACACCGAATATTTGGCGTCTGTTTGTGTAACAATCATACACTGTACTCAATTTTTGATGAATATTTTCTCCTTATTTGCTGAATACAGATGTGTATGGCCTGCATATCAGAGAAAGTGAACAACATAATAGGTATATGTATAAAACTCCTAGATAAACCGTACTGCTCTCCACATTAAGTATTATGTATAAGAAAATGAAGTACTTTTTTTAGCTTTAAACTGAACTAACTATACATCGTAGATTTGATCTCCAAATTTTAATCTATATTATTAATTATAACATAGTTGTTTAAAACATACATATACAAAATTGATTGTAAAGAGATGATGCAATAATGTGTGATCTGAATAAAATATATTATGTAGTACATGTTTGGTGATTTTATCCATGTTAAAGCAGATATTAATAACTACTATACTATAACTATCTAAAACTGTAATGACTCATCGATGTTCACGTGAACATCACTTAACTACCAGTAGTCGGCTGTTCATAGGCGGGGTATGAATGTTTAACATGGGTGAACTAGATTTGTCACATGCTTAATAAAGGGTGGTTTGAAACATATTGTAAGTCAAAAATTTGGGAATTACCTTTATTCATCGTCGCTTCCACTTACATCTGACAGTAATAAACTGTCGCTATCGCTTTCCTCGTTGAAATTGACTATAACTGGCTCTATGATGGTGTCGATGTGGTGGTCAAGCTGCCACATTTTTGTTTCTTCCTTCACAACATGACGGATAGCATTCTGCCAAGCTTCGGGCGTTACTAGCTGTATGGAAGTCTCAAGTAAAACCTTAACGTCTGGTAATTTGAAGGTTGTGTTATGGCGCGCAATATAACCCTTCACTCGAGCCCAGATGAGCTCTATTGGGTTCAGTTCACAGTGGTAGGGCGGTAACCGCAGTACAGTGACACCACATTGACGGGCCATCTCATCAGTCACGTAACTAATGTTCGCAGGTTTGTGCTGTTTAATTTTTTCATACAATTCCGCTTTCACACATGAATCGACAAACGGGATTCCTTTTTCGCGCAACCATTGCTGCATGTCACTTTTTCAAGATCCCATAGTCGGTACACGTTCGGCTAGACGACTGTGGTAGGAAGCATTATCCATGACGATCACAGAGTTGGGCTCAACTCGCTGAAGCACCACTTGAAACCAGCTCTCGAAGCAGCTGGCATTCATTTCGTCATGGTGATCACCTCCTTTCTTAGAGACGAAAATCAAGTCACAATCTTCTAAAAAGCCACTATCGCTACCAATATGAGTTACGATCAATCTTTGACATTTCCCTGACGGTCCACGAAGACCTGATGACAAACCTTCAATGCTTGCTTGTCGGTTACTCACTACGTTTTTGTCTATCCAGGTTTTTTTAACTGTGTGACCTGCATTTACCCATGTCTCGTCCAAATAATAGATTTTTCTGCTTTGTCGCCTATATTCAATCATTTCGCGTAGGTATTTTCGACGCCAGGCGACTATTTCAGGTCTCTCTATCAATACTGACTTCCAATTACGCGTTTCGTAACGAAAATTAATTTCGTGCAGGGATTTCCTCATTACCTCGACGCTCATTTGGGGTATAATTTCATTTTCTTGATCGCTGCATGTACAGCCTTGAGGGTTGGTATCTCATTCCTAAAGAAGAATGAATGTACGGTTCGCCTTAACGCCATTTTGCTATCGTCATCCAATTTAACTGCCTTTCGTCGCTTCAAATTAAACTTTGGATCAGTAGTAGCTCCAGTTTTCTTCTTTTCATGCACCACCCTGCGAATGGTCCACTCTGGAACGCCTGTCATACTTTCACAACGCGCGAGTGCATCTCCCTGCGACATAGTTCTGTTCAGATAATTGAACACGTTGAGCACGATTTCTTTCGCGTCCCTCTTCAGTGCTTTACGAAGCCGTCTACTTGTTCCCTGGCTTTCAGTACTTCCACTCGTGCCATTTGTACTCTCCATGGTTAAGTATAACCAAAACAGTAACCACAGAAACCACAACAATAACAATCACACAATTCTTATAAAAACACACAATATGCGATCGCTCAACGAAACACGTTCCAATGCGTTGCCGACGCCTATGAGTCTGCCGGTCGAGGCGCGTCTTTGATTTCATTGGTTCTACCGGCCATTATTTCCATCTCTGTCTGTGCTGTTGACCACCGCAAAGCCAGAGAAACGACATATGTCGTACGCTATACGGCTGTACTGGAAGGAAGCCGGGATCGAGCTCTGATCACGTGTTGATCACGCGTATGAGTCATTACAGTTTTAAATAGTTGTAGTATAGCAGAAATACGATTCAAATGTCTTTGAAGATTATAGCAATTATTCATTTTCCCGTATTTGACGCTCAAGCATTATTCCTTTTAGCTAGAATTGCCCCCCCCCCTTCATTTCTATCTGAAATCGATCGATTTACGCAAGATCCACTCTTATGCCACATCTATATAGAAAAAGAATCGAACCTCCCATCTCTACACAAAACAAGATTCTGGTGACGTCATAATTAGAAATCATGTGACCAGCTAATCCTTTGTTGATTGATCAATCCGATATGACAATTGTTATTTTGTCACTTTTCATTTTCTTTTGTTCTATGGTTCATCTGCCGTTACTCGCCTCTCTATCTTTCTTCTCCTATAGGTTGTTTTGTGATCCTCATCTCTCATGTCTCATTTATATGTCTTTTATTTTATCCAAGTGTTCTTCAATCTCCATCCTAAAAAAGCGAAAAAAGACAAAGAATCATAATAAGTTGACAGTACGCTCATTCATTTCAAGTAAATTCCGATTAAATGTGTACTATTTTCAGCGAAATTCCCTCATCGCCGATTTGTGTGACCGATAATGTATAATTTTTTTGTGGGTTTTGATAGTCGTAGAATATGTGCTACTAAAATAGTAAATACAGATTTTCCTAATATCCAAGATATTCTTATCGCGTATTCGAGTGAAGCTGATGGGTGTGAAATATTTGTGCCAATATTACACTTTGAATGAGGTTATTAATGTTTTCCGTTGATTTGCATTGCGACAAACAATAAAGGTGCTTCATATTCAATGTTGCTAGTATCAATGTGTGATGGACTGGATATTAACAATATCAGTGTTAACGAAGTTCGAGAACCAGGTATATGGGTCTCTGCATCAGTTGCAGGAAGTCAAAAAGTGAATGTAAAGGTAAGTTAATGCTACCAACAATCCCTATCAGAAACTATATTTCACATAGTTATATATACCTGTATCGCATAATAACTTACAAAATAATTTTTACACTACTATCAACATCCATGAATAAATGTGGTCATATAGCATCATACCCTCCAGATCAATATTTTTTCTTTGTTCTATAGAGCATGGTGTGATACTGTTTTAAAAGATTTTATCCTGCTACAAACCATGTAGATATTAAAATTCTTTATTACATGCTCTTCACACATTTGAATTCAGTGATCACAAAAGTGTTCCAAATTTTGAATAACTGGTATGCCTTTTTATTGTAGCTTTATTATTACACTCTTGGTTTCTCATTCAGTTAAATCTGATTTTAGTAACCATCCAAAAACAACACGTGTATCATTAGAAAATAAATAGCTAATGTATACTTTGTGAATTCATGTAAAAAAGCAAATAAAGCAATGACAATAAGAACTTTAAATAGCATTTGGGTGGTATTATTTTTCTCATGCTTTCTTTACTCTCTGCTATGCTATTGAATGTAAAATTTGTAGCATCACTTTTTACTAGCTTTTTGTTATTATTTTATCTAAGTAGTTGCATTCAAAGGCTCCAATCTAAGTAATCTCTTAACAAAATCAAGCTATCCACATGTTTTTGCATAATATAAAATTATGTGTTATCCAATAGAAGAAATACAGTTTCTATCTCATGGCATAGGTATACAGACTTTTACAGTATGCGCTACTCTTTCAGAGTATGTACAAGATTCTTGTATTAGAGTATGTAGTAATCTAGTAATTATGCATCATATTGGTTAGTACATGATGTTGTATGATCCAAAATAACATGGTTAGAAGCACTTGAAGATTATTGATAATACGAGCCCCTTCCCACTTCAGTTGGCCCACTTCAAGATTTGTACCAAAATATGCCTTCATAAACTAAACATGACGAAACTATTTACTTCCAAAACAATTTATTTTCTCAAAAACATTTTAGATACACTCTAGTCGTAAAAAATACATATTTGAAAGCTGCACGAAGTTAACAAGGCAGAAAGATTACCAGTGGGTAACATCACCTTTATTTTTTACTACGGCTGAAATTCTTTGGGGCATAGTGTTAACCAAGTTTTGCCAAAAATTTGGTGTAAAACAATCCCATATTTCTTTGTCTCAGTTTGGTGATTGTATGAGCTGGATGTTGTCGTAGAACCTTTTTCATCTCATGCCACAAAGTTTCAATAGGTGACAGATCTGGACAGCTAGAAACCCATTTCAAAAGTGGTACATTATTTTCTTCCATCCAATTTATAGCCTTTTTTGAGGTATGGCACGCTGCACCATCTTGCTGAAACACAAAATCTTGGCCGGATGTCAAACATTCTTCCATCACTGGTAAAAGCGTTTCTTCTAAAATTGCCAAATATTTGTTTGTATCCACATTTTCAACAATAAAATGAAGTTTTCCTACTCCTTTTGATGACATACTGCCCCAGAAATTAATGGATGCTGGAAATTTCACTTTTCTCTTCAGACAGTCAACATGGATTCCTCCTTTTTTTGCGAATAACTCTTTTTTCACGATTATTCTTCTTAATGAATGCTCTTTGGTCGGCATTTGTGATATTACTTTTTTTCACATATCGTGGCTTAATATTAACTGATTAATATTAACTGAACCAGTTACGTTATATCTTCTAACAATACTTCTCACACTGTACCGCGATAAGTCTAAGAAAGTTGAAATTTCTGAATTTGATTTCCCAGAATTAAAAAATTTAATTATCAGTAACCGAATTTTCTCACTAATGACCTTTCCTCTACCCATTTTGAAAACCTTAACTACCCAAAACTATTTTAAATGTATTCTGACAGCTGTGATTAATAAAAACAATTGTCATGGCTTTTATTTTTCACAGTCACCTATGCGTTATAGACTTATTTTGCATTGAAATGAAAATAGGTTGATATGCTGTAATTGCAACATGTGTTATTTTTATGCTGCAAATTTGATTAGAGAGTGATAAAGTTGGTGTTTTCTACTATATATCAAAATATTTATTGTTAATATTTTAAACCTATAACACCCTGCTACATTTTTATCTGTGTTTGATAAGAAAAAAATAAAGATTTCAATAGTTGGGCCAACTGAAGTGGCTAGTACTTATCCCCAATTTTGCTCAATAAATTAAATTTGCATTAAAAACATTCATTTTGTAAGAGAAAATTGTATTTATTTTGAATGTAGATGCATTATTTAGTTTTCGAACATACAAGATGTTCGGGCATATGAAATATAATTTCATCACATCTTATTATTGAAATATAAACAAGATATTAGAAAATATGAAAATAGAAGCTGCTAATACAGACAGGTTTTTTTGATATATCTATTAAACATGGCAATTTTCCCTCAATTTTCTGTATAAAATTATGTATTTAAAAAAAAAGCAATTTTCAAAAATGGTCTTCTGCATTCAAACTTTCTCTTTCATATTTAGATTTAATGTATCTGCATGTTTATTTCATTATTATATCTCAAAAAACAGATGAGTTTAATGTTATAACAGTAAGAGTATCTGGGTATATTGTCAATTTTGTCTGTCAAATCTTAACATATTTTTATAAGAAAAAAAATGCATTCTTCAATAAGGTCTCTTCTGAACATTTGATGGCATCGCAGACTAAGAGTATGTTTTCTTGTAGGTAAAAAGCTATGCAGCGATTCCAACCAGTGCACAATCTTGCCAGTGTACGTAGCCCCTGAGGGGGCATGCATGTGCTGTGACGGCAGCAGTGACAGGATACGGCAGAAGCGGCGGCGGCGTGAACTACAACGCGCTAACAACCACAAAACTGCAGACGGAACTGGGTTACGAGTAGAGGGAGGCATCGTAGATGAGGAGGAGGAGGGGTTAGGAAACTCGTTCACGAGCATGAACATCACCAACCCTATCAAAGGGCTGGTCAGCAAGCGTAGGAACAGATATAAGAAGGATGGATTCAACCTTGACCTTACATGTATCCTTTATATCACCATTTGCTGATTGCGTCAAAGTTCGGGTTGCCATATTTCATATAATTGCGTCTTGTAACTGAACATAATAGTAGCAATACTTTGTACATAATAGTATCAATACATTGTCTGTGAGACTAAGAAAGAATTAAGTAAATTGTGACTATATATATAATACAGACATTTTGCCTTGTGAATTAGTAATGTGGAAAAGGTGATAGTTGCTCAATAATAGATGTATAGTTTCACAGTATTTATAAATTATAGTTTGTGTAACTGGAAATAAAGAACTACAGACATTTAAGAATCTCTTAATCTTCGTTACTAGTTAACAATTTAATTGAAAATAGCTTTAGTGTGGAATAATGTTGTTATACATTGAATGATATTTTTACTGTTAGATACACTAAGTGACATATAAATACGAACACCCAGTTTAAATGGTTTTATTTTAATAAAAGTTGGTGAATGTATTTATCTTACTGTAAATAACAAGTGAAAAACTTTTCAGCCTTATCAGTTGGATATTCCGGTTTTTATACTGCTTTTTTTTAATTCACTAACGCTCTAAAAATGAATATTTCAGCCGCAGTAAAGAATCAACGTTGGCGGATTTTGGTTCTTGACATCCTTTACGATCGGTTACGATGCCTAGAGTACGGAGACCTGTACGATTTCGTCAACTTAGTGAGTTTGATAGGGGCCGTATAGTGGGACTTCGGGAAGCTGGACTTTCTTTTCGGGCAATTGCAGTTAGAGTGCAAAGAAGTGTAGACACTGTGGTTAGGTGTTGTCAGGCATGGCTTCGAGAATGCCGTACGCAAAGAGCAAGGGGCACTGGACGCCGCCGTAGAACAACAGACCGTGAAGATCGCCGCCTAAGATTATTGGCCTTAAGGGATCGTTTCTCCACTACCAGGTCCATTGCAAATGCAGAACACGGAAGACCTATTGGCATGCCAAGTGTTTACCGACGAATGAGAAGTTTTGGCTTGTTTTCATACCGGCCACACTGGGTCCTCCCTTTAACTCGAGAACACCGACGTAATCGCCTTGAGTGGTGCAGACAACGGTCACTCTGGGATCAGGAATGGAACAGCATTGTCTTTAGTGACGAGTCTCGATTTTTTTAGGCATGCACGATGGTCGTGCCAGGGTTAGAAGGCGACGTGGTGAAAGGAGGAATCCACAGTTTTTTGTTGAAAGACATGTTCATCACACTGTTGGAGTTATGGTTTGGGTTGCTATAGCTTATGGTTCCAGGTCACCTTTAATCTTCATCAGAGGTAACATGAACGCGCAGCGTTATATCCACGAAGTTCTAGACCCCATCTTTTACCCTATCTTGACACCCTGGCAGATCCAACTTTCCAACAAGATAATGCCCGACCTCATGTTGCAAGAGTCACAATAGACTTCTTTCAACATAATGATGTCACATTGTTACCATGGCCACGAAGATCTCCCGACTTATCCCCAATTGAGCACGTGTGGGATATGATGGGTAGGAGATTGCTCAATTTGCAACGTCCTCCTCAGACTCTAGAAGCACTTCGAGAGGAGTTGGTGGTTGCCTGGAATGAGATACCACAGGAGGACATTGACCACCTGATCAGAAGCATGTCTAGGCACGTTGGAGAATGCGTAGCACATCAGGGTGCATCCACACATTATTAAAGGTCAAAGGGCTTTAAAGCAGTGCAATCATTTTGAAATTTTTATCATTTACTTATTATGCTTCATTAAGTACTTATACAAAATTTTATTAAAATAAAACCATTTAACCTGGGTGTTCGGATTTATATGTCACTTAGTATAGCTTCAAGCTGAAAATGTGTGACTTTTCGTATAAAATGTTTTTTGTTAATAGGAAATAAATAACTATCCAATAATTACTATGAATCCTTTTTTAATAGTGATACTCTATTTTTCCTTATATTTGAAGGTAAGGTATCTTATGATAGTTGTGGCCTAAATATGTTAAATATTCTCACATATAGACATATAAGTTTTCCTTCACTGCTCTGTTTAGATATTACTGACAACATAATAGCGATGGGTTATCCAGCATCGAACATAGAGGGCGTTTACCGCAACCATATCGACGACGTGGTGAAGTTTCTCGACAAGAAGCATCCGGATCATTACTTCATCTACAACCTGTGCTCGGAGCGTAGTTACGATAAGGCCAAGTTCCACAATAGGGTGAAGGTGTTCCCTTTTGACGACCACAATCCGCCTAAGATCGATTCGATTCAACCTTTCTGCAATGATGTCAAAGAATGGCTGGCAAAAGATGAGAAAAATGTAAGTTTGTTATTCTGTAAACTTTTTTGATTTTTTTAAATCTTATTTTTACTATTTTACTGTTTTTTTTTGTTAGATATAGGTATTTAGATTTATTATTATTATTTAGAACTGGGCCTGTTCTCACCAAAAGCAACACAACTGCAACTTGATTTCGACTTTCAGTTGCATTACTTTCATACTCGAGCAACCACCTAGCAACTGAAGTCTCGTTTTGAGGATGTGGATAAAGCCATTGAGCATATATTTGCTAATCAGATGTAATATAAATATACTGTTCATGAACTTATTTTTCTCATGCTACTCATTTTTACTGATCTTTTTTCTGCTACTTGAAGCTAGTGATGTAACGAATATTCGCATGTTTCTTGATATTCGCGAACTTTTGAAAATATGAATTATTACAAAAAGATAATATGAAAATAGTATTGGGTAGTTAAATAAAAAAGAAATAGTAATTTATTTTTTTGCTATGAAAGCATGTTGTAATAGACATACAAAACCTTATTCTTTACAAAATATTTTTTCTTGATGTTTTAAACAATAAGATATTTATTATTATTTTCCTTAGAAAACATAAGTCCAAATATACCCTATTTCACGACTAGCCATCACCTCAGAATGATAGCTGATTATCTAGTAATACCTCAAAATTCACCATATCAGCATAGGACACATAATTCTGATCCGTCAACGCCAGGTAGACAGAGCGAAATTTTGATTTGGTTTTTTGTACGCTACAGATTCAGTTTGTACTTGCTAACAGCTCTTTTATTTAGAAAAGTTCATTTGCATACAAAAAACAAAACGCCACAAACAAGTTTTACTAGATTTATACCCGATCCATTATTGCCAACCTTGCAGACTAACACAAAAATGTCACTTGCTGATGAGCTGTTCACCTCAGTAGACGTCAAAGCGTGATGGATACTCGTGAAATAGGGTTTAGAGATGAGGCTGTGTCAACATAACCTAAAAAATCACATAAAAGTTATTTCACGAGTACCCATCATGTTTTGATGTCTACTGAGGTGAACAGCTGATCAGCAAGTGACATGTTAGACTGAAACGTTGGCAATAATTAATTGGGTGTGAATCTAGTAAAACTTATTTGTAGCGTTTTTTTTTCTGGGTGCAAATGATCTTTTCGAAATGAAATAGTTGTTAGCAAAACAAAATGAATCGGCAGCACAGAAAAAACCAAAACAAAATACGGCTGTGTCTATCTGGCGTTGACAGATCAGATCCATCAGAATCATGTGTCGTTTGTCAATACTATAATAAATAATACTAGATAATCCGTTTTAATTTATCATGCAGCTACATTGACTGAGTATTTTTGCAGTTTGATAACATCGATCGCAGCAAAAATATAATTGTGAGCAAGGTTAACAATCTCACAATTTGAGCTCGGTGGATTTTGCATGTAAACAAAATAAACTTAACCTAAACACTGCAAGTGATGAGATATCTCACACAGCTGTGTGGTTATTTAGACTGAGTGTTGGTAAAAAGAAAGTGCAACAAACTGAAGAGAGATTGTGTGAAAAACGATGTAGCTATAACTATGGAAGATCAAACAAAAACATATTCTTTTTTACTTTTACCCATCTTGAATTAGACTTAAATATTTCATAAATTAAAAATGAAAATAAAAACAATTTTTTGCTTAAACCTTTTGTGGAAAAAATACAAACTAGACACTTAATTGCTTTTTCCTTATAGCTGAACTAGAGGGAAACTTCACAAATAAAAGCTTTGCATATATCTCTCTTGAAGTATGTTTTGGTGTGTCGTATATAGAAGAAAACTGAATATTGGCAGTAGATATTCGGGTTTGCGTTCGCGAATACCTAAAAATTCACATTCGGTACACTGCTGTTTGAAGCATCATGTATTAACGGTACGTCTCCTGGATTGTTTTCAATTTTGTTGCTTCGAGTCACTTCAAAGAAAACTAAAACTAGATGGAGACTTATTTTTATCCGATTATCAATTACTTTTTGAGGATGTTATCGGCAAGTTGTCTAAAATGACATTCACAGTTGACATCTTTCATGAACTGGTGAGCCGCTAAATGACTAGCGACCGAAGTAGCAGTAACCGTTGAACAACTGGTCGAATTCATGGGGCGAATGCTTTTGGTGAGAACGGTCCCTTAAGTGTTTAGAAAGCCTCTAGTTCTCTCATTCATCCTATATTACCAAATATTATTTTATTTATATCCAGGTTGCTGCGGTGCATTGCAAAGCAGGTAAAGGACGTACTGGCACGATGATATGCTGTTACTTGTTGCATAGCGGGAAGTTTGACAGCGCTGACCAAGCATTGAACTATTACGGCCAAACTCGGACGCAGGATAAGAAGGGGGTCACGATTCCTAGTCAGGTAAAAAAAATCCTAAGTCGCATTTCAGCAAAAGACGAACAAATTTACACCAAAACTTTTTCCAATTAATTTTGACCTTTTTTTGGCTACAGTAAAGCTATTGATATGACACCTTAATAAGAGATGCATTTTCTATAGCCTTAAGTGGTAAAATAAGGGAACCGTGATGTTTACCATCATACAAGGCCATAAGACAATGTGGCGATGACCTTCGTTCTTCCGCCGGCGTCTATCTCTTTCTAACATGTGTTGATACACAATTTTCGCGCTTCTCTCTCGTACACGTTGAACTCATGCCGTCAGGCAAATTTGATTTTCCCTGTATAACATTTACATGAGGCTTTATGAGAAATATAATCATTGTATTATAATTTCCGTCAGATATAACTTTATAGGAATAACCGATCATATGAATCTTGAGTGGGGTTAAAACATTACTCTAAATTTTGAACAAAACCACTATCCCGCTTTTGGAATATTTGGCTCGTAAGCTGACGAATCCGTGGAAGGAAAACAATTACAGAAATATTTGTAAAACTTAATCTCTCTGAAATATTCAACAGTAAATCGGAAAAATCCAAAGTATCTGTCATATTCGCCGAAAGAGTAGAAGTCCGCAGACAGACTGTCGGAAATTCTTATGAGTTTATATTGACCATGCACTTTCCTGGGTTAAACATATAGAATATCTGTAAAAAAAGTTAAACAACGCGTGCATTAGACTACTAAGTAAGTACCTGGATCTGTAGCCACTAAAAATTGTATATAACGCGAATTTTGAGTCCATTGCACGTTTTGGCATAATTTTCTTCGGTCATAATAGCCATATTTAGTAGACATATTGACTGGTTTTTCACCAATCTATGTTGTAAACTTAGACGGAATTTTTATTGGTCACTAATAAGATAATTTTCACTTACCAATATACCCAAAAACGAACCTAACATTGGGCATTAGGGCCCTAATTTGGCACATATCTACCAATTTTTGTCGAAGTATTCAACTTTCAAGCCAATTAAACTCTTGAGCGCATCATTCAACGATATGATTACTAAAATTTGACAAACATATCCAACTTTTTCTTGGATGGTAGCTCATTTTAAGAAAATGCTAGTTGGGAAGTATGACGTGCCAATGCCGAATTTTCTTCGCATCGCTTCGCCTCAGTGGACGGGCAGCTTAAGCCAACCGCTTGTTTGTTCCAGGTGCGGTACGTCCGCTACTACGAGATGCTCCTCCGTAAGAACCTCGCCTACCAGCCGGTGTCCATGTACATAAAGGAGTTTGTCTTTGCGCCTGTGCCCCATTTCGCCGGCGGTCAGAGCTGCCTCTCGTTCACCATAAGCCATCAGACGCTATTGCAGGAAGGCGAGAAGATGACGCAGAAATGCAAGAAACTAAGGAAAAACGATATGTACGAGGTGAAACGGAGCGATCAGCATTCCTTCAGCATCAAGCTAGATTATTGCCTTCCATTGACAGGTAGGCCACTTCGTGGAAACAACTGATGGATATCGAAAGCAGCTACTTTGAAATAACAACACTAATAATCGGTAAAACACCTGCAAAAAGTAAAAAATGGAAAATGCTCACTATTTATTTGATCAGATGTACTGGCCTGTCCCATGTTGCTTGTTTGGTGTCGTCGAAGTTCGATTCAAAAACTCAAATTTTGTATATCCAGAACTGGCCGATACGACCGCTCCCTTGTTCCTAGAGTATCGAGATTGTCGTGTAATCTACATGAGGTATAAAAAACGGTTCTGTTCGAGGCATAGCCGGATTTGGCATCGCAGATTTTATTCATTACCTAATTTTCCCCAGAACAAAAGTTATAAACCATACTTTTTAAGGGTGCTCTCCGCTTTGTGAAAACAGAGGCTATTGTCAAAACCATATATGTACTTCCATCGTATTTAACTTTTATGGCCATACGCGGAATATTGCACGAATTAATTTAGTTACAAAAGATAAATGTATGCTTACAATTCAAATTTTATCTAACCATAAATTGCGTCGGTGAATTTGACATGGTTTCTAGATATCTAGATAGTCTCCCCTTAAGCAATGCAACATGTTATATGTATATCGTTTCTACAGGGTGTTTCAGTTTATTGTTGCATAACTTTAAGATTCGATAGAACTTTTAAAATTAATGCATAAAGTCTATATAAACATGGGTCGAAAAATGCGTGGCTTCCGAAATGCAGGGTGTTTAAATTTACTTTTTAAAATTGGTTTTTTTTTAAATATTTCGAACAATATTTGATGTATAACAGTGAAAATTGGCATACAAGGGTTTTTTGGTACGACAAAACGAACCATGGGCATAGTTTTACTGTAGCCGCTAGAGGGCGCTCTCTACTGTACCTGTAGTGTATTAAAATGACCGAAAATTTTTTCTTAGTGCAATTTTTTGCTTTTTGAATAAAAAAACTGATTCTTCGCACTTTTCTGCATAAAAAAGCTCTCCTGTGAGTTTTCATTATAGTTAGCCGTTTTTGAGATATTTCGACTTTTAAAATAATATTTTTTTTTTACATTTTCGATTTGGACATTACAAGTAATTAAGATGATCGTTTAGATTGTGTTTTTAAACACAGCAATAATTCCTAACTCCAAATAAACACAAACAATATTAATTTGTTTAATTTTCCAAAATTATTTTTAACAAATTAAATTAATTATTTACAACTAAAATGTTATTGGATAGTTAGGACAAACATACAAAATCTAAGTAGTTGCTCGAAATGTAAACCCAATTGTTCAATACACAATTCACATCTACGAATGATCGAACGTGGTATAGCATTATTCAAATAAGGCCTTATTTCATCACATGCATTCCGGATTCTGTCTATTAGCATATCTCTTGTGGTTACGGGAGTCTGGTACACTTTTTCTTTTAGAAATCCCCACACAAAGAAATCTAATGGACTTAGGTCAGGGGATCGTGGAGGCCAGGCGACTGGTCCTCCACGGCCGATCCATCTTTCTGGATAATTTTCGTTCAGCCAGTTTCTAACTATTCTCGAATAATGAGCTGGACAACCATCAAGCTGGAACCAGGCCAATCTTCTTAAATCTAACATAACATCATCCCACATATTTGCATGTTCAGCCTTTAAAACTTCCAAATAGGGTCCAAATAGTCGATTACGGTAGATACGAATCCACACGTTCACACTAAATTCATGCTGAAAATTTCTTTCCCGAACTGCATGCGGATTTTCATGCGACCAAATATGTTGATTATGAAAATTTACCACTCCACGTCTAGTGAAGAATGACTCATCGGTCCATAAAACGTTACTTAAAAACACCCTATTATTATCAGTTCTATCAAGAATCCACTGACAAAATGTGATTCGTCGTTCTCCGTCCCCTGGCTGTAGTCCTTGCACAGGTTGCAAATGGTAAGGACGTCTATGGTCATTTCTAAGAACACGGTGAACATGGCTTGCTGAAATTCCCAAGGCACCAGACACTCTCCTAACACTTGTGGTCGGATGTCAATCAAACTCACGCAGAATCATACGGGTGAATCTGCGCTGACGAACATTTATGTTTTGATCCCTTTGGAGATTTCCAAAACCATTTTCAATTATTTGGCGTTGCACTCTTACAAATACTGAGCGAGTTGGATGTCGTCTGTTTGGAAATATTCGTGCGTATTCTCTGGCTGCTTCTGCTGCGTTTCCATTTACAAAGCCATACACAAAATGAAAATCCGCTAACTCTTGATTGGAGAATGAAAATGGCATTTTTATAAAACTTAACAAAAAAAAAATACAGTTAAAAGAAACTAAATTTCGTGCATTCACAATTGCAAAAAAACCTTTCAGGTTTCAACAGACAACAAAACTAACTGTCAACTAATTGACGTTTAACCTTATTCTGCTTTCAATTTCAAAAATATTTGCAGGCACAGCCTACTTCTAAAAATTATAGAGATACTGACTTTTTAACGTTATTTTATCATAAATAATTAAAAATGCATCGAACCTTAAAAATCGAAATATCTCAAAAAAACGGCTAACTATAATGAAAACTCACAGGAGAGCTTTTTTATGCAGAAAAGTGCGAAGAATCAGTTTTTTTATTCAAAAAGCAAAAAATTGCACTAAGAAAATTTTTTCGGTCATTTTAATACACTACAGGTGCAGTAGAGAGCGCCCAGCAGCGGCTACAGTAAAACTATGCCCATGATTCGTTTTGTCGTACCAAAAAACCCTTGTATACCAATTTTCACTGTTATACATCAAATATTTAAAAAAAAAACTATTTTAGAAAGTAAATTTAAACACCCTGTATTTCGGAAGCCACGCATTTTTCGACCCATGTTTATATAGACTTTATGCATTAATTTTAAAAGTTCTATCGAATCTTAAAGTTATGCAACAATAAACTGAAACACCCTGTATATGCGAACATATTTAGAGATTTTGGATGAATGACAAATTGTATGCTTCTTAAATAGCACTGTATCGTTTCTTTTATACTATACTTTTATAAAAAAAATGCCTAAAAACTATCTATACATGACGCGCTTACTCATCCCTCTTTACACAGAAAGTAACAGAAATGATCACTTTCATATGTATACTTTATCTGAAGTCACTTGAAACACTGAAATACCGGGTGCGTTTTATATATCTATATTTAACACGCTCTGTTGCTAGAAAAATCGCCAAATTTCGCAGCATATAAGAGCGTATAAGAGATCAAAGGCAGTTTCACCGGTCCACGTGGAGTAAAGCACGCCTATGCGTGGACATAGCCAATGAGAAAGCGTGTATTTCAGAGCTCGGAACAAGTGCAGGTCGCTACTGAAAATTGAAACAGTTTAGCCAGTGCCGTGTAGCGGTGAATAAACGTGTTTTCTTTAGTCTGTCCGTGTTTTTTCATAGATTTTATTAGTTTGTGTGTTTTTGACTTTTGAATACTCAGTTTACTTGTTGATTTAATTGTTGTGTTGATTGTTCTTGTGTGTCCTAAATATGGCTCTTTGGAGACGTTGGGAAAATGCTCCAAGCCACGAGGAGATGGTTGATGAACCTGTGCAGGCAGAATTTTTTCATAAAGATTTAGAGGAACAGACCCAAAAAGTAATCCTAAATATGTATGATTGTCTGAAAAACGAAAATCCAGATTCCTCGCAAAATCAAATTTTAAACAGAATTTGTATCCTGACAAAAATCAGTCGGTCTACCATTTATCGGGTTATAAAAAGGGGAGATGTAGTCAACCATTCCTTCCACAGAAAGCGCATAGGGCAAAAATTAAAAAGAATAGACGTGGGTTTTCAGGAAGATATTCGTCGTATAATATACGGATTTTATAAAGAAAATTTGGTGCCCACGTTGGAAATGATACGGGATAAATTAAAAGATTATCCTGAAGATTTTTATAATTACAAATGCTTAGACTCACTGCACTGTATTGTAAAACTGTGTGGTTTTCAATACAAAAAATTAGATAAAAGAATGGTGATTATGGAGTCGTCTCGAATCGTTGAATTGCGCCAAGAATTTTTGCACAAAGTTAAAATCTATAGAGAGCAGAAAAGAAATCTGATTTACCTGGATGAAACGTGGTATGATACCCATGATGTTGTGCAGTACGGCTGGGTTGACGACAGCAACAAGTGCATTTTAAATGCACCATGCAACCGTGGAAAACGAATCATTATTCTCCATGCTGGTAGTGAAAATGGATTTATACCTAATGCCTTGCTGTTATCTGTCAAAAATATCAAAGAATCATGTGCCGACTATCATGAGGACATGACCTCCGACTTATTTGAAAAGTGGATAGAGCAGCAGTTAATACCAAACATTTCCCCAAATTCAGTGATTATTATGGACAATGCGCCATACCATTCCCGACAGAAAAACAAAATTCCGAATACAGGCACAAAAAAACAAGACATTATTGATTTTATGATGGATAAGGGAATGGAAATACCACAAAAATCAACCAAAGCCATATTATTGGATCTTATTAAAAGACAAAAATTTGAAAAAGAGTATGTTGTTGACAATCTGCTTCAGCAAAATGGCCATGAAGTATTACGTCTACCTCCCTATTACTGCATTTTTAACCCGATTGAGTTGGTCTGGGCTGCTTTAAAAAAAAAAAGTAAGAAAACAGAATCAGACCCCTCAATTAAGTGAATCGCTATTGGCCACAATAAGAGATGCAGTATCTCATATTGCTGCCACAGACCTATGGAAGCAGTGTTCTAGGCATATTATTGAAAAAGAAAATGAATATTGTGTTTTGCCTCCTGTAAATCCCGTTGTAATTCCTCTACAAGATGACTCTTTGTAATTCCTCTACAAGATGACTCTGGCGACAGCTCCGAAGGCGAGGATGATATATAAATACCTATAATGTAAGTCTTTATATACCTACCTGCTATGTAAATATTTGCCTATGTCAAAGGTTGGAATTCTGTAATTTTTCCATTTCTTAACTTTCAGTAAACATAAATGAAACTCCCAATATAAGTATTTTTTATCCCAAATCAAAAAAATAAGAAGATAGTAAAATCCATGCATTGTGATATAAAAACATTATTATTATCGTTCTAAATAAATGCCGCACGCCTATGATACGTCATGAAATTACAAAGGACGCGCTGACCAAAGGTTTTTATGCTATTTCAAGTGACTTCAGATACACCATACTCTTACTAAATGTTCTGTTCAAGAAACGCTTAAGATTGCACACATTAACACTGACGCTGAGGCTGTCCCGTGCAATGGTGGACAAGATTCTGTAGATATGATGTTTGTTCCAGGCGACATAAAGATCGAGTTCTACAACAAATCGATGATGCGCAAGGAAAAGCTGTTCCAGTTCTGGTTCAATACGTTTTTCGCGAAAGAGGCTGTGAGCTGCAAGGACGCGAACGGATGTCCGGCGACGATGGGGACACCGGAAATGACAAGTGACAGTTGCGTGGGCGGCGATGACACTTTTGTTCTCACGTTGGAGAAGAACGAGCTGGATATAGTCAACAAGAAGGACAAGCAAAACAAGGTGTTCAGCGCTGATTTCAAGGTAAGATGTCGATTTCCTATTCCTATTTGTCATTGTCTGTCCGGGAAGTTCGTAGGACCTTTGCTCTTATAGGACCGCATGATATGAAATGGCGTTGTGTAATTTTCAGTTATTTCTGGGTGCGTTTGCACGGGGTTTAAAAGGTTAGTTTAGATTTCTGTTGAAACACGCTAATAATGATAATAATTTATTGGTGCTAAGTACAAGTATGCTTTGCACACGTCAAAGAAGAAAAGAATGGTTAAAAATCGTTGAGTATATAAACAGAAAAACAAGCATGAAAACCCATAATAGATACCAAATAAGAGTGTAAGAAAAAAATAAAATAAAAATACAGTATTACCACACTTAATTTAAATAATAAAAACACAATTTGGATTTCAAACAAAAAAAATAATACCATGGATGGTATTTTGACATTACTCCAACAGTTATACCCAAATTTAAGCTATCAACAAATTTTTGTTTATCGACATTTTCAAAGCTCTTGATTGTGTAAATCATGATATACTATTAAAAAATGAAACAAATATGGTTGTGCTGGAACTTCACTCAAGTGGTTTAAAACATATTTAAATAGTCGATCCCAAATTGTAAAATGATCGAGACATTATATACTAAGTGACATATAAATCCGAACACCCAGTTTAAATGGTTTTATTTTAATAAAATTTTGTATAAGTACTTAATGAAGCATAATAAGTAAATGATAAAAATTTCAAAATGATTGCACTGCTTTAAAGCCCTTTGACCTTTAATAATGTGTGGATGCACCCTGATGTGCTACGCATTCTCCAACGCGCCTAGGCATGCTTCTGATCAGGTGGTCAATGTCCTCCTGTGGTATCTCATTCCAGGCAACCACCAACTCCTCTCGAAGTGCTTCTAGAGTCTGAGGAGGACGTTGCAAATTGAACAGTCTCCTACCCATCATATCCCACACGTGCTCAATTGGGGATAAGTCGGGAGATCTTGGTGGCCATGGTAACAATGTGACATCATTATGTTGAAAGAAGTCTATTGTGACTCTTGCAACATGTGGTCGGGCATTATCTTGTTGGAAAGTTGGATCTGCCAGGGTGTCAAGATAGATGGGGTTCTAGAACTTCGTGGATATAACGCTGCGCGTCCATGTTACCTCTGATGAAGATTAAAGGTGACCTGGAACCATAAGCTATAGCACCCCAAACCATAACTCCAACAGTGTGATGAACATGTCTTTCAACAAAAAACTGTGGATTCCTCCTTTCACCACGTCGCCTTCTAACCCTGGCACGACCATCGTGCATGCCTAAACAAAATCGAGACTCGTCACTAAAGACAATACTGTTCCATTCCTGATCCCAGAGTGACCGTTGTCTGCACCACTCAAGGCGATTACGTCGGTGTTCTCGAGTTAAAGGGAGGACCCAGTGTGGCCGGTATGAAACAAAGCCAAAACTTCTCATTCGTCGGTAAACACTTCGCATGCCAATAGGTCTTCCGTGTTCTGCAAACCATTCATTTGCAATGGACCTGGTAGTGGAGAAACGGTACCTTAAGGCCAATAATCTTAGGCGGCGATCTTCACGGTCTGTTGTTCTACGGCGGCGTCCAGTGCCCCTTGCTCTTTGCGTACGGCCTTCTCCAAGCCATGCCTGACAACACCTAACCACAGTGTCTATACTTCTTTGCACTCTAACTGCAATTGCCCGAAAAGAAAGTCCAGCTTCCCGAAGTCCCACTATACGGCCCCTATCAAACTCACTAAGTTGACGAAATCGTACAGGTCTCCGTACTCTAGGCATCGTAACCGATCGTAAAGGATGTCAAGAACCAAAATCCGCCAACGTTGATTCTTTACTGCGGCCGAAATATTCATTTTTAGAGCGTTAGTGAATTGAAAAAAAAGCAGTATAAAAACCGGAATGTCCAACTGATAAGGCTGAACATTTTTTCACTTGTTATTTACAGTAAGATAAATACATTCACCAACTTTTATTAAAATAAAACCATTTAAACTGGGTGTTCGGATTTATATGTCACTTAGTATATTTCATATAAATTGAATATAAACACAGGGGTACATCAAAGATCAAAATTAGGTCCAATCCTATAAGAATATGATCGAAGAAGTCTAAATCATCGATTTATTGAACTTAAGCATACTCATACATGGCAAATTCATAGTTTTTGCTGACAATACCACAATACGAGTACTTTGATAAGTCAAAGATATAAATGAAATTAAGACAAAAATTGATAGTAATATATTAGCTCAGTGACGTTAGAAGTTTTACACCCAGAAAAAATAATTTCTTCAACTTGATTTTTTGGCAACGAGGTGAATGAATCTTGAAATTAGAGGCATTCCGGCCACCATAAGGAGCCAGTGCAAAGGCCGCTTAAGCGGGCCCTTATGTGCACCTCTACAATCCTTAGATCACAAGCCTCGCCCTTTTAGCGAAGTTGAGAATAGTCTGCCTATAGTAGCTCAGAGCTTCACAGCGACACAAAACGTGCGCCGAGGTCTCTTCCTCTACTCTGCAGCGTTCGCACAAGGGATCCTCAGCCACCCCCATCACGTGCAGGTGACGCCTTAACGTGTTATGGCCAGACAACAGTCCCACCAGCAAGCTCTATACAGAGATAGGCAGAAGAGTCCACTGAGCCCTTCAATGAGTTCCCGGGCCTGGCGGAGATGTCTGGAGATATGGCAATGAGGTAGTCTTACATCAAGAATGAAACGATAACATTCTCACGAATTTTTATTGACCAGTAATAAGAAAAAAAAAAAAATAATGTGTCGGACGACCCCACAGCTAGATACACTCCAGTATGCGTCTAGGCATTGACAACATGAGATGATCGATGTCTGGTTGTGGCACCTCATTCCAAACAACCCGAACTTCGTGAATTCGCTGTGGCAGATGGTACAAAGTTAATAGTCTCCTCCCCATCATATCGCACACATGTTCGATGGGACTTAAATCCGCGGCAAAACAGTAACGCCTGCTTCTTGAAGAAAGTCCATGGTACGACGAGCAATATGGGTACGTGCGTTTCCTTGCTGAAAAAGGACGTGTGAACGGCTCTCTAGATACGGCAGTAAAGTGGTCATCATCAACATATTTGTAATGTTAAGTTTTTGAAAACGGCTTTTTGTGTACTTGGATACCCTTTGCTTCACTTGATCAATGCATCCCTTACAACAGGAAAAGTTCCAAAAGCAATAAAAACTAGTGTTATAGTGCCTATTCCAAAAGTGTCCTCACCAAATAAACCAGCACAATACCGACCCATTAACTTGTTACCAGTGATAGAAAAAATCTTAGAAATCGTGGGTTGTGCGCAGTTACGGGAGTTTCTGGAGGCAAGAAAACTGTTGTTTAAGGGACAATCGGGATTTCGGGAAAAACACTCGTGCGAGTCGGCGCTGCAGTATGTCTGTTCGAAATGGCGTTCATACATTCAGGACGGGAATATTGTGTTAAGTGTATTCATCGACCTTCAACGTGCATTTGAGACTATTGATAGGAAAAGACTGATCCAGAAATTGCAGACCTATGGGATTACAGACAGTGCACAAAAATGGTTTATGAACTACTTGAAAGACCGTTGTCATGTGACGAAGATTAATAACGTGGCGTCAAATTCAATTGATAGTGAAATTGGGGTACCTCAGGGTAGTGTGTTGGGCCCGCTTTTGTTCCTACTTTATATAAATGACTTGAACAGGGTTTTAGTAAATACATTTCTGAGCTTATTTGCAGACGATACATTGCTTTATGCGTACGGTAAGGATTTTAGACAAGTTGTAGATACTATGAACTCAATACTGGAAATTCTGTATAACTGGTTATGTGTGAATAGGCTTAAGTTGAATTTAGAAAAAACAAAATACATGGTTTTTGGGACAAAGCAGAACTGTAATACATTTTTAGAAAAGAAATTTTGTATTGAGATAGATAATATTCAAATTGAAAGTGCATCTAGTATGAAGTATTTGGGCGTAGTTTTAGATCCTCAGCTAAAATTTTCATTGCATGCTGATTATGTTAGTAAAAAAATTGGGAAAAAATTGGATTTTTAGGCGAATATCTGAAAGTCTTAGTCACTGGAGTCGTCTTCTTGTATATAATACCATCATATATCCACATTTTAATTATTGTTTTTCATTGTTGCTATCATGCAAAAAAAACTGATATTCAAAGGCTCCAGTTACTACAAAATAAGGCTATGCGCACTATATTATTTTGTACACGTTATACGCCTATTAATTTAATGTTAAAAACCCTCGGATGGCTTTCAATACAGCAAAAGGTTGAAATGTCAAATGTCTTATTTATTTTTAAAACAAAAAATCATTTATTTCCTGAATACTTGCAGGAATATCTAATACCGAGGTCCGAGAGGCATGCATATAATATCAGGTCACGTAACACGTTTGACATAGAATTCGCTAGAACATCCCATATGCAAAAATGTCTTTTTAGTGATGGTTTGAGACTTTTTAATGCATTACCTACAGAAATTAGAGAAGCGACGTCTGTAAATATATTTATTCGTAAGGTTAAGCAATTGTATGTAGATAAAATGGCATAATATATGTACTTTCTGTGTTAAGATAACTGTATGTCATTATCTCGCATTTGCTATTGTTGCATTTACTGTGGTTGCAGTTACTATGATTTTGAGGGAATCTAGAATTACTGTTTTTTTGTTTATTACTGGAGTAAGACACTATTATAAACTATAGGAAGTAGCTTTAGGGCTAAGAATAATAAACATTTCATTTTCATTTCATTTCATTTTCAACATAACGTGCAACGTCATATTGCCTTGAATAAAGAGAACGGGTGATCGGCTACCATATGCAGCCAAACCATGTACATGCCTCTCAACAGCAAATCCAATATCACGCGTACCTAGACAGAATCGCGATTCGTCGCTGAAGATGACATTTTGCCATTAAGCCAAACATATGCCTTTGTATCCCAAAGACCATGGCCATGTGAGTGGAATGACTCCCATTAATAAGTGCATACATCATCTTACTGTGGAAATATGTATATTAGCTCGTGAGGAGAACACTTGATAACATTGTTATTTAGATTGCGGATAACAAAGATACATCTCGAAAGAGATTTGAGGAAGTTTTGCATGATTGATGGTTGATGTTGTTTACAGTTGACAGTGGCGTTGCAAAAAATCAGACGGGACATCGTTTGTACCGTCCCGTGCTACGACAGACATTCTGCTGTGCAGGATACGCCGAGCGAAAGTTCGGCAGACAGTTCGGAGGATTCGACCAATGAAGAGGACGATTGGGATAGCGGTAAGAATAAATTTAATTATATTCGTAGATTGCACAAAATCGTTATAGTAGTATTCTGTGCTTTCAGTCTCTTTGGATACATCAGCAGGTGTTAATAATGTCTTTAATCAAATTGCCAACGTATCGACGTTTATTTTGAGTCTCCTCATGGCTACAAAAATGTGAAAAATATTTAGGGTCGATTTCACCAACGTTAAAATCAACGGGGTCTTTGACCAATTAAGGAATAGCTTATTGAAACGCAATTTGGCGGAAACTTCTATCATTTCATAAAAGACGGGAACTTATTTGAATGGACCAATAAAAATGCAAAAAATAATAGGTCGATTTTCTAGCTATTATATTCAATAGGATGTTTTCACTGTTTTTGACGACTGCCCAGGCATTTCTCAATCGCTGAAAATATAGTGTGGATGTTTGTTCACTTCCTGAACAACGAAACATATTCAACTTTATGGATGTATGGATATCAAAACTTCTGAATGGTTTTGTGTGATATCAATCTAAGGTGCCATAATGGTACGGATGAACTGGAAGTAAATGAATGAATGTATGTTTGGAAATGAGCAATATGTATGAAATTTTTGGTAGGTGTTTCATGGTTATCTGCAAGAGGTTTATGGGAAAAACACACTGTAGGTGATGTTTCAACAGAAAAATCGCATATCAATTGAAGAAAATAATATAAACATGAATAAACATTCAACAATAGTAAAAAAACATGAATTTTATTAAAAATCATTTTTTTTTAAATTTGGCTGAATTGTATGTAATTTCTTAATATTCAATAAACTGGTGATGTTTCAATGACAAGCTGTTATCTCATACTTTGAAAATATTTTGTTTTCAATATTTCACAGCTATTGGTTGCTAAAATTTGTTGAATATATCTTAAAGCTCATTCGCTATATTTGACGGACTGTCAATCTACGAATACAAGACGAGGCTTTTCCCACTCCTACTGACCTTAGGCAGTTCAAAAATCTTATTAGCAAAGTTTCTTTGGGATCCTCATAACATAGCAGCCGTGAGGCGCAGGCATTCAGGCTTCTGCCTGCACCACTGCTTCAGTGTTAAACAAGGAAACATTTACAACTTGTTCGAGACTGTTTTAATATGTACGCACGTTTATATCATTTTTGTTTGTTCTATTGTTTTTATATGCTTTTGTATTTTCTTAGTGATTGTTTTTACTTTTTTCTCACTTCATTGCTATATTTACAACTTTGAATTTTCTTTTCTTTCACTATTTTTTGTGGTCCTGAGGAAGGCATGATATGAACGACGAAACGTTGGTTAGACATTTTTTAACGCCTGTTGATTTATCCGAAGAAACTGAAAGCACCTAACAGACACTGGGATAAGAAGTTGTTTCTTTTGTATAGTAGTAATTATACTCTAAATTTACGTTTTCGACTCTATTGTTCACTTCAGCACTCTTAGCGAATATATCACCTTCAAAGTTCCGTCTTTCAGTATGCATTCAGGATAACTCGATCATCGTTTGGAGTGTAAGTGGCAATATTGCCGCCATTTTAGTGATGCTATTTACATTCTACGCAGCTTAAATCAGCATGGTTCGTCGAGAACGGTGTGATATTACCGTTCAAAATAAATGGGCTATAAACAAGTTTTCGTTGCGTTCGGTATAAAAAGGCGATAGCGGACGTCCTGTTTTTTGGGGATTTGATGTTTTTATAAAAAAATAGTGCAGTGTGTTGTGTTGTAATTGGCTATTAAGGAAAACGGAATTTTCTCTGATAATAACAGATAAGTTGTAGAAATTATAGTAGCTAGACGTCCCAGTCCTTTAATGTAGTTGCTCCCCTATTCCCTGCATGTTACTATCGTGGAGAGATTAGCGGTCATAATATTTTCGGGAAACGTCAGCTGCACGCCCACTAAGACTAACCGACTCGAAGATAAGCGTAAGCTGTCATTAAAACGAATAAAATTGTAAATATCTTCAAGAAAAATGAATAAAGTGCTGGCCACCTTTGACTCTTTTTGTCGCTCTCGTAGTACCAATACCACAAGCCACCTACTGGTAACTGATATAATAAACCAGCTTCAACGATCAGATGTTTCTGTTAATATTGCACCCACGTGTGTGATATAACGTCCATAGCAAGGAATTGACTTCCGATGCCGAGATTCGAACCGAGCTACTGAAGCTCCCTCGGCCCCACGATACTTTACCATTTTTATATGGTTATATTCGTATTCAGCGCACCAGATTACCAAGCTTGATTCGCTTGCAACAGCTGAACTATTTACTTTTGTATACAAAAATTCGTTTATCATAACACTGAAACGGCATCTTCTTCATTTCCGACGTAAAATAGCCCAAACAGTCACTCGTGGATGCATTTGTTACTCTTCGATGACTTGTGGATGCTTTGATCCCCAGAAGTGGCAATTCTGCTCGTTCACATAGCCTGTAAGCTAAAAACGAGACTTTAGCACATTGGGTGAAGCGAAACCGCATCAGGACCATTATTCTTGTTTTTTAGCTTGAAAGCAATACGTTTTATAAACGCTTATTATCGAAACATGTCGTACGACAAAAGCGTGTGGTTTGGATATTCGCGTTGCTGTGCTAATGCTTTTAGTTCAATCGGCGTGGTACATCTTGGCAACGGTGCTTTATTCTCTGTTGAGAGAGATGGCCAGCTGGGAGTTACAGTAGAATTTTTGTCTTCACAAGTTGGTAGCAGACAGTATTTCGAAAAATTATGTCACATTCATATAAGCATCTGTATGCTACATTAACTGGAATATGGTTAATTTTGTTTATTGTCAGAATCAATTATTTTATAATGAAAGTATCCGTTTTTCATTACTATTACATCTATTTTTTGTCAGTCCTGAAAGTACAAGCACTTGATTATTGTTACTTAGTTTTGATCGATTACTTATCACGGGCGTTATATAGCAGCAAATTTTGCACTCTTGTTTTCTTAGACGTTATGGTTTTACATTTTTTCCCACAAACCTCGAAAAATGACAGAGGTCTTCGTCCTCAAATCATTCCCTCTCCGGGGTTCCAACATTTCCGATTGAATTAACCCCAATAAACTGGTATGTCACTAGGTACTGGGAATTTATTCAAAAGCTACAACATCGTATTAACAACAGCTAACAATCTAGATTTAAATAAAAACGCAGACAGCGATAAGCAAAACATCAACCTGCTTAGTAGTCGTTTTGAAGTCGACAAGCGATTTTCAAAAGCGCTAAGAGTGAGACAAACGGGAATACCAAACACATCGAAAGCAAGTGTAAGTGACGTCATGTTATCTGCACGACTTGAAACGTATTACGTTTTAAAGAACGAGAACACTGTCACAGATGGTCCCATATCGTAAAACTAGTTTTCTCACGCGTTGTAAATGAGATTTTAGCTCTTCAGCTATTTCAAATTCCAAGCACTAGATGGTCTCTACCATGTGAAAAACAGGGTTTTCGAAAATATCGTGTGTAAAAATCTCTCCACGCCGCCTTAACTCCTAGCAGTATGTTTGGTACTAACCCAAGTCGTACCCTTGATGGCAGTTACGGACATGGATCCGCGCGGCGTGGGCTACCGCATTCTGTCAGAGTTCGAGATCGCCTCCCAACTGACGACATCTAGCGAGGAGCATCACCAACTGCAACAGCATGAGCCCAAGGACCAATCACAGAAGCAATCGCCTCAACCGCCTGAACAGGAACTGATGATCGCGTAGTAGTGGTGATCAAGTAGTGGGGGTGATGGTGTTCAGTAGATGATAGAGTGGAGGTTATATGATCAGTTGTTGTCGAATCAGTTATAAGCCCATGTTCCATTACGCGGTCTATCTACCCCGCACATTTATTACGCAAAAGCAACAATTCCTTTCTTGTGTCAAACTGCAATTTTCGCAAAATTGGTAATGTGTAGTGTAGTGGCTAGCACTAGCTGTGTGTATTGCATCGGAATCAATGATCAAATAGACAATCGGCCAAATGCGATTATTGTAATCAGTCATATTTCCTCTATCACATCTTGTTCCAAAAGTGAACTTCAAATATTATCCTACAGGCACGCAACCCACAAACCACGTAAGCGCAATGCGGGTTGCAGTAATTTAGGCAAATATCAGCAAAACGACCGTTACGCCATTTCTCCAAAGGTGGCGCTCACAGCGTGCGGGCTATTTGAAAACTGTAGAAGCTAATCTGTATTCAAATATCATTCATGCGACGTCAAAGCAATCACCATATTGCGATTCTCAAACGGAAGTAATGTGGAAAGCTAGGAGTAGATGTTGCTAGTTGAATTGACCTTCATGTCTAAGGAATATATTCTATAAGATCTGTCTTTTCCATATCGACAGTTCGATCTCAGACCACACTAGCGCTGCATAGCGGAGGAAACATGACTGCCATTCCCCATTCTTCATAAATACCTGTGCAAGCAGCGATAGGCAAATAGGAACGGCGATCGAGTAAATGATGAGGTTCGAAAAGGGTTTAGTGTGAATTTCTGATGCCTGACAGATTGCAGTGTTTACGTAAAAAGCACGCAGATAAAATCTAGGTTTACAGAGAAATAGTTAGATTCTATTTTGATGATAGAGTAACGTATGTTGCTTTCAACAGTAAATTGGAAATGTTATCATGTAGAAGCCTCCAGCTACCGTACCATTAATGACCATACACTTTACGATTGTCAAATAGTGCTTTACTATTTATTGTTTGGGAAATCACTCAAAAGTATACCAGGAACCCTATTTTTGAACTGAAATCTTATGACAGGCTGGGGATAGGCAGTCGTGTATTAGCGAACTTTGATATATTTAAAATGCATTTCTGTCATCTGCTTGTTGAAGTATTAAAAGTGTCATAGGATCTGTGCTGAAGATAAAGATCAACTTCAGGTCGTATAACCTCCAGAGTGGTGTTGTTGGGTATGTGACGTTTCGTGCTTGTGGTAACGAACTCGCGCTGTGCGCGACGTATAATTTTGAAATTTAGCTTGGAGATAAGTGTTCGGACATTTTAGAGTGAAGACTTTCGAATATGACTAAAAATATTCTTATGAGGAAGCGTGCAACGTTCGCGACTGGGATATTTGATGTGTGTCTAAACCATTATCTCCAATATTGTATATAGAGTTAAGGAAGATTTGTATAAATTTTCACTGTAAGTAATTGGAAACTCATTTTTTATAAATCTAAGAAAAAAACTGCGGTGTATTTATATAAAAGCTTATTCTTACTATCGGATATTTGAATCTAATTTACGTAATTGAAAAGTCATCTTATCAAAAAATTGTAACTATTTGCTGCAGAATCCTAATAATAAATACTCTGTAAACCCGTAGAAACCTTTATTTTGTTATTCTAAAAGTGGTCTCAAAGTCTCAGAAAGTCTCGTGTCCGTCTTAACATATCAAAGGTAACAAAAATCGTTTGATTTTTTTGCGAAAATCTCGCTTTTTATGTGTTTAATGCTGCTTGCATTTATTATGAATATTGTAGAGAATAAGATTCTCTCTAACTTTTGTTTCGAACGTTTTTCCGTGTAATCAACTGTTTTTGAATTCTATAATTCATTCAAAAATACATGCATTATTAACATTTTTTATTAATAAATGCTTTATATTTTTGATATTTTTCATTAATCAAATATACAGGCATGTTTATATAAAAATTCGCAAACAAGGCATGTATGTTGTAGAGAAGAAAACATTTTTGTAAAAAAATGTATTTATTTTTCAACATGATCTCCTTTGAGCTCTATACACTTTTCCCAGCGATGTTCAATAAGTTCGATACCCTTTTTATAATAGGAACTGTCTTGCTCCTCAAAATAGCCATTAACTGCCGACATCACTTCTTCATCTTTGGAAAATCTTTGAACACTGAGCCATTTTTTCAAGCTTGGAAACAGAATAATCCGAGGGGGCTAAATCTGGTGAATAGAGTGCATGAGGTAGCAATTCAAACTTTAATTCGTTAGTTTTGGTCATTGTAATAACGGATTTGTGAGCTGGTGCATTGTCTTGATGAAACAACACTTTCCTCTTAACCAAATGCGGCCGTTTTTGCTTGACTTCATCGCTCAAACGTTGCAATAAGTTCACATAATACTCGCTGTTGATAGTTTTACCTTTTTCAAGATAGACAATGAAAATTATCCCACGCGCATCCCAAAAAGCCGACGCCATAACCTTGCCTGCAGATAAAACGGTCTTCGCCTTCTTTGGAGCCGGTTGTCCCTTTTGAGTCCATTGTTTCATCCATGGTTATGAAACGACGCAAAAATTCTGCTCTGTTGCTGATAAACTTCGCTAAACACTCAATTGAAACATCTTCACGACACTGTTTTTGCTCGATTGTGAGCAATCGCGGCACCCAACTTGCACAAAGCTTTCTCATGTCCAAATTTTCAGATAATATGCGATGAACCGCACTTGCCTACTATGTCTGCTAGCTCGCGCACTTTCACTCGACGATCATTCAGTACCGCTTTGTGAATTTTCTTCACCATTTCTGGAGTCGTCACCTCATTTGGTCGACCACTGCGATGCTCGTCTTGGCAGCTCATACGGCCTTGTTTAAACTGTGCTACCCAATGTTTTACTGTTGTAAACGAAGGAGCAGACTCACCCAGAGTAGAATCCAGTTCAGCTGTTATATTGGTTGGGCTGAGGCCTTTGAAATAAAAGTACTGTACCACATAACGATGACCAATTTTCTCCATTTTCACAAATTCACTGAAAACGTTCAGTACTGATGGCTGCCAAACAAATACTAAACAACGTGGTGTCTTCAAACTTGACACATATGCTTTATAGGTTGCATACTTTCTAATACAATGATATTTTTCAAACAACCGGGTACTTCTGGGACCACCCTCGTACACTGTAATCTCCCGATTTTTTGCAAAGCTAAACGCTAGATTGTATTTCTCGGGGACTCTACCATACATACGAATTTGTTTTTGGCACAATTCTTCGTTTGCGATTTGCAGTTTTTTTGCCATTTTTGGTTGTCAACCCGTATAAGCAGAGAATCACCCTGTAGTTCCCTGATTTTTTGAGAAGCTAATCCCTAGATATGCTAGCATTATGGTGTAAACAGCTGTCTCAAAAACGTTTAATTGCATGAAAAAATGTTTGAAACAAAAGTTGTAGAGAATTTCATTCTCTACAATATTCATAAGCGATATCTTTGTCAAAGAAACGATTTTTGTGACCTTTGATAACTTAAGAATCGGTCACGAGATTTGATGAGACATCTTTTATACTGGCAAAATAAAGGTTTCAATAAGTTATGGCTTATATAATTGAACTATAAATGACAATCAATGTGGTCATCTTTTGACTTCGATCCATAAGTGGGATATTTCAATACACTACTATGGAAATATCAAGTGATCTGGAAATAGCCAGCCACTAAGTGTAGTCGTCTTTAATGTTTGCGTGTTATTGGTTAACTGCACCACAGTTAGTTACAATTTTCTGATGACATATGACATATCTACTTGCTCTCGCCTTAAGTTCTGTCACGCAAGTCTCCAATACCTTGGCGACAGTTTACTATAGTTATGGTAGCGATGTCCAGTTTTACTCCCGCTAGGCGGTGCTTGTGTGTTCGGAGGTCAAACTGTCAAAAGTAGATGAGAAAAAGACAGATTTCATAGAAAGTAACCTATTTTTCATGACTTCATTACGTTTTGACATCTATTGACATGAACAGCTGATCAGCAATTGACGTCTTTGTCAGTTCATAACCTTAGAGCTGACCTCCAACCTAACTTGCGCCAAATACGTTTAGCTTTTCAGATTGTCCCCCATTTGCTGATTTGTAATATCTTCGACTTTGCTCGGATATGGTTCCTTAAAGGAGTCACTGGAAATTAGTTTTCTGTGATAACTTTTCAGCCTTGTCTAATTTAATCTTTTACTTAAAGTGGCTTCAAAAACAGTATTTTCAGTGCTATTTCTAACGATGGTGATGTTGGGCATACGAACGGGATCAATGATAATTAAATCATATTTGTTGTGATATTATAAGAAACGTTATGCACTACAGAACTTTAGGTTAGACAAAGTATACATTACGATTTTTATCCACTGATGTTCCTCACTTATCAAAAGATTGGTTGATTTTCCGCTGATAACAACATATGTTTAGATAGCGGTTTATTTTTGCGGTGCACAAAATTGATAACCACATCAACATATTTTTGTTGATAGCCGATAAATTGTACACAATATGTACCTTATCTCTTTTGACAATGAATTTTGTTACATGTACTATGTGTCTATTTTTGTTATTAAATTACTTTCGATAATTCATCAGTATTTCAATACGTCAAGTTTTAATCCTTGTATAGACCGATAAGAATGGACTGCCAATCAAAAAAAAAAACGGAAAAACAAGAAAAAATGAAATTCGTCTTTTTCTATATGCTCAACACTCTTTGCTAAAGGCTTTCGGATAGGGAAAATAGTTAAAAATGTTTCATCAAAAATTCTTATGACTTTCGGGTAATTTTTCGAAAATTTCATATTTAAGAATTTGGTACTAGGGCAATACTGTCCATTTGGTTCAAAGTTCTTACGGGAGGCCGAATTCATAGCTGTTCTTTGAAGCCCACGTTTATAAGTCCGCGTTATTTACCATTTCACTTGGGAGAAATTTCGAATAATAAATAAGACTGTATTTTTTGATCAGAAGCACCCTTTTCATCTCTAGTGTTCATGAAATTCGATGCGTTCTCTTTAGGTTATGTTAAAAGCCGCTTACCCAATTGTAGGACGCCTTTAAGGCCTCCTTGATTCTCATAGGGTTTTATTTCCTTAAGAAAAGCTGCGGTATTTCTAGATTTCTGCTATTCTGTTTCAGCGTCAGCGCTAACCTATTGTGAGGTTATGTTTTGTTTTTGTATGATATTGCAGGCTGATATAACAGATGATATACCTATGTGAATCAAAAGCATGAACAATTTGATGCAAATAGATATATTTGTAATGTAACCTCAAATTAGAGCGCTGACACGGAACAATAGAAAACTATGAAAATCAAAGAGGCCATAAAGGCGTCCTAAAATTGTAGGAACGACTGATGATACGACCCCAAAACCCGTCGAAGATGCGTTCCAAGCAGTTTCGGGAAAGTTCTGTAACGCTTTTGTTAAAGCTTTGGTAAAATACCAGAACTCAAGTTCATAACAAAATGGTGGTAGGGCACTCCGTTCATCGAGGAAAGCAGTGATATAAGCCTCATAGGTTGACGATTATACAAGGTAATGAGGCCTCAGATAGTACAAAACACCTCCTTCCATGAGAAAGATATTTGGCCACAGCTTAGATAACAATTAGCTATGAAACTCTCCTGTCAGTGTCAAAAACGGCCGCGCACTTCGGCGAAGAAAGCGGAGTGTAAATTCCCCCCAGTACTACGATGAAACAGGTTGTAGTGCTCAGCAGCAGCCTGTGTTGCCTCGTGTGACGCCAGCGACCGCAAATATTCTTAAAATGATAATACGAGTATTTCGATTTGATATAGTATATCGGCTGCTGCGGAACACCAAAAACTCTTTCATATTTGCACTAGGGGAATTTACATTCGACTTTCTCCGGCCGTTTTTATATCTGACAGGAGAGTTTCATAGCTGGTTGTTATTTAAGCTGTGATTGGGCAATTTCTGTGTCTCGCATGTGTCAGAACTGTCATTGAACGATTATGCATTTGGCCCCCTTGTAAGGCACGTCGGGGATAAACATTGCTTAAATTTTCAGGTGAATCAACGTACCTATGAAGGTAGCTGAAAAATCACCGTGGTGTAACGTATCCAGTGTTCCAGAGGGCATGTGATCAGTCGATTTTTTATATATTATAAGGTGTATATGTGTACTAGTTTATATACTGAGGTGAAGCCGTTATTAGCGACCTTTTACAAGATAGATTTCGCGAACAATTAATTTGCAAATGCATGAAAAAAGTCTGAAACGGATTGTTCCTGTAGGTTGATCCTTCGATGTGGCCCAGAAGATTCCATTACTTGCGGCAAGATGGCGTCGCTAACTGGTATTTCTGTAAATTCGTTTAACCAGCGATGAAATGCATGTTATCTAGTTTCAAATTGAGTTTTATCTAATGCTAACAGCGAACTAGAAAGCTTAATTTGTAGTTCATATTTATTATTGAAATCTATCGTGTGAAACATCTCATCTTACCAGAATTGCTGTTGACGTTCAAGTTTTTATAGAATCTTTGTTGCAATTGATGATTTTTTGGTAATTTGTTCATTATTACCGTGGGACTTTTTTGTAACCTCCATATAAACGCATTATTGTAAAATTGTTTACTTAGCCGTACAAAGCGATTTTTGTGGACTTATTTAAGCGCTATTATACTGGACGATAAATCATAAGGTCATTTTATTCAAAGCCGCATCATAAGCAAAACATTTTAGCGGTCATATATATGTGCATTATATATGTAGAGTAGTAACAGGTAACTAGGTCCAAATAAACTTGACCGTTAACAGATAATCACTCATTGCTCTGTATGTATCATTGTGTTGTATAAAATATCCCAGAATTAGTTTTTATGTATCATTTTTATTTTATCTCATCCAACATTTTTCGTCATACATTTTTAAACGATTTTAAAGTACAAATGAACATGAATTTGTTTGATCTCGGAACTTTTTTTAACCTATCTTGCCGTTCTTCATGCTTTGTGTTACCAAAGTTGAGATGCCAAAATGGAAACTATGAGAAGCATCGCATCAGTTACGCAAGATTATTGCTGTTGGCAGTAAGTATTTTTATGTTATTATCAATATTTTTGGAATGAAGTTGATTGAATACTATAAATTTCGAAAAACCTACAGAAAAATATCAAGATGTGGAGAATAGACTAAATCAAGGTTACTTTATAAAAAAGGTGATATCGAAATATTTAGATTCCTGATTTTGGAAAATCGATATTGGAATATTCTCGTTGGTGACGAAAATAGTAAAAGGTTGATACAAATCCACAACTTTCAGAGTGGCTTGATTCAAAGTGGAAATATTTTTGCAAAGTTACATCACTACGCATATGGCTTAATTTCAACAAGGTGTTTTTGGAAACATTTATTTATTTTTTAAAGTTGCATTAATTTATGAGCCAGAGTGTGATTTCAAACGAAACTTCTCTCGCATTCATATTATTGGAGGACATGTGATGATCGGATTGTACATTCTTTTATTGATTGATGATTCTTTGTATTTGCTATTTTATATGTAAGTTGGTTATAGTATCCGAAATTTAATATTGAGATGTCGACATACAGAGAATTGAATCAGATAACCACAGAAGTTACATTACATGATAGGATGTTATAAAGTGAGCAAGTTTTTGCGCAACAATCATAAGCCACAGGCTACACTTACATACGTAATTTGCTTTTATTTTTTTTCGGCGAACGATACGTACTAGAAATTGATAACGGATTATAAATCTAAATTAATATATAACTGTAGCTTGGCATCAAAAGTATGTAGTTTCTGAAAAAATAGATAGTACTGGAAAGATACGAACATCACACTGCATACCACTTTCCGGATTAAAGTTTTTGCAATTATCAGCAGACAAAGGAAGTTTGCCCAGAAACTTCAGTTACAATGAGACATACACAACGCAAAAATGTTTTTTTGCTAAGGCTGTTATTGTAAATTTTTATTAAGCAGTGAAACTTAGAAGGCGTAAGTTTAGTTTTTATGGTTTAGGCTCTACACAGTTTTTTTAATTATAGCATGTCGTGTACTTACCAAATTGAAGATTATATTTTCCCTCTCATACCAACATGCATACATATGTTTTTAATTGGCTAATAACTACCGTACTTTCTGTATTTTTGTATCTAATATTTATTTTTGCCTATTAATTTGCCAAAATCGAGACACACAAACAAGGATCCTTACGCTACGAATATTTCTGCAAAACATTCTGTAACAATTTTCGTGAATTCTCATTTTGGCAGGGACAAAAATTCTAGGAGACAGCAAAAACACGTGCTTGAATCAAAATAGGTCTTGAGGTTTTTGCCCTTTATCTGCCGTACCCACGCGCTGATGTACGAGTAGAATGTAGATGGAACAGTTTGTGGGGTAAGGATTCTTATTTTCCGGAAATACGTATTAGTACGTATATACCGCTGGCTGAAACCAAAATGATATTGCCAGAACACTAAGTACGAAAAAATGTAAAACTAGATTATAAGATTTGTTTTTTGTAATCAATTGGATGTTTAGCAAAGTACATAAATGTGATAGGTTCGATTTTATTGCAAGAAACCGAATGATGGTGAACCTAAGTATTCGTTCTTCGCGAATATTATTTTTATATGTATAGAAGTATATATTGTATAGTTTTTATAATAAATACAAATAGCTTTTTGTGATAAAAGTAGTACAACATTTGTTAATTTGGAAATAGTTTTTTAGATCTGAACGATTATAATTGAAATAAATTGAAAAATGTGGCTAAAATAAACTTTTAAAAATATGACTGAGTTTGTTATTCATCCTAGTAAAATGTACCTAACGAAGATTAAAAAAAAGAATTTATCGGTAAGTCGTATTTCCCATTGAGGATCTCGAAACAATTCGTACCTCATCACTTTTCTGATTCTGAATAGAAAATCTTAATGAAATTGAAGTTTTCCAACAGTCGATATGCGATTTTCGGTTATACAAAAAGTTGTATCAGGATTGGAGCTTGAAATTTCCGCCAGTTTTGTATCAGGAGCGAAGGGATTATTTTTACTATTTTGCTGAGAAATTTCATGTCGATATGCAATTTTAGACTATTCAAAATAGTATTAGGATCGCAGGAACGGCGAGAGGTATTTACGTCAAAAATTTGAATTTCTCGCCAGATCTATACCAGGAGCTAAGTGACTTTTCTATACCTCCTCACATTTCTGTAATATTAATATCTTAATTCATAAAAATTGACGAGTTCGAGTAATATGCAGTTTCCGACTATTCAAGGTCCAGTATCAGGATTCCAGAAACGACAAAAGCTATTCGCTTCAGAAATTCCAGTTTCCCGCCAAAGTGACTTCTCCACATCAACTCGCATTTCTGTGATCCTAATAGCAAATCCTAATTCATCGAAATTGACGATTTTACGAAAAAAGTTCAAATCTATATGTGATATTAGCCTCTTCAGACCTCTGTATCAGGATTGCAGAAGCGGCGAGAGGTATTTACGTCAAAAATTTGGATTTCTTGCCAGTTCTATACCAGGAGCAAAGTGAGTTTTCTATACCTCCTCGCTTTTCTGTAATCCTAATATCGTAATTCATGAAAATTGACTAGTTCGACTATTCAAGATCCAGTATCAGGATGCCAGAAACGAGAAGAGGTATTTGCTTCAAAAATTCCAGTTTCCCGCCAAAGTGACTTCTCCATATCAACTCGCATTTCTGTGATCCTAATAGCAAATCCTAATTTATCGAAATCGACGATTTTACGAAAAAAGTTCAATCTATATGCGATATTAGCCTCTTCAAACCTCTGTATTGGGATCGCAGAAGCGGCGAGAGGTATTTAGGTCAAAAATTTGAATTTCTTGCCAGTTCTATACCAGGAGCAGTGACTTTTCTATACCTCCTCGCTTTTCTGTAATCCTAATATCGTAATTCATAAAAATTTACGAGTTCGAGTAATATGCAGTTTCGGACTATTCAAGATCCAGTATCAGGATTCCAAAAACGACAACAGGTATTCGCTTCAGAAATTCCAGTTTCCCGCCAATGTGACTTCTCCATATCAACTCGCATTTCTGTGATCCTAATAGCAAATCCTAATTCATCGGAATTGACGATTTTACGAAAAAAGTTCAAATCTATATCCGATATTAGCGTCTTCATACCTCTGTATCAGGATCGCAGACGCAGCGAGAGGTATTTACGTCAAAAACTTGAATTTCTTGCCAGTTCTATACCAGGAGCAAAGTGGGTTTTCTATACCTCCTCGCTTTTCTGTAATCCTAATATCGTAATTCATAAAAATTGACGAGTTCGAGTAATATGCAGTTTCCAACTATTCAAGATCCAGTATCAGGATGCCAGAAACGAGAAGAGGAGGTATTCGCTTCAAAAATTCCAGTTTCCCGTCAAAGTGACTTGTCCATACCATCTCGCATTTCTGTGATCCTAATAGCAAATCCTAATTCATCGAAATCGACGATTTTACGAAAAAAGTTCAAATCTATATACGATATTAGCCTCTTCAGACCTCTGTATCGGGATTGCAGAAGCGGGGCGAGGTACTTCTGTCAGTTACTTGAATTTTTAAGCCAATTCTGTACCAGGAAAATCTTATGGTATGAAATATGACGTATTCACAATAACATTATGCCATTTTTCGGATATTCGAAATCTTGTATTAGGATCGCAGAAATAGCGAGAAGTATTGGCGTCAGTAGTTTGAATTTCCCTCTTACTTTGTTCCAGGAGCAGAGCAACTTCTCCATACCTCCTCCACGTTCCTGCAATCCTCATAGCAAATCTTGTCTCAATAAAGTTTGACGATTTTACCAAGAGCAACTTGATATGAAATATTTGGTTATTCATGATTCTGTATCAGGAGTAAAAGAACTTGTCTATATTTCTTCTTGCTTTAGTGATCCTGATATGTAATTTAAGACTTTTATGCATCTTTCAGCTAATTAGGTTTTGTTTGAAGGTCACTGAAACAATATAAGTAGGGCTCACAGTGGGATTTTTCATGCACTGTTAGACAAAACATTGCTTAAAAACCTTTATTCATCATAAAAATTTAGTGAACAATATTCTAAATATTCAAATAATTCTAATCACAGCAACTAAACATCAGCCTGTAGTTGACCACCAGTCAACTGAATCTTCTCCCCAGGCTTGAATGCAGGCATTCCTAAATAAGGGCAACTGGCACATCTAAATGCGTCCCCTAGATAACAACTACCACATGATGACTTTGGAGCATCTGTAGTATCAACAGCTTTTCCTGATTGTGCTTCAGCTGTCAACTCTTCTGCTAAGCCACAAGAACAGTTCTTACAAGCTTTGCGTTTCCCCGTGGTTCCACACACGCGCAGTTTCTCTGGATCGGGTTTCTTCAAGTCGTCTTCATCCAATAGATCATCAGGGTCTATTAATTCATCTTCTACTGTGTCATCGATCTTCCAGACAGATGTTGGAGGCTTATTAGGCAGGTTTAATTTTGCAGAGGAACCGGACTTGAACGTAGGTTTGTTGGCAGTAATTGTATTTTCGCTTATAGTCACATTCATGAAGCCTGTTGTCGTAAGCTTAAATTTCACTGTTTCAATATCAGATGCTTTTTGTATTACGAGGGTTCCGCCTGGTTTTAGCTTTTGTAGGAGAATTGAAGATACATCCGTAGTTTTTTCGTCGTAAACACATATTATACCAGATGCTGATTCATCCTTGACACTTGTTAGGGTGGAAGAATCCCGAAATGTGGTATTTTTGAACTTTTCGACGTATTCCTTGAAGCTGTCCTTCGCCTCTTCGGGGCAAAGGATTATAACCGTATCGGTGGGCACTAAATTGTTCAATAGCATTTCTAATTAGTTGTTATATAAATAGGAATATTAAAAAACTTATTCCTTGCTTTCTTTTATGTTCAAAATCAAAATATACAGAGTGACAAATGACAACGTCATTGTTGACAGAACATAAGCTGTGATTCTGTAAATTCGTGTTTTCTGTCGAATCACATCAACCAATTAATAAAAGCTTGAGTTGTCACACGCTGTAGAGTCGTAACCCAAGTTCCAGACAAGAAGAAGCTTGTTAATCACGTGTTGTCATACTTCAAAGTCACGTGATGTGCAAAACCATGCTCAATTGGTGGAATCTACATAACACGAATTACACGTCTTTAGGTCTAATTAAGGATACGGCGGATCTGTGAGTAAACCGAATCTTCAAATCGTTTCGGTTAAAACGTAAAACGTCATAGTACTCATTTCCCCCATCTTTGTTTTCTTAGAAAAACTGCAACTGTCAAACGGTTATGGCATTTATCGCCGGCCCAAACAAAATTTGAACAATTTCCAAAACGATTGTTTTTATTGTAAATGCATAAAGTCTTGCGGTTACTAACTAAAAGCTTACCTGGAATTATGTCTGCGCAACGATCAATTAGATATTTTCCAAATCCGAAACCTGATTATCAAAGGGAGACAGGAACACCCGTAATTCCCATTGAAGACTTGAAAAAAGGCTTAAATGAAATATTAGAAAATATCACACGTCATATAAAACCGATAGAGAAAAACGGTGGAAATGGCATATATCTTGGAGCAGCTGGTATTGCTTACATGTACTATCACTTGAGCAAGGTGCCCACACTGGAATCAAAGCGTAGTGCCTTTCTGAACAAAGCAGTTGAATACCTCAAACCAGCGCTGATGGTGGCTTCTTGTACAGCACATAAAAAGAAAGATGTACCATCCTTCATATTGGGAAATTGTGGGATCTATGCTGTGGCAGCCTCTATATTTCATGCTACAGGGGATGAGGCCCAAAGCAAACAATATATTCAGATGTACTACGAGGCCGCCAGTATTTGCAAAGAGTTTAATTTTCTGAGCTGTGGGTCTGATGAGCTGTTTGTGGGAAGAGCTGGTATGGTAATAACTTTTCATGGATTGAGATCTACTGACATGCTAAATCTATGATTTATTGCCCAAAACACAGATATTGAAAAAATGTCAGTACATGAGTTAGCGGCGAATTCGGCATCAGGAACAAAGTTACTTCAAACTATCCTTTGTTTCTGAGATCCTAACAGCAAATTTTTGCGATATATATAAAATGAGGATTTGATGGAGAAATTAGTTATTCAAAATTCTACATCAGGAGCGCAGATCCGTCTTGGCCATTTGGATACCTCATATCTTATCAGGAGCAAAGTGAATTCATACCTCCTTGTCTTTCTGTGATCCGGATGTAAATTCCTAATTCAGTTGATGAATTTATAGTACAACCGTGATATCCAGAATTGAAAGTTCTGTATCAGGATCACTGAAACGGCGGGAAATATTTACCTCATTGTTTTGGGTTTCCCTCGATTTTCGGCAAACCTCGTTATGTTTGTGTGATCCTGATAGGAAATTCATCGAAGTCTCTGTGCGACCTACCGTTATTTGTAATTCAAATCGATGAAACAAATTCATGTTTTTGCGTTAGTAGCCTAGATGTACCACCAATTCTATACTAGGAGCAAAATGACTTCTCCGTAACTCCTTTCAATTCTGTAATCCTGATAGCAATTTCATTTAGAGAATGTTATACCCGATAGTAGTAGTCTTTCCTCTGTATCGAAAGTATGTTTTTTGCTTCAGGATACGTTCTAGGAGCTCTGTGGATGTCAAAGGAGACAAACACGCCTCTCCCACAACAAGAAATTTACGATCTATGCAAAATTATCGTTCAATCGGGGCGCAATTACTCAAAGCGTCACCAACTTCCTTGCCCCTTGATGTACGCGTACTACCAAGTAGAGTACTTAGGAGCTGCTCACGGCCTTTGCTCAATCCTCCAGACACTCATCTCTGTACCTGGGTATTTAGAGGCGTCACCTACTGATGCTGCTGACATCAAGAGAAGCATTGATTACTTGTTGTCATTGCAAGGTGATGAAGGTAATGGACTGGACTTCATTTTGAACAAAGGCTTTTCTGATGATGGGTTGATATTGATATTTACCATGTATATTGAATTTTTCACCGATCAGTGTTTCGCATTGATTCGCTCAAATTTCGGTAATTTCATTTCATTCCTTTATTGGTGCTTAATACACTTGTTTGCTTACACAGGTCAAAGTAAAATTTAAAACGCCAAAGTGTAAAGTCACAAAACAATAACACTTGTTCAAGAGAACAACATTAACAGAAGACTGTAAAAAAAAACAACACTAACAAGTACAAAACTGTAAAACAGCATGCTACAGCACCATTATAAGAGATCCGAAAAGTTATTACTTAAAAATTCTTCGATGTTGTAAAAAGTTTTAGTGATAAGGTACGCTTCAATCCTGTGCCTAAATGAGTTATGTCGACGTGGATTGATGACTATTAGCATAAATCTGCAACCTTAAAAAAACACATCAAAAATGTAATGGGGTCAAATCGTAAGATTTTCGAGGCCAATTACACTTCAACTCGGAGAGAATCCTACCCTCAATTCGATCGTGAAGAACGGCTATTATAGCGTTCCTAAGGTATAGTCCGTCCTGCTGGAACTACATAAATTCAGGATAAAAGATGGCCTCGCCAAAGATATACGAAATAACTAAATGACGCCGTCCAGCCCAAAATCACGTCCTGGCTGCATTGTCAGTATTGTCACCTGAAGTCGCAGATCTATACCCTATTTCAAGAGTATATATCTCGCTTTGACGTTTACCGTTGTGAACAGTTGATCAGCAAGTTACATTTTTCTGTTCGACTGCGACGTTGGCAATAATGAATCGGGTATAAATCTAGTAAAACTTGTTTGTACCGTTGTTTTTTGTATGCAAACGAACTTTTCTAAATAAAAGAGCCTGTTAGCAAGTAGAATACAAAATGCATCTGTAGCGTACAAAAAAAACAAAACAAAATACAGCTCTGACTACCTGTCGTTGACGGATCCGTCAGAATTATGTGTCCTGTGCTGATATGGGGAATTTTGAAATATTACTAGATAACCAGCTGTCATTCTACCGTGATGGATTCTCGTGAAAGAAGGTATATGCCAATAAGGTCACCATAACCTAGGCCATTGCTTAAATTTACCGAGATCTATGCGGTAGTCATCAAATAAATAAAATAAAAAAATACATTTTCAAAAACAAGCTTTTTTCAGATGTTAATAAAGCGAAGTAAACATTCAAAAATATTTTTCCCGATTGGAAATGTTTAAACGATAGTGAAGCTTCTTATCAAGTTTTCAAAAAAGTATGTCACTTTCTTTTTCCATCCTGCTGTCAAAACGTCCACGATTTTATTTGAAAACTTGAGATGAAGGAGCTACATTATCCGTTAAATATTTCCAATCGGGAAAAATTATTTTTAGTTCATTTTATTAATATGTAAATAAAAGGTTTTTAAAAATTTGTTTCATTCTTTCCATATAACTGATTTGGTAATTTCTATCTAATTTTCTTGTATATTACTCCATAAAACTCCTTGCTTTGACATCATTAAATTTACATACGTAGTAAATCATATAACATAAATCGATATTTTGCGACGATCGCCATGTGGAATTTAGAATGTTATTTGCTTATTGTGGTTCTCTAATAATTAATCCCTTCCATCTGATTTCTCTGTCATAGCGGTGACCATGGAAATTATAAAAAACCAGGGTCGTATTGTCAGTCGTTCCTACAAGTATTGTATGACGCCTTTATGGTCTCCCTGATTTTCGTAGTTTTTTACTGTTGCGTGTCAGCTCTCTATTTTGAGGTTATGTTACAAGTGTTTATTTGTATCAAATTGTTCTTGCTTTTGATTTATATTATCTGTTATATTAGCCTGAAATTTCCTACAATTCAAAAATAAAACATAACCTTAGAATACGAGAGCGCTGACATGGAACAGTAGAAATCTATAAATACCACAATCTTTCTGAAGGAGATAAAAAACTATGAGAATCAAGAAGGCCATAAAGGCGTCATACAATTATAGGAACGACTGACGATACGGCTCTTAGCGGAGGCCGCCATATTGGATTTAGAATTTCGTCACTTTGCTTATTGCGTTTCTCTCAAGCCCTTTCATTTGCTACCCATATCTTAGAGGTTACTATGTAAATGATGAATCGCTATGTTGTAGCATCCGCCATATTGGATCCGTACCATTGACATTCGATCAATCGGCCCTCGCGAAACGGCAACTTTGCGAGCGAGAAAACCTACTTTTTTGGCACGATTTCAGGCAATTTTCCAGCGGCAACTGATGAAATAGGCTACCAACCAGAACTCGTGCATTGGTGTCATGGCGCAGGAGGGACAATCTACCTGATGGCGAAGGCCTATTTGGTGTTCAAAGAAGATAAATATCTGCAATCTTGCGTACGCATGGCTGATTTAATTTGGAATAAAGGATTGTTGAAGAAAGGCCCTGGATTGTGTCATGGGGTAGCAGGGAATGGATATACTTTTCTATTAATGTTCAGGTAATAAATGTTATATCGGTTTACATGTTAAAAAAATAGCTATTATTTTCGCAATGATCCAGAGTGTGCGATAAGCACTCTTCAGCCACCCCATCACTTGTGGTTTAAACTAGAGTTGTTGATTCTCGTCTGACTGTCGAATTTGAACAACTTCAATGGAACGACTATATTATGTTTTAGTTTGGTAAGTTGTCTTACAAGAAAATTAACATTGAAATTTGATTTTTTTTAATAATTCATTTAAATCTGCCGTACTTAATGCAAACACCGTATCTTCAAATTTCATGCAAAACGAGATGTGTTATTATAGAATAAAGTGTCATATGACTCATTTGTGCATAAAAACTTAAAATAGTTTATATTTACTGAAAATGCTTCAAAAACAGTACATAGTTACAAAGTTAATCTGTATATGACCAGAACCAGCGTTGCCGCTCAACGATTGCACGTGTACGGAAAACTGAATAATCGAAATATTCCTTTGATGCTCGGATAGTTACTCGTTAGGTATTTCGGGAATCTATGAGTAACGAATTGTTACTTTTTCAACACCTCTAGTTTAAATGGGTTGTAGCCAGACAGCAGTCCCACCAGCAAGCTTAACCTTTTTTCTATCTAAAGCTAGTCAAAACGACCTTGGTACTACGCCTTATAGCAAACTCTCGCCAAAGGGTAGTTATACAAACAGAAAACAGACAAGTCGAATAAAATTAGAGAGATAGAGATAGGAAGTGACACCAAAAACATGGCGTCCACAAAACAGCTGATGGCGATTTAAAACGACTGTACTCAGTCGGAAATAAATGCGTTGTTGCTAGGTAGATAATCCTTTTTGGATGAATTTTCGTTAACCACCACTTGTAGTGAACGCATTTTTTGCTTGGATATTAGATCAACATTTAGGCATAAGAAAGCTGCCCGAGTCGGGCGCCGCGTTTGCTCATGCTAGAGCAAAAACGTGTTGGGGCATTTTAGACGCAATAAATCCGAGTTTTGGCGCCGATTAATTACTGTAGATGAAACTTGGATACGCCATTATACGCCCCAAACCAAAAATACAGTCCATACAGTGAACTGCAAAGGGGAACCGGTTCCAAAGAAAGCAAAAACTGTTTTTTCTGCTGGGCGTCTATTTTTTGGGTTAGTCATGGAGTTATTTCAATCGATCATCTTCAAAAAGTAAAAACCATTACAGGAGCATACTACGCATCGTTACTTGACAAGAAAAGCAGAGCTTGCGGAAAAACGACCACATTTGCAGATAAAGAAAATCCTGTTTCACCAGGACAATGCACCGTCAGCTGTTATTCTCCTCCGAGAATATCGAGGAAATGTTTTTTTTAAGATCCCTTATTTTTAGGTTAACTGGAGACGTTAAATATCTGTACAGAGCCCTCGAATTCTACAACTTCATGAACAGCAGCGACTTCAAAAATGCGGCACGAACACCAGATAATCCTCACAGCTTGTATGAAGGCTTGGCAGGAACTGCATGTTACGTGGCAGATTTGACACATCCAAATACCGCGCACTTTCCTTTTTCTGACGTTTTTACACTATGATGTGTTGATAATGGATACCGTTTTACCAAAATTGAACTGTATATATTACCATTTTTATGTTTCATAATGAAATACGAAGTTTTGTCAATGTTTCATCTTCACTGTGATGTATTTAAAGATGGTTTTTTTTCCAAAATTAAAGCGTTTACATAGCTTGTTCCTTCTGTATTTTTCGCCAATACTTCACGCCAGGAGTAAACAAAAAATGCGAGCAGGTAAACATAAATCCTCATGTTATTATAATACATAATTAATATACAGGGTGTCCGCAAAGTTGGGGTTTTCCTTTAAACGACGTGTAGATCTGGAAAACATAAGCAATTTTTCTTAGTACCATATACACCAATGTCTTAAGGGAACCGAGATAAAGGGCTCTGCAACATCAAAAATATCTGAATACCGTGCTGTAGCGGCGACCCGCGACATCACCGATTGGTACAAGGTCTCAACCCGACGGCAGAACTGGGTCGGGGTCAGTGTGTCAGGTCAGTATGCAACCTTCAACCGACGGTTACGGTCACGCATGTAGAGGTAATCGCGTAGACGAGAATTCCTCAACAAGCACTAGAGACGTGGCTAGAGAAGTGCAAGTATCAAAAACTAAAGTGTGGCAAACGCTGCGTGAAGAGGGGCTGTATCCGTTTCACGTCCAACGTGTACAAGCCCTTCAACCTGACGATTTTCCAGCAAGAGTGCGGTTTTGCGAGTGGTTGTTGCGTCAACATGACAATAATCCGGACTTTTTGAAGTGCATATTGGTGACAGACGAATCTACGTTCACGCGCAATGGGGTGAATAATTTTCGCAACACTCATGTTTGGTCAGTAGAAAATCCGCACGCTGTCCGTCGGGGACATTTTCAACAAACATTTTCGGTGAATGTTTGGGCTGGCATGGTGAACGGTATGCTCATTGGACCATTTATTCTCCCAAATCGATTGGACGGGATGCAATACCTAGACTTTTTATGCAACATTTTGCATTCCTTGTTAGAAGATGTGCCATTAAGTGTAAGACAATCAATGTGGTTTCTGCGTCTGCTCGGTAGCGCATCAGCTGATTTCATTTTCTGTTGGAGCGGTATGACTTCGGACAGAGACGTACTTAGCCCTTCTCGTCAACTGGAGAGTGAGTACTTTTTCCTTTATTTTTTTTTACTTGGTCGCCCTCGTTTCACTACACATTACCTTTGTTATTTCAAGGGTAGTTGTTTCTTAAAAGGAAAACCCCAACTTTGCGGACACCCTGTATTCCTCTAGAAAATATTAAATTCAATTTAAAGGTGTGCTGCTAATCCCTTTATCTTAAAACTATTTAGAGAAATCCAAATATCACTGACGCAGTAATGTGTACGAGAGAGAAGCGTGCAATACGTATGTTAGACAGAGTGAGCCGATGGCAACGCGGCAAGCCGCAAGCCACAGCTGCGTCCGTCGCCTCGACACTCGGGTTGCTAGGCAATGTGGTACTTCTATCTGTTTCTAACATACGTATTGCACGCTTCTCTCTCGTACATATTACGACTTCGGTGATATATTGATTTCTCTGTATACGGGTCGACTACCGTCTTTAGGGGAGCAGCGTTGCCATTTTTCAGACTGTTGCCGCAGGTTATATCATTTCCGCCGTTGAAAATTTTTCCAACATAAATCTTAGGAATAATTACCAGGGGTGTTGATTGGTGATCTAGGTTGGTGTGATGTCTATGATCAAAATGGAGTCGGTTTTTGATTATAATCGATTTTTCAATAAAGGATGGATCGACGTTGGAAAGAAATAGAGCTTTCGTTTACGTATGCGATTTATGTTTGCCACGTCAGTCAACAATAAGTAATTTTAGGCGATCTATAATCAAATCCAAGCGGATAACCAAAATTTCCGTATTATGTACCGCGGTTATAATATGGTTCAAGATGACACACGGGATGGTGACGTCAGTTACTCGAATCGCTTGAACGCGTTGGTTTTAACCGCGGTTTGTTGCAAGTTGTTTATTTTAGAAAAGCCCGTATATAATTTCTGATTATTTTTTTTATCACTTAATAATCGGTGCTTTTTCGTCTACAATGGGGTATGGAAAGTTAAAAAAAAGAAAACTTTCATAATATTAATGGGAGGAATGTTTTTTTTTTCCGAAAAAAATTTTTACTGATGGCTTTGTAGCTATGATAACTTTCAATTCTTTAAACTTTTCCGCATGTCAAAGAAAATATTTATTGATTTAGCAGAAATGATGAAAAAGCGATGAAAAAGATATTAACAAAACCGTATACAGGTGGACATCATCCAGTGAGTTTATACGGCCATATTTTAATATTCTTGTGGTATATGGCTATACAGGATACTTTTTTAAGTGTAGGAACTAGATTTAAAGTGTCCCCAACAACAGTGATGATTATAAATAATAAGGTACTCTCTTATGCTAAAACTGAAGTCAGCCTGTATCAAGTTTCCCAAAAATGAAGCTGAAGTACAATAAATATATCCAATACCCCGCAAAATTCTAACTTGTCACATGTCAAATAATAACCAGAAATATAAAACTACTCCGGAGTTGGGTAAATACCACAATTTTGCGGTGATAACTATGATATATAACAGCTGATTCGTGACGTCACGGATCTTATAACTAAACTGATAACCACACTCGCTTGAACGGATCGGTAAATACCAATCCAAAATGGTAAATACCATTTCCATTTGGTTATCCGCTTGAATTTGATTAATCAATCATAACCGGTCGTGTTGGACATTTTCATTTTGAGCGACATGGTTTGCAACGATGATGCCGTCACGAACTGGCCCTTCGTGACGTCACTGTTTTGGACAGTTAAAACCAGTAACATCCTAGCTCAGGTTTCTATGTCCTTCTTGTATGTCAAATGTCCAAACATAACCCTTATGCATTCTTTTGTGCCGTTTGTGACTTAAAATTTCCAGTAAAAAGTTATCAGCGATATGAAAAAAAAAAACTATACATATTAGATGACTGGACGGAGAACTACTGAGTTTTTATGAAGCCATCCATTGTTTATTTAGCGAACTTAAAAAGTAATCGAATACGTTTACGCATACTAGCGGGAAGTATTGTAATCGCGAAGTTTTTAGAAAATGAGATATGTTTTTCGGATCTTATATGACATGTCGCCGCTAATCTTATAACCGCCTATACCTCGAGAACTCGCTCGGATTTCGATGAAATTTTTACACAATGTTACTACTATGCCGAGGACGCAAAATCTTTGTAGTTTTTGACGTTTCAGAGGTTCCTGATCATTTAAAAAAAATTACAGGTAAAAAAACTTGCGAGGTGGGGAAGGTTTATCTGAGTTTTTTGATGCTAGTACCTTGATACGCTCCCAACATTGGTAATTCTACGCACCTATTATTCAAATTTCACACATAGATTTCTCTGTACATTAACCCTGTGGCTGCTGCTGGAGTCGCGTTGTGCGCTAAGCGTGATGAGTGTTCTGGTATGGAATCACACGTATTTCTGTCGCACAACAGCATAGTGTTTTCTATGCTCAGCATGTTTCTGTTAATTTCAATACCAATTCATCTGTATTGGAAAGCTACACATTTTCAGAAGATGGACCCAATGAGACAATCGTTTTATATCCTATCCACATTTTTATTACTTGTACATTTAATTTTTTAACATCATTATTCTTATTCATTAGAGATGTAAAGTATATCAAATTTACACCAGTCGATGAATACCTGTAAACCCATACTTAACATGGAAAATTGTGAAATGAAAGAATACTTTGCAATGGAAAAATGATGTCGAGTGCAATGATTACGGTCATTCACGACGTGTAAAACGAAAATAAATTATGAAAATTATCCATCCCCAAATGCCTGATACACACGACTCACACATAACACACTATATTGTAAACTTTAATTTGAACTAAACCTACGAACTTCTTTTCTATTTTGTTTTTTTTTTCATTTCCTTTTTTATCCTGTGTAGCATGTTTCTTTTTTTCCGTTTCTTCTTTTTTGTCTAATCTTATGTATGTATTGTAAAAAATAATAAATCAATGTGTCCTTACGTTTTGAATCAGTAGGGTGAGAAATATCCACCTCGTCTATAAGTCCTAAAAGTGCAGACATCAGTTCATTAAAATAACAAAATGACCATAAACAAAATAGAAACAACAAACTAAAAAAAAATCGATCAAGTAAAATAATACAATTCATAGCTATTTATATTATGATCACTATAGATATCGGTAGGCTATAGCATACTCGCAGAATTTTTCAAATCATGTCTCAGTGAAAGATGGATTTAGCTCAAAACAGCTAAACGTCACATCACACCATTTTTCAGGCGCTCTATTTTTTAAGTATTCGGTGAGGCGCTCTCTACAAATTTGGCACGATGAAGTGGTCGAGCATAGGAAGTTTATGCGGCGGCTATCGTACCGAGCCACAGCGTCATTATACGAGGTGTGACAATTAGGTAATGCGAAGATTTTATTGCCGCGCTTGTGGTAAACCTGCGACCTTGAAATTCCCTTTTCCATTGATGTAGAGTTGTAGGATAATTTTTAAATATACAGTTTTTATGGAATCAGTCTCATTACTTAATTGTCACACCTCGTATTCGTTATCCAAATCCTTATAGTGAACTAGACTGATAAACGCGACTCCGCAATTTTGCGGAATTTGTGGCGATCCCGACCTTTCATTTCGACCAAAAATGGAATGCCGTTACGACCGATCCGGAATCGATTCTAAACAGATTCGACCCAATTTAAAATAAATCCATTATTTACTCTCTAGAGTAAACTAACGCATATTTTCAACATAATTCAAGAACCTGATGTAACAACGCGGCAGATTGTCACGACATTCTGCATCAGCGTTGCTAGGCAACGTGGACATGAGCTTTGCTGACCAGCCGGCTTCTATCTCTTTCGAACATGTGTTTTTATACACTTCTCTTGCTTCTCTCTCGTACACATTGAACTCAAGTCATCAGTCAAATTTGGTTCTCCCCGTAGATCATTCGTTTTGCATTAGTGTGAAGAAAATGCAATATTCAAATCAATGCAATAGTTACTTCAGCAGCGAACATTTTTCATTCAATATTTTAATGCAACACTCAATTAATTTCAATGTTTCGCTTTTTAACAACAAAGGAGTTTACTTGAAAATTTATCTGATTGTAAAGTGACCTTGCAGGTTACTGTCAGGTTCACTAGCAAGGATATACTTAAAATTGTCCGCAATTTGCATTTCAGGAATTAAAGATAGATGTTTCCTGTTAAAAATTCATTTCGTCTTCAAATGACCTTGATGGCCAAAGTAAAGGTCATGGACATACATAAAGTGTCCTACTCTTTTTATTTCCAGTATCAAAACTAGGGGTTTCCATTCAAGAAAACTATCCTGACCTTCAAATGAGCTTGAAGGTCATACTCAAGGTCACGTTTAAGGTCACCATTAGGTGCATCTTTTCGCAACTTTATTGCACATTTTCTTCATGAAACGTATTTTTCGAGACATTTTGATCTATCGACACATTTTTAACATTCTGTAAATTTTTTAGAATAAAACCATGCCTATAACATCCCTTGGGTTTCAACGAATTCAGACTAGATACAAGGACTCAGTCAAGGATTTGTTTGTCTCCTATTTCTAATACTATGTACGAGTATCAAAGTGTACTTGAAAATTCTGTCGTTAAACTCCTATTTATAGTGTTATTGCTTGAAAGTGCGAGTGTTTGCAGATAATTGTCGTATTAGACAATTACAAGGTATGGTACTTCTTACACCATTTGCAAAGAGTGTAACAAGCCTAATGAAGGTAGATGATGCTTATGGTGTTGATTCAATGTTGTCACTTTGGTAGTCAAGTGCACTAAAACTACGCAGTTTTGGCGTCAATCAATGCAATGTAAACATATATAATTTATTCGAATTCATTGTTGAGTTTCAATTAGGAAATGTATAATTTACGTCTCTCTATATTGTGGTTGAGACACGATGCTGACAGACTGGACTGGATGACATTCACATTTTTATATTTATTATCATAAAATGCACGATATATTTTTTTGTTATTCAAATACCAACATGAACAAGATCCTGGCTAAACTCAAACCCTGCATAACGAAATAGCTATGAATAGTAAAAAAAAAATAAAAAAAACTTGCAAAAAATGAAAAAACGTGGCTACAACAATCAAAATCAAACCAAGTGTTGTTTCTAATTTGTTTATTGGAAAGGGCATACCTGGGCCTGCGCATCGGCCTGTATCCTGGATAGAATCCTCTTGCAGCTCCGCGACTACCCCGAAATCCGCCTCTTCCTCTGGGAGGTCGATTGGTTGACGATATCCCCGGACGGTTTGTTCTTTTTGGCATCACCTGCAGGATAATTAAGAGAATATCGGAACTTAAATAATAGTATATTCATTTGGTATTTTGAAAATGAGTACGTTCCTTATTTTCACTCTGTTATTTCACGATTTTTTTATGGCCATATTCGAATTCAGCGCCCCAATGTTTTTTATACTGAAGCAGCCGCGCGGGCAGAAGCCTGAATGCCAGGGCACCGCGGCTGCCATGATTAGCTTAAAGAAACTTTGTCAATCCGAATTTTTAACTGCCTTAGGATAGTTTTATATGGGAAAACCTCCTCATGTAGAGTATTCCACGATCTCTATGCTCTAGGGACAAAGGAGCGGTCATATTGACCAGTTCTGGATGTATGAAGTTCAACACAGTTAGGCTGGGAGGCAGGTCTCTCTGGCATGTGTACTTACATACTTTTTTTTTACTTTTAACAACAGGAGACAAAAAATGGAAACTACACTATAAGTCAATATTTTGAGGCTTACTATATGAAAAATTTCATGCATAGGTTCTGAATCTGGCTTATATTTGTAACTAGGACCTACAAGAGGTCCCAAACAACCCATTTTCAACATTTATTCTGGCCTCACGGTACTTCACGATTTTTTGGCAGTGTACCAAAATTTAATTTTTTTGATTTTATACAAAAAAAATTTCAAAAAACCCTGATGTCAATTTGACGATAAGGCTAAGTGTAACATGATTTGCTTGCTTTTAACAAGATACAAAATTGGCAATTGCTTTACAAGACTCAAAAACTACTCAGTATTTCTGATCTGGACAAAAAGTAATTTCCTCGGTAAATCTGTTGCTAAAGGCCACCTGAAGGTTTCAAATGACCGATTTTCAACCGCATGAAAGATTACGATTTATTGACATATCCAAATTCATCGTCCCAAACCATCTAGATGAACCAATTGTACCATGTAGAGTTTCATTCATTCCGACTGAAATTACCTTGATTTGTCTTCCTCTGAAAAGTGATTCATCCATTGCCATGGCAGTCTGCACAGAATCTCGATCCCCAAACTCAACATATGCAAATCCTTTAGGATGCCCATCATATTTGTTACACAAGATAGTGACCCTATGGATGGAGCCACAACCATGGAAATGTTGCTCCAGCTCTTCTGCAGTGGCACCATAGTCAACATTGCCCACATATATGCTGCGATTGTCTACTTCCATTTTTTCTTCTAAGGACATGTTGAGTGGACTGGCTGTGTTGAGAGAGAAGTGATAATTCACACCAACAGTATGGTGGAGATAAATAAAGGGTATAATTCAATAACGATTTAAGACATTTTATATTGTGAATGTGTCATCTAGAGACCAGAGAATTTTATTATATTACAGGGTGCAGATCAGAATGGGTGGCAATCTGGATGCCTAGAAACGGATGGTACTGGTACTGGTTGGAGGTCATATCCAAGGTTATAAACAGATAAAACATCATAAAGTCGTAAAAATAGGTTATTTTTCAATCAAATCTATTTTTTCTAAATTGAAAATTAAATTTCATTTCAACATGATGGTAAATGTATAAATGCCTAATGGGAGTATTACCACAAATATGGACTTTTTCTTTTTTACAGCCACTATTGGATAATATGCACTTTTAGAATTTATTTTAGGAGCATATGCCATATGGCAAAGGACACTTTTGAAGACATGTTTTCCTGATGGCCATATTATTTCTTGCAATGTCTTTTGTGATGATAACATGTCACAACATCCCTAAGTACCTACTGGCACAGCCTGTTTAATTAAATATATAAATATCCTTTCATTCTTCCAAAAGAAAACAAAAGGTTTACAATATATTTTTTACAAGAATTTTACATTTTATAAAAAATATATTTTCTGATAAATCAAGGCTTCCTCTCCACTGCATCCTTATTTTTCATATGAAAAACTTTATTTATGAAGTAAATAGGATAACAGAATTATACAGGGTGTTTGGTGCATCGTTTTCCAAATTGAAATGGCAGACAGGGGAGGTCTTTTTCTATCACCCCAGGTCCCTCAAACAGTTTTTAGCCCAACGGCATTACTTATGTAGATTTTTTAATTTTTTTAGTAAAAACTACAAAATTTAACACACAAAGTGAAATAAAAAAAAAGAGTATGTCCACCCATTGATTAATTATATCTTAATAGATCACCTATTGTACTCATCTTACAAAATCAACATTACTTGCCAGCAGCATGTAGTTTTTTATTTATAAACTCACAAAGGGTTACAAAACAAAAATTCATTGTTATTATCCTACCGAAAAAATTTCAGCCTGTACACAAAATCTGCAAATTCAAGAAATTGTTTCAACTTTTTTGTGACTTGTGATATACCGTTAGAATCGGTATAAACTAGAGTAGTTTTTGAAAAAGATTTCTAAGAACATGAAGGCTTTTAGTTTTTTTTACAGATATTCAAAATTGAGACTTACATTTTTTTGTTCTTCTTTGTAACCCTTTGTGAGTTTATAAATAAAAAACTACATGCTGCTGGCAAGCAATGTTGATTTTGTAAGATTGGTACAACTTCACCCATTAAGATAAATTAATCATTAGGTGGACATACTCTTTATTTTTTTTTTATTTCACTTTGTGTATTACATTTTGGAGTTTTTACTAAAAAACATTAAAAAATCTACATAATTAATTCTGTTGGGCTAAAAACTGTTAGGGGGACATGGGGTGATAGAAAAAGACCTCCTCTGTCTGCCATTTCAATTTGGCAAACGATGCACCAAACACGCTGTATATGCACCAATCCTCATATACCTAGACTATGGCACTACAGTGTATTATGGAAGAAATGAAGCACAAAATTCAAGTATTGCAAAACTGTTTCATGAGATTCTGCTTCAAAGATGGACAGAAACAAGAACATATTACCAGCTATTATTTAAGAGAATATGTTTTAAAATCCAAGTATAACATATAATGTTTAAGAATGGAACTCTAATTCTAAAGTTCTAAACTATGAATTACCCAGGTATCTGTTCATGTTTTTTTATATAGCGCTGCATGTTTCAATATTCCATTACATACAACTTCTGAATTCAAAAAATGCTTAATTATACAGAACAATGTCTACTGAGTGATGAGGAGTTCAGAAATGAGATGAAAAAAGTGCTACAGTATCTACAAAGATTTCCATCCACAAATTAAAGTTGATGATAATCTGGACTATCATATCATGTTACACAAAGTGTTGTGCATAATATTTTGTATAAGTGCTAATCACTCTCTCCAGGTGTTAAATAAATGTTCATCTAACTTTTTTGAGGGAGGTGATATGTTGTCTGTTTTATACTTAAATACATTCCAATAAAGGTTATAATTACATTCACAAAATAGATTGGGGGTACTATGGAGGGTCTTAATGGAATTGATAATCATTAAAATAAGAATGTCTAAAATATAAACTCACTCAATCCAGGAGGGCTGCCCATGTTCATCTGTTTATCAACCTCGCTTTGAAGCTGTTTGAGCTTTTCAGCCTCCTCTTCCATCTCTCGCACCCTTGCTTTGATAGCTTCCAGCTCTGGGTCATCAGCTGCATTTCCATCACCATCAGTATCGTTCAGCACCGCCTCGTCGTGCATACCGTTCGTGTCTTCTAGAGAGTCTAAGTGAACCTCCTCACCTAAACCCAAGTCTTCGTTATCAGCCATTACCTAGTTTTTTCATAATTTCTTTTTTTTATCTAATACTACTCACAGGCATCTTATACACTAATTTTTATGCACAATTTGAAATGGGGGGACACTGAGCGTCCCACATCTCAAATTCGTGTCCATGATTACCTCTAGCCTGTAACAGAGTTTAGGCGATTACTTCAGGCTATGAGCTTCGATGAAGCCCTTTTTTGAATAATTGAATTTACTACTTACTTTATTCCAATGGTTTTTTCAAATATTTTTTTGTATTTTTTTGAAAAACAGTAATACCGCTACGCCGGTTCTATCCACTTCTACAATCAAAACCCAAAATGGCGGATGACGGATGACAGATATGAGCGTCATCGAAAAATCACAGAACAATATGAAGCATAGAAAGATAAAATCTAAGGAGTGACAACCCCCTAATTTATTTCTTGAGACAGGACCGTAGCATGCTATGATAGTCCACTTGCCTTAACCAAGTCACTACTGCACCCGTATTTCGCAACTCAAAAGTGACTTTATATCGATTTTTTTTACATTACGTAAGTTTTTCTATAAAATAACACATAAGAACTAGCTGACATCCACTTCATGCTCACTTTTAGCAGGCGCCGCACGGGTATCATGTAAAAAACCTACAATACGTCAAAAAAACCTATAAGATGTCAACTTGCAGACTAGGTAGTTTTTAGGGCGCAAACAGTCATTACACGTTTGATCACTAGGATCGTTATGAACGTCCATCTATGGAGGAATCACTCAACTAAACTTAGTCACGCATTATTGGTTGCATAGTTTTGTGAGGCTGAGTGATCCGTGTCTATAGTTTTTATCTCTGAGAAGAAAGTTGGTTGAATAGCAAGATCGCATCTAGATGATTATGTGTATTGGTTTGCATGCGTATAAAATCAGTGATATTTGCTGTGTGAGAAAATCATTACTGAATATGCTCAATATGACGGGTTATTTATATGTTGTGCTTTCTGAAGAGAGGTTATGTTCAAAGTTATAAATTAAGAAAAACTGAGGAGAAATACGGGAAATCATCACCGCGCCCGCGTTGTGTGTAATTACTGTTAGCATGTATATGGCTTAGACTTCGACAGTGTACAGTGAATATAATTATTTCTGATCCCTCTCACTTTTGAAATTCAGCCAATTTGTATATGTAATTTCCAGTATGTTTAAAAAAAAGTGGCTGGGCAACTAATTTCTAGCCTTGAATCTCGATGAAGTGTATTTGAGACAAGAATCTAATGTAATTATCATCAACACATACAACTTACAGCTTAGACCTATCGCAGAAGCAGATTTTACATCATATTAGAGCCAAAGATTGATAACAAGCCTCATGACGTTTAGGCAACACGTACAACTAAGTGCTAAGCGAATATCTTGTAGAAAAACCTAACCGCATAATGTCAAGAAAAATCGGTTTAATGACATTTTTCAAGATACGTGATACCCGTGCCTCACGGGAATGAACTAGCGGCTTTCTAGTGCAAAAGTTGACATTTTACCGATTTGTTGACATTATATTGGTTTTTCTCATAATAACTGTGCTGTACGATGGAATTCTAATTCTATAAATTTACACTCGACAATGTGCTTTAAAAAACTAGTAGAAGCGTTTACAAAGTAGACTTGACAATACAATTCAAGAAAACGATGGATGTGGTTACTACGGGACTCGACAACGTTAAAAATAATGTTAATAAATAGTGGAAATCTATAAGAGCATAGTGCATATGTTCACTGTACTTTTAGTCACAGAGAACAATTCACTATACAGGGTGACTTCGAAGTTGAGTCACTTATTTTAAGAGTGAGTAGATCTGATCAAAATAAGTGTTTTTTTCCTTTAACATTTTTCTGGTAAAATTAAAGTAACAAAGTTATAGCCCTTTAGAAGTTTGAGTACCGCCCTGTCTCAATAATAATATTATGTGCTCGTGTTTGGCAACAACGGATATAATCCGCCTTATCGGTTCATCGCATCGGAAACAAAAAAGCGAAAGAATTTGAAACGATGTTTTTACTACAATTATTATTCAGTTGTATGTGTCAGTCGGTAACGCGTGAGTCAATAGTGGTGTTTGTTTACGAAAATGCTGAACTTGTGGACATGATTCTTATTCTTAATCGAGTGCAACCAACCCCTCGTGCCTTTGTTAATGTAGTACAAATGGCTCGTGAATCAGGTGACTTAAGACCTCACAGGGGAGGGCATGCCGGTGCTCCAAGACCGCACGATCAAATACAGGTCCGCACTGAAATACTTATCGGGAGGATACTTTATAAAACAAGGTGACATTTTTTTTTTATTTTTACGCACATATTTTGATTTATCTTCCTTCTACAATCATTATCTTATTAATGACTCAACTTCAAAGTATTTCGAGAACAGTACATTTAGTTTAATAATAATAATAACAACTATCAGCTGAATGTCTGATTGTATTACATAACATCATACAAACAACATTTCCTATATATAACATATACCAATAAAAGCGCAATCGTACCTGTCATTGTTTTTCTGGCTACATTATCTCACGGAACTATCATAGCGTTTGCAAGTATTGGCACAGCGCGTACACAGTTTTGCACATCTCATAACTCGTGCCCGCCTTATTATGCAGAACGTTGTGGTGCCGAGCAGGATTCCATATATTCAAAATAGAGAATACGACCCTGTGTAGCGTTCTCCTTCTGCCCCACATGCGTCTATGTTCTAAGCATTGTGTTCTGTGGTTGAAGTATCTCCTGTCTTCAGTCAATCGCTGTCAAACTGACAGTGACACACTATCTTCAATAACAAAAAATTGAAAATTGGATTATTTTGATTTATTCAGTAATCTCAAAAATATGGCAGCAAATTTGCCGACAGGCTTAATAAGCCACACTAGAAAAGTTCAAAGTTTGTACAAGAGAGCCCTCCGTTCTTTGGAAGATTGGTACGACAGAAGGTAAGGTGTTGAGGTGATAAGAATTGGGTTGATTGCATAATATGGTTTTTCTGTTGCAGAGAGGTTTACCGATATTATGCCGTACTAATGAGACAAAGATTCGATGAAAATAAGGATATATGCGATATGAGAGTTGTCAAAGAATTGATAGAAAAAGGCGAGAAGGAGCTGTTCGAAAAACAACACTGGCATCCTAGGAAATGTATGTTGATAACAATTTGCAATTCCGTAGGTCTTAGCGCCAGCAAAATACGTTGAAAATTCATTATAAAGTGTTGAATTACCTTGCAAGAAGCTCTACATTCTATATAAATCATAATATACCAAAGGAAGTAAGCAATCGTCAAATTCTTGTGCACCAATTGGCCAGCAGGGAGTAAAAGTGGGCATCGACAAGCGAATAGAAATGAGGATCAAGTGCTTATATGTGATTTGACGTGGAGTAAAAGTGGTTTGAATAGGGTTTTTATCTTTCAACACGTTTTTTGAATGTATCTCAAGCTGATTCAAAAATATTGCAATTTGTTTATATACTTTTTCTTATACAGTCCCAACCTCTCCTGGTGGGGTAGCTTATGGAAGAGAAGTAATCCCACCAGACTGGATAGTAGATTACTGGCACCCACTTGAGAAAGCCCAGTATCCAGAGTACTTTGCTAGACGAGAACAGAGGAAGAAAGAATTTTTGAAGTTATGGGAGAAAAAATATGGAAAAGCAACTGTATCCCATCATTAATTTATTAATTTTTGTAGATGTACTGTTTAGATAATAAAGACAACATTTGCTTGTTTGAATTTGTTTTTATTTTGTACAACTACTTAGAGGACAGTTGATACAGGTAACTTGATAATACTGGAACTATTAACTTGAGTTCCCATGTTCTTTTAAAAATATTTAACGTTCTAGCTATAGCATTCTAATGAGTGACAAATATGGTATAATACATCCCCCTAAATTCTTTGACTAAACATCTTATGGTCACCCAGAAGAACAATGAATGATGATCAATGATTTCTCAAAAATTCGGACTAACAAGAAAAAGTACTTGAGCAGTTCTTATAATAATTAACAAATTCAAAGATTCTTGAAAAATGATGTTTGACAACATTCTGAAATTCTTTGTTTTTCATTGTGGGTCAATTTTTAACCTTTGAAATGTAATCCTACCAAAATTTTATTAAATCACGAGGCACGCGGATTTTCGTGATGCATATATATTATGTTATGCAACATTCGAAAAGCTTAATAGCCTGATTTTGAAGTGTTTCGCAATTTCTGTAGCAATAAATAAAAAATGTACTTGCAAAATCAAAGAAAAATTAATTAAAATTTCTTTTTATTAATTGCGAAAATCTTCGGAACTGTGAGTTTATTTTTTGGATGTTACGTGACATGTACATCACGAAAAAGTCATTTCCGTCGGGCTGTCTGTCGAAGTGACCGCTAACCTTAAAACCACCTATAACTTGAGAAGTTCCGCTTCGTTTTTGAAAATTGGTCCAGGCGGAGAAATAGGCAAAAAAATAAAATTTCGCTAACGCTTCATTTTTTTAATTTGAAATTTAATAAAGACTATTTGGAAATATGTAATGGATACAAACGGGTAAAAAATCAACAGATTTAGTGAAAAATCACCACACCTGGCAACCGTGATCAATTTGTAAGCGCATCGATGATCGTGTAGAAATAAGAAGGTTGCGTAAGTCTAGTTGCCTATACGTTCCGCTTGACGAAAATATAAATAAAATAATGATTCTGCATTTTGCGGCTTGGTAGCACTGCATGTACGTTAGTGCATTATTGGAAATTGGGACTCATTTGTTCTGTGATTAAGGTATTTAATTGAAGATTTAAACATTCGGACAGGAATATATGAAAAATCTTTTCGCGCGCGCCTTTAATAACCCTGTGAGACTTTGATAAAGTAAGCATTACAGTTATCTATTCATAAGAGTTAAACATAAACATGTATACTACTTCACATTTTGACACTTTTTATTTGTAACGCCGTTTGGAATATGTTTTTCTTTAATAATTTTCACATATCGTTACTTTAACATATCGTAGCGCAAAAAACTGGCGCCATCAAGATATGCATGTCATTTCATAGGGGATCCAAAGGTGCACCGTTTTCTTTTTGCACTTTGAAAAATCTGAGCCACGCTGTGTAAGAACTTGGGCGACGATATAATCCAACGAAAACTATTAGCTCGTTTAGTTCCTCAGAGACGGACTTGCCAATATGTTGCTAATTTTGTTTACACCTTTGTATGATAATGACTTAAAAATAACATTTTTGGAAATTGGAACGTGCCTCGATTGTGTCGACTATTCCATCTACCTACATCAATGTAATGCTACACGCGGTTGTTTGAAGAAATTTGTTCATGTTTGGCTTCGATAATTACAACCGTTTTTAAGAAAAAATATCCGTGGTTTTCCAGGTCGCTGATGACGAATCTGTTATGAGAATTACCAGATTTTCAAAACGGGTAAACCAGTACTCGAAAACGGTTCCATAATTAAAACTGTACCAAGATTTTATAGCATAACTCCAAAACCTCAAAGCGGTTCATTATATCGGAAATCCCCGCCCCCCACCCCAAAGCTAACAAAAAACCTATAAAATGTTATCTTGCAGACTAGGTAGTTTTTAGGGTGCAAACAATCATTTCACTTTCGTTGTGAGCGTCCATCTATGGAGGAATGACTCAGCTACATGCATTGTTGGTTGCGTATGTTTTGTGAAGCTGAGTAGTCTGTAGTTTTCATCTCTGAGAAGAAAGTTGGTTGAGTAGTAAGATCGCATCTGGATTATTGTGTGTAAATCATTACTGAATATTCTGCTAATGAAGTATGGGGTTGTCCAAAACGGACGCAGGAAAGTAAACGCATATTAAAACAAGAAAGATTGATATTCAAATCAAGTTGGGTACTTTATTTTGAAGGTTCATTTATACCATTTATGTATGAAAAATAATATCGCTCAAATATTCACCACGACTGGATTTACAGACGTCCACGCGTTGGTCGAAATTTTCAATGACATTTTGCAACATGGTCGGTTCTATGGCATTTATCTCGGCAATGATGTTGGTTTTGAGTTCTTGGAGGGTGGCTGGTTTGTTGACGTAGACTTTGCTTTTCAAATATCCCCATAAAAAGAAGTCCAAGGGAGTCAAATCGCACGATCTTGGTGGCCATGGCACATTTCCTCTGCGCGAAATCACGCGATCACCGAAGAAGGACTGCAATCGATGGATATTGACGTTGGTTGTGTGGCATGTTGCACCGTCTTGTTGGAAATAAACATCGTCCATATCCATTCCTTCAAGTTGCGACAAAAAATAGTCCTCTATCATCACGTGATATCGCTCAGAATTGACGGTAACGGCGTCCCCGGCCGCATTTTCGAAAAAGTAAGGTCCGATGATGCCTTTTGACCACAATGCACACCACACAGTCACTTTTTGAGGATGCATCGGCTGCTCTTGATACTCACGGGGATTTTCGTTCGCCCAGATGCGGCAGTTTTGCTTCTTTACCGTCCCATTCAAAGTGAAATGCGCTTCGTCGCTGAACATGATTTTTGATGAAAAATTGGCATCAATTTGGTGGTGTTCAAGGAGCCAATCTGAGAACGTTCGGCGCGAAAAATGGTCGGCCCGATGCAGCTCTTGCGTCAATTGGATCTTGTAGGCGTGTACATTCGAATCCTTGTGGAGAATGCGGAGCAAACTGGTTCTCGAAATGCCCAATTCTTGGGATCGACGCGTTGTTGATTGTTTCGGATCGTTTCTCACACTCTCCTTCACAACAGCAATATTTTCCGGTGTGCGAACCCTCCTTGGCCGGCCAGAGCCTGGCAGATTTGCCACAGAACCTGTTGCCTCGAATTTACGCACCAGACGACCGATGGTTGTTTCGTTTGGGCGGTTGTTGCGACCGAAATGTTCACGAAGCGCGCGAAACGTGTTTTTTATTTTTGCACCATTTTTGTTGTGCTCTTGAATAACTTTAATGCGGTCTTCAATCTAACACAACTCAATAGCGATCAATGGTAAACATTCAACTAACAAAATGACATGTCGGTGACAGAAAACAAAGATGGCGTCTATGTCAAATTGACGTTTACTTTCCTGCGTCCCTATTGGACAACCCTTTATATCTATTAGCTGTGCCCGACGACCCTACGAGGTATTGATATTTTGTCCTTTGTGACGATAGGTTAGGTTCAAAGTTATTAATTACGATTTTTCACGTTTTTTGTGTTTTCAAAAACTTTGACGAGTAATTACTGTTAGCATGTATACGCCTTGTAATTCGACAGTGTACAGTGAATATAATTATTTTTTATCTCTCTCATGTTTGAAATTTGCATATGTAATTTCCAGAATGGATGAGAAAAAGTGGATGCGCAACTAATTTCTAGCCTTGAATCTCAAGTAAGTGTATTTTTGACAATAATCCAATGGAATTATCATCAACACATATTATTAACACACAAATTCTCACTATGCAGCTATTGCCGTTTCCTTCTTGCTATAGTATTCAACTTCAACTTACAGCTTAGACCTCCAGTAATGCCGTCTCTGAAGCAGATTTTACATCACATCAGAGCCAAACATTGACGACTGAAGCATCATGACGTTTAGACAACACGTACAACTACAAAACAAGTTCACAACGTGTCCATCAGCTAAAGCTAGGTTAACGTAAAAAAAAATCGACAAGATTCGTAATACCTGTACCGGACACAAATGTTGGAGCCAGCCTTGAGCCCTCCCCCCGCTCTTTAATTGTCACAAGGGTCTTCGCGTGTTAGGATCACCTATGCAGCCAACGCCTCCAACCACCCCCCTGCTCCTCCACGCTCCTCAATTCGCCGACATATCGGCTGGTTCCGCCCTTAAGTCCCCCCGAGAACTTTCTTCGGGATGCGCCAGAGCTTCATACACCTTGGTACCCCGTTAATGTCCCGGAGAATGATATTCATTGCAGCAGTTATTGAACTTGTGCAACTACAAAATTAAAGTACTTATAATCAAATGACATGCATCACTGGCTGCAGGCAGAGAATTTATATGGGTACCAGCTATTCGAAATAGTTAATGTATGTACTTTCCAGTACGTATAATTATGAATTTTTTGAACTATAACGACGAATGTCAACTGAAGGTTGCGCATATAGACATTGTAAAATGATCTCATATTTGTTCATTTAAAATATGTGTCTATGAACATTTATAGTTAAGGTAGTGCTCAACACAATACAGGTATATCATCTACAAGAGCTTTTAGGTTTCATATGAGAAAATTTTTAAAACTCTTTGCTTATCTTTGATTTCTATATAATCTGTAAGTAAATTGCTTGCTTATATGCGATTTGTGGCTACCGCTAACGAAGGATCCCAAACGAATCATTTTCTGCCTATAATTCGCAAACATGCCATTTCACAATGTCAACGCGGGTGTTCCCCAGGGATCGGTCTGGGCTCCTACGCTGGTCCTATTACGTACCAAAGACATCATTTCCTGTACGATCAACCCAATCATCAGCAACGAGGAATTCAGAGCAACGAGCCGATCTGGAAAAAAGAATACTATACTATAACTATCTAAAACTGTAATGACTCATCGATGTTCACGTGAACATCACTTAACTACCAGTAGTCGGCTGTTCATAGGCGGGGTATGAATGTTTAACATGGGTGAACTAGATTTGTCACATGCTTAATAAAGAGTGGTTTGAAACATATTGTAAGTCAAAAATTTGGGAATTACCTTTATTCATCATCGCTTCCACTTACATCTGACAGTAATAAACTGTCGCTATCGCTTTCCTCGTTGAAATTGACTATAACTGGCTCTATGATGGTGTCGATGTGGTGGTCAAGCTGCCACATTTTTGTTTCTTCCTTCACAACATGACGGATAGCATTCTGCCAAGCTTCGGGCGTTACTAGCTGTATGGAAGTCTCAAGTAAAACCTTAACGTCTGGTAATTTGAAGGTTGTGTTATGGCGCGCAATATAACCCTTCACTTGAGCCCAGATGAGCTCTATTGGGTTCAGTTCACAGTGGTAGGGCGGTAACCGCAGCATAGTGACACCACGTTGACGGGCCATCTCATCAGTCACGTAACTAATGTTCGAAGGTTTGTGCTGTTTAATTTTTTCATATAATTCCGCTTTCACACATGAATCGTCAAACGGGATTCCTTTTTCGCGCAACCATTGCTGCATGTCACTTTTTCGAGATCCCATAGTCGGTACACGTTCGGCTCGACGACTATGGTAGGAAACATTATCCATGACGATCACAGAGTTGGGCTCAATTCGCTGAAGCACCCCTTGAAACCAGCTCTCGAAGCAGCTGGCATTCATTTCGTCATGGTAATCACCTCCTTTCTTAGAGACGAAAATCAAGTCACACTCTTCTAAAAAGCCACTATCGCTACCAATATGAGTTACGATCAATCTTTGACCTTTCCCTGACGGTCCACGAAGACCTGTTGACAAACCTTCAATGCTTGCTTGTCGGTTACTCACTACGTTTTTGTCTATCCAGGTTTTTTTAACTGTGTGACCTGCATTTTCCCATGTCTCGTCCAAATAATAGATTTTTCTGCTTTGTCGCCTATATTCTATATTCAATCATTTCGCGTAGGTATTTTCGATGCCAGGCGACTATTTCAGGTCTCTCTATCAATACTGACTTCCGACTACGCGTTTCGTAACGAAAATTAATTTCGTGCAGGGATTTCCTCATTACCTCGACGCTCATTTGGGGTATAATTTCATGTTCCTTGATCGCTGCATGTACAGCCTTGAGGATTGGTATCTCATTCCTAAAGAAGAATGAATGTACGGTTCGCCTTAACGCCATTTTGCTATCGTCATCCAATTTAACGGCCTTTCGTCCCTTCAAATTAAACTTTGGATCAGTAGTAGCTCCAGTTTTCTTCTTTTCATGCACCACCCTGCGAATGGTCCACTCTGGAACGCCTGTCATACTTTCACAACGCGCGAGTGCATCTCCCTGCGACATAGTTCTGTTCAGATAATTGAACACGTTGAGCACGATTTCTTTCGCGTCCCTCTTCAGTGCTTTACGAAGCCGTCTACTTGTTCCCCGGCTTTCAGTACTTCCACTCGTGCCATTTGTACTCTTCATGGTTAAGTATAACCAAAACAGTAACCACAGAAACCACAACAATAACAATCACACAACAATTCTTATAAAAACACACAATACGCGATCGCTCAACGAAACACGTTCCAATGCGTTGCCGACGCCTATGAGTCCGCCGGTCAAGGCGCGTCTTTGATTTCATTGGTTCTACCGGCGGAGAATAATCAGCCATTATTTCCATCTCTGTCTGTGCTGTTGACCACCGCAAAGCCACAGAAACGACATATGTCGCACGCTATACGGCTGTACTGGAAGGAAGCCGGGTTCGAGCTTTGATCACGTGTTGATCACGCGTATGAGTCATTACAGTTTTAAATAGTTGTAGTATAGCAGCGACGACAATTTAATGCTCCTCATTTATGTAAGAAATCAACCTTGACATTCATTTTTCACGGATTACAGCTTAAACGGCTTGACGGTTTTTGACATGTGATGAATCTAGAGACAGATTTGTTTTGACAGCGCCAGTGACACTGGGTATACTAAAATTTTATAAAATCAAAATGGTGGATTTTATTCAAACTCTAGATTTGTCTTGAGAGCAACACTGATCTATGAAATATATATGAGAGGCAAAAATCTTACTTTGGGTTCTGCGAATTTTGTTTTGTTAGAGGAGATAACCCTTATGTGTACAGAATCACCCCGTAGTCGCTTAAATTTTTGCAAAGCTATGCCGTCGAGATGTACGAGTACTCCTATGAATTCTCTATAACATACATAAGAGTGTTGTTAGCAAAATTCTTCATTTAGGTTCGACGATTTTTTTTTCTGTTTTGAGCAGGTAGTCAAGCCTTATATGAACAGAATCATCTTGTAATTCCCTGATGTTTCGCAAAGCTATGCTGCAAAGATCTACTTTTATGGGCTCTATACAACATAGGTATATGAGTTTGTTGGTGGCACAATTCTTCGTTTGGATTCCGCATTTTTTTTCTGTTTTGAGTATCAAGCAGCATCGAAGGAAAGCAACTCAAGAGAGATCATTTGTTTCAAATTGAGCGGGAAATTCAAAAATAATTTTTATTTGGCAAAAAACCATTGGCATACCATTTTTTTCTTAAAAAATATCGAAGTCAATACCGGTACGCACGCCACTGTTAAAGCTAAAAATTATTTTTGCATTGAAACATATGCAACTTTATTAACTTTCGCTACTTACTAAATATGAGTAAAATACCTAAAGCGGTTCTGAAAATATTAATTAATTTCCATTTTTTTCCTAAAACTTCAACACCCCGAGTTTTTGTTAGGAAACATTTTTGGACCATAATTTATAAAGCAAACTAACATTAATTTTTCATGTAGATTCACACCGTTAAATATTCGCATATCATTAAGGAACACCCTGTATATACAGGGTGACTTTGAAGTTGAGTCATTAATTTTCAGATAATGATTGTAGAAGGAAGATAAACCAAAATATGTGTGTAAAAATAAAAAAAAATGTTACCTTGTTTTATAAAGTATCCTCCCGACAAGTATTTCAGTGCGGACCTGTATTTGATCGTGAGGTCTTGGAGCACCGGCATGCCGTCCATATGTGAGGTCGTAAGTCAAATGATTCACGAACCCGTTGTACTACATTAACAAAGGCACGAGGGGTTGATTGCACTCGATTGGGAAACCGATCCGCATAAACATGTGCCATTTTTTATTTCGTTTGAGCCACGCAACAGACACCACTATCCACTACCGACTGACACTGACTGTATACAACTGAATGAAATAATTGTAAAAACATCGTTCCAAATTCTTTCGCTTTTTTGTTTCCGATGCGATGAACCGATAAGGCGAATTATATCCGTTGTCGCCAAACACGAGCACATAATATTATTATTGAGACAGGGCGGTACTCAAACTTCCAAAGGGCTATAACTTTGTTACTTTAATTTTACCAGAAAAATGGTAAAGGAAAAAAACATTTCTTTTGATCAGATCTACTCACTGTTAAAATAAATGACTCAACTTCGAACTCACCCTGTATATAAAACATAACCAAATACGGCTCTGACTACCTAGCGTTGACGGATCCGTCAGAATTGTGTCCTGTGCCGATATGGGGAATTTTGAGATATTACTAGATAATTAGCTGCCATTCTACCATGATGGGTATTCGGGAAATAGGGTATAGTTAAAACTTCCAGCAAAACCACTTGTTTACCTGTTTCAGCATTTCAACACAGAATTCAACAATCGTCAGACTTTGACTACGATCTGTGTAAGTATTAAATGTTTTGGTATACGGTCTTTTCAATCTCAGCAGGGTAGAGAAAGATTGAATAAAAAACAAACGATTTGTAAAAATGTTTCAGTTTTTTAATAAATAAATGTAATAAATATAAATCCATATACATATACTCAAATGTATACATGTATATCCTAGAATGAATGAGACGTACAAAAATTGCAAAACTAACTAAAAACTAACTCAATCTCGATGATAATCATTGATCCTAGGATGTACATGGAAAATATACAAAAATTACAAAACATACAATTTAAGTACAATCCACTGAAAATTAACGGTCTTCCCACTTCTCACTACTTATAATCTAAAAAAAGTCTAAAATCTAAATATAACCACTGTTTCTAGAACAAAACAGTTACAGGTCGAACACGCTCTTTACATTCTATAAAAAAAACTCTAGAAAACACATTTTCAATGCATATATTGGTTACCATTTCAACGTTTGAAATGTCTATTATTTAATGTTTTCAATATGTGACATTTTTCGCAACTCTCATTTCTGCGACGATAGCCTGATTATTCTAATAAACATATTCCAGTTTGCAATTTTCCTTGATTTCCGACAGCTTGAAGAAGTACTTCAAAGGCGAATGTCGACAGGTTAGCTCAAAGAAGTGTAAGGATATCTATCGGTGTTTTCTTCTGGCATTGCAATCGTGAAAAGGGCATACGTTATACTTTCAGAATGTCTTTCGTCATTATATGCTACGAATGGTAAACTAAGCAGAAGAAAGGCAGCGCACCGCCATTTGAATGGTTAAAAAGCGTATCGTTCATTCACATGCACTTATACTGCTCGACATTGAAACTGACAAACCAGTCTTTTCGACCTCTTCGCACTTTTGACGAAATTCTAACCCTTACCTCCCCCTAAATCCAGGATTATGGCGAATCTTGAAAAAATAGCTTTTTGACCTATCCAGGTGACGCGTCTGGTACATTAAAAAACGACAGATAACCCTATGCTCGCTTGTCGCCTTGGAAGGCTGGACGTCTTTTTGGGAATATGATTATAAAAATTGCCTATTTTGGTGTGTATATCTTTGTGTTGAGTGAAAAATTGGGCGCCATGGGTTTGGCAAAAGTAAGTAAAAGTAAGTGTCGTTTTGTCAAATCCATGTTGATTCTGATTGAAAGGTGTTTTTTTGGAGTACTCTATTGTTCATTAAATACACTGAGAGCCCGATTATTATTGTTTAATAACAATTTAGAGACTGATGCACTTGTAAATAAATATAGCAATTCCTATTTCGAAAACGCGAAACGGATATTGACACAAATCTTTCGCAAAATCATTGACGCTTTTCGCTAAACATAGAGACCTGTCAGCTACATATGTAAATGCTTCAGAAAACACAAATACATGTTGATTTGACGTTTGATAATTCATTTCGGAAAATGTAATAAGGTAAAAAATTGAAGACGCTCAAGTTTAATTTGTATTTCAGAAACAAACGATTTCCGGAGCTATGCTCATATGAACTTTTTCCATAATTCAAGTTTTCTGACAACATTTCGTCAGATTGAGAAAACTGCATCTCCTTTGATGATTTAGGATTTTTTTGTCTTGCAGTATATACAGTCGAGTCTGCTCGAGACATCAGTCTGGCGAGCCGTTCTAACGTAGAAATTTCTAAAATTTTCTTTGCTACGTCGCCGAGCCGCAGCACTGCTCGGTGAAAGTGCCCAGAAAGTGGGTTAAGCGCACCGAGCGCTGCGATGTGGTTCCAGTTTCATTCACATGCAGAGCGGCTAAAAAACATTGAACTGCCATTTCAAGGCTTCCTACGATGTCGAGGTTACGCTATGTGGGATAGTTTCATGGCCCTCTATCTTTTGTCGGAATGAATTGGTTCTTAAGCAGATGTAAGAGCTTTGACACTTTTGTTCTCAGTGTTGAAACTTATTTACAGCATGTCGTTAGTTTTTAAACTAGTTGGAAGCAGATATCAATGTAGAAAAACTGAATACTAAGAAATAATAAATTTCCGGCTTGATAACGAAGAATCATAGTGTACGTATCAAGTTATCGCAATGTTTCATATTATATTTCAAGAATCTGGATTTATATCTTTCCTCGAGGCATACGGATGAATAAATAAATAATGATAAATAACAAGAACCTTGACATCACTGCAAGGATGTCTCATTGGATATCTTCCAAGGGAATTGCCATCGATTTTGGCACGCGGCTTTGTTTTCATCTTAAACATGTTTTATCAACACCGACTGAAAAACAAACATTCTTATTTACGAAAATAGTCGATGCCGTTGTGACTCGAATCACGTAAACCCAAAATTCCTGATAATCGCGAAATGAGCTTGAGATAAGTTCATGTTGTTTTTATTTACTAAAGGTAAATGGTCGCTAAAGTCAGACGATTACTTCTGAAACGTCTGATTTGAATCACGTACATCCAGAAGACTGGATAATAATAAAAAGAGCTTGAAAGTTCTTGGAATAGGTCAAGACATCTGGTTTTGTTTACTCAATGAATTTTTGAAACAGAGTATTTTTGGTTTGATATACCATTTAGAAAGTTATTACGTAAAAATAATTAACTTCTAATTTTTGTTATTATAATCTTTATGTCACTGATCGAGTCGATCCTAGATACATTTTATCAGCTATTCTTTGCAGTCATCCATAAAACGTGCAGCTAGATTTTACAAGCATTTACTGTAATCTGAAACGTGACTCAAATCATGAACGAAGCTACATTAAAGCTCTAGAGATATCACACATTATGATAGTGGGGTCAAGTTAAATATACATACTCGGTTGAGAGGTTAAAGATACTTCATTTGTTTTGCAGCTATCAATGACGTCAGTGAACGGATAAACTGGGTTGTAGTTTTTGTTAATTTCGCAATCGCAGAATGAGATTCTGAGAAAAATGACCAAACGCGTTAACATCATACGATTTTTTATGACGTTGAGGAAAGATTACACGTTGCCGGGGGATAGCCTACTTTTAAAGAATTCTCGAGAGTTTTGGATGTACGTTTTTGGGAAAAAGCAACTTCCTGACCATCGCGTGCTCAGGCTGTATAATAACGAATAAAAGGAAAAACAAAAGATACATATAAAATGTATTGTCAGTATCACAGTGCCTTGGAAAAACATTTGGCCAGAAAACCATAATAAGTTACAGGTGTTACGTCACCATTCTAGAATAGTACGTTCGGTACTAGCATAGAAAGGTGAATGAGTTTTCATCTTCCCACCATTTCGAGCAGTCTCACGAGTGTTTGTTGGCATATTACTTCCAACTTGCAGTAGTTATTGTAGGTATAGACGAAGTATGTGATATATGGAAATAACTCGAAATTCCACTTCAATTGTAAAAACCCACAAGCGTTGTACTTCAGTTTTATAACCACAATCTGTTCATTGTACCGTATTTATTACCAAATAAACTCAACCGATCATAAATATTAAAGGTGTATTATCAGAACTATTTGCTTTTCGTTATCCGTTCACATATGTTGTCTAACCCACTTGCACTACAAGATAACTTATAGGAGAAAGTAGATACGAATGGCTTCTTTCTAATGGTTTCAGAGAATTTCTAATTTTATACTTTTATAGCTATTGTTACTGTTGCGTATATTTGTCTGTCTTCTGCCTTTTGCAAAAGAAGCTTGTCCAATTTAGAATCTGGCCAGAATCTGAGTGAGTGCATCTCAAATAGTTGATACTAACCACGGATTTAGTGACCCTGAAATTTGGTGGGAGAAACCAACCGCTGACAGAAATACCTGATAATTTTGATAGCAAATAAAAGAACTTTGAAACCACAATTACTGAAATAGTAATAAAATGTATGATGTTATTAAAAAGGTTCGAATGATTCTTATCGTGAGAGGCTCACTTTGTTGTGGACATGTCGAGCAAAAACATGCGGTTGTGATATACGTATCTCGGAATACGTGCTGTTCTGCAGGCAACTTGATAAAGCTATTTTTATATGCATATTTTTAAAATGCATGCGTTCATTTCGAAATACAAAAAAAATTGTTTTGACACATTAATTTTATCACTTGCGCTATATTTAGAGAAGATGGTGCTAAAATGAGAATAAAAACATTCTTAGCACTTGTTTTTTACAGATTATTTTTGTTTTCGGAGAAATGTCACATATTGCTTCTTGCACAACGAAAATTTTCTAAATTCGAACGTACCGCCAGAAGCGATTTAGATGTCATCAAAAAATCGTCAAATATATAGAATTTCTATAACAAAATAAAGACTCCAAGGGATTGTTATTTTGAATGTGCCTCTGAGCAATCATTCGATATTTCAGTATGCTTAGACCGCGTCTGATCTCAGAAACGTTTATGTTTTCGATTCAGATATATGTTATATGAATTGCTTTATCTTTCACCAAATCTGTAAACAACTGATATAACATAATTCGAGTGAAACAAATTAACGTATTTTCGATGAATCTAGATCAAACTGGCTCAATGCAAATCTAACGGCGGAAATTCTAGAGACTCTCCAGCAAGCCACTGGCATTTTGAGCCATATTTGAGGATAATCTTCCTTTTTGAAGGGGAAATCCCAGTTTAGCCTCATCGCACTTTGACAAGAAGACAACTAAACTATTAAATGCTACTTTATAACCACTGAAATCATAAATGGTGTCCTAACAGATACTTCGAGATTTAAATTTGGCGCCATTCTTCAACGACTTGACATAAGTCAATATCGAGCCTGTCATCTAGAAGCCTGGGAATTTGGTTATGTATCAAAGTGCAAGCACATTGAGGAGATGCGACACGAAGGGAACCGCGGTGACATTTGACACTTGCTCGTGTTAAACGTGACACGTCGCCTTCCTTCTCGTCGCTCAAGTGTGTGGGCTGTCATTTGATTATGTGTGACGGAACCCATCCTTGCCATCAATGAGCGTGTACGTTCAGAATTGTGTAAACGTTCTAGTAAAGGTAAAGGTTTACGTTCCGTGGTTTCAATTTGATAATACGGCAACAGATGGCAAAATTTTAGTTGAAGAATGATCCATCTTTAGAAACATTTGAAGGAGCATAACAGGCATTTTTTAAACAAAATTCCGAAGCACCAATTAGAGCACCTTCTACTCAATATTACTGAAATTACAGAATAGAGGTTTTAACGATAAAATTCATCTAGAAGATCACACCACGCATTTGCTGTGGTGCTAAGGTGATATCACCTTCCAGACAGTACGTGAGCTGATGATCCTTTGATACTTCACGACCTTATAGAAGTAGCAAAGTAGTAGCAGATGATCTGCATTCCCCGACAGTGAAAGTACCAATCTTAATGTTAACTCATGAATCGTCTTTAGAACTGCAATCTCACTAGTTCGATGCTGAATTTCCTCAACTTTTTCTGGTCGTTCGAGACCGGGTATCCACCTAGAACCTGGGTTCCAACACCCATCCACGAGATCATCTCACTTACTGCGCTACGGTAGGCAGTCTTTGCCTAAAACCCCTGCTGCCATCTGGGCCCCTGGGCATTCGCAGAACATTCTCGTTGTTCTGGAACACATTGCTGTTACTTCTCGACCTGGGGCCCGTGCTGTCTGTGCTGGTAGAAGACATCCTCCTGGATGAGATCTCGTGTACGCAGCTGGCGCTCATACGCCTGGGGATAAACAGGCTGGAATCGCTTGAATCTCTGCTGCTATACGAGAGTCTACGGGGCATGTAGATGAAGTTAGCCTCGGTACTGGAGGCTGACAAGCGTCTTTGGAGCCAGGCTGCTGGTTCGATATATCTGTTGGGGAAGTAGCCTGAAGAGCCACGACGGGTTTTGTCTGGAAAGAAAAAATACATTTATTCCAGGATATCGTGCACTAGACATGTCAATTGTTAGAAATCGATACAATTATGAGCATTCAAATAAAGTGACAGCAGTCCCTGAGACGTTGGTCCAGTGTCTGTGGAACATCAGCAAAAGCCTTTAGAGTAGATCATCCAAAATGGACTTATGAGGAAAAATGTTGCAAGCGTAAAAAGAAACAAAAAAGAAAACCCATCCGAGGATTTTTTTACAAATGCATATACGAGTACTTTTTTCATTCCTGAAGTAAGGTCTCAGAAACAACAAAATGATAATGAGCTTGAATTTTTAATGACACAAATAGATAATGATACCTGACACAATATTCCAGAAATGTAAAAATGACTCATCAGCAAAAACTAACATTACGCAGAAGGTGCTTGTTAAATTAGTCAAACTATAGTATTCTACTTTGTTCCCATTAATATTATCAGCAGTACATTTTTGTATGTAAATTCGCTAGAAACATAGGTCACGCTAGCAATTTTCTAGACGTTCACATGTTCGAATCTGCACGTGACTAGGATCAATCTAGTGGCAAGAACATTTTTGAATTTTATGAAGAACAAGGCTGGCGACTATCTTTATCCATGACAATTTGAAGCTCTATGTTCTTCAAGAATTAGCTCTGCGACTGCCCAGCTGTTCTATGGACATGAGAATCCATTCTGGGGTGAGTTAAGCTACGCACCCATTGGGACGAAGCGAAGCGAAGAGAAACTCTTCCGCTGTAAGAGAAACTCCGGTGGCCTGCATCATCACTTGAGGTGGATAAAAACCAATACTTTTCAACCCCTAGGTAAGACGTAACATACAAAAAGCCACATGAAATCTAAGTGCTATGATATCATGGTTTATTATAAATTTATTTACTTTGTAGGCGATCAAGAGCCTATAAACTAAAACTGAAATATTTGAGATGTTCTGATAATGTTTGTAAACAAAACATTTTTACAGATACAGGTATTTACAACAGATAATTAATATTGCAGTTGTTTATAATATCTCTAAATTGGATTTAATATTGAAACCAGTTAGGTACCAATTAGCGATAGGTCATTTGAATGATGCAGATATGTTTTGTACATGCACGAAATGTACACCATCAAGATACTAGTCATGATATTTGTACGTGGTGCAAAGTTTCCAAAGTTAACTTGTTTGTTCAACGATCGTGACGTGTGAATAATACATCAAAAAGATATTAAATGTATTTTTAGAAGAAATTTCACAAAATTTCTATACTCGTATCAGTTATGGTAATTGAGCTTACTGGCGTCGTCGAACTTATATAATATTTTGTTTATGTACTATTATGTTTGTTTTTTTTGTTGTGAAATGGATAGAATGGCGATTGATTAGATTGTAATAGAGCAGTCAAAACCACAACCGGCATTTACACTCCGGCCCCTAGATTTTTTTTAGATCTTCCGGCATTTGGGTCCCCTTATTTAAGCAGGGGCTCTGGGTACGTGCCCCTTGTGCCTATAGGGTAAAGACTTAATAGTAGAATGGCGGATGTATTTAGAAATATAGTAGTATATTATTTATTGATTATGTTGAACTATCTGTACAGATAATTTAATTACGCAAAATGTTGAATTTTATCAAAACTCTCTATGTATCTCATTAATGTAAGAATTTTAGGAAAACTCTTGTTCTACGTGATGTAGTCTACAATACGCCAAAATCTTTAAAGCCAAAAGTCATAGGAATTCTTTGGAATCTTCTAAAGAAAAGTATTTTTGACATCTTGACCCGACAGCGTTAGGTAATTGTACTATTTTTAACATCTATAAGGCATAAAGCTTTTGTTTTTTGACTGTCTACCCATTTTTAACGTCAATAGAAACATAATCCAAGGTAGGTTCATGATGAGATATTAAGAAAAAGAACTGTACTTACTTCTAGGGTCGAATCTCATCTTGTCCTCAGCTTCTGATCCACTTTGGCAAGACGACGAAATATAGTCCGATTCCGATATAATATTCCTGTTCGTCGTATGATTGTTGTTATTGTTATTATTTTTCTCGTTCTTCTTGGTGTTAGTCTTCTTCTTCCTCTCTGGATGAGGAATATTGTTCAATTCATACACCTTGAAAGGATCTCCTAGGGAACTCTGCATTTTAATGGCGTTCCTAGCAGATTCTGAAGCTACAAATTCCACTAGAGCGCAAGTCATTCCAGCTAAGGAAGGATTTTTGTTGATGAACTGCCTGACATCAGCTGGTATCGGATTGCCTGGTCTTAGAATCCTTATCAGAGCTATCTCCCCGCAGGACTTGAACAATTCTGCTACGTTTTCGATGGTGGGTTTTTCTATAGGCATGTGGACAGCTACAATGGTCCTGGACGGTGTAGTCTCGTCATACTGAGGCAAAGGGTCCAATCTGCGAAGCTTAGTGCCAGCTTCGTTGATTTCTAGCTTCGTCGAGCGAGATAAAGCATGAGCTACAACCCTCCAATCTTTCGTAAGGTGCTTCACGCGTTTAAAGCTTGAAATCAGCTTCAAGGAAACGTATCCTTCCTTATTACGTTTCACATGTTTCAACAGGAATGCGTCTTTCGTGATGTTAGCGTCAGAGAAGTAAAACTCCACTTGTTGGACGATCTTGTCAGCCAATTCTTCAGAAGGAGGTGTGAACGGTGGTTCGGTTACCTCAGGAGTAACTTCACACCCCGAATCCTTGCCGCCATTGTCAGAACAGCTGTCACTCAAGTCTCCCATATGAGCACCTTCATCTTCAGTTGCGGTTTCGGTTAAGGTAGCCTTATCGAAAGTTAAAGACACATCGCTATCGATCGAGGAGATACTATCCCTAGGGTCCATCAGCTTCGACGATGAAATCAGTTCCTTGACGTCGTCAGGTTCAGAGAGGGTTCCAAGTTGGACCTCCTTGGTGTCGATGGGAGCAGGCATGATGCGCGAACTTAGCAACTAGTATCACAATATATCACAAAGTCAGTCTAAAAAGGCACTGGAACGTGTTTGAAAGTGGGTCACGCGGAGTGTTCGGAGCCGATTAATCGCTACTGCCACTCACTCTCGTTGATGACCTAGCTTCGGACTGTAACTGAGCGGCTCGCGGACTACGTCGCGTTTTATAGCAGCGCCGTGAAACGCGCCGAATGATCTGGCGACGCTCGGCGTCGAAGTGGTGATCTGTCCGCATCGCGCGCTGTTGTTGAGTGGAAGGTTAAGGTTAAATCAGGTGGTCGGTTGCAGTATGAAGTTGAGATGTTGTCCGGTGTGTTTTAGTTGCCACTTAAGCATCACTCAAGAGTTAAGTGTCCCTTAAATAGACCACATTTAAGTGTACCCTAAATTGAAATCCAGCGCCGTCTGCATATAAAATCGCCACAGTGTTAAATGGTACTTAAATGTTGAGTGTCCCTTAAATAAATGTCCAACAACCCTTAAGTGTAACTTGAGTGATAGAAACGATATTAAGCATCTAAGCGGTGATAGCGTTGCGCTCCGCGACGTTGTTGAGAGGAAGGTTAATGTTAAATCAGGTGGTCGGATGCAGTATGTAGTTGAGATGCTGTTGTATCACTCAATACTTAAGTGTCCCTTAAATGGAGACCAGTCATCTCTTAAGTGTAACGTAAGTTGAAAGAAAACACCTTAGCCCTGTATTTAAAATCGGCACTTAAGTGTTAGGTAGTATTTAAATAAATGTCCGCAAATCCTTAAGTATAACTTAAGTGATAGTGACGACGTTGAACATCTTAATGGTGCTGGTCGGATACGGTATGAAGTTGAGATGTTTTCCGGTGTATTTTAGTTGGATCACTTAAGAGTTAAGGGTGCCTTAAATGTATACCAGACCACACTCGAGTGTTAAGTATTACTTGAATGTTGAATGTCCCTTAAATCAATGTCCGACAACCCTTAAGTGTAACTTAGGTGATTAGTAATGACGTATGGCGTCTAAGTGTTGAATTATCCGCGTTGCGCTGCGCGGTGCTGTTGCCGGTGGTCGGATGCAGTGTGAAGTTTAGATGTTTTCCGGTGTATTTTAGTTACCACTTACAGATCACTTAAAATGGTTACCAGAACTCACTTAGATGTAACGTATGTTGAGGTGGAGGGAGCTAAAAAAACAACACGCTTAAATGCTGAACATTCCTCAAGTGAACATTCAACATCTCTTAAGTGTGATTGAAGTGGTAGTAACGATGGTTAGCGTTGAATTTTAAGTTTAAATCAGGTGGTCAGATGCAATACGCAGTTGAGATGTTGTCGGTGTGTTCGCGACTCAAGGATTACTTAAGAGTTAACTGTCCCTTAAATACACTTAAGTGTAACGTAGGTATAAGGAGCTCAAAACGATCTAAATCCCTATTTAAAATCGGCACTCAAGTGTTAAGTGGTACTTAAAGACTAAGTATCTCTAAAATAGTTGTCCACAACAGTTAAGTTGGACTTAAGTGGTAGTAATGAGTCTTGTAATCGAAGTGGTGATGTGTCCGCGTTTCGCCGCGCAGTGTTGAGTTGTTCTCTGATGTGCTTTACTCGCTACTTAAGGATCTCTTGAAGTTAAAGTGGAAGGAGCCCAGAAAACAGAATCTCCTTGAACCGCATACAAAATCGGTACTTGAGGATATAGTGGTGCTTAAATACTATGCGTCCCTTGAATAAATGGTGATGTGTTCGGATTAAGCTGTGTATTGGTGACGAGAAGGTTAAGGTTAAATCAGGTGGTCGGATGCAGTATGCAGTTGAGACGTTGTCTCGTGTATTTTATGTACTACTTAACCACTTAAGTTAAGTGTCCCTTAAATGAATACCAGACCACACTGAAGTGTATCATAAGCTGAGGTGGAAAGAGCTCAGAAAACGAGACGCCTTGGTTCTGCATTCAAAATTGGTACTTAAGTGTTAAGTGGTACTTAAATGCCAGATGTCCGTTAAATACATGCCCAACAGCCCTCAAGTTTTAGATGTTAATGAGCAAAAAATGATTTTCTCGTTAAAAATAAAAATAAATAAAATAATACTCGCGAAAAACAAGTTCGTCCCAAGAAGCTTAACCATCTCAACGTGTAAGAGTTCTACCACCCATAATATCTTATTTCTCAACTAAAAATTCGGACAGCTTGTATAGAGTTTTCGATGTCCAAATGTAATATATAGGTTTTCAGGTGAATTGGATTTTCGAGTGACGCTATGCAAATTGACCTATACCGAAGCCATATGTGTTTATAAATTGATCTACTTCCGCAACAAAGGACACCAATCTGGTTCAATCAATGAAAAGGGAAAACGGTTTGCTATTAAATCTAACCCTTCGTAGAATAAGCTACTAAGATTTTTTGGTTTTTCAATAATTGAGCATAATCATTAAGCGTGTTTTCAAAATATTCAGAGTTCTCTAAGGAAAACTGCTCATCAAAAATCAGATAAGTTTGTGATGATACATGTGCCTTGTAACACCTGTAACAATTATGTTACCTTCGAAATATGTATTTGAATATTAGATTGGATTTATATCTATGTACCATTAATGTTTTAGTTGACTTTTTTGGTATTTAAACACTTCAAAATCACCGAGCTTATTGTATGAAACAAATCGTTTATCAAATGTATATCTTTTATGTACGTTTAGGCGCTTAAGCAACGCTTCTGAGAGCAAATGTCCTTGTGACAATTTAGCAAGGTTTAGCAAGTGTCAGTCACAGAGCTAGTACAAGTGGTACAGCTAGGTCTAAGGTGACATTTTATTAGAAAAAACCTACATAAACCTACCTAAAAAAACGGAGAATTTTTGGGAAAATTTTCTTTTTGCGTTTTACCAGAACATCAAAATTAAAGCAAATGGGAAGCATAAGCTTGTTACAATCACTGGGCATTAAGACAAAGTAGAGACGGAATCTTAAAGAAAAAATATCATTATAAGATCATAAATTAGTATACACAGTCGAAAAAATATTGTTTATTTCGGTTGTTTCAGTCGTTTATTGACACATAGTGAACACCACAACCTCAAGTACATATAGATTGTGTACATTTTCAGAACAAGTTGTCTGTAAGGTTTGTAGCACTAACAAAAGATACTCGAGTATAAGAGTTTTGTTTTTGATATGAACGATAGGCTGCCAAGGGTCAAATAAACTGATATTTTGTGGAGTGGTACTCAATCTGCTCAGACCTAAAACACGGTAGTACTTCACAAATCATGCTGTTGTGAAGGGCATATGAGCGCACATCAACCTAGATCAACGAACTTAGAAACATTGCTGTTTTCGAATGATCAATATGTTTATTATCTTAGATAAAACACTAAATGAATAGGCATCGTGCTTGAACGTAAGAAACAGTGTTTAGGAAATCTCAATTTTAGAAGTCAGTTTTCAATATTTTATTATTTACAATAATTGCACGTACTAAAAGCCTTGTTATCTCTCACTTTCTCTTATAACCAAATAAGTTGATTAAGATTGACTATACATATTTTTCAAAACGTACCTATACAGGGTGTTTCAGTTTATTGTTGCATAACTTTAAGATTCGATAGAACTTTTAAAATTAATGCATAAAATATATATAAACATGGGTCGGTTTCCAAAATACAGGGTGTTTAAATTTACTTTCTAAAATAGTTTTTTTTTAAATATTTCGAACAATATTTGATGTATAACAGTGAAAATTGGTATACAATGGTTTTTTGGTACGACAAAACGAACCATGGGCATAGTTTTACTGTAGCCGCTAGTGGGCGCTCTCTACTGTACCTGTAGTGTATTAAAATGACCGAAAATTTTTTCTTAGTGCAATTTTTTGCTTTTTGAATAAAAAAACTGATTCTTCGCACTTTTCAACATAAAAAAGCTCTCCTGTGGGTTTTCTTTATAGTTAGCCGTTTTTGAGATAATTTTTAAGGTTCGATGCATTTTTAATTATTTATGGGAAAATAATATTTTTTTTACATCTTCGATTTGGGCATTACAAGTAATTAAGATGATCGATAATTCCTAACTCCAAATAAACACAAAACAACAGAATATTAATTTGTTTAATTTTAATATTATTTTTAACAAATTAAATTAATTATTTAGAACTAAAATGCTATTGGATAGTTAGGACAAACATACAAAATCTAAAGTAGTTGCTCGAAATGTAAACCCAATTGTTCAATACACAATTCACATCTACGAATGATCGAACGTGGTATAGCATTATTCAAATAAGGCCTTATTTCATCACATGCATTCCTGATTCTGTCTATTAGCATATCTCTTGTGGTTACGGGAACCTGGTACACTTTTTCTTTTTGAAATCCCCGCACAAAGAAATCTAATGGACTTAGGTCAGGGGATCGTGGAGGCCAGGCGACTGGTCGTCCACGGCCGATCCATCTTTCTGGATAATTTTCGTCCAGCCAGTTTCTAGCTATTCTCGAATAATGAGCTGGACAACCATCAAGCTGGAACCAGGCCAATCTTCTTAAATCTAACATAACATCATCCCACATATTTGCATGTTCAGCTTTTAAAAATTCCAAAAAGGTCGCAGCATTTAACCTTGCAGGCAAAAGGTAGGGTCCAGATAGTCGATTACGGTAGATATCAATCCACACGTTTACACTAAATTCATGCTGAAAATTTCTTTCCCGAACTGCATGCGAATTTTCATGCGACCAAATATGTTGATTATGAAAATTTACCACTCCACGTCTAGTGAAGCATGACTCATCGGTTCATAAAACGTTACTTAAAAACTCCCTATTATTATCAGTTCTATCAAGAATCCACTGACAAAATGTGATTCTTCGTTCTCCGTCCCCTGGCTGTAGTCCTTGCACAGGTTTCAAATGGTAAAGACGTCTATGGTCATTTCTAAGAACACGGTGAACATGGCTTGCTGAAATTCCCAAGGCACCAGAAACACTCCTAACACTTGTGGTCGGATCTCTATCAAACTCACGCAGAATCATACGGGTAAATCTGCGCTGACGAACATTTATGTTTTGATCCCTTTGGAGATTTCCAAAACCATTTTCAATTATTTGGCGATACTGAGCGAGTTGGATGTCGTCTGTTTGGAAATCTTCGTGCGTATTCTCTGGCTGCTTCTGCTACGTTTCCATTTACAAAGCCATACACAAAATGAATATCCGCTAACTCTTGATTGAAGAATAAAAATGGCATTTTTATAAAAAAAAAAACAGGTAAAAGAAACTAAATTTCGTGCATTCACAATTGCAAAAAAACGTTTCAGGTTTCAACAGACAACAAAACTAACTGTCAACTAATTGACGATTAACCTTATTCGGCTTTCAATTTCAAAAATATTTGCAGGCACAGCCTTCTTCTAAAAATTATCGAGATACTGACTTTTTAACGTTATTTTCCCATAAATAATTAAAAATGCATCGAACCTTACAAATCAAAATATCTCAAAAGCGGTTAACTATAACGAACACTCACAAGAGAGCTTTTTTATGTAGAAAAGTGCGAAGAATCAGTTTTTTTATTCAAAAAGCAAAAAATTGCACTAAGAAAAATTTTTCGGTCATTTTAATACACTACAGGTACAGTAGAGAGCGCCCTGTAGCAGCTACAGTAAAACTATGCCCATGGTTCGTTTTGTCGTACCAAAAAACCTTTTTATACCAATTTTCACTGTTATACATCAAATATTGTTAGGAATATTTAAAAAAAACTATTTTGGAAAGTAAATTTAAACACCCTGTATTTTGGAAGCCACGCATTTTTCGACCCATGTTTATATAGACTTTATGAATTCATTTTAAAAGTTCTATCGAATCTTAAAGTTATGCAACAATAAACTGAAACACCCTGTATGTCTGGACAGTCGAGAATACTCGTAATGTTTACAGGATCTATATTATAATGACTACGAGAGAACTTATGTTAACTATGTAATTTACATTTCACCTTCTTTCGTTTGCATGAAAATATAATCTATATCTATGTAGGTATGTATTGTGTTACTTTGTTTTTATTTCCAGCATTGCCTTTAAAATTTCGACGACGTTCTTATTTGAACATAAAATAATCCAAATCATCATTGACAAAAAAACATATTTTCAGCAAAAGCACATAGTAAGTCGTAGATTTTGTGAAAATATAATATTCAGAGCTTCTGTCAGTTATAAACGTATTTAATATTTTTACCTCATAACAGAGTTCACACACACGCTTACCCTAACAAGATAAACGTTAAATAACGATGAGTAAGTAAAACAGCTTACGAGAATAAGTTCGATGATGCAATAGCGGCATCTTAACAGTAATTTTGTTTGGATCACAGACTACTAGTCTAAGCACTATAGACTAAAATAGAAGCATACCGGCCAGAGAGAGGTACCGAAGGCATAGCGAAGTTGAGTTCCATCTCGTTCTTGTCTATCTAAAGTGTTGGATCCCAGCGTCGTCTGTCTTTTATCTAGATCTATCTCACTGCAGAAAACCGGAGACGCAAGACACAATCGCATAAAATGTCGCATGGAATATTGTGATTTACCGCCTGAGAGGCAGTGAGAGCCTTGTTCGGGATCCTCAACCCTTAGCATCATAGTCTTTAGTCTCTGAGAGTACCAGACTTGTTCACTTACTTCAAAAACAATATAGTCCAAGAACAGTACGCAAATTTTTGGTACTGAGATAAAATGATAAAAACGAATTTTGATGCTAAATTGCAAACTTGCCAGGTCAAATATTGATGTGAGTGGTGTAATTATAAAAAAAATAAATCGAAAATTGTGTACCAGGATACATCGCACACTGCGATAAAATTTCATGGACCGTCATCGCGTATCAAATTAAGACTTCGGAAAGTTATTACTTACGCTTTTCAACAGCGAGTTGTATGGACTTGTCAGTGGAAAACGTAACCAGAGAAAAACTTGCCCGAGTTTTATCAACCAAAAGAAATCACATATAGTGGTTCTCAAAAAACTCTCCACTACTTATTTTTTGAATGGTTCAAGATAGCAAGCTGGAATTTAATGTAATAAAAAGAATGCATGAAAACAACCATAATTTAATTTTGATACATTCATTTAGGGTCTGATGAAGCCAATCAGCAGAAATACGTATCGCTCGGGTTACCTATCCTATTTTCTGCTCGAATTCACTTTCATCCTTTTTGCGGATCTTGCCTATTATTTTCCTACTTTTTGTTATATACCTTTCTCCGCATGATCATTTTCTCTTTATATATATATAACTTGAGACGTGGTCATTGTCGTCTAGACCAGTTAAGTGAAAAATATAGCTTCCGCCTTTAGTTGGGTACTTCGACAAAACTTAAGCAACGAAGACTCTTTATACTTTATTAGTCTCTGGCTTTCAATGGACTATGTCATCATCATCAGGAACTGCAATAACATTAAGAAGAAATAGCAACTATTGTGCAAAATGATTTTAAATTATACTAAGTGACATATAAATCCGAACACCCAGTTTAAATGGTTTTATTTTAATAAAATTTTGTATAAGTACTTAATGAAGCATAATAAGTAAATGATAAAAATTTCAAAATGATTGCACTGCTTTAAAGCCCTTTGACCTTTAATAATGTGTGGATGCACCCTGATGGGCTACGCATTCTCCAACGCGCCTAGGCATGCTTCTGATCAGGTGGTCAATGTCCTCCTGTGGTATCTCATTCCAGGCAACCACCAACTCCTCTCGAAGTGCTTCTAGAGTCTGAGGAGGACGTTGCAAATTGAGCAATCTCCTACCCATCATATACCACACGTGCTCAATTGGGGATAAGTCGGGAGATCTTGGTGGCCATGGTAACAATGTGACATCATTATGTTGAAAGAAGTCTATTGTGACTCTTGCAACATGTGGTCGGGCATTATCTTGTTGGAAAGTTGGATCTGCCAGGGTGTCAAGATAGGGTAAAAGATGGGGTTCTAGAACTTCGTGGATATAACGCAGCGCGTTCATGTTACCTCTGATGAAGATTAAAGGTGACCTGGAACCATAAGCTATAGCACCCCAAACCATAACTCCAACAGGGTGATGAACATGTCTTTCAACAAAAAACTGTGGATTCCTCCTTTCACCACGTCGCCTTCTAACCCTGGCACGACCATCGTGCATGCCTAAACAAAATCGAGACTCGTCACTAAAGACAATACTGTTCCATTCCTGATCCCAGAGTGACCGTTGTCTGCACCACTCAAGGCGATTACGTCGGTGTTCTCGAGTTAAAGGGAGGACCCAGTGTGGCCGGTATGAAAACAAGCCAAAACTTCTCATTCGTCGGTAAACACTTCGCATGCCAATAGGTCTTCCGTGTTCTGCAAACCATTCATTTGCAATGGACCTGGTAGTGGAGAAACGGTCCCTTAAGGCCAATAATCTTAGGCGGCGATCTTCACGGTCTGTTGTTCTACGGCGGCGTCCAGTGCCCCTTGCTCTTTGCGTACGGCCTTCTCGAAGCCATGCCTGACAACACCTAACCACAGTGTCTACACTTCTTTGCACTCTAACTGCAATTGCCCGAAAAGAAAGTCCAGCTACCCGAAGTCCCACTATATGGCCCCTATCAAACTCACTAAGTTGACGAAATCGTACAGGTCTCCGTACTCTAGGCATCCTAACCGATCGTAAAGGATGTCAAGAACCAAAATCTGCCAACGTTGATTCTTTACTGCGGCTGAAATATTCATTTTTAGAGCGTTAGTGAATTAAAAAAAAACAGTATAAAAACCGGAATGTCCAACTGATAAGGCTGAAAATTTTTTCACTTGTTATTTACAGTAAGATAAATACATTCACCAACTTTTATTAAAATAAAACCATTTAAACTGGGAGTTCGGATTTATAGGTCACTTAGTAAACTTACAATAGTATGTGAGATTGTTGCTAAATATTATTAAAGGTTAAGTTAAGGAAAATATTTAGTAACCTGGTGAAAGCTGGATACATGGTACAATCGTTAAAATTAGTATAAAATACACACAGCTGTATGTCAGGAACACATCAAAATGGATTAAAATTATTTGGAATGACAGTTAAAATTATTACATGTTACATCGTGAAACAACCTGGTGCTGCACAAAATGGTGTCGTACAGGATCATAAGTAGATTGACCGATGATAGAAGGCTGGTAGTGTCAGTGTCGATGGATGGAACCGAAATTTGTAAAAATATGTGCTATGTTGACAAATCACTTCAGATGGTGTGATTTATCAAGATATGTTAAATAAAAACTTGTCAACAGACCAGAGGCAGTTGAACAAACTATATTGTTAATCAGATGGACAATTGAATTAAACAATTATTATTTAATTATTAGAAAAAAATTATATATATATATATATATATATATATATGTATACTGAAGGCAGCGTTAATATCTTAAGTTGTGAATAATTCCCTGCAACTAAAGTGCCTTATCACCTTTGTAATAGTTTTGATAGCATTTTTTGTATTATAAAACGCATTTGTCTTCTATAAGCCAGAGTAGAATGGATATGAGTATCCAGTTTGACTAATTTTCTCTATGTCTATCTCATTTGCAGTTTTGTGATATGTGAATTCCTAAAATTTTTTAGCTTCTGCTTATTCTAACGATATACCGCTAAGGCACACTGTTTTTTTTATTGTATGACCAGGCCGTTATTACTGAACCATTGCTCTGCACCAGCTAATATTGTATTGGCATTTATTACAATACAATAAGTTGCAGCAGAAAAGATTGCAGTAGCAGTCTTGGACTAACAAACGAGCAGTAGCGGTTGAGGTAGGTCAGTGTCTCGACCATGACTTCGTGAAAGGTGAAATCATTCTTGCCGATAGAAGCGGTGCGGGCTGGGAACTGAACGCTCAGGATACGTTTATTTTATGCGCGCTTTTACCGCTTTCCAATAAAATAATACAGTTACTAGGATAGCGCCAATTCAACCTGGATTTTTTCGAAGATGGATCTGTAACAAACGATGAGAGAATCATCCAAGATCAAGAAGGTTATCACTTGGCGGATTATTGTAATCGAGAAAGCATGTCCCTCATTTTCGTTGGCCTGTCGATCTGTCTATCTGAATGTCAATCCTTTGCCCTTCTATAACATTATAACTATCTTTGCTGTCAACTCCACCATGGACGTCCAAAGCCGTCAAAGAGTTACGTACACTATGCGGAAAGTAAAATTCAGGCAGAAGACCGTAAGAAGCTCTTGTAGCTTTATATGATCAAAGCTTCTCATTCTCAGAAAACTGGAAATTTGCTCATGTCCAACCCATCAAAAAAAAAAAAAAGGATCAAAGACCTGCTCTTATAACTACAGGTTTATAGCTCTGCTTTCTGTTATTTATTTCTCTGGAATTTGTGATCCTGATAGAAGAGACAATATCAAATATTTCTTAACATCTGTGACCACAGCAACACCAGCTACCCAGCAACACGTGATATCATTTACCTGCGGAGGGTCCGATCAAAATTCAGCAACACCGATGGCGCCCCAGCGCAGTGTGATCGAGGTACGACAGTTGCACAGAGATTGTGCACCAGAGGAATTAAAAAAAATAAATTACCAATTTAATTATATTCATACAAAATATACTAAGTGACATATAAATCCGAACACCCAGTTTAAATGGTTTTATTTTAATAAAATTTTGTATAAGTACTTAATGAAGCATAATAAGTAAATGATAAAAATTTCAAAATGATTGCACTGCTTTAAAGCCCTTTGACCTTTAATCATATGTGGATGCACCCTGATGTGCTACGCATTTTCCAACGCGCCTAGGCATGCTTCTGATCAGATGTTCAATGTCCTCCTGTGGTATCTCATTCCAGGCAACCACCAACTCCTCTCGAAGTGCTTCTAGAGTCTGAGGAGGACGTTTCAAATTGAGCAATCTCCTACCCATCATATCCCACACGTGCTCAATTGGGGATAAGTCGGGAGATCTTGATGACCATGGTAACAATGTGAGATCATTATGTTGGTCGGGCATTATCTTGTTGGAAAGTTGGATCTGCCAGGGTGTAAAGATAGGGTAAAAGATGGGGTGCTAGAACTTCGTGGATATAACGCTGCGCGTTCATGTTACCTCTGATGAAGATTAAAGGTGACCTGGAACCATAAGCTATAGCACCCCAAACCATAACTCCAACAGTGTGATGAACATGTCTTTCAACAAAAAACTGTGGATTCCTCCTTTCACCACGTCGCCTTCTAACCCTGGCACGACCATCGTGCATGCCTAAACAAAATCGAGACTCGTCACTAAAGACAATACTGTTCCATTCCTGATCCCAGAGTGACCGTTGTCTGCACCACTCAAGGCGATTACGTCGGTGTTCTCGAGTTAAAGGGAGGACCCAGTGTGGCCGGTATGAAAACAAGCCAAAACTTCTCATTCGTCGGTAAACACTTCGCATGCCAATAGGTCTTCCGTGTTCTGCAAACCATTCATTTGCAATGGACCTGGTAGTGGAGAAATGGTCCCTTAAGGCCAATAATCTTAGGCGGCCATCTTCACGGTCTGTTGTTCTACGGCGGCGTCCAGTGCCCCTTGCTCTTTGCGTACGACCTTCTCGAAGCCATGCCTGACAACACCTAACCACAGTGTCTACACTTCTTTGCACTCTAACTGCAATTGCCCGAAAAGAAAGTCCAGCTTCCCGAAGTCCCACTATACGGCCCCTATCAAACTCACTAAGTTGACGAAATCGTACAGGTCTCAGTACTCTAGGCATCGTAACCGATCGTAAAGGATGTCAAGAACCAAAATCCGCCAACGTTGATTCTTTACTGCGGCTGAAATATTCATTTTTAGAGCGTTAGTGAATTAAAAAAAAGCAGTATAAAAACCGGAATGTCCAACTGATAAGGCTGAAAATTTTTTCACTTGTTATTTACAGTAAGATAAATACATTCACCAACTTTTATTAAAATAAAACCATTTAAACTGGGTGTTCGGATTTATATGTCACTTAGTATATAACTAGCTGTAAGTGTTTTCATAGCCGGCGTATGGTAAATGTATCAGAAGCCATGAAAGTTGACTCGGATGTTTTCAAATCAACAATATTACTTTTACCCATTTTATGCTAGGGTTTTATGTCAATGTACCACGATTTTCACACCAAATTATGTAAAAAATGACCTACGTGATGATATTTTTTGGTTGCGACGAATCGAATTGTACTATAAAAGCTCTAATTCCACTTTAGCGTTAAGGACTTATTGTACTTTCGTCATTGTGTTTACAGTACCCACACTATCAATCACTTTTATACAAATTGGTGCATCTTCCCTTCTAGTAGTGTATGAAACCCAGTTCTAGTTTAGGTTCCCAAAAGTTCCTCAAAGTTCCCCAAAGTTTCCCAAATCTCCCCAAAAATATTGTAGTTGATTTTTAAACCAAAGACCTGGTTTTCGCTTTGGCCTTTATGTCCTGTAACTATACGGAGCTAGTTGAAAGTTCAAAAGTTCATTGTTCATATTTAACTAATCAGTGTATTAGTACTGTTAACTATCACTAAGTTTTTGTTTCAGAATCAATTCTCGAAAGTTATAATCTCATAGTCATCATAGTTATTGATGTAATACATAAATAATACATAATCCGTAATTGAAGAATACGTTTGCATACAATTATTTAAGCTGAGATACAAATCATCATTATCAATGGATGGAGCCGTCTTGACGCCAATTTCACAATAGGCTGTCTCGCAAACTAGTTTGTGTGGGATGGTTTTAGCATATTATAAATTTTGAACCTTGTCTTTTGTGCCCAGCAAAGTGATCAAACTTCATAGCCAGGTGGGTTGACACAACATTTTCCACTCATGGATTTAACTCAAAGGTACTCTTAGACTAGGCAAAAAACAGTAGAAAGCTTTAAAACGATTCCAAAAAAGAAAGTTGTTGCGAAAACTCCTGTCCTGATAAAATATTTTAAATATCTACATATAATTTCATATCTATTTCTGGGTTACAGGCTACTTAAGTATCAAGCTGCTTCAAATTCTCCTATCTTAAGATTAAACATTATTTCTTGGTAATTGTAATTTTGCTTGTGATACCTCGAGATTACCGATACCAACCAAACTTTTTGGTTGATTTTTTGAGTGCCAGTTTTTTCCACAGAAAAACAATATCGTCCTTTCGTTATCTGACTAGCTGATTACCTAGTTACAGAGTCCAGAGATTGTTATCGGTCTTGAAACATTCTAGGAACACTTTTTCAGTACACAGATAAGAAATCTTTGATTCTCGGAAAAAATTGATCTGTCAAACTATCAAGGAAGGATGTCTGACATTGACACATACAAGTATCTGTTTTAATTGCCAGCTGATGACCTGTACTGAAGAGGTCCAGTAGTAGTAGTAGTAGTGGTGGGGAGGACATTGACCCTGCTTGTATCATCACTCTAACACTACACCAGCCATCTTCTGGTCATGTATTATTGAACAAACTAGCTCCAGTTCTTATCCCGCGCTTACCTGTGTTATCCTGGATATATTTCTAGTTATAATTTGGGGAAAAATATAACTAATGCTGTTCTCAGTTGGTAGATAATTTGACCTCAGAGTGTGGTTCTTTGTACTTTGGTCTTTGATATAAATTAAATGGTTGAGGTTTGTACCCACCTAGTTCCAAGAACTGGGAAAAAGAAAGTAGTGCCTTTTGGCCTATCAAAACTTAAACTGCTCCTAGATGTGAGTCCTTCTTATAGATCGTTTCGGAGCGTTAATGCAGACAGTTCTAACAAAATTTCCACAACCCGGCAAATGCCCAGCACTGGGTCGGAAATTGTTTCACTAACGCAGATTGTGGCCGCTGAACTGCTACACGAGAGCACCGGACAGCTCTCGTACTTAAGGTCGACAGAAATTTCAAAAAATATCCGTTTTAACCTAACAACGGCATTTCTATAACGAAACAATGCCCGTTCTGTGGCCATCAATACCGCACGCCCTCTCACTTTAGATCAATAGTAACACACATCTGTGGCAAATGGATAACTTCCAATGCCAAACCGATCGACAAAAAAAAAAAATACCGCACGCCCTCTTTTGTCGAACAGAAACATCAACCACATCCCGGCATGAGAGATGGAGAGTAGAGTACGATCCTACACCACAGAACCATTAGAACAAGAGAAGTGTCTTGCGATAAAAACAAAATTCAACATTTTTAAGAACTTATAAAATTATTATTCTAAATAAGAATCAAGTTTTCAACAGTTTGACATCCAATTGTAAACTTCTTCAACGCATGTGCGCTGTCAAAAGACTAGTTTCGAACAGTTTCAAATTTGATTCTGCTAGAACACATTTTTCTGTCAAAAACGTTTGAGTTAATTTGATTAAACGTCTTATTATGTATTTAGTTGAGATATATTCACTTACTTTGTGAGTCACCCTGAAATGTTGCCATCAATCCACTTCCATTGAAAAGAGGTATCGTTTCATTCATGAAGCAGGATGTGCAGAATGTTTTCATCACTCGAATCGATATTTAAGATCCAATCGCATTCTGAACTTCAACTACAAGAATTTGATTTCCTTTTTATAAAAACGGTCATCTGACGTCAATCTTTTCAACTGATACAAACTATTCAAAGTTGCAACGAAACTAAGAAAGACGCAAACACCCCAAAACAATTCAAAAACATAACCCCAAATTATAAGGCACCCATAACAAAACAACACCTTGTGCGATATGCGCATGTCAGATATTCCGAGTTCCTACAAAATCTTGTGTGAACTGTTCGACGTCCTAAACTACTTTTCAAAGCAAAAATTGCATTGCTGAAATAGCGGAATGATAATCCCCAACTAGGTTTTAACCCTTGCTTGACCATGTTTTCTCCACTGTGCATGCTCAATCAGTTTCAAACCGGTGGAAATGTACTGCTACTATTACTATAGACAACACACATCACAACATCCATGGCTCGGAATTAACTTCCGAGGCGGCGATTTAAAGCCGCAGGCCTCCGGCACAGCTATTATGTAAAAAACGTAGAAAACGTAAAAAAAAACAATGAAATGTCATCTTGCAGACTAGGTACTTTTTAGGGTGCAAATAACTGAAGAGTATCTAGGGTACAACTTTTTTGGACATGCGAAAGCTCTTATAGCCACTCTAAGGCAGAAAAGCTCGACAGCACTGCCTTGTCGGTCCTTTCTATCCGAAGTATAAGATTCTCCAGTGTCTCAGTTGTTCGCTACATTCCACCACGATAATGTGTGCAGCATTTCTCATGGTGGGTAGCGCTGCGTTGAATATTTATACCAAAGGTATTAGTCATCCAATTTCCATCGAAGTATATTATATATACATTCAAACTTATGTAACGGCTGATTTTTTAAGAGGTATAGGATTTGATTTTCAAAAAAAAACACAAAAAAATTGAAAAAACAATTAAATCTTTATTTGAGTCGATAGAACGGTCGATATAATTTAATGTTCAAAGATTATTTCATATAAATGTTGGCCGCGGCTCCGCTTTAGATGGCCCATGCGCAAGGTCCAATTTTGGCACACTCTCTCCAACATATCGGCCGGTATCTCACGAATAAATGCTTCAATATTGGCTTCCGGTGCGTCAATCGTTGCTGGTTTTAGTACTGTAGACATTATCCTTAACATGGCCCCACAAGAAATAGTCCAACGGCGTTAAATCACACGATCTAGGCGGCCAATTGACGGGCCCCAAACGTGAGATAAACTGTTCACCGAACTCGCCTCTCAATAGGGCCATTGTTTCGTGTGCGGTGTGGCATGTGGCACCGTCTTGTTGAAACCACATGTCAGCCAAGTCCAGCTCTTCCATTTTGGACAAAAAAAAGTTTGTTATCATCGCACGGTAGCGCTCCCCATTCACAGTTACGTTCCGGCCATTGTCGTCTTTGAAGAAGTACGGCTCGATGATGCCACCGGCCCATAATCCACACCAAACAGTGATTTTTTCGGAATGCATTGGTAGCTCTTGCAATGCTTCTGGCTGGTCTTCACTACAGATGCGGCAATTTTGCTTGTCAGCGTACCCATTCAACCAGAAATGGGCTTCGTCGCTGAACACAATTTTTCGTTAAAAATGTGGATCTTCCTCCAACTTTGCCAGCGCCCATTCACCAAATTGGAAACGTTGTGGGAGGTCGTGTGGCTTCAATTCTTGCACCAGCTGTATCTTATAAGGTTTTACACCCAAATCCTGTCGCCAAATTTTCCACGTAGTGGAGTAACAGAGGCCCAATTGCTGCGAACGGCGGCGAATCGACATTTCACGGTCATCACTAACACTGGCGGATACAGCCGCAATATTTTCTTCAGTCCTCACTCTACGTCTGCGTGTTGGTGGTTTAATGTCCAATAATGTAAACTGGGTTCGAAATTTAGTAACAAGCTTCCGAATAGCTCCCTCAGTGGGCCGACCAAATTGCCCATAAATTGGAAGCAGTGCTCGATGCACGCTCTTAACCGAGCATGAATTTTGATAGTAAAATTCAACAATTTACAAGCGTTGTTCGTTCGTAAATCGATTCATGGTTAAATTATAGACCAAACTGAACAAGTTTGACAAATCACCCGTCATATGTCAAAAACAGTGTTGCCAAAAAGATAGTAGCAAAAAAATCACCCTTTATATGTACAATCCAGCAAGTTGTTACTGGTTTCTTGATTTGTTTTTATTATCATCATAATCCCCATCACTATTGGTTGAATGTTAGCCCATCTGCCCTCGCTTACATGCCTGGCAAAGTCGTCAGCAGTGTTTTCTTTCGCTGACTTTGGCTCCAGTGCCCTTCTTATAGAGCGCGCATCTTTCTTCGACCAGCAAATCAATTGGAGGGATACCAGCTATCACCAGCAATGTATCTGTGGATACCGTTATTAGCTGAGTATGTTTCTTCTTCCTCAAAGGCTTGCCACAGATAGGGGCTCTTCTTCTTCTTCTTCCTACTTTACTAATAGGCTCATGCCTGCTTTACTTCGGTTTTTAGCCTCAGTTGATGTTGTCTGACCATCTTTTCCTCGGTCGTCCCATTGATGATCTTCCATTTGGCGATCTGTCTCTTGCTATTCGTACTGTTCTATTTTTTGTCATTCTTTCTATGTGTTGATTCCATTCTATTTTTCTTCTTTTGGTCCACAGGTTTATTTCCTCTATACCCAGTGGCGTAGCTAGAAGTCATGGGGCCCCGGGGCAAACGTTTTTTGGGGGGCCTAATGAGTATGTTTAAGAATAAAAAATATCATGTTATAATAAAAAAAATGTTTATTGTCATAAAAACAAGAAGTAACACAAATTAAAGTAATGAAATAACAAAAGTCAAAAATTAAACAATAATAGAATTAAAAATCCCTTTTCTTGCTTATCCATTTGCAAATTCGTTGATAATATCATTTATATTAAGGTTTTGTAGTAGACCTAAGATAGTTTTTTATAAGTTTTAGCTTGTTAAATGATCTTTCAACAGTTGCAGTAGTTACAGGCAACTTAAAAAATAAAAGGAACATTAAGTAAACTTCACTTAAGTCGCTTTCAGGTACTCTATACTTACTTAAAATTATATTGAAATATTCCTCAATTGATAGATCATTCTTAAGGTCTGTTTTACAAACATTTAACAAATTGATATACTGAAATATTAAATTATTTAAATCAAATATTTCAGGATATTTGTTATAAATGGCTGTACATTTATTTTTAAAGGATGTTTGATCGCAACTTAATATAATTTTTGGAAGAAGTAAATCAAACAATTTATTAATTTTTTTCATGCTCCTAAATCTATTAGAAATCTGTGTCAGAACACGGTCCATAACAACATTAAAAACATTTATTTTAAATAAAATTTGAGTATTATTAAATCTATAATCACTTAAGAGTTCGTCAAAGTGTTTTTTAACTTTAGGTTGACGTTTTTGCCTGAATTCCGGTTGAATATACCATTTGTTAGCCAGTTCCGTAGCTTCAATCATTAAAATTTCATAAGAAGATCTTAATTCAGTAAGGTTCTTTTCTACTTGTTCTAAAACAGTCACAGATTCACTAAAATCAATATTTTTCTTTTGAAGGACCTTTGAGTTAACCTGGGTAAAGATTTTATACAACATTGTTGAAATAAATACAAATTCAAAGCAACACATTTGTTTTTTATTGGAAGAAGCTTCTTCTCTTTCTTTTTTTTTATGAGACTGTAACTCTAAAGATTTAATAATATCAAGATAACGAAGTTTGACAGCACTAATAGACAATATCGTTCCTGACCAACGAGTTGGATTTAATGTTTTTAAAGTTGTTTTGGATTCACTGGTAAAAGAAGCTAAAAGATCCCATCTATTAATACTTAAACCAAAAAAAGAATATATATTTTGCAATGTGGCAAAATATTACAACAATTTACTGCAACATTTATTACTAAATTTATGTTGTGATTTGCTCTTTTTATTTGAGCATTTACTCCATTATAAGCCCCACTCATTACACTGGCTCCATCGTAGCCTTGCCCATAACATTTTTCAATGGGAATATCTAGATTTTTTAGTATATTTAGAACTTCTTGAGTCATTCCTCCGGCAGAATGATCTTTTAACTGGAAAAACCCAAAAAAGTTTCTTTGATTTCAAACTTTTGAGATAGCAGATTTTTATCTCGAATTATGTGACACGTTCGAATGACTATACTTAATTGATCTATCATTGTGATATCTTGAGTTGTATCAAGAAGCAAAGAAAAAAATGTTGCGGAATTTATTTGTTTTCTTAATTAAAAAGTAAGTTTTTTTGAAAGGCAATCTATGAATTCATTTTGAATAGTTGGGCTAAGATATCGCATAGATCCAAAAGGCATTTCCACCACCTGTTTCATAGCATCGTCATAGTCTGACAAAAATTTCACTTGAGCCATAAAATTCGCACTAAAATCATCTTGACGTTCACGGTGCCCCCGAAATGACAAGGAACATTTTGCCAGAAGTAATGTAATTTTAAATAATCTTTGCAACACCATTTTCCAGAAGGATGCTTGAAATCTGACCTCTTCTTCTAGGTTCTTGTCAATGGCACGATTTTTTCTCCAAAGGTCGTGAACAGCGCAAGCTTCAATATGAGCTTTGCTTTTACTGTGCTCTTTAATGCGTGATGATAAATGTTTCCAATCTCTTAAGCCCGTACTCCAGTGACTGCACAATTTTGAGAAAAACCAACAAGATTCACGATAGGCTGCATCTAGTACAGTTGAATAGCACAGCTAAAGACGATTGACAGGGCCGTATTTTGTGGTAGAAAAATAATAACTCTCACTAAAACTGCGATCATTTTGGTTCGAATCCTTGGGAAATGGACCTTTAGGTCTGTTGGGTTCAAGACTAATAATAATCTTTTTATCTTCATCAGTAAGAGTTTTTGATAATTTAGTAATGAGAACAAACTGAAAAGTTGAAAACAATTTTTTTCATGTTAATCAAATGGGAAATTGAAATTTGCGATGCGGCACCTCAAAATATTAATATTTAAGAGCTGTAACTTTTACAGAAATTTTTTTCGTCATTTTATATAATTAAGAGAAAAAAAATAGTCGATATTTTTGAAACAGTCAATAGATCATTTTTAGTCTGTAAGAAACTTTTCGAATTTAGAGTTTCCGTAACATAAGACTTAAGGCTTAAGTCTTCACTATACTTTATAAATCACCTTATCAGAATTCTGTATAATTCCTTGCGGTTAAGTCTTAATCTGTCTTAAATGAAACTTAAGTCTTAAGTCTTACGTTACGGAAATTCTGCGGGCGTCTTTACTCAGCAAGGTAATGGACAAATGTACATTCACAAACAAAATTACGCACAAATCAAAATCGAGCCATTTATTCATTAAGTAATATAACTTATACTTACCTTTTTTTCTAATAGGTACCTTATTATAATGAGACACAATAGTCACAATACAAATATAGTAATGTTGTTTTACACCACGCCGGGCACCACGGCACGACTACGACACATATCAATATCACATAGGGCATGCTGGGGTAGTTAAAATCATCAAAACAGTAGATCGGGGAATCCCCAAAGACGAGACGTAATATTAAGGCGGTGGTGCCAAGCCCGTCGCGGTCCGACGGATTATAGCTACATACATTTAGGACCGCAAGCGTTTTCCTCAAATATGTAGCGTTCGTTATTGCTGATCGGCGCTTAAAAACAATTTTTTTGAGGCGCATGGCCGGTGCCCCCTATAAGCCGGGGCCCCGGGGCACTGCCCCGGTTTGCCCTATGATAGCTACGCCCCTGTCTACACCACTTCTCGCTCGTATTTCCTCACATCTTACTCTGTCTCTTAGAGTTTGGTTTGTTATTTTTCGTAAGACTTTCATTTCTGCTGTCTCCAGTACTCTTTGTGTTTTCGCCGTATCTACTCTTGTTTCCGCTGTTGTACGTCATTATCAGATAGGGGCTCCATATAATATAATCGAAATTGGCACTCCAGCCCTCAAGATCCTACGCCTCGCGACAGGGGTCTCTCTCAGTTGACATTAGCCGAATCAGAGATGCAACGACTTTGTTCACCTTATCAGAGGTGTGCCATAATTCTCGTGATTCCAGCCTTTCAAATCCACATCTCTCCGGGCCAGCCAATGAGCCTCATCGTAGGATACGTTCCAACGGTCTTCTATGGTTGTCTTCACCATCTTTTATCCTACCATAAGAGTCACCTAAGTAAAACGAATCTTCATCAGTGTGCGTTGCTGAAGGCATCCTTAACATCAAAGGTAATAATCTCCACAGCAGATCGTGTCGCTTGTTTGGTGTAGACAGTATAATCTCAAACATTGCATTGTTTGATTCTATTGTAACTTTCACTCTTTTCAGCATTGAATTTTTTATGCAAATTTTGTCGCCACCTGTTCGCCATGTCAACGACACATGCTGTTGCTATGGTAGATCAAATACGATTCTCTTTTGTCTGTTGATGAATAAGGTTCCGTCTGATTTGATTTAAGATACATTTAAATATCGCAGGCCAACAAGATTTTTATCAGGAAACCAGGTTATACCTTCCCGCAGGTTTTTGACGCGCTGAATGCGAATCCGTGGTCCAAACCTCTCAATTGGCTCTAGTTTCCTAGAAGTGTGAGTATTGTCTATATTTGAAATTTTGTATCATGATGAATTTTTTTTATAACCATAGACATTGCCTCAAAGTACAAGCCTTGTTCTTTCAAATAAAATCGAGTTTGCTTAAATACCTTTTATTTTTCGCTGACAGGGCATTTTGAAATTTTCATTTTTCTGAATTTCATTATATACTAAGTGACATATAAATCCGAACACCCAGTTTAAATGGTTTTATTTTAATAAAATTTTGTATAAGTACTTAATGAAGCATAATAAGTAAATGATAAAAATTTCAAAATGATTGCACTGCTTTAAAGCCCTTTGACCTTTAATAATGTGTGGATGCACCCTGATGTGCTACGCATTCTCCAACGCGCCTAGGCATGCTTCTGATCAGGTGGTCAATGTCCTCCTGTGGTATCTCATTCCAGGCTACTACCAACTCCTCTCGAAGTGCTTCTAGAGTCTGAGGAGGACGTTGCAAATTAAGCAATCTCCTACCCATCATATCCCACACGTGCTCAATTGGGGATAAGTCGGGAGATCTTGGTGGCCATGGTAACAATGTGACATCATTATGTTGAAAGAAGTCTATTGTGACTCTTGCAACATGTGGTCGGGCATTATCTTGTTGGAAAGTTGGATCTGCCAGGGTGTCAAGATAGGGTAAAATATGGGGTTCTAGAACTTCGTGGATATAACGCTGCGCGTTCATGTTACCTCTGATGAAGATTAAAGGTGACCTGGAACCATAAGCTATAGCACCCCAAACCATAACTCCAACAGTGTGATGAACATGTCTTTCAACAAAAAACTGTGGATTCCTCCTTTCACCTCGTCACCTTCTAACCCTGGCACGACCATCGTGCATACCTAAACAAAATCGAGACTCGTCACTAAAGACAATAATGTTCCATTCCTGATCCCAGAGTGACCGTTGCCTGCACCACTCAAGGCGATTACGTCGGTGTTCTCGAGTTAAAGGGAGGACCCAGTGTGGCCGGTATGAAAACAAGCCAAAACTTCTCATTCGTCGGTAAACACTTCGCATGCCAATAGGTCTTCCGTGTTCTGCAAACCATTCATTTGCAATGGACCTGGTAGTGGAGAAACGGTCCCTTAAGGCCAATAATCTTAGGCGGCGATCTTCACGGTCTGTTGTTCTACGGCGGCGTCCAGTGCCCCTTGCTCTTTGCGTACGGCCTTCTTGAAGCCATGCCTGACAACACCTAACCACAGTGTCTACACTTCTTTGCACTCTAACTGCAATTGTCCGAAAAGAAAGTCCAGCTTCCCGAAGTCCCACTATACGGCCCCTATCAAACTCACTAAGTTGACGAAATCGTACAGGTCTCCGTACTCTAGGCATCGTAACCGATCGTAAAGGATGTCAAGAACCAGAATCCGCCAATTTTTTGTTAGGACATGGGTTAGGAGGGTCGGCTCACTTTTATCTGCCTGTATTATATTAGGATTCGTTTTTTGTACATAGAAGCTTATTCCACAATATGAGTAGTAAGTAGTTTCACTCTAAAAAATTCCAGTATTCATAATAATTCTGGTAAATACCTTGTATTTTAGAATATACAATGCTCTAGGAATTGCTAGTCAACTTACACTCTAGAAGTGTTTACATGGAAGACAGATAAACAAAATGGACGGTTTTAAGCAGAAAGGAATCAGCCCACTAAATATGAAAAATCTAGATTTTAGGAAAATAATTTATTACAAGCATATATATCTTATAAATTGTATGATTCGGCTAGACAAACATGGGGGATTATAATTAACTGTTTCCACAGTGATATTAATCAAAATGCAAACACTTTCGGAGATAACATTGACATATCTTTCCAAAGCTTCAGCATTTTGCAGCACAATATTCTTCAGCTCACGCGATTCGAAACATTTCAATTAATGATTTTATTAATAGCTATTGCATCGTGCCGTCTCCTTGAAGGAAGTGTAAACCTTGTCATTTCTTAACAGAGGACTTAAAAAGTATAAATTATCGCCTCTGTTGTAGACAATAAACTTAATCGTACTGCGAAAAATTTCCCTCCGCCTTGACGACGCGACAGTCAGTAGAAGGATTAACAAAATTGTAATTGTCCTAGAAATAGTATTGCGCATATAAAATTATACAAACCTAGTATACAGGGTTCTGTATTCTGTAGATATAGGAAGAAAGACGATCTGCCAAGATTACAGCATTTAAAGCCATGTTATGTACAGTCGACCCTTGAGGGACAAGCGCTAATTGAGGGTTGGTCAGTCCTTGGGCGATGAACGATTCTTAGAACTTAAACTGGACATTTTAAATGTTCAGAAAACTCACAGAAAATTCTAAGCATTTTGACAATTTCAAAAAATCTGAAAATTTTAAAAATCAATATTTTTGAAAAAATTGACTTTTGAAAGATGTTTAAAGTTTTGAAATGCTTGAAAACCTTACCTCTGAAAATTTTAAAGATTTTGAAAACTTTTGGAAATTTGGAAATGAATATCTTGAAAACAGACAATTTTGAAAATTTCGAAAATTTAGAGAATTTTCGAAATTTTGAGAATCTTGAAAATTTTGAAAATTCGGAAAATTTCAACTATTTTGAGAAGTTTGAAAATCTTGGAGATATTAAACACTTTCAAAATGTTCAAAGTTCTGATATCATTGAAAACTATGGAACCTCTTGAATTTTTTGAAAATTCTTAAAAACGAAAATTTCGAAAACAGAAAATTCTGAAAAATTGAAAATTTTTAAAACTGGAAATTTTGAATGTTCAGAAAACTTCAAAAACTCTGAACATTTTTAAAATTTCAAAAAATCTGACAATTTTAAAAATTGAAATAAGGTACCCGGGGGTAATAAGGCCCACCAGATATTAAGGCCCAATGCTGGTTTACCCAAAGGAAAGCGCCTAAAATATTTATATCGCCATCTGTTAATAATATTTAGTATTACTGTTGCCGGAAATGTAATTTTGTTCTATGGTTATGAGCTTCCTGGCTTGTTCTATGGTGTCACGTTTCGCTGTGCTGTATTTTATAAGAATTTCGACCGGTAAGTAAGCAAATTAAATTGTTTTAATAATACGTAGATTTTTCATTATGTATGCATGATAATCTATGTATCTGATAGTTTCATTTTACGTAGCGTTTCTTTTTATGTTGGGTTTCTTTGTTGTTTAATAACCTCAAAATTAATTTTATTGTGCTACAGGTTATAAGGCCCGGGCCTTATTTTCTACAATGCATTGAAAAAGGCTTGGGCTTTATTTTCTGCCGCCATGAATACACGTATTCATTAGATTTATTTATTCTTTTACAGAAGATGGGTAAAAAAGCAGAGGGATAAGGGCAAATTGGGATGAAGAGATGATGAGAGAGGCATTAAATTATATTAACGACTGAAAATCTCGAATACCCAGACGAACACTTAGGAACCACATTAAATCACAAAGCGTGAAGAGAAAACTAGGTAGACAAACAATTTTGACCGATAATGAAGAGACTGACCTTGAGAATAAAATAATTCGGCTAGCCGATAAAGGTTTTCCGCTAACACCAAAAGCATTATGAAGGTCTGTGTTCAGGTATGTTGAGCAAAAGAAAATTAAGCATTGTTTCAATTAGGAAACTCGTCTCGCTGGTAGGGAGTGGGTAAGGACTTTTCTGAAAAATCATCCGAGAATATCAAAACGTCGATCTCAATTCATGAATCCAGCAAGAGCCCAAAAATTAAATCGTTTTATCGTAGAAGATGATTTCAAAAAACTAGGAGATTTGTTGGAGCGCACTCAGTTAAAAAATAAAGAAGCAAAAATTTATAATATGGACGAGAAGGGTTGCCGCTTGCGCTAATGCTCTCGGACATGCCATACCGCCTGTCATTCTTTTTAAGGGCAAGAGAATGAAGTCAACCTACTCAGATGGCTTACCGGCTGGCTCAAAAGTTATGATGACGCCTAAAGGGAGCATGACGATAGAAACGTTTGAGAGGTAAGTGGTAAGATCATTTCATTGAATACATGTCGCCTCCGCCAGTAATTTTAATTTTTGACGGGGCCAAATGCCATTTGGATATTAGCATTCCTGAGAAAGCAGAAGCTCATGAGATTCACTTATATTGTCTGCCGAGTAACACCACCCATGAGCTTCAGCCGATGGACAAAGCTATATTTCGAGCATTTGAAGCTTATTGGGACGATGAATTGTTAAAGATAAACATCCTACACGTGATTTAAACAAGGAAAGATTTTCTGAAGTTTTCACACCTACATGGCAGAAAGCAATGTCGATTGGAAATATTACAAGCGGCTTTCGAGCTACGGGAATATGCCCTTATGATAAGGATGTTCTTCCCATTGAAGCATTTGCCCCAAGTCTTGCAACTGAGAAACCTTACCAGGAGACACCGCCGCTGCCGATGATTCGGAATATGATTCAGATGACTACCTGCCTTTAGGTGAATTGCGTAAAAAATTAATCCCTTTGAATAATTCCCTCGCGGAAGTGTTACCAACACCAGATCTAGTCAAAAAAAATCTGCTCCAAGACGTAAAGCTATAAATTACAAAGCAGTTGAAGTCAAGCGATCCGTATTTTTAAAGGAGGTGGAGTCTCAACTTGATCCCGTTCCAGTCTTATCGAATACCGCTAAATCGCCATCTGAATCTGTGTCTTCCATTGCATCAAAAACAAAAGAACATAACGAAGAATGGCACTGTGTGATATTCTACGAAGAGTATGTAGCAGATATGAGACGATGTGCTTCTTGTGGTTTTTGGGTCCATGAGGATTGTGCTGGTTTGACTGCGGACGATACTGAAAATTTTTTGTGTCCAGACTGTATGCCTTAAGTATTAGATTTATACTTAATACGATATTTTATCTTTGATACTGTTTTTTTAGTGTGTTACATTTATTTTTTATTCTATCAGTATTTTGTTGAACTGTTATTTTTTTTATCTCTCATTCAAATCTCATTATATGTCGTTGCAGATATTAAGGCCCAAAGGGATATTTTTGATACTTATGTTTGGATATCATTATTTTAATATTTTCTTTTTATTTTTGATTTTTTTTGTGTTTTGTTTATTCGTTGGACTTGTTTTTTGTTCATTTAAATATGGGCCTTATTATATGCACTTGCAAGCTTTAAGGCCCAGAAGACAATTTTGTTCGCGTCTCGACATACATGTATAAGCATGATTATTTTGTGTTCAAACATTACCATTATGTTAGTTTATACCCTTTTCTATTTTTTATAATAATAAAAGTTTGAAAAAGTAAATTTCTCTCGTAGATATTAAATATAATTTCTTAGGTGGGCCTTATTACCCCCGGGTACCTTATTTGAAAAATTTGAAGGTTTGAGACTTTTGAAAAATCCTGAAAGTTTTTATAATTTTGGAAAGTTTGACAATTTGGTATAAATGCAAATGTTAAATCTCCACTTGATCATAATCACGACTGAGTTACTATTGATTTAAAATCCGGGGATTGATTAACCCCTCAATCGTCACTCACCCCTCAAGGGTCGACGATAAATGTGGACCTTAGGTCCCATTGAGCCACTTGTTAATAGCTAATAATTGTCATAATAACTAGTTATATAATTTCCAATTTACATGTATTTTATTAATTGGACTTTATAAATCTTCTTACTTTATTCATATTCAATCGATATAAATCATATGTTGCGAAAATAGTGAGACATACCTATATCTATAAATATTGTTGTTCATTTGATCGGAAAAATAAAGGGAACTTATATTTTAACCTTCTATCTAATGTTAAAAAATATAATAGTTCGATATTTATTTTACATAACAGTCGACATCAGCATCTAGGACCAGAATAGAAGAATCAAACGAGTCCGAATTCGATGGGTTTGCGGCGATTTCTTACAAGGTTCACATGACCACCTTCCAGCCTCACCATCAGATCAGCTCCATGACATAATAATATCGCTACGAGTATGTCATATTAGAGGCCTGCCATATTGGATTTAGGTTGACGTCGATTTACTTATTGTGCTTCGCTTATCCAACCTTTTCGTTTCGTACTCATCTCATCTATAGCTCTGCTTTCTGTTATAAGTAAAGTGATGGAGAGGTGCATAAATCGCGAGCTTCTGGACTACCTCGAACGTCAAAGCATGATTACGAGAAGCAGTATGGTCTCAGGCACCCACAGGGACTTCCTAGCTTACGTCACGCAATTGTGGAGTAAACTCATCCAGTCTTATAGTGAGGCCCATGTCGTTGCTCTTGACATCACGAAAGCGTTCGATCAGCTGTGGCACGCTGCCCTCTTAAGCAAACTTCCATCCTATGGTCTCCCAGAAAAGCTTTGCAGATGGGTGTCTGACTTTATCTCTGGCCGCAAGATATCCGTCGTAATTGACGGGTTCTCCTCTTCATCTCACAACGTCAACGCGGGTATTCCAAGAATCTGTCTTGGCTCCGACACTGTTTCTCTTACATTATCTACGACCTTCTTTCCTGTACGATCAACCCAATCCACAGCTTCGCTGATGACAGCACTCTACATGCAGGAATTCACAGTGACAAGCCGATCTCTGCCGCTGAGCTGGAAAAAAGAAGGCTAGCGACGACATCCTCGCTAACAAGAGACCTGGAGGCTATCGCTGCTTGGGGACGCAACATTCTTGTACAGTTCAATGCTTCCAAAACGCAGTACTGTACTTTGACGAACAAAAAGCGTCCTAGCGCTCATCCGGTTTCGATGGATGGCCGAGTTCTGTCAAAGCCATTCAGTTGGTCGGAGTCCAGATCACCGAGGACCTGATTTGGCACGAACACATCTCGTCAATAGCTGCAGCTGCTGGGAAAAAGCTAGGCTATTTGTTTAGGGCTACACGTCGCAGCAATTGGGCCTCTGCTACTCCACTACGTGGAAAATTTTGCGACAGGATTTGGGTGTATAACCTTATAAGATACAGCTGGTGCAAGAATTGAAGCCACACGACCTCCCACAAAGTTTCCAATTTGGTGAATTGGCGCTGGCAAAGTTGGAGGAAGATCCACATTTTTATCGAAAAATTGTGTTCAGCGACGAAGCTCATTTCTGGTTGAATGGGTACGTTAGCAAGCAAAATTGCCGCATCTGAAGTGAATACCAGCCAGAAGCATTGCAAGAGCTACCAATGCATCCCGAAAAAATCACTGTTTGGTGTGGATTATGGGCCGGTGGCATCATCGGGCCGTACTTCTTCAAAGACGACAATGGCCGGAACGTAACTGGGAATGGCAAGCGCTACCGTGCGATGATAACAAACTTTTTTTTGCCCAAAATGGAAGAGCTGGACTTGGCTGACATGTGGTTTCAACAAGACGGTGCCATATGCCACACCGCACACGAAACAATGGCCCTATTGAGAGGCGAGTTCGGTGAACAGTTTATCTCACGTTTGGGGCCCGTCAATTGGCCGCCTAGATCGTGTGATTTAACGCCGTTGGACTATTTCTTGTGGGGCCATCTTAAAGCTAATGTCTACAGGGATAAACCAGCAACGATTGACGCACTGGAAGCCAGTATTGAAGCATTTATTCGTGAGATACCGGCCGATATGTTGGAGAGAGTGTGCCAAAATTGGACCTTGCGCATGGGCCATCTAAAGCGGAGCCGCGGCCAGCATTTACATGAAATAATGTTTAAACATTAAATTATATCGACCGTTCTATCTACTCAAATAAAGATTTAATCGTTTTTTCAAATTTTTTGTGTTAAATGGCCGTTTTGCGGCGGCGGTCGCCATATTGGATTTATAATTACAGCGCTTTACTTGTATTTCTCTCATCAAGCCCTTTTACCTGATACCCGTATCATAGGGATTACTATGGAATGTCGAAGAGAGGCCCAATGGTGAACTAGTTAGCATTCTTCGCCTCTCCACCATTACTGCCATAGAAATGTCTTTTATATCACCTTGTATACAATTAATAATTCGTTATTTAGTGCAAGCTACTTTAGTGTACCGTCGTATATCAGCCTTATCTGAATACCTACATAAATATGGTGTCTTACTTTCTTTTGGCAATCTATCTATTTGTATTTAATTATAAATGAAGCGTTTCGATAGTTTTCAAAGAAGCAGTATTAGTGTCAACAAACAATACGAAAGATATTTTGCAACAGTTAGTAAAATACTGAACACTTTATTTACGCCGAAAGAGTTCCAAAAATAACTAATCTCAATCGGTGTTCGTCAATGAAATTTTCCGCTAACAATGTGCGGCTTTAATCTCAATAACCTTCTTGAAGAGTGTGTATAAATACATTTTATAGCAAGAGACAAACAATTTGCTTACGAAAAAAAATTTCGGTCATGTCGGCTGACTCAGTACACGAAAATACACATTTTCAGGAAACATCAAAAATTTGTTCGAAAAATTAGGAATATTCGCAAATGCTGTCTTCTTCATTTTTGATTGGACAATACTTAAATTTTCAGCTCTCTTGGTTATGTAAATCTATGTAAAACTGTGATGCCAGTTTTGGAAGAGACGTCCACAACTGCTGATTTTTTTTTCTTTTAATTCCTGGCGAGGAAACATTGTAATCGCAATAAACTTCGAAAATGGGATATGTAAGCGTACACAATATTTTGATCACTTTTCTACATGTGAGACAACCCTGTAAATGGTTTGAGTGACACTTGGAATGCTAAGAAAGGCACTGCTGGCAAACACATTTCAACAACCACTCACGACCCTGGTAAATTAGTTCATTATTAACATAGCGATAGACAGTGAGTTGTGCATGCCATGAGTCGCTAGAAGATGGAAGGTACTCAAAATGATTTCCCAAAGATACGCTTTATCTTTATCGACCCTATCTCGCCAAGAAAGGACGAAAGGACATCTCCCCTGTCGTGACGTCACTAAGTAAGTGGTTTTGAAATTATCCTGACGTCGTTTACGTACTACCCCCGTAGTAAAAGTGAAAAGGTACCGGGTAGTAAGCGATGTCTTTTAAGTTTTGCATATGGAAATAAAACGACACGGTAGGTAGTTTTAAATGACTTTATTGTTTTTCGAAGTATTCTCCACGAAGATTAATACACATCCGCATGCGCTTGAACCAATTTTCGAAGCACTTATTCCACTCGTTTACTGGCAGATCCAAAACGGCATTTTTGAATGCGTCAACTGCTTCGTCTGGTGACTGGAACCTTTGACCACGCAGTCTGCGTTTAATTTTCGGGAAAGTTAAGAAATCGTTAGGAATTAGATCGAGACTATATGGAGGATGGTCCAATAATTCCACGTTTTCTTCCATTAAATATTGCCTTGTTTTTTGGGCTGTGTGCGAGCTTGCATTGTCTTGGTGGAGGATGATTCTTCTTTCGGGGTTGATTTTTCGATGCTCGGTAATGACTTTTGGCAAACAAATGGTGGTAGTAGTATTAGTTCTTTGCTCATTAAGAGGAATTGTTGCAATATGACCCGCTTTTGATACAAATATCATGACCATCTTTTTCGAAACACTTCGAGAACGGATGACTTTTGTTTTCTTTTCTTCACCTTGGAACACCCAAACAGCCGACTGTCATTTATGTTCTGGTTCATAACAGTAAATCCACGATTCATCACCACTAACAATGCTTCACTCATTTTTTGAGTTTCCGGAATTTTTTTACACCAATTAACCCTGGCTGCTTTCTGCACTTCAGTAACAGGTGGGGTATCCAACGAGAAACTAATTTTCTTACTCCTAATTCTTCATGTAAAATTTTTTGAATCGAGGTCTTTGAGATCTTCAAGGACGTCTCACTCTCGCGATATGTCACATGTCTATTTTCAATGATGAGTTTGCGCATAGCATCGACGTTTTCCTGGGTGACTGCCGCTTTTGGTGCACCCACCCTGGGATCGTCGTTAAGACTCACTCGACCACGTTTGAATTCTCCATACCAACGGGAAATTGTCTACTGATGTGGCGCTTCGTTGCCGAAAACAGACAGTAACTCAGGAAGGCATTCTTGTTGCGATAATTGTCTCTGAAAGTTGTAATAAATTACGGCGCGAAAATGTTCTCGGTTGAATTTCATTTTTCTAATGACTTGGTGACACTTAAAAATTCACTCTAGTGAGAACTTTGAATTTAAGTTTACTAAAGAGTGAGGTTAAGATTCAGTACTGTGTACAATGTTTCATTTTTGGTCACGACTTGTGAATCACCCTGTATAACTCGGAGACTACCGCTCGGATTTTGATGAAGTTTTGGCAAATGATTACTTCTGTGCCAAGGATGAAAAATCTTTATCATTTTTGAAAATCAATAATCAAAATTCGTTTTTTCACATTCGGGAGGTTCTTGGTTATTTTTATGAATCACGTTGTAAGGGTTGAAAACTGGAGGTTGGGCGTTGGAGAGTATTGTCAGTGAAACATGTTCTATCATGCACTTGAATATAAACTACCGCATTTTCTTCAGTTCAACAAGTACTACAAATCTGCCCATGAAATTAAAGTCAAGGAAAATCATAAGGAAAATCTATGTCCGGGATCGTAAAACCCGTAGCAATATTAGCATTTTTTATCAATATCACTCATGCAGAACATAAGGATATCTATGACTTCCCACTGATTGGTTCATTCACACTTTATTACACACTAATAACTCAGTTAATTAATAATACATGTCGTAAAAATATTTATAGTAGTACTACGATTCTTTGGATATTCGTAGTTCCATCTGGTCATTCGAATAGATTAAGGTTACCGATCAGTATGAGTCACTTTAAGTGTTATGTATGTCGTAATAAGTTCCTTTACCAAATATTCCCATAGACCAGTTTATCTGAGCTGCAATTGAATTCCATTCAAAAGGATTATTGGTTCGAACTGAGAAGTGTTTGCCTATACGTCAGTTAGGCGGGGATTACGTTTATAACCGCTAATATCGGTATTACGTATCTTGAAAAGTGATATTACGATATTTGACATTTTTTTTGACTTTGAAGTTGAGTCATTAATTTTCAGATAATGATTCTAGAAGGAAGATAAACCAAAATATGTGTGTAAAAATAAAAAAAAAAAAAAAAAATGTTACCTTGTTTTATAAAGTATCCTACCGAGAAGTATTTCAGTGCGGACCTGTATTTGATCGTGAGGTCTTGGAGCACCGGCATGCCGTCACCTGATTTACGAGCCCGTTGTGCTACATTAACAAAGGCACGAGGGGTTGGTTGCACTCGATTGGGAAACCGATCCGCATAAACATGTGCCATTTTTTATTTCGTTTGAGCCACGCAACAGACACCACTATTCACTCACACGTTACCGACTGACACTGACTGTATACAAATGAATAAAATAATTGTAAAAACATCGTTCCAAATTCTTTCGCTTTTTTGTTTCCGATGCGATGAACCGATAAGGCGGATTATATCCGTTGTCGCCAAACACGAGCACATAATATTATTATTGAGACAGGGCGGTACTCAAACTTCCAAAGGGCTATAACTTTGTTACTCTAATTTTACCAGAAAAATGGTAAAGGAAAAAACATTTCTTTTGATCAGATCTACTCACTGTTAAAATAAATGACTCAACTTCGAAGTCACCCTGTATAAGTTTTTCTACAAGACGTCAACTTAGCACTAGCTGTTGTACCCCTGATGTGTACTTGTTACGTAGCTGTACGTGTTGCCTAAACGTAATGATGCTTCAGCTACCAATGATTGGCTCTGATGTAGTGTAAGATCTGCTTCAGAGATGGCGCATTATTGGAGGGCTAAGCTGTAAGTTGTTACTATAGCTGGAAGCAAAAGGCAGTGCATAAGTGCATAGTGAGGATTTGTGTGCTGATAATTTGTGTTTGGTTTCTTGTCTTAAATACACGTACTTGAGGTGTATGCTAAAAATTAGTATCGCATCCGCTTTTTCTAATTCAACCTGGAAATTGACTATGCAAATTTGCTGAATTACGAAAAAGAAAGCGTTAAGAAAAGAAAATCCCTGGTTGGTGAAGTATATTAAAACTAACAGGTGAGAAAATATGGTACATACAGGAATATTTATGAAACGTAAAAAAGTTATTACATATTTTTAATTTCCATTTACAAAATGTGATGCGTCATTCCTAATTTTTCTGTGATGCGGCTTAATTACGAGATAAAGATTTTTCATCCTTGGCATAGAAGTAATCATTTGCCAAAATTTCATCAAAATCCGAGCGGTAGTCTCCGAGTTATACAGGGTGATTCACAAGTCGTGACCAAAAATGAAACATCATACACAGGATGTTTTTTTATTTTTAAACTTCAGTACCCCGTATCTCTTTAATGAAGCCCTCGATGCAAAAATGTTACATAGAAGACCCCCTTGAAATGCCGTGCTGTGTATGATGTTTCATTTTCATCATCACGACTTGTGAATCACCCTGTATATCGACCAAGGATTAGCCGACAGACAAACCGACAGACAGATAGTCATAACGACGGAAATGAGAGACACGTTTTCGTGAATCAAAACACAATATCTATAGGATCAGCAGATGATAGACTGATAAACATGAGAAGACAACTATCCCACCGTACACGCTTACGAGGTATGTCTTTTAAGTTTTGCATATAGAAACATAGTAGGCCGCGCGGATCGAACGTCAGTTCTGAATCTTAACCTCACTTTAGTAAACTTAAATTCAAAGTTTCACATCAATACGTGCGCTGTTCTCACTACAGTGAATTTTTAAGTATCACCAAGTCAGAAAAATGGAACTCAACCGAGAACATTTTCGCGCCATAATTTATTACAACTTTCAGAGACAATTATCGCAACAAGAATGCCTTGCTGAGTTACTGTCTGTTTTCGGCAACGAAGCGCCACATCAGTCGACAATTTCCCGTTGGTATGGAGAATTCAAACGTGGACGGGTGAGTCTTAGCGACGATCCCAGGGGGGGGTGCACCAAAAACGGCAGTCAGCCAGGAAAACGTCGATGCTGTGCGCAAACTCATCATTGAAGATAGACATGTGACATATCGCGAGATTGAGGCGTCCTTGAAGATCTCAAAGACCTCAATTCAAAAAATTTTACATAAAGAATTAGGAGTAAGAAAATTAGTTTCTCGTTGGATACACCACCTGTTGAATGAAGAGCAGAAAGCAGCCAGGGTTAATGGGTGTCAAAAAACGCTTGACTGTTTCAATTCCAGAAACTCAAAAAATGTGTACAGCATTGTTAGTGGTGATGAATCGTGGATTTACTGTTATGAACCAGAAAATAAACGACAGTCGGCTGTTTGGGTGTTCCAAGTTGAAGAAAAGCCAACAAAAGTCATCCGTACTCGAAGTGTTTCGAAAACGATGGTCGTGATATTTGTATTAAAAGCGGGTCATATTGCAACAATTCATCTTAATGAGCAAAGAACTAATACTACTACCACCAGTTGTTTGCCAAAAGTCATGACCGAGCTTCGAAAAATCAACCCCGAAAGAAGAATCATCCTCCACCAAGACAATGCAAGCTCGCACACAGCCCAAAAAACAAGGCAGTATTTAACGGAAGAAAACGTGGAAATATTGGACCATCCTCCATATAGTCCCAATGTAAGTCCTAACGATATCTTTACTTTCCCGAAAATTAAAAACAGACTGCGTGGTCAAAGGTTCCAGTCACCAGAAGAAGCAGTTGACGCACTCAAAAATGCCGTTTTGGATTTGCCAGCAAATCAGTGGAATAAGTGCTTCGAAAATTGGTTCGAGCGCATGCAGATGTGTATTAATCTTCGTGGAGAATACTTCGAAAAACAATAAAGTCATTTAAAACTACCTACCGTGTTGTTTTATTTCCATATGCAAAACTTAAAAGTCATCCCTCGTACATTCAACGCCGGTGCAGTGCTGATTTCCCATAATGCATCTCAAAGTTTGTGAAAACGCAAACAAAAAACGGGGAAAATCGTAATGTATAACTATGAACCTAACCTCTCTTCAGGAAGGACAACACAAATAAGGTCTGGCACAGCTAATAGATATACGAGGAGGTACCCAAAAATAGCCGGAATAGCATTGCAGTGGGCGGAGCTTGTGTAGTACACATTTCTGTCCCTAGAGGCGTACAGCGCAATTCATTACCAGCTCAGTGCCACCTGAGTTGTCGATCTGGCTTGTTTAGTTCCTATGTAGTCATTATTTTTACTATACTACAACTATTTAAAACTGTAATGACTCATACGCATGATCAAGACGTGATCAGAGCTCGATCCCGGCTTCCTTTCAGTACAGCCGTATAGCGTACGACATATGTCGTTTCTGTGGCTTTGCGGTGGTCAACAGCACAGACAGAGATGGAAATAATGGCTGATTGTTCTCCGCCGGTAGAACCAATGAAATCAAAGACGCGCCTCGACCGGCAGACTCATAGGCGTCGGCAACGCATTGGAACGTGTTTCGTTGAGCGATCGCATATTGTGTGTTTTTATAAGAATTGTTGTGTGATTGTTATTGTTGTGGTCTCTGTGGTTACTGTTTTGGTTATACTTAACCATAGAGAGTACAAATGGCACGAGTGGAAGTACTGAAAGCCAGGGAACAAGTAGACGGCTTCGTAAAGCACTGAAGAGGGACGCGAAAGAAATTGTGCTCAACGTGTTCAATTATCTGAACAGAACTATGTCGCAGGGAGATGCACTTGCGCGTTGTGAAAGTATGACAGGCGTTCCAGAGTGGACCATTTGCAGGGTGGTGCATGAAAAGAAGAAAACTGGAGCTACTACTGACAAGGAAAATGAAATTATACCCCAAATGAGCGTCGAGGTAATGAGGAAATCCCTGCACGAAATTCATTTTCGTTACGAAACGCGTAATCGGAAGTCAGTATTGGCCTGGCGTCGAAAATACCTACGCGAAATGATTGAATATAGGCGACAAAGCAGAAAAATCTATTATTTGGACGAGACATGGGTAAATGCAGGTCACACAGTTAAAAAAACCTGGATAGACAAAAACGTAGTGAGTAACCGACAAGCAAGCATTGAAGGTTTGTCAACAGGTCTTCGTGGACCGTCAGGGAAAGGTCAAAGATTGATCGTAACTCATATTGGTAGCGATAGTGGCTTTTTAGAAGAGTGTGACTTAATTTTCGTCTCTAAGAAAGGAGGTGATTACCATGACGAAATGAATGCCACCTGCTTCGAGAGCTGGTTTCAAGGGGTGCTTCAGCGAGTTGAGGCCAACTCTGTGATCGTCATGGATAATGCTTCCTACCATAGTCATCGAGCCGAACGTGTACCGACTATGGGATCTCGAAAAAGTGACATGCAGCAATGGTTGCGCGAAAAAGGAATCCCGTTTGACGATTCATGTATGAAAGCGGAATTGTATGAAAAAATTAAACAGCACAAACCTGCGAACATTAGTTACGTGACTGATGAGATGGCCCGTCAATGTGGTGTCACTGTGCTGCGGTTACCGCCCTACCACTGTGAACTGAACCCAATAGAGCTCATCTGGGCTCAAGTGAAGGGTTATATTGCGCGCCATAACACAACCTTCAAATTACCAGACGTTAAGGTTTCACTAGAGACTTCCATACAGCTAGTAACGCCCGAAGCTTGGCAGAATGCTATCCGTCATGTTGTGAAGGAAGAAACAAAAATGTGGCAGCTTGACCACCACATCGACACCATCATAGAGCCAGTTATAGTCAATTTTAATGAGGAAAGCGATAGCGACAGTTTATTACTGTCAGATGTAAGTGGAAGCGACGATGAATAAAGGTAATTCCCAAATTTTTGAATTACAATATGTTTCAAACCACTCTTTATTAAGCATGTGACAAATCTAGTTCACCCATGTTAAACATTCATACCCCGCCTATGAACAGCCGACTACTGGTAGTTAAGTGATGTTCACGCGAACATCGATGAGTCATTACAGTTTTAGATAGTTACAGTATAGAGCTGTTTCGCGCTTGTTTCGTTTTTTACTATGACAAGCCCCAGTGAGCAACGTGGAGCTATGAAATTTTGCTTTCTAATTGGTAAAAATGCTGCTGAAACTGTCTTAATGTTGAAAATAGCTTACAAAGATGATGCTGTGGGAAAACGCAGGTGTACGAGTGGTTTGCTCGATTTAAAAATGGCGACATGTCGGTTGATGACAAACCTCGCTCTGGACGTCCATCAACTGCCCGAATCGACGGATATATTGAAAAAAATCGAGAGTTTGTGCTCGGCAAAAAGATCCGATTTGTGGCCTCCTTGATTTTCATATCATTCATATTATTTTCTCTCCTGAGGCTATGTTTTCTTTTTGAATTGTCAGAAATTTCAGGCTAATATAACAGACGACATAAATCAAAAGCATGAATTTGATGCAAATAAGTATTTGTAACATAACCTCAAAATAGAGCGCTGACACGGACAGTAAAAAACTATGAAAATCAAGAAGGACATAATGGCGTCCCACAATTGTAGGAACGACTGACAATACGGCGCTAAGGAAAAGGCTATTTTGGAATCCGTTATTAAAATCATCAAACTCACTGATCAGATAATACAATATTCACAATATGCAAGAAATCTTAGGTTCAAGTAACATGTCGATAATATCAGCAAAGCTTGATATCTTAGGTTAAGACTACTGTATGCTAGTCAATCAATATTGAATACATTTATGGATAAAAAATTATATGAATCTTCCATCTTATCAAAAATTTCTTACTGCAATGTTATTTATTTCGCTTGTCTTGATCAAGTTAACAAAAATAGGTTACAAAAAATACAAAATTTGTTCTGTCGATATGTAAACAATCTAAGAAAGTTTGATCATGTAATATCGTCGATGATGTGGTTAAACACAATCCTTCGAATTCAGTTTGGTTACATTGACAATTAATGTCTCAAAGTCTTGTATTATAGAATATCTTTTAGAAAAACTATTTACTGGTCGTGTTATATACGAGGGTGGTCTAAATAGTTTCTGACCTGCACGTGAAGATGGCAGCACTCTAAAATCTAGCGAATTTCGTTGTTTATCTGTTGACTCACCAAAGTTTCAGTGTGAGATGCTGTGAGTGTTTTTGTTAAAAATGGACAAAATCCGTCATTAAATATTTGTTTTTGAAAGGCAATACGCCTACGCAAATCAAAGATGAGTTGGATTCTGTGTATGGGAACTTTGCACCATCATTTACCACAGTGAAATTTTGGGCAGCTGAATTTAAACGTGACCGTAAGAGCTTGAGAGACGATGAACGTTCGGGACGTTCAAAAACTGCAACTTCCGACGAAAACAGTTCACAAAATGGTGCTAGACGACCGGCGAATTAAAGTGAGAGAGGTGGCAGAGGTTATGAGTATGTCAAAAGAACGTTATTGTCAAATATTAAGTCAACATTTAGGCATGAGAAAGCTGTCCGCGCGTTGGGTACAGCGTTTGCTCACGTTCTGTGTTGTGAACATTTCCAACGCTTTGTTGACGCGATTTTGGTACAATAAATCCAAGTTTTGGTACCGATTAAATACTGTAGATGAAACTTGGATACAAAATTATATGACCGAAATAAAAACACAGTCCAAACAGTGAACTTAAAAGCGGGAACCGGCTAAAAAAGCAAAAACTGTTTGTTTCGGCCGGGAAAGTGATAATGACTGTTTTTTTGGGATAGAAAAAACCATAACAAGAGCATACTCGCATCATTACTTGACAAGCTGAAGGCAGAGCTTGAGGAAAAACGGCCACATTTGCAGAAAAAGAAAATCATTTTTCCTTTCAACAGATATGCACTAAAAATATGTATTTCTCATAGATATATTTTAACTTTTAACAGTTTACTTAGAATTAGGTTAGGTTAGTTTCTAGAATCAGGTTAAGTAGACTGGCCTTAGGCCAGACATTACCTTTTGTACGTGTAGTAAAATAAAGACGTTATTATCATTATCGTTATTATTATTATTGATATTTCCTCTTGTCACTATATTTACGTACGTATTTGTTATCTCGGTCAGAGAATTATCTGAATTAACGATTGTATTTCAGTTTTGTCGAAGGCATCACAGAATAATTCTGAATCACACCTGGATCATTTTTTTAATAGTTTTAAAAATAGTAATGATCGCATTGTACGTAATAATAGATGTTTATGTGGTACAAGAAATCGTAATTTCTCACAAAAGTAACTGGAAAAAAATAAAAAAATATATGTGGACAGACGTTAGTAATGTGTTTTTGAAACTTGCGTAATTGATTATGGTCACAAATCAAACTACGAGACATTTTTGTAAATTGTAACGAAACTCTCGTTATTATTCAAGTGTTTACCAGCTGTGCATTTATAGAACTTATGTTAAGTACCTTATCTAGTGAAAAAAACAATTATAGCTTTAGTTTTCTAGTGGTTAAATTATACCGTATAAGTTGTTTGCACAAGTGAAATTATATGCTGGTATTACTATTTATTTGTGTCACACTCTCATCAAGTATGGCTTCACTGCAATGTTCCCAGGTCCACCGATTTTTCGAAAAATCTACCGAATTTATTCTTTTCTATCGAACTACCGATTTTAATGCTAATACAGTGTGAGTCTTCATAAAGTGCACATATCAAAATCAGGGAAACTACACTCTATTTCATCGACGGATAAATCATCAAAAAAACATGAATTTGATTTTTTATGAATATATGAATATTTTAAAATTTTTAGTAGCAGCTTCTAACCATATTGAAATAACTCGTTACAACTTTTAAACTAAATGTCCTATCATATTGGAATACATTTTGTAGTGATTGCTGGTAAAAGGACGTGCCTGAAAAGTGAAGAATTCCAGGAAAAGTAGTGACATCCATTTAGAATAAAGAAAATTTTGATGAAAATCTGTTTTCCTTCATTTTTACAATAATTTCAAATTTTCTATAAATATCGTCCCTTGTACCCTACCTTTTTTTATTTGTAAGTTATTCTACATGTTATCAGCTTTATAAAAGTAAAAATTGCACGTTTATTACTCAAATGTAACAGTTTCTATGAGTGTTTATAAAAAAGCCCATGCGCATCGTCTTGCTAGGCACGATTGTTTATCATGTAGATACCTTTTTTTGGTGATTCAATGTAGAGTCGCGCGGGCTGAAGTACGAGTGGGGAGGCGGGCCCAGTTGAAAAACAATTTAATGTTGGGCAGTTAGGCAGCTATTTGTGTTTCTCCTGCCAACTTTATCAGTTTCGTTTGCTACATATCACGCTTTCGGCATACATGGCCGATATCCATTATTATTATGGAATGTACCGAGGGAGTGCTAGAGCTGCTTGGACAGCTTATCTAGCTGCATTTCCAAATCGACGCCCTGTTCCATCAGCCCGTAACTTCCAAGAAGTACATAGAAGACTGGCTAACACTGGACTTGGTTTGCCTCGAGATCGCCGTGAACCAGGTGTTATTATTCATGTTGCTATCGAAGAAGCCATTTTGGATGATTTGTTTGCTGACCCGACTACTAGTACGAGACGTTTGGCGTTACGTCATGGCGTATCCCAGAAATCGGTTTGGCGCATCTTGAGGAAAGCAGGGTTGCATCCATACCATTATCAAAGGGTGCAGCACTTGCATGAAGATGTGGATTGGCGTCCAAGGTGCGTTATGTCTACATGGATTTTAATAAAAACAAGAGACAATCCTGAATTCCCGAAAACAATTCTGTGAATCTCAATTCACGAGAGACGGCAGCGTGAACTGTCGTAATTTACATAAGTGGTGTCCAAAAGACGAAAACCCTAGGCTGAAAAGAGCTTCAACATTTCAAGTGAAATTTTCTGTAAATGTGTGGGCCGCACTGATTGACAACTTTTTGATTGGTCCAATAATACTCTCGAGGACATTAAACAGAGAGAGATTTCTGAAGCTTTTGCGGACTGAACTGCGCTTGCTGTTGGAAGAAGTGCCGCTGCAAACCCGTCGAAGAATGATGCTTCAAATGGATGGATGTCCTGCCCATTACTCGCTAAATGTCAGGTCTTTTCTTAATGAAAATTATCGGTCGACAAGGACCTGTCGGGTGGCCGGCGCGTTCCCCTGATCTCGCACCTCTCGACTATTTTTTATGGGGGACAATGAAACAAAGGGTGTACAGCAGTTCCATAAACAGCGAAGCGGAACTTGAAGAAAGAGTTTTGCGTGCTGCAAACGAAATCAAAAATCATCCCGAGATGATTCGTAGGGCAACTCATCAAATTTCACTTCGCGCTACAATGTGTTTGCAGCAACGAGGTGGCCATTTTGAACATTTGATGCATTAAGCCAAAATGATTATCCTATAGACAAGTCTATTTGATTTTATTTGTTAAAGATAATGAATGATTCATGTAGGTTAAAGCATCCCACAAACCGGCGCGAAATAATCGCGGCGAAGTATTCGCAACGAAATTCAGAGCGAAATTCGCAATCTGTATCGGCTGTTTATTCATACCAAAGCGTCTTATTCGCTCCGCGAACGTGAAGGTTTCGACAGGTTGCGTACATTTTATTTTTGCCTTTTGCAATGAGCTCGTCTTCAGAAGAAGAGGAGGCACTTCTATTTCTTGCTTTAGAAGAGGAACAAAATGCACGGTAAGTTATGTTTATTTAACGCCATTTGATAGTTGGGTATGTATTAAGTTTAACGAAGTACATAAAACAAATATTTTCAATTTTGTTTAGGAAACGAAGGAAGTGGGTACATGATATTAACTTGGAACGAAATAAATTTGGGGAATACCATACCTTGATGCCACAACTTCGGCTGGATGAACAGCGCTTTTACGTATATTTTAGAATGACTCCAGAGTGTTTCGATGAAATATTGAACTTGGTGAAAGATGAAATACGAAAATCTGACACAAATTATCGTGAAGCTACTTTGCCAGAAGAACGACTTGCTATTACACTCACGTAAAAAAATTATATGTATTAAAATTAGTAGGCTTATCGAATACGAAAACTTCAGGGATCGTGAAATAAATATTTTATTGTAATAATTGGACCACATGTTGCCACTAGGATTAAATGTTGCTAAATAATTCGAGGCAGAATTTGCCTCCTCTGTTGGGTATATTATTGGAGTAAACCCAGTGCCGCTTGGGAAGGACGACATACTACTATCATACATACTTGCAGAATTCTGGGTAGACGCTGAAGACATTTCTTCAATATGTTCAAATTCTTCGTGCGCTATTAATTCGGCTATTTTTAGTTTTATTCGGGCTTGACGCTTTAAGGGAAGTGTTTTCACAGTCTGTGCATGTGCCAAGAAAAGTGAATCAATGGCCTCGTGCTCTTTTTTAGGTTTTTTACCTTCAAAATAATTAATGAGCTGTTGTACAGACGAAGATGGTGGTTTATAGCGTTTTCTGCTCGTTTTATATTTTGGTGTAGTTGCAGTCTGCGGAATGGTGTGCCCTGGAGTAGTCACTGCTGTAGTGTTCAATGAAGAAGGTGGTGCTGTCTGTGTTGCCGAGGCGTTCTGTGCATCTTCTGCATCTACATCAGCATTTTCATCTTCTCCATGGCCGCGGTCTTCCAAATGTTCGGTTTCTACATTTCTAGCCCTTTCCTGATATATATTGGAGTTAAATTCGGCAGTCTCATAATGTATGACGTCAATATCTTTCACATTAGACGACGTTTTGGCAAATGCCAAAAAAGGACGGAAAAATTCCATGTAGTCAGCCCACTGCCATTTTTTTATGTTGCCCACTGCTTGGCCGGTCTTTGGTTTGGTAGATTTTATATATTTTGCAAATGTGTCTCTGATATTCTTCCACCTTTTTTTTACTTCATCACCTAAAAACGATTTTTTTATAGATTCCTTGCCACTGGTGACACCTTCTATACCATTGGGCATAGCTTTCGAGTTGGCTTTACAACAGTGAGTGCAATCGTAACCGAAGTCTGTGAAGTGATATGCAGACATATGGAGCATATATATTTACCAGAACCAACAGAGAATATATGGAAAAAATGTGCTGAAGAATTTGAAAATAGATGGGGATTTCCCATTTGCATTGGCAGCGTGGACGGTAAACATGTAACAATCAAGAGACCTAACAACAGTGGCTCCAATTACTGGTGCTATTTACATAAATATTCAATAGTACTTATGGCCATTGTTGGCCCGGACTATAAATTTATATGTGTTGATATTGGTGGTTTCGGAAAAAATAGTGATGGGGGTATTTTCGAAACATCAAACATGGGAAAACGATTTGAACAAAATTTAATGAGTGTCCCTGCACCTAGATTTCTCCCTGGGCAAAATGAAATCTGCTCGTACATCTTAATTGGTGATGAAGCATTTGCTTTAAAACCATACCTTATGAGACCATTTCCTTATAAGCAGACTTTAACAGACGTCAGAAAAGAGAAATACAATGTAAAACTTTGTCGAGCTAGAAGGGTCGTTTAAAATGCGTTTGGTATTTTGTCTCAAAAATGGCGAATATTTTACAGGCCATTAGAAACTAAAGTAGATACTACTATTCTAATTGTACGTACGGCATGTGTTTTACACAATTTTTTACGAAGTAAAAGTGGCGATGACAAATATTTTCAATTCTTAGATCCCCCAGAACCCGTGCTTGGAGCTTTTACAAATGATCCTCGGCGGGCAGCAAGGCTAGCATTTTCTACTCGTGGCAAATTCGTAAATTATTTTAATTCTGATATGCCTATGCCCAATATATAGAATGTTTGTTTTCACATTTGTGTAGACTGTAAATTATTTAACAAGTTAATAAAAAATATTAGGTACATACTATTTGTATTTAATTCTTTTCCTATTTCCATCCAAATCTTGTCTTTCTTTCTCACATTCCTGTATTCATCGTTCGACCAATCATACAAACAAGGATACTTTTTCACTATTTCTAACAATAATTCCGTTTTTGCCATTGCGAATTTTTGAAGGAAGTAGTGGAGCCTCATCTTATCCCATACCTAAACACCATCCAAAACCCGCAAGACAATGCCCGACCGTATGTTACCAGAGCATTGTTAGCCATCATGGATCAACATCGCATCAACAGTTTACCTTGCCCCCCACGATCGCCCGACCTATTTCCAATTGAACATGTCTGGGACGTGATAGGTCGCAGGCTCTTGCATTTGCAACACCCTCCACAGACTTTAGCAGCTCTTACTGATGAAGTTGCAGTAGCCTGAAATGAGATACCCCAACAGGACATCGAACACCTTATCAGCATGACGCCCAGGTCTGTCAATGAGTGTACAAGCAATTTACTAGTAAGGGACACTGAACATATATGCTAAAAACTATTAAAATCGGATAAACATACGTAGGTGTTTACTCAGTATATAATTCTGATATAGAAAAATACAGCATATTACCTCACCCAGATGACATTCGCAGAGCAACGAATCTTGTTCCCGAAGTGAGAAATGCTCTTCATGAATTCCGTAATGAGCAATGGAGCGACTTTCTGTCGGGGATGCTTGACTCAACTATTACTGTCTCGAAAGTTGCAAAGTCGCTCAGAAACGGAAAGCGAGAACAACTCCTGCACCTCCACGGTCCTAGGGGCATAGCCTGTAGGACAGAAGAGAAGGTCGAGGTTTTCGCTGATGCAATGGAAAGTCAGTTCTCTCCCAACTATGACCTTGATAATGACCTCGCGAGGAGCAACATATTGTAAGATCCGTCAGGAGAAATTTTAGGGCCAACGGCGTCAGTGGCAGTAGTGCCTCCCTTAGTGATTTTAGAAGATTCCTTAACTGAAGAGCTGCATGGCACATCAGCGGACTCTCCTGAGACTCCGCATTGCACACCAGCAGAGCTTCAAGGTCATATCAAAGACCTCAAGGTGCGTAAAGCACCTGGAGAGGATCGAATCACTAATAAGGCGCTGAAGCCGCTTTCGCGGAGGTCTTTAACTTATCTCGTGGCAATAATCAATGCCATGCTAAGGACCCAGTACTTCCCAGTGGCGTGGAAGACCGCTGATGTCATAATGATTCCAAAGAAGGTGGGTTCGATATTCCCCCAGGATTACCGCCCCATTAGTCTACTGTCAGCTCCGTCTAAGCTCGCTGAAAAGGCGATTCTACGTCACCTTGAACACAATGACTACAATGTGATTCCTTACGTGCAATTTGGCTTCCGGTCTGAGCATAGTACGAAGCTAAAGGCCATTAGGCTTGTTGAACGAGTAACCAGGGGGTAACACCCGTAACGAAAGTAATGGCATCTTGATTCTGGATGTCTCAAAGGCATTTGACAAGGTGTGGCACAAGAGCCTCCTATACAAATTGGCTTCCCCTTCTGGCTCCTAAAGCTTTTGAAATCCTTCCTCGAGGATAGAAAATTTCGGATCAAAATTAATAACGTTCTGTCCACAACATGGCCCATCAAAGCCGATGTCCCTCAGGGTTCGGTTCTTGGACCAGTCCTTTATTCACTTTATATTCATGACGTCTCTTGCCTCAGCAACTGTGAAATCTAACTCTATGCTGATGACACTGCAAAGTGCAGTGGACGAGGTATTTGAATGGGTAAATCGGTGGCTGATCGAAATTAATCATTCGAAATCGCAGGCAATCTATTGTACTACAAAACGTAGCGGCGCCCCGTCTGAGGTTTCAGTGAATGGAGCTCGGGTACCATGGGAAAGTTCTGCTAAGTATCTCGGTGTCACTCTTGATAAGGGTATGATCTGGCAGAAGCACACTGAATCCTTAAAAACTAAATTCCAACTCTCGTTTCGGCAGCTCTACCCTATGCTATCTAGAACATCAAAATTAAGTTTGATCAACAAAGTTCGGCTATACAAGATGGTTATTAGACCAGCGATCACTTACGCAAGTGCGGCTTGGTGTTTTCTCGCCAAAACGCATTTGCGTAGCCTGCAGGTTTTGCAGAACAGAACCTTGCGTACAATCACCAACACCCCATGGTATGTTTCCAACGAGACGCTTCACAGAGACCTTGACATCCCTTACCTAAGGGACTACATCAAACAACAAGCGCAGCTATGTTATAGTCAAGCGGAATCGCATAGCAACCCTTTGTTAAGCGAGTCAGTAGACTGCACAGTCGAGCAAGTTCGCAAGCACACAAGGCCGCGACTCGCACTGCGAACAAAATTAAATCGTGCGACTTTAGGTCCAACCAATTATAATTTTTCTTCAACAACCAATCTCAAAATTAGTTTTAGGATCAATTAGAATTACCGAATACTAATTAGCAATGCCAAGGCACCCCTCAAATTGAGACACTTCTTTTTTCTTTCCTCTACCTCCTTCCTTGCTTTCTTCCTCTCTTCTTTTTCCGTGACTTTGTTTGGTATCTGGGCAACCAGACCTGACAGACCTACTGACAGACAATGACGAATAGATAGAGCATATTACTTCCATCTTCGGTCTTGACATTTTTGAACAGCAACATTTTAGCATTTAATGCTCCTTCCGTTCTGAAGTTATGGATGTGTTGCAACACTGCACTATTCAATTTTTTAAACAGATGCATTTCAGCATTTGTGCTACCCCTTCCGCTCTTCAATCTTCAAAACCGAGTGAAGCTACAGCAAGGTGCCTCAATTTTCAATTACGGGCAAGTTTTTGCTTTTTGGTTCAATGCCCATCGAAGTCTACCGAAAAATTTCGCACAAATCTGCTGAGAACAGATTTTTTTATACCGAAGCAGCTGCGTAGGCAGAAGCCTAAATACTAGGGCACCGCGACTGCTTTGAGGAGCTTAGATAAACTTTGTTAATCCGGTTTTTGAACTGTCTAAGGTTAGTAGAAGTGGGAAAAACTTCCTCATTTAGATTGTTCCCCAATCCCGATACCCTAGGGACAAAGGAGCGGTCGTATCGGCCAATTATGGATGTACGAAGTTCAACATGGTTAGGATGGTAGGCCAAAGTCATGCGGGTCTTTCTGGGAGTCACATCGTGCGGCGGCATCATGGAGGAGAGCTCTGAGCAGCAAAGCTTGTTGACGTAGCGGTAGAAGAGTGCTAGATCGCAGACGCCTTTTCGGTGCGAAAGGGTCACGAGACTGTCCATTAGAGAAGAATCTCCTTTGAACAGTATCAAGCATGGACAACGTGGTCGGGGCGCCAACACCCCAAACATGTGAGCAGTACTCGGGGCAAGGTCTCATCTGGGCCTTGTATGAAGTGATGAAATTTTGTGGAGAAAAATACTTATTAGATTAGCCTAGCTTTTTCATTTATTTTTGAATGTTAGCAAATGCAAAGCCTGTTATTTTACCAGGAAAACGAATCCAATAGTTTTTGATTACACACTGGAAGGTATCAGTCTGATGCGTTGTTCAGAAGTAAGAGATCTAGATGTGTTGTTTGATGTTAAATTAGAATTTACAGGTTATATAAGTACAATAGTATCATCCGCTATAAAAAGTCTCGGTTTTTTGATAAGAAACTGTAAATCGTTTGGTAATGAAACGGCACTGAAGGCTTTATACTGCACCTTGGTGCGTTCTAAGGTGAAATATGCACCTAGTGTATGGCATCCATACCACCAAATATACTAATGAAATTGAAAGTGTACAGAGGGAATTTCTTAAATACTTGACTTTCAAATTAGATGGTGTTTATCCCAATCGTGGGACTCCCCAATCAGCGATGTTGCTCAGATTTGAAATGCATCCTCTTGAGCTGAGAAGAGTTTGTAATAGTTTAAAATTCCGTTACAAACTCGTACACAGTGATGTTGATTATTTAGCTTTATTAGCTAAAATTGATTTTCAAGTACCGTCCCGCATTTTCCGAAGATTTCTCGCTTTTTACTTAAAAACAACAAATTCTAATGTTATGATTAAGTCACCCGTGTACTTTATGTGCTGCAGCTTTAACACCATAGCTGATAATTGTGACATTCATCATGATAAAGTCAAAGATGTATTCAGCGACTACTATTATTCAGTTTATAGCATTTAAGACATGTAGGTGAGAAGGTGTAGATATTCCTTTTTTTCTTTGATTTTTTTTTCAGTAACTGGGCGAGCTATCGAGTTAAAAATACTGTAACGTCAAATTGTATTCAATTACATTGTCATTTAAATGGATCTGTTGCGCAATAAATATATTATTATTATTATTATTATTGACTAGACTTGTCATATATACTTATATGATATCCAAATAACATATCATATTATCGATTTTTTTCGCGATTACAATGCTTCTCCGTCGGTAGGCGTAGGAAGTAAAAATGAATTCAGAAATCTACTTTGGAAAAAGAGTATCTGGTTTTGCTGACTCACTGATATCGCTAGGATACCTTTTGGCATCTCTAATGCCTATCTTAATTGAGTATCTTCTAATGGAATCAATGCCTGAAGATACCCAATTGAAACAATCATTAGAGAGAACTGAAGGTGTTGGCGCCATCTATGTGACAGATTAGAACTCTTTCCAAAATTGATTTCTAAATTCACTTTCGTGAGCTGCTACTCTCTCATAAATATCGCTAATATCTGTTTAGCTAGATATATATATATATATATATATATATAGGTGAAAAATTAAAGCTTCCGCCTTTTGTTGGGTACTTCGACAAAATTTAAGCAAAGAGGACTCTTTATACTTTTTTTAATTCTCTCTAGCTTTCAATGGACTTTGCCATCATCATCAGGAGAGTAGTATGCGGAAGCTTTAATTTTTCACCTAACTGGTCTAGACGACAATGACCACCTCTCAAGTTATATATATATATATATATACTAAGTGACATATAAATCCGAACACCCAGTTTAAATGGTTTTATTTTAATAAAATTTTGTATAACTACTTAATGAAGCATAATAAGTAAATGATAAAAATTTTAAAATGATTGCACTGCTTTAAAGCCCTTTGACCTTTAATAATGTGTGGATGCACCCTGATGTGCTACGCATTCTCCAACGCGCCTAGGCATGCTTCTGATCAGGTGGTCAATGTCCTCCTGTGGTATCTCATTCCAGGCAACCACCAACTCCTCTCGAAGTGCTTCTAGAGTCTGAGGAGGACGTTGCAAATTGAGCAATCTCCAACCCATCATATCCCACACGTGCTCAATTGGGGATAAGTCGGGAGATCTTGGTGTGACATCATTATGTTGAAAGAAGTCTATTGTGACTCTTGCAACATGTGGTCGGGCATTATCTTGTTGGAAAGTTGGATCTGCCAGGGTGTGAAGATAGGGTAAAAGATGGGGTTCTAGAACTTCGTGGATATAACGCTGCGCGTTCATGTTACCTCTGATGAAGATTAAAGGTGACCTGGAACCATAAGCTATAGCACCCCAAACCATAACTCCAACAGTGTGATGAACATGTCTTTCAACAAAAAACTGTGGATTCCTCCTTTCACCACGTCGCCTTCTAACCCTGGCACGACCATCGTGCATGCCTAAACAAAATCGAGACTCGTCACTAAAGACAATACTGTTCCATTCCTGATCCCAGAGTGACCGTTGTCTGCACCACTCAAGGCGATTACGTCGGTGTTCTCGAGTTAAAGGGAGGACCCAGTGTGGCCGGTATGAAAACAAGCCAAAACTTCTCATTCGTCGATAAACACTGCACATGCCAATAGGTTTTCCGTGTTCTGCAAACCATTCATTTGCAATGGAGCTGGTAGTGGAGAAGCGGTCTCTTAAGGCCAATAATCTTAGGCGGCGATCTTCACGGTCTGTTGTTCTACGGCGCCGTCCAGTGCCCCTTGCTCTTTGCGTACGGCCTTCTCGAAGCCATGCCTGACAACAGCTAACCACAGTGTCTACACATCTTTGCACTCTAACTGCAATTGCCCGAAAAGAAAGTCCAGCTTCCCGAAGTCCCACTATACGGCCCCTATCAAACTCACTAAGTTGACGAAATCGTACAGGTCTCCGTACTCTAGGCATCGTAACCGATCGTAAAGGATGTCAAGAACCAAAATCCGCCAACGTTGATTCTTTACTGCGGCTGAAATATTCATTTTTAGAGCGTTAGTGAATTAAAAAAAAGCAGTATAAAAACCGGAATGTCCAACTGATAAGGCTGAAAATTTTTTCACTTGTTATTTACAGTAAGATAAATACATTCACCAACTTTTATTAAAATAAAACCATTTAAACTGGGTGTTCGGATTTATATGTCACTTAGTATATATATATATATATATATTAGCTGTGCCAGACAGGTTATTTGTGTTGTCCTTTCTGAAGAAAGGTTATATTTAAAGTCATACGTTACGTTTTTCATCGTTTTTTTGCGATTTCAAAAACTTTGTGAGGCATTACGGGAAATCAGCACCGCACCCGCGCTGTGACACAGAAAAATTAATAATGAAGCATCACATACAAAACATCTATTACACTGATTTGTCTTCCCTACTAAAATAAATTTCCAAAAAATTTAAATGACTGGAAATAAAAATTAATGTGAAATATACTAACTTTTTTATGTTTTATAAATATTCTTGTATGTACCATATTTTCTCACCTGTTAGTTTTAATATACTTTTCCAGTCAGGCATTTTGTTCTCTTATCGCTCTCTTTTTTTAAATTCAGCAAATCTCCATATGTAATTTCCAGGTTGAATAAGAAAAAGCGGATGCACAACTGATTTGTAGACAAGAAACCAATGGAATTATCATAAACACAAATTATTAGCACATACATCCTCAGATATTCAGAATCTTAGAAGCTAAAATATCGATACTAATAGCGAAATTAGAAACATCGATATTTTGTGCTCATTTCTAATTTGCATTACGCTTGTTTGTACGTCCAATAGAAATATAAAATGCATATATCCTTATTTTTACAGCGAAAATGTTATAGTTCAACACCAACCTCGTCATACGAGAAGTATCTACTATTTTACACATACATTTCATACATTGGCTTGTTTTTGCAATATCGATCTGTAAACAAAATTCCAATTAACACGTGTGTATTCTAGAAAAAAAATACAATTGTAATTATAAGTATAAAATAAGAAATGAAACCTTAAATGTCACAGACTGCCGGATCTTATGCATTTTTTATACAGTTCCGGATATTTTTCTATCATTTTTCATGCAAATTTTTTCTTGGTGTATACTTTGTCTTACGCTATTTTGCATCGATCTATTTTTGTTTAAATTCAGGTTGAATAATTTGAAATATCCAGGATGGCTCAAAAATTTGTCAAAATCTGTTAATGCTTCTAAACGGAATTTCCTATGTTTTATTATTCCATTTAAAAAATGTTTCAAGATGGTTCACAGTCTATAGAATAATATTTTGAGTAGCTTTTTCTGAAGTTGACTGTTTTTTAGTGTTAAAGAGACTTTTAAAGTCTAAGGCCCGTATCGTCAGTCGTCCCTACAATTGTAGGGCGCGTTTATGGCCTCCTTGATTGTCATAGTTTTCTACTTCTCCGTGTCAGCGCTCTATTTTGAGGTTATGTCACAAACATCTATTTACATCAAATGGTGCTTGCTTTTGGGTTATATCATGTTTTATCAGCCTGAAATTTCCTACAATTTAAAAGGAAAACATATCTTAACAATATTAGAGCGCTGACGCTGACACGGGACGAGTGTAATCTAGAAATTTTTGAAGGAGAGAAAAGAGTATGACAATCAAGGAGGCCATAAACGCGCCCTACAATTGTCGGGACGACTGACGATACGGGCCTTAAACAACACATAAAAATGACCATCTTTAATGCTTAAGAACTCTGTTAGGGGTGTCACTGTTGAGATTGATTTTTGTTGATTAATGGCACAGCCAGAAACAAGTTATAAATAATAAGAATCCGAAACCTTTTCACAAGAAAAACTAATCTAGTAGGGAAGGAGACTAGGAAATTTGAGGTACTAGACAGGGACACATATTTTTCTCGCTCAGAGGCCTATCAGGGCATTTGGCCGTATTTACTTACAAGAGCACCGCGGTAAAATGGATGAAAATACGTATATGGAAAGAACAGAGAAACACGCTAAAACTTATATACGCAACACTGTAGACTAAGTGACATATAAATCCGAACACCCAGTTTAAATGGTTTTATTTTAATAAAATTTTGTATAAGTACTTAATGAAGCATAATAAGTAAATGATAAAAATTTCAAAATGATTGCACTGCTTTGAAGCCCTTTGACCTTTAATAATGTGTGGATGCACTCTGATGTGCTACGCATTCTCCAACGCGCCTAGGCATGCTTCTGATCAGGTGGTCAATGTCCTCCTGTGGTATCCCATTCCAGGCAACCACCAACTCCTCTCGAAGTGCTTCTAGAGTCTGAGGAGGACGTTGCAAATTGAGCAATCTCCTACCCATCATATCCCACACGTGCTCAATTGGGGATAAGTCGGGAGATCTTGGTGGCCATGGTAACAATGTGACAACATTATGTTGAAAGAAGTCTATTGTCACTCTTGCAACATGTGGTCGGGCATTATCTTGTTGGAAAGTTGGATCTGCCAGGGTGTCAAGATAGGGTAAAAGATGGGGTTCTAGAACTTCGTGGATATAACGCTGCGCGATCATGTTACCTCTGATGAAGATTAAAGGTGACCTGGAACCATAAGCTATAGCACCCCAAACCATAACTCCAACAGTGTGATGAACATGTCTTTCAACAAAAAACTGTGGATTCCTCCTTTCACCACGTCGGCTTCTAACCCTGGCACGACCATCGTGCATGCCTAAACAAAATCGAGACTCGTCACTAAAGACAATACTGTTCCATTCCTGATCCCAGAGTGACCGTTTTCTGCACCACTTAAGGCGATTACGTCGGTGTTCTCGAGTTAAAGGGAGGACCCAGTGTGGCCGGTATGAAAACAAGCCAAAACTTCTCATTCGTCGGTAAACACTTCGCATGCCAATAGGTCTTCCGTGTTCTGCAAACCATTCATTTGCAATGGACCTGGTAGTGGAGAAACGGTCCCTTAAGGCCAATAATCTTAGGCGGCGATCTTCACGGTCCGTTGTTCTACGGCGGCGTCCAGTGCCCCTGGCTCTTTGCGTATGGCCTTCTCGAAGCCATGCCTGACAACACCTAACCACAGTGTCTACACTTCTTTGCACTCTAATTGCAATTGCCGAAAAGAAAGTCCATCTTCCCGAAGTCCCACTATTCGGCCCCTATCAAACTCACTAAGTTGACGAAATCGTACAGGTCTCCGTACTCTAGGCATCGTAACCGATCGTAAAGGATGCCAAGAACCAAAATCCGCCAACGTTGATTCTTTACTGCGGCTGAAATATTCATTTTTAGAGCGTTAGCGAATTAAAAAAAAGCAGTATAAAAACCGGAATGTCCAACTGATAAGGCTGAAAATTTTTTCACTTGTTATTTACAGTAAGATAAATACATTCACCAACTTTTATTAAAATAAAACCGTTTAAACTGGGTGTTCGGATTTATATGTCACTTAGTATATTACAATTATCCCTGTCTGGATCACAGATAAAGGGAGACCAAGAAAATAAATTGAATTATTCTGGAGGATTTTTGATGAATTCCATAAAGCAGGAAGCCACTTCCGGTTTTTTTTTTTGGCGAGAAAAGTGATTTTGTATTGTATGGAGCAGAAAACCCACGCACGGGTCAGTTTAGGTAAAGATTATTACAGTGTGTAAGATGCTTAACATTTTTGGTGAAAATGTATATAAATTTCTGGTATACAATGTCACGCAAGAGTTAAGTAGAAGAATAACTTCGTCCATTTATAATGTATCGTTATAAATACGCCCAAACAACCATACGATAAGGTAAATCGGAAGAAAATGATCGAGGCTTTAAGATTAATGCGAATCGAATAAGACGTATTAGACTGAATACGATATTAATGAAGAAGACAGAAAATGAAGTCAAAATCAACAACGAATTATCAGATTCTTTTGTAGTTAGAGAAGGAGTCAGACAAGGAGACCCACTTTCATCAGGCCTGTTCAGCCTATGTCTTGAAAAGATTATAAGAGATGCGAAAATAAATAAAGGATTACTTTATCATAAGAAAGACCAATGCTTAGCATTCGCTGACGATTTAGTGATCATAACTAGAAGTAAGGAGGAATTATGCAAAGTGACGAAGAGGCTAGAAGACAAAGCACTGTCAATGGTTTTAAAAATGAGAGGTTAAGAGTAAAAGCAGCCAGTGGCAAAACTTAACAATCTAGAGAGGTAGAAACGTACGTACGTATTTAGGAACTGTTTTTAAGAGAAGACCAGATATTGCGGAGGAAATTCAAAATAGGCTGCTAAAGAGTAAAATCGTGTCCAGAAAGGTTAAACTTAGGTTGTATAAAACTATTATAAGACCTATTGTTATCCATGGCAGTGAAATATGGACATTAAATAAAGCAGAACAGAACAAAGTCACTATTTGGGAGAGAAAAATCTTATGCAAGATATTCGGTGGGAAGCGGGAGTGCGGTAGAATGAACAAAAAACTGCAATCGCTTTATGGAGAACCTGATATAGTAGGAACAGTGAAAGCTCAAAGATTGAGATGGTTGGGACATGTCCAAAGGATGACGGAGACCAGAATACAACAAAGAGTACTAACAAGCAATATTGTTGGAAAAAGAGGCGAGGAAGACCGAAATGGAAAAGGAAGTGGAAATGGATATTCAAGAGTTAAGAATTATCAATTGGAAGAAGAAGGCAGTCAACAAGAAAAGCTGGCGACAGGTTACCACTTAAGCCATGGGTCTATTAGGCTATAATAATAATAATAATAATAATTTATTAGTCCTGTATGATCACAGATGTGATATAGGATAAGTCAGTCAGAGCACTACAAAAGCTAATAACAAATCATGTTAGTGTGGACGCACACATATTCGTACCACATATGGTATATTCCAAATATGGATACAAATAAATCAAATTAGCTTATTGATAAAATTTATAAATATAAAACATATATGTATATATAAAAAAGCGAAATAAAGGACAAACCATTAAATGACATTCAAACAACAATGATCAAAATCAAACAAGACATTCACACATTAAAAATTCCTCAATAGAGTAAAAAACTTTCTCCAGTAAAAACTGTTTGAGTGTTCTTTTAAAAGTGGTTGTGACTACAAATTGTTGGGGAGTCTGTTGAAAAACTTAATAGCCATGTATCTAGGGCTCTCCTCCGTTCTCGCCAATCTATGCGACGGCACCTCCAATACTTAACTTTTCCTTGTGAAGTAAGCACCAGTGCTTACAGAATTGAACTTGCTCAATTGTGTTTTAGCAAGGATAAGTATATTGAGTATATATACAGATGGTAAGGTTTAAATATTTAATGTTCTAAATGAATCCTTGCAGCTAGTGAGCCTTCCAATTTTAGCTATTACTCGAACAGCCTTTTTTGCAACACAAAAAGTCTTTGCAGCTGGGACGATGCTCCCCATGCTTCTATTCCATAAATTAGGACTGAATGGATATGTGCGTGGTAAAATATCAGTAATATCCACTTCTCCACAATAAAACTTAACTGGTACAGACAGTAACAGAGTGGGGCGATCTTTTGGCTACTTTTCTCAATATGCGTATCCCATCTACAATTTTGAGATATATATATATATATATATATATCCCTAAAAATTTAGTCGCATCCACTTGTTTTATTGATTTGCCAAATGATTTTATTAATAAAGTGTGATCCATCGGTGAGGTGGAAAGGTTAAATCTAAGGAAAACAGATTTCTGATTATTTAAAACGAGCCCATTATTGCTGAACCACTTACCTGCACCAGTCAAGCTTGAATTGGCAAGTCCTACAACAGATTCTAGGTTTTTACCAGTAACAAGTAAAGAAGTGTCATCAGCATACATTACAGAACAATCGGATGGGAAGTCATTGACGTAGATTATGTATAAGAGAGGACCCAGTATGGAACCCTGTGGAACACCAGTATGGTAGAAATGTTGGCTGGACTGTGCATTTTGTACCTCGACATGATGCTTTCTATCTGACAGATAGCTATGGCAAATGGCTTCCCTCTGATTCCATATCTATCCATTTTATCTAGCAGAATAGCATGATCAACCAAGTCAAAAGCTTTGCTTAAATCAAGAAATATACCTATGCATTTTTCTCCTTTATCCATCTTGAGATATAAATCATCTAGGAAACGAAGTACGGCATTTTTGGTTGACATGCCTTTTCTAAATCCAAACTGATTACTTTTAAATAATTTGAATCTGTCAAATAAATTGATGAGTACCAGAGAGACATATTTCTCAAACACCTTCGATAAGGGACTAAGAAGTGAGATAGGTCTGAAGTTACACATATCAAACCTAACTCCAGACTTAAACAGGGGCCTAATTTTTGCAATCTTAAGTTTGTCGGGAAAAATTCCTTCTTCGATGGAGCAGTTAATTAAAAAAGCAAGAGGATGGCAAACGATGTCAGATGAAAATTTTAACATGTTAGTGCTAATTCTGTCTGCGCCAAAAGAATTAGAACCTTTAAGATTTTTTATAATAGCTGATATGTCATTTGCTACAGCAGGTCTGAGATAAAATGAATGAATGTTCCTATCTATATTAATACTATTTCCCACTTTGTTATCTACGTATAGTTCTGTAATACTATTAAAATGTTGCATAAATTTATCGGCAACCTCTTTTCGTTCTGTTATTAATTAATCTTTCACTTTTAATTTAATTACTTCATGTCTAGATGCATTTTTATTCTGTTTTATTACATTCCAAGAGGTCCTCGTTTGATTATTAGAATTTAATATCAATGCGTGATAGTGTAAACGTTTTGCTGCTCTTAAAACTCTAGAATATACTTTTTTATATTTCACATAATGGTCCTTCATATAATGGCCCTTCATAAATATGTCTCCAGACCTAGACAGATCATACAGGTAGTGCAGCTTATCTCTTGATATCAATATACCTTTAGTTCTGGCTTTACAAGTTCTAATAGTTTTTTGAATTACCGGAAATGCAATATCAATATAATACTGATATGTTTGTAAGAAAGCATCAAATTTCTCATTTATATTTCCAGTCGAATGGTAAATATGATCCCATGTCTCTTGACTTAAATACGCCACGCCGTTTATTATTATTATTATTATTATTATTATTATTATTATTATTATTATTATTATTATTATTTTTACTTAATTATAATGCTATATATATAATTATAGACAGTCTAATGATTAGCGGAGATACTGAGATCTACCGACGGAAATAAGTGTCATGGTTTTTTGTGATGCACATGTCGTATAACAACATTTTTGCGATTACAATACTTTACTCGCCAGTAGGCGTGGGAAGTAAAATCGAGTTGAAAAACTTTTCCCACTAATGCAAGCACTTAGCCTCATCGCCAGCCTTCCACCTAACAAATGAAACGATGATTAATTCCACCAAATATACACTTGTAACAAGTTTTTTGGTCCAATATCGGAGAACAATCATTAGGTTGTATAGTTGTCGAAGCGCGGTCAGTACCACTACGAATTTGAAAGCGTAGGTAGTACGATTGATTCAAAACGCGTTCGAGTGCCACTTGCGACAGAGAACGGCCGAATCGCGTGAAAGTCAAGACCAATGTCCGCTGATGACGCTCAACAGTACCATATCATATGGCGGCGGTGCCACTAGGATGTGCGATGTGCCAATCAGGCAGTTGCTCACAAGCCAGTCATAATGGATCGATTTCGGTTGTAATTTATGCCTGTACAATCAGACGCAAGATTCAAGATCGATATTTGCTTGTGACGCAAAGGCAGTACTTACCATGTGGTCGCTACCTTACCATACTAACAAGAAGCGTCCTAGGGGTAATCTGTTTCCGATAGATGGCCGAGTTCTATCGAAGTGCCGTTTATTTCATCCAGATCACCGAATCACCGTCAATAGTGCTACTGATGAGAACAAGCTATCTGTTTAGGATTAAAAAGTACTTTGCTCTATATAGATTGCTAAAATCCTAAAAAACGTCAAAAGTGTAGACAAAATCATAATATACATGCCAATTTTAAGGTACAGGCGAGGGGAGGGTGGGGGGTAGGGTCATGGCCCCGGAGCTTTGAAGCTATCCATCCTATATAGTATATTAGCATCAGATGCTTGATCTACGCAGCCCGTTTATCCAAGGCAGATTGGACGTACGCAATAATTTTTGATAATCCTCGTCAGCATGCCTACAAGTGAAACGTAATTTGCGACGCTGAATTTTTCACGTCGAAAGATTCTGCGTTGGGGTAGAAAAATGTACCTTTTGAGGCTTTCCATCAACTTTATTCAAAACATAAGCAACTGATTCATTCTTGATCTAGATACGTACGATTTACTCAAGAAAATTCCTTCAGCGGCCATCCGGAAATTGAGGGATTGGATATTACGGCTGATTGAATGAGACCTAGGGATTTTAACATTGCCTCCCCAATACTGCCTTCTTCATATAAAGCCTTACTATGTTCAGAATTCACAGTGATGTTCACGAACACCATACCAGGTTCAAGAGTAATTTAATGCCAGAGTACTTTCGGCTACCATTGTGTCAGAAGTTTCCAGAGTATTGGGGCATACAATTTTTAACCATCCACCGAAAAACATGAGACATGCCTGTCAACAAATTTAAAGAAAATGTGAAAAGCATCGCAATGTCTGGTGCTTTCTATTGTACGGATGAATTTCTCCACCATACATTTTAAAACTTTTATTTTGTTGTTTGATGTTTGTCTGATGTCTCCCAACAATTGTTGGAAGCCTTTACGGCCTCCTTGATTTTCATAGTTTTCTTCTGTCCCGTGTCAACGCTCTATTTTGAGGTTATGTTGCAAATATATATTTACATCAAATTGTTCATGCTTTTGATTTATATCATCTGTTATATCAGCCTGACATGACCCACAATGCAAAAAAAACATAGCCTCACAATAGGAGAGCGCTGACGCTGACACAGAACATTACAAATCTAGAAATACCGCAGCATTTCTGAAGGAGAAAAAATACTATGAAAATCAAGGGGGCCATAAAGGCGTCCTACAAAATTGTAGGAACGACTGACGATACGGCCCTTAGTCTCTACTGTTTTTTTTTTATTTTAGTCTAAGTCAGATTTGACTTTTGTGTCTCTGACCTGTAAATGGATACCTGTATATGTATACTAAGTGACATATAAATCCAAACACCCAGTTTAAATGGTTTTATTTTAATAAAAGTTGGTGAATGTATTTATCTTACTGTAAATAACAAGTGAAAAAATTTTCAGCCTTATCAGTTGGACATTCCGGTTTTTATACTGCTTTTTTTTAATTCACTAACGCTCTAAAAATGAATATTTCAGCCGAAGTAAAGAATCAACGTTGGCGGATTTTGGTTCTTGACATCCCTTACGATCGGTTACGACGCCTAGAGTACGGAGACCTGTACGATTTCGTCAACTTAGTGAGTTTGATAGGGGCCGTATAGTGGGACTTCGGGAAGCTGGACTTTCTTTTCGGGCAATTGCAGTTAGAGTGCAAAGAAGTGTAGACACTGTGGTTAGGTGTTGTCAGGCATGGCTTCGAGAAGGCCGTACGCAAAGAGCAAGGGGCACTGGACGCCGCCGTAGAACAACAGACCGTGAAGATTGCCGCCTAAGATTATTGGCCTTAAGGGAACGTTTCTCCACTACCAGGTCCATTGCAAATGAATGGTTTGCAGAACACGGAAGACCTATTGGCATGCGAAGTGTTTACCGACGAATGAGAAGTTTTGGCTTGTTTTCATACCGGCCACACTGGGTCCTCCCTTTAACTCGAGAACACCGACGTAATCGCCTTGAGTGGTGCAGACAACGGTCACTCTGGGATCAGGAATGGAACAGTATTGTCTTTAGTGACGAGTCTCGATTTTGTTTAGGCATGCATGATGGTCGTGCCAGGGTTAGAAGGCGACGTGGTGAAAGGAGGAATCCACAGTTTTTTGTTGAAAGACATGTTCATCACACTGTTGGAGTTATGGTTTGAGGTGCTATAGCTTATGGTTCCAGGTCACCTTTAATCTTCATCAGAGGTAACATGAACGTGCAGCGTTATATCCACGAAGTTCTAGAACCCCATCTTTTACCCTATCTTGACACCCTGGCAGATCCAACTTTCCAACAAGATAATGCCCGACCACATGTTGCAAGAGTCACAATAGACTTCTTTCAACATAATGATGTCACATTGTTACCATGGCCACCAAGATCTCCCGACTTATCCCCAATTGAGCACGTGTGGGATATGATGGGTAGGAGATTGAGCACCTGATCAGAAGCATGCCTAGGCGCGTTGGAGAATGCGTAGCACATCAGGGTGCATCCACACATTATTAAAGGTCAAAAGGTCAAAGGGCTTTAAAGCAGTGCAATCATTTTGAAATTTTTATCATTTACTTATTATGCTTCATTAAGTACTTATACAAAATTTTATTAAAATAAAACCATTTAAACTGGGTGTTCGGATTTATATGTCACTTAGTATATATTGTCACCAATTTTGAATTTGAATTTAAAGAAAAAGGAGCAAAGGCAATCCTGGAGATTTCTGACGGCTTTTCGCGGCCTTTACGTTTTTCAGCACTGCTGGGTCTGTTATTGGAACACATTGTATGGTACCAATAAAGACAAATGAATTATCACCTGGAAGAGAGATAAATAAAATATATTGTCCTTTTTATTTTTCTAATTGTACTTTGAATAAGGTCACGTAAGTAAACTTTCATTTCTACACCTATGATTTCATCTGGCCAGCAGAGCATGGAAATTGATCCTGTGTAGTAAGACCAATGACCATTGCTGATACCCAGGCAGTACCATATTGTGCGTGGGCATCAACAAGCCTAGCTAAAACGACTGTACTGCCAGGACAATGCACTGTCCGTCCCAAAAGAGGAGAGACACCATTCAATATGTTCCACTCACGATCGCTTTTGGCCTGATGGAAAAGTAGTTCTTCGACCTGAGCCGCGGGTCTGACGTCATTGCATGATTGTTGATATGTCGTCGTCGAGTTACAAAACTGACGAACTTTCGTTCTTACTAGCGAGGAATAACCTCTCAGGTCACTGATACGAACGATTTTTGGCACTCTGGGCGACAAGGAAGCCAATATAACGAGTAAGAGTTGAATAGTCGGGTCATTCTTGGGTTACTTCCCACGCAACTGCGGATGAGGTAGCAAAAACGACCTACGCAAGGTATCAGCTTGAAAATTAAGATTTGAATTGGATTTCTGGGCTCTCGATCTCATGAGTTTGAATCTATGTACCATGAAATTTCATTTGGATGATACGTCTGGTAGCTTAGAGGGGAAGAACCATCATGCTACTTGTTTATTTCCTGGCTAACTTAACTTCTACAATATTAGATTCAACCTTGTGGAGGGAATGCGTTCATGGCATCAAGTAGACTGACCCTGCACTTCCTACTCAAAGCCGCCATCAATTCATAAAGGATTAAGTTCGGCAAGTTAAGCCTTCTTAGAAAAAAATTAGTTACGAATATGTACAATAGAGATCAAGTCAGTCAAACAGACCCATGCAATTAGTCTATAGGCACTTTTTTCCCTGATTCCGTCCATCTGACAAAGTTGCCCCTTCCGATATCGTTATACGCGGCAGCGTCCACCGAAGCACCGCCGCAGTACGAGCAGAACAGTTAAGCAGACCGTTACGCCGGGCGCTGAGTCTAGATAGCAGGAGACGAGAATCAAAAATATGCCAAATAAGCCAAATGTATTGGAAAACCTATGATGTGTGAAATATAATAATATGATAATAATAATAGCTTTATTATCCCACGGTTTCCCATCTACAGGATAATATAACAAACAAATTACATACCCTTGTGTGCATACCTTAATAAAACAATATATACTAAGTGACATATAAATCCGAACACCCAGTTTAAATGGTTTTATTTCAATAAAATTTTGTATAAGTACTTAATGAAGCATAATAAGTAAATGATAAAAATTTCAAAATGATTGTACTGCTTTAAAGCCCTTTGACCTTTAATAATGTGTGGATGCACCCTGATGTGCTACGCATTCTCCAACGCGCCTAGGCATGCTTCTGATCAGGTGGTCAATGGCCTCCTGTGGTATCTCATTCCAGGCAACCACCAACTCCTCTCGAAGTGCTTCTAGAGTCTGAGGAGGACGTTGCAAATTCAGCAATCTCCTACCCATCATATCCCACACGTGCTCAATTGGAGATAAGTCGGGAGATCTTGGTGGCCATGGTAACAATGTGACATCATTATGTTGAAAGAAGTCTATTGTGACTCTTGCAACATGTGGTCGGGCATTATCTTGTTTTAAAGTTGGATCTGCCAGGGTGTCAAGATAGGGTAAAAGATGTGGTTCTAGAACTTCGTGGATATAACGCTGCGCGTTCATGTTACCTCTGATGAAGATTAAAGGTGACCTGGAACCATAAGCTATAGCACCCCAAACCATAACTCCAACAGTGTGATGAACATGTCTTTCAACAAAAAACTGTGGATTCCTCCTTTCACCACGTCGCCTTCTAACCCTGGCACGACCATCGCGCATGCCTAAACAAAATCGAGACTCGTCACTAAAGACAATACTGTTCCATTCCTGATCCCAGAGTGACCGTTCAACACAAATCTTGTACACCTCATAATATACTAAGTGACATATAAATCCGAACCCCCAGTTTAAATGGTTTTATTTTAATAAAAGTTGGTGAATGTATTTATCTTACTGTAAATAACAAGTGAAAAAATGTTCAGCCTTATCAGTTGGACATTCCGGTTTTCATACTGCTTTTTTTTAATTCACTAACGCTCTAAAAATGAATATTTCAGCCGCAGTAAAGAATCAACGTTGGCGGATTTTGGTTCTTGACATCCTTTACGATCGGTTACGATGCCTAGAGTACGGAGACCTGTACGATTTCGTCAACTTAGTGAGTTTGATAGGGGCCGTATAGTGGGACTTCGGGAAGCTGGACTTTCTGCAATTGCAGTTAGAGTGCAAAGAAGTGTAGACACTGTGGTTAGGTGTTGTCAGGCATGGCTTCGAGAAGGCCGTACGCAAAGAGCAAGGGGCACTGGACGCCGCCGTAGAACAACAGACCGTGAAGATCGCCGCCTAAGATTATTGGCCTTAAGGGACCGTTTCTCCACTACCAGATCCATTGCAAATGAATGATTTGCAGAACACGGAAGACCTATTGGCATGCGAAGTGTTTACCGACGAATGAGAAGTTTTGGCTTGTTTTCATACCGGCCACACTGGGTCCTCCCTTTAACTCGAGAACACCGACGTAATCGCCTTGAATGGTGCAGACAACGATCACTCTGGGATCAGGAATGGAACAGTATTGTCTTTAGTGACGAGTCTCGATTTTGTTTAGGCATGCACGATGGTCGTGCTAGGGTTAGAAGGCGACGTGGTGAAATTTTATTAAGATAAAACCATTTAAACTGGGTGTTCGGATTTATATGTCACTTAGTATATGAATTCCATATACTGCTGGCATAGTCAAGACTCGATCTAATGTAAGTGAAGTATTTTAATATTGTCAAAACTCCTACAATTCCTCATCTTTTAAAAAACCATATGCTCTTAATGCTTCATATACAGTTTTCTCAATATGTTTAGGAAAAGATAACTTACAATCGAAAATAACACCCAAATCCCTAACCTCTGTACATCTAATCAAGTTCTTTCCACCAATTTTATATCTAAAATCTATGAATTCTTTCTTCCTTGCGAAACTCACTACCTTAGATTTCTCTACATTTATTATTGTTACACCAGTTCTTAAGCTTCAAGCAATCAGTCACGTCAGATATTGTGCGGTATATTTTAAATCAGTCAAGTTTATCTGCAGTTGAAGAGTCCAACAGATCATTTATAAAAATTATAAACGGCAACGGTCCCCAGTTTGATCCCTGTGGAACTCCAGATATAGCTCTATAGGCTACTGACTTAAAACGATTATACGAGACACATTATTTCCTACCTGTTACGAATGATATCATAAACTTCACAGCGTCATCAGAAAATCCAAAATCTACTAATTTGTCAACTAGACGATATGATCAAATATATCAAAAGCTTTAGCGAAATCGGCACGGGTATTACGCATCTTGATAAGTGACATGTCGATTTGTTTTTGACGTTATATTGGTTTGTTGTGACATTATGTAGTTTTTTCTACAAGATGTTAACTTAGCACTAGCTGATGGACGCGTGGTGAACTAGTTATGTAGTTGTACGTGTTGCCTAAACGGCATGAGGCTTCACTTACCAATGTTTGGCTCTGATGTGATGTAAAATATGCTTCTGAGATGGAATTACTGGAGGTAACAGCAATGCATAGGTGCATAGTGAGGATTTCTGTGCTAATAATTTGTTTTGATGATAATTTCATTGGATTCTTATTAGTTTCGCAACCAGTTTTTCTTATCCATTCTGGAAATACGTATGCAAATTTGCTGAATTTAAAAAATGAGAGAGATAAGAAATAATTATATTCACTGTACACTGTACACAAAAAAAAAAAAACGTAAAAAATCGTAATTTATAACTTTGAACATAACCTCTCCTCAGAAAGGACAACATATAAATAACTCGTCGGGCACAGCTAATAGATATATACTAAGTGACATATAAATCCGAACACCCAGTTTAAATGGTTTTATTTTAATAAAATTTTGTATAAGTACTTAATGAAGCATAATAAGTAAATGATAAAAATTTCAAAATGATTGCACTGCTTTGAAGCCCTTTGACCTTTAATAATGTGTGAATGCACCCTGATGTACTACGCATTCTCCAACGCGCCTAGGCATGCTTCTGATCAGGTGGTCAATGTCCTATTGTGGTATCTCATTCCAGGCAACCACCAACTCCTCTCGAAGTGCTTCTAGAGCCTGAGGACGACGTTGCAAATTGAGCAATCTCCTACCCATCATATCCCACACGTGCTCAATTGGGGATAAGTCGGGAGATCTTGGTGGCCATGGTAACAATGTGATATCATTATGTTGAAAGAAGTCTATTGTGACTCTTGCAACATGTGGTCGGGCATTATCTTGTTGGAAAGTTGGATCTGCCAGGGTGTCAAGATAGGGTAAAAGATGGGGTTCTAGAACTTCGTGGATATAACGCTGTGCGTTCATGTTACCTCTGATGAAGATTAAAGGTGACCTGGAACCATATGCTATAGCACCCCAAATCATAACTCCAACAGTGTGATGAACATGTCTTTCAACAAAAAACTGTGGATTCCTCCTTTCACCACGTCGCCTTCTAACCCTGGCACGACCATCGTGCATGCCTAAACAAAATCGAAACTCGTCACTAAAGACAATACTGTTCCATTCCTGATCCCAGAGTGACCGTTGTCTGCACCACTCAAGGCGATTACGTCGGTGTTCTCGAGTTAAAGGGAGGACCCAGTGTGGCCGGTATGAAAACAAGTCAAAACTTCTCATTCTTCGGTAAACACTTCGCATGCCAATAGGTCTTCCGTGTTCTGCAAATCATTCATTTGCAATGGACCTGGTAGTGGAGAAACGGTCCCTTAAGGCCAATATAGTCTTAGGCGGCGATCTTAACGGTCTGTTGTTCTACGGCGGCGTCCAGTGCCCCTTGCTCTTTGCGTACGGCCTTCTCGAAGCCATGCCAGACAACACCTAACCACAGTGTCTACACTTCTTTGCACTCTAACTGCAATTGCCCGAAAAGAAAGTCCAGCTTCCCGAAGTCCCACTATACGGCCCCTATCAAACTCACTAAGTTGACGAAATCGTACAGGTTTTCACTTGTTATTTACAGTAAGATAAATACATTCAACAAATTTTATTAAAATAAAACCATTTAAACTGGGTATTCGGATTTATATGTCACTTAGTATTCTTCATTGGCAGCATATTCAGTAATGATTTTCTCCCACAAGAAATATCAATCATTTAATACACATAAAGACCAATACTCACAATCATCCAGATGCGATCTTGCTATTTAATCAACTTGCCTCTCAGAGACGAAAACTATAGACTGCTCGGCTTCACAAAACATATGCAACCAACAATGTGTGTAGTTGAGCTATTATTCCATAGATGGACACTCACAACGATCATAGTGAGCAAACTTGGAATGACTGTTTGTACCGTAAGAACTACCTAGCCTGCAAGATGACATTTTATAAGTTTTGTTTACGTTTTATAGGTTTTTTTACATAATACCCGTGCGGGAAAGCACTGGCTTTTCATGGTAGTGGGTCGTATCGCCATATGCTTCTATGGAATGAGTGATGATCAACACCTGCATAAGCCCTATGGAGGACCTATAGGGATCCAGCCGAGCCCCAGTGCTGTGATCTTGACTGATCATATTTTACAATTTAAAGATTTTTTATTGTTAGACGTTAGAAATCTTCACGTGAGAAATGCTTCCATTATTAAATTTGATTATTCATTAAAGCTTTTGTAATTGTAATTAAGCTAGGTATGTTTCAATATTCATTATCTAACAACAACAACAACAATCACTCCAGTAACCATTATAGTAAATTGTCGGTTATACACCACACCTCACGCAACACGTTTACAAGCGCGATGAATTTCTCGAAGAAAGTTCAGAGCAGAAGAAAATCGAGTGATTATGTCGTCCAAGAACCATGATAGTGAACGACAGGCTGGCGGTATACGCGACATCACAATTCATGTATAAAGAAGCAAACGAAATACGTAATTATCATGTTTCTTTATTATTATTATTTCAAAATAGAAATGACCAGAGTGCAATACTATAAGCTCATGTATAATAATAATAATAATATTTATTCGCCAAAATACAAAAAATGGGCAAATAAATATGAAAAAACCACAGAAGGCATCGCCTGTGTGTGGTTTATATCTTAATAACTAACAATCAATCATATATGTGTATAACAATTATTGTTAAATCTAAAAGGTATTAATGTAATTGGAATTTTGTAGTTTTAGTTTTCTATATAATTATGTATAGTCATTCGCTGCACATTACTAACCCAGTCTTTCAATTTTCTTCTAAATTTTTTTCCAAAATTAAGTATCTTTATTTCGTTTGGTACTACATTATATAATTTAGCTGCTAAGAATTTAAATGATTTTTTGAATAATGTTTTGTGTGGTCTTTGGATATTAGATGAGCCTATTCGAAATCGTGTGTTATGCTCGTGTTTATAGGATTTTTTCTTTTTATTACAATACTTATGGTATAAGGTGGAGGCATGTAAGAAATAAAGTTGTCTTGTATCAAGTATCCCTGTTTCTTGATATAAGTTGTTCGTTGGATATAATCTTGGTTTATGGAAAATGGCTTTCAAAACAGTTTTTTGTGCTATATTCAGGTCAGAAATATATGTGTTGCAGGCGGCACCCCAGGGTGTGATGCCGTATATTATATGGGTTTCAACTAAGGCATGGTATAGGATTCGCAGATAACTTTCTGTAACAATGTTAGCAAGCATTTTGAGTTTATAGGCAACATTTCTAATTTTTTTGATAACATATTTAATATGGTTATCCCACCTTAGATGTGAGTCTATAAATATTCCTAGATATTTCAAAGTGTTAACTCTATCGATTTTGGTCTTTTGGCCATGATAATTAACGGAAATTTGTTCGAAGGTAGGTAAAAATTTTGAATAGGATGTAAATGCAATAAATTTTGTTTTTTTGAAGTTAACTGTTAAAATTTTAGTATCAAACCAGTCAATGATCCTTATAAAATCCTGTTCAGCTATTTGCTTCAGTGTGCTCCAGTCATCAGCTTTATATAATACGAGGGTGTCATCTGCAAAACATATAATCTTTTCAGAACTGTTAATTTTGAATAAGTCATTTAAGTAGAGACTAAATAATAGTGGGCCTAGTACTGTTCCTTGAGGCACACCACACTTGATATACATTTTTTTACTGTAAGTGTTAGTGATTTTGACAGTCTGTGCCCGACTTGAAAGGTAATTTTTTAAAAGGATTTGTGACGCTCCCCTAAATCCCAATCTTTCCATAACTTTCAGAAGCTCGACATGGTTAACCGTATCAAAGGCATTTTTTAGATCAACAAAGATACCAATAGTAGGTATCTTGTTGTTGACATTAGATTTAATTTCATCCATTGCAGCCAAAATTGCATCTGTAGTAGATTTTCCTTTTCTAAATCCATATTGGTCAGAACATATAATTTTGTTTTTGTCCAAAAATTGTAATATCCTTTTTGGTAGTAATTTTTCGAAAATTTTGTCTATATTCGATAGTACTGATATGGGTCTATAATTTGATGTTTCCATTCTGTCACCGCTTTTATAAACAGGAGTAATAACAGTTGTTTTAAATGCATCATGACAAATTCCAGATTGGAAACACCAATTAATGACGTAAGAAAGTGGTTCGGCTAAGTCGTAGGCTATTATTTTTAAATGGTCAGCTTTGATACCATCTACACCAGGACTTTTTTTGGTTTTAAGTGATAGGGCAGCTTCTTGTACTTCAATCGGACTAACGCTTTCTAAAAAGAATGAATTGGGAAGTTGGGTTTTTGTGAACTTTTCGTTCGAAACCATTTTTTTAATACTGGATGCTAAATTTTCTCCAACATTAGTGAAAAAATTTAAGAATGCATCGGATATTTGTCGTTTATCTGTTAATATTGTTCCATCACGATTCTTAATTTCATCAATATTTGGCTTTTCTTGAACGTCTTTGTTAGTTAAGTGATCGACAACTGACCACAGTTTTCTTGGATCAGATTTGGCATCTTGTAATCTTTTTAGATAGTATTGGCGTTTTGCTTCTCTAACTAGATTGATAAAAATATTTTTATATTCTTTATATTTATGGGAGGTATCTGCACATGGCGATGCATTCATTATTTTGTATAGTTCCTCTTTTTTGTTGGCAGACTTTATCAAACCTTTAGTTATCCAGGGATTCCTGCTTTTGTCAAAATGTTTAATTTTTACTCTGTTTGTACTACATTCAATTAAATATTTTATGCGTTCAATGAGTGTGTTTGCAGCATCATTAACATTCGTTGCAGAGTACACTGCTGTCAACGATTCTAATTTGATATTTGCAAGTAGTTTTTTATTATCGACAAAACACCTAAATTTCACTGTTTCATTATTGGAGATGGATCTACTTTTATTTTTTTTGGTGATGATATAAGTATTACAGTGGGTAAATGATCGGTAATATGGTTTTCAACAATTAACGGTATGTACCGAAAGAAATTTGAAAAATTTTTGATGAAACAATGATCAATGCAAGAACTGGAACTACTATTGACTACTCTTGTTGGTAAATTTATACTTATTTGATTTGAATCCATTGCTCTGCATTACAGTGAGATATTTGTTTACTAATTTGGTATGTTGGAGTATATTAATATTCATATCTCCTATTATGATGTGGTGTGACTGTATGGCATTTTTGTTATCTAACAAAAATTTTTCAAGATTTTCTACAAATGTATAAGGGTTTGATGATGGTGGTCGATAGACAGATGTGACTTTTACACTTTTGTTATTAATTCTCAATATTAAATCCAACACTGTGCTACCGTCATCAAATTTAACAAAATCATATCTGTAGTTGATATCATTTCTTACATATACTACCACCCCATCATTCTGGTTGTACGTACCATTATTGTAAAGCGTATCATAACCTTCCAAACAGAACAAAGATACATCATTAATTTTCCAAGTTTCTGTTAATATTATTATATCAAATTTGTGTTTAATTGTAGTTAGGAAGATATTAAAACAGTCAAAATTTTGGTTTAGGCTTCGTATATTCATGTGATATAAGCTAACATTGAAATTAGAATATTCTAACCATTTATTAAGAGCATTTGCGTCTTGAGCAAATTTGTATTGATATGTAGAATAGGAAAACGTAGCCTATGGATAAATATCGTAAAACACATGAAAGAAAAATAAAAAGTTCATACCTATAAAGTTTGTTCATTGTTCCACCTATCATAATACACTTCAAAGCTATCCACTGACGTAGCATTAACCACACTTTCCGGTAATCTGTACCAAGTGTTGAATATGCGATTCGGAAGGAAGTACTGCCAGACTGTCGTTCTAAAAGGTCCCTTTTACAGTTCAAGACTGTGGCCGACAGTTGGTATAGGTGCCTCAGGCTGGTGGAAATCAAGCCAAGAAGTATTCTAAAAGTAACTAAGAGAATTATGAGATCGCCTCGAATTGAATGTGGTCAAGCGTAATAGCTGAGTCTGCTAGCTAGAAATGGGATTCGACTTGCTTGACGCTGTACTGCTTCAAGGAGATTTCTGTCGCGCACAAGAAGTTTTTCATACAGGGCAAGCAGATTCAGGAACTGGGCTTGCAAATGCAATGTAAATGAAAGCGCAAGTCTTGACGTCACATCCTTTGAAATACTTCTCCAGCATGTATAGAAGCTGCTTGCTTTTGGTTGCCACTTCAGTCAGTAAACGATCCTCGACTCCACGATCATCCACAGAGACTTTTTAGGGGGCAATTCTTGAACGAAGCAGAACAGTGTGCTCCCTGGACCCCTGTTATTGAAATCAAGGCAGTAGAATCAACGAGAAAAAGTGGGCCTGGACCTTTTCCTGGGGAATGATTTAAATTACGACATTCTATTGATATTTGAATGCATCCATTTTCAACAGAATGAAATTGTGAAATATGGGGGAGTGTAGGTGTTGGAACGTCTTAAGTTTTGGAAATATAAATTTTATCTACTCTGGGGCCCCATAAAATCCGTTCTGGGTACCCCATGAATACCGGATCCCGGCGCACAGACGAGCTTTCCTCTTCATCCCATAACGTCAACGCGGGTGTTTCCCAGGGATCGGTCTTGGCTTCGATACTATTCTTTTTACATATCAACTACACCCTTTCCTGTACGATCAATCCAATCCACAGCTTTGCTGATGACATCACTCTAGAAGTACTTTTCTCCACATGACCTCCTCACTCTATACAAGGCCTAGATGAGACCTAGCCTCGAGTACTGCTCACATATTCACGGTGCTGCTGATTCTGTTCAGATATGGACTAGCCATCTTCTATCGCTACACCAATGAGCTTCGGTCCTCAGAGCTAACCGAATCGAACTTCGTACATCCAGAACTGGTCGATACGACCACTACTTTGTCCTTCCATCCTGACTACTGAGACTTTGGAGAAAAATCATAGAATTGCTTAGAAAAATTTGCTGGTAAACATTGGCATAACACCCTCAAGCACTGAGTACGGCTCTGGTCAGTCCGACCTAGTCCCTCAAGCCAATATTGCATCTCAATATAGCATATGTTTTTACCATTGTCGTTAGATTCGTTTCTGTTTGTTGAAGACATATATATTTTTGTTTCAAAATTATTAGGTTTCTGTTCCAGGCTTAACTCAGTTTAAATTTTGCTACGCAAACTGGTGATTCAGTGACATCTATTTTATTATCTAACCTTGATGTTAATTCCTTTAGCCCCGTTGTAATGGAAAAGTCACGCAAAATAGCGTTTATTTAGTTGACGGTAAATACGGTAGTTAAGTGATTATATGAAAATGATAGTGTTTAGAAAGTACTTACACGTGCCAATATTTTTGAAAACGAAAACAATGAGTTTGTTCAAACAAAGGTTAAAAGGTCTTAAAGTTATTAAGCCTGCACTTTCAAGTTTTGTATGTGTAGTCAATGTTACCGTCTAGTAAATATAAAACAGCACTGGTATCATGCAAAAAACTTATAAAACGTCAAAAAAAGCCTATAAGATGTCAACTTGCAGACTAGGTAGTTTTTAGGGCGCAAACAGTCATTCCACGTTTGCTCACTAGTATCGTTCTGAACGTCCATCTATGGAGGAATCACTCAACCAAACTACGCATTATTGGTTGCATAGTTTTGTGAGGCTGAATGATCCGGGTCTGTAGTTTTTATCTCTGAGAAGGAAGTTGGTTGAATAGCAACATCGCATCTGGATGTGTATTGGTCTGCATGTGTATAAAATCAGTGATATCTGCTGTGTGAGAAATCATTACTGAATATGCCGAATATGACGGGTTATTTATATGTTGTGTTGTTGTGCTTTCTGACGAGAGGTTATGTTCAAAGTTACTAAAAACTGAGGAGAATTACGGGAAATCATCACTGCGCTCGCGTGGTGTGTAATTACTGTTAGCATGTATATGGCTTGTAATTCGACAGGGTACAGTGAATATAATTATTTCATATCTCTCTCATTTTTGAAATTCAGCAAATTTTATATGAAATTTCCAGAATTACACATATTACAGTGATTGGGCAACTAATTTTTAGCTTTGAATCTCGATTGAGTGTATTTGAGACAAGAACCCAATGTAATTATCATCAACACATACAACTTACAGCTTAGACCTCCAGTAATGCCATCTCAGAAGCCGATTTTACATCACATCAGAGCCAAAGGTTGATAACAAGCCTCATGACGTTTAGGCAACACGTACAACTAAGTGCTAAGTTAACATCTTGTAGAATAACCTACATAATGTCAAAAAAAAAACAGCATAATGTCAAAAAAAAAGTCGGCATAATGTCACTTTTAAAGATACGTCAAGGCTTTTATGCAGAGTACTAGTAACCATGGCTTAGTTTTGTTAGTTTGACAGTAGTTTTCACTTGGCTGTCAGATTTGTTAGTGTGCTGACTAATCTTGCGAGCCATGGAACCTATATATACCAGGAGAAACTTCGGCAATGCTCTTCGTGCTGCAAATACGACCCCGAAACTTGATGCCTGGAGTAACAGTTGTGATTTGGGGGATTTTTTTTATAGCAATTCTGGGTTAGTGTTATGCTTGTTCTGGGAAAATTGTGTTCGACACATTTGGAAACTATGTGCTTTGTCAGATCTACCTTTGCCAGGCAATCCTGATGTAATCTGTTCAACTATTATTTATCATTCATAAAAATTTAGTTTTATCGAAAAAATCTAGATACCTGCAGACTCAAGCGGCCGTATATCCTATACTATAACCTCAGATTCCTTGCGCATGCGCAGTAGCTGGCACTCTCTTCGATCACTGCGACCCTAGTCAGGCGTCAAGTTTTAGGGTCGTTTTTACTTCCTATGTCAAAATTGGTGAGGAAGTATCGCGAGAGATTTCGAAATTGAGATAGTACATTTTTTGAATGTTATATGACATCTACATCACGAAAAACCATGTCAATCATTTCGGTCGGTCTGTCCGCTAATTCTATAACCGCTGATAACTTGAGAAGTACCGTTCGGATTTTGATGAAATTTTCACACAAGGATGAAAGAGTTAGATTTTGCAAATCGGTCTAGCAGTGTCCTAGCTCCGCGCTAGGACAGAAAACACGAAAAAAATCAAAAATGTTTAAACTTTTTTTTTGACGTTTCAGAGGCTCCTGATCATTTTCGGAAAATTCTTTGTAGGGGTTGAAACTTGGGGGAAGGGGGATGCAAATTTAATGCCTTTAGTATTAATCAAAGACGTTCTACCATTGTGGAGCTTCTGATCCCGGTAACAACGGGAAAATTAAATGATAAATTTCCGATGTATAATATTCTCACACTAAATAAATTTACAATAGTTGGCGCTGCGTTCACGGCGCGATGCTGCATCGTCATGGGTAACAAACTCCAACTGATCTGCGGTGGTGTCGTCACTGACGCTCCGCTACAGGAGAAGTATTTATATATTTTAGCATCATCTGGATATTGTCGTAGTACGTACCACTTTGGCGTTCTGCGATGCTTTTGGAAGGATGACTTGACTGTTTTTATATAGTGTGCCTTAGAGGTATATAGTTGTAACTCCATATAATGGAATTCAGAGAACAAGCAAATTAAAGATTGAGTTAGGAAGAGAATGACTTTTTGTTCATGTTACTGTTAATATGCGAATATTGTTTTTTGAGAAAACATATTATATGGTAAACAGAACATTAATGCTTCATGTTAATGATCTTAGAATTTGATATTCAGATTATTTTGTGAGTTATGACTATTTACTGCGATAATAAAATCCAGGTGCAGCATAGGATGAAACACAGTAAATACAATTGGTGGAAATAGGCTACATTTTATTATTACAAAAAATGACATCTGGAGAATATACGGGGTGTCCGCAAAGTTGGTGTTTTCCTTTTCAGAAACAACTACCCTTGAAATAACAAAGGTAATGTGTAGTGAAACGAGGGCGACCAAGTAAAAAAAAATAAAGGAAAAAGTACCCACTCTCCAGTTGACGAGAAGAGCTAAGTACGTCTCTGCCCGAAATCATACCGCTCCGACAGAAAATGAAATCAGCTGATGCGCTACCGAGCAGACGCAGGCAAACAAGGAAGGTAAAATGTTGCGTAAAAAGTCTGGGTATTGCATCCCGTCCAATCGATTTGGGAGAATAAATGGACCGTTCACCATGCCAGCCCAAACATTCACCGAAAATGTTTGTTGAAAATGTGCCCGACGGACAGCGTGCGGATTTTCTACTGACCAAACATGAGAGTTGCGAAAGTTATTCACCCCATTAAGCGTGAACGTAGATTCGTCTGTCACCAATATGCACTTCAAAAAGTCCGGATTATTGTCATGTTGATGCAACAACCGCTCACAAAACTGCACTCTTGCTGGAAAATCGTCAGGTGAAGGGCTTGTACACGCAGCGTTTGCAACACTTTAGTTTTTGATACTACGCGATTACCTCGAGACGCGTGACCGTAACCATCGGTTGAAGGTTGCATACGGACCTGACACACTGACCCCGACCCAGTTCTGTCGTCGGGTTGAGCTAGTGTCCTAGTACCAGTCGGGGATGTCGCGGCTACAGGACGGTATTCAGATATTTTTGATATTGCAGAGCCCTTTATCTCGGTTCCCTTAAGACATTGGTGTATATGGTACTAAGAAAAATTGCTTATGTTTCCAAGATCTACACGTCGTGTAAAGGAAAACCCCAACTTTGCGGACACCCTGTATATTCAATCGTCGTCGTCGCCATCATCTCCTTGTTGACCCAGCACAGGAATATTTTTATAAAAATCAGGAAATGTTTCTGGTATCCATTGCAGAAGCATGAGAAGATGATCGTGCTTTTTCTTGCTAAGTCCTTTTGGGGTTTGACGCGGCGAACATAGTTCTAGTGGTAACCCTATCGATTTTCTAGAGAATCTATTCATGTTTACCATTTTGTAGTCCTCTTGGAGTATGTCTGTTTTATAGTAGAGTATCCCTGGATCCTGTTTTCGAACCTCAAGCCACACCGCTGATGACACTAAAAAGCTTTCTTTGTCTGCTGTTTGTTTCTTTTGAATGAGAGGTGATCCTGTGCCGGAATATAAGGCCTCGAAGTTCTTGAAGTCATCTAACTGCATCTCGAAAACAGTGGCTCTGGTTGATCTTATAAGTTGCTGCCAGTCCCATGGCGTACATATTTTCATGGTTGGTTGTTTTTTTATAACTCGTTCGATGAGTGCATGGATATGATCAGCTTCCATGTGTGTGTCCACGTAGAAGAAACTGGTGAATGATACACTTTAATGAAGGAGTTATTATTTGTAAGATGTAAAAGTAGTTTACGATCATCATAATGTTCCTGTTTTGGTTCGGACACCTATAATATCAATTATGTTGTACTTACTAGATTCTCGAGAATCGATTTCCTCCTCCAGTGCAAGCTGCACTAATTTTTGAGCTTTTGATGATATTATTACCGTTTTTTGGTTACTTAAGCACCTTGATCAACTTTGAACAATGATTGAACAACACAGTTTGTAAAGCAAGCGGTGCACGACGGAGACACGACTGTTTACCGCTGCGTAGCGATGATTCATATGGTATGGTGCGTATGCATGGAGAAGCGACTGTTTACCTCTAACAAAAAATCACTAGCTGCTTGTTCTATTTCATATATTTCATGATTATCGTGGTTAGGCGCTACGATCATTTACTCCACGTAAAGATTAACCAGGGATACTAATTATACGCAGATAATCACAAAAACTGCAAAAATGGAGTTACGATCGTTTACTCTAAGGCACAGAATATACACATAGATTTTTCTAAACTTTAGGATTCTTAAATGTACCATCCATTTCGCCTAACATTCAACATACCGAGATTGCCCCTTATCAAACATTTTCAGCATCTTTCGGCACCAAGGTGTAAGGTCTCCTCTATCTGTTGGTATGTCAAGCATTTTCCTCACAGCAGTCTGTGCTTAAGCCACGCGTAAAGTTATACCGTAAAACTGCCATTATCTCATTACCTGACCACAATGCCATAGTCAGATGTGCTGCTGGCGGCTACTATGCACTCATGGACACCAGGACATGTCTCAACATGCAGCAACATGCATCCTTTTTATAGTACACTTTGCATTTATTAAGCATAAAAGAGTTGCACCGATGGACCGCTTTATTTTGGCTGAACACTCCCATTGTTTCCGCTACTGTTTTTGCTGTTTGTTTTTCGTACCATCATACACCATCACCACCACCACCACCATGTGTTATTCGCAAATTACTGATTATTAACTTTGTTTATCACTACTATTTACATAGGTGTGCTTTTTGCATGACGTGACTCGAAATCTTCATAGTCATCCATGTATCTCTAATTTTTGGTCATGCATTATACGCCTGTTAAGCATTTTACTTACGAATTCACGTGGATAATTTCAAACAACGGCTATGCGTTTCAGTAAATTGTTTTCCAATTAAAATATTTGAGAATTAGTCATACACACTACTCACGGACTGTAATAGCAAAAAATATTTAATTTGATATAATGAACATGTACAATTTACAAAATCGATTCAAAGTTGGTCCCCTTGTACGAGGGTACTACGGTTTCTCAGGGCTCTCAAGCTATTGAAGTATCAATTTCAATTTGGAACTTGTCGGAGCGAACACAGAAACAGGTCCATATCTGATAGGTACATGCCTATTTCCAAAAAATCTCCGAGATGAAATGAGATACCGTAGGGTCATCTACGACGATTTGACACAACTGCTTTTCTATTTGCTATAATACTTGAAAATGTATCTTAATGATGGCACTGTCTACATAAAACCACTTATTAAAAGGAAAAAAGTCGAGACACGTCAGAAGATTTGTCAAGGCGGACAACTTTTTAACCAAAAACTACTTCATCCCCTTTCATCCTCGGCCTCCCAGGGTCATCCCGTTAACAATTTTAAGTGCAAGCTTGTTTGAAAGGAACTTCGAAGTCTTCTATTTTGACGTTTATTTTTTTAAAGCAGTCGATTCGTTTTCGAGATAATTAGAAAAACACACGAAAATATAATAATAATAATAATAATAATAATAATAATAATAATAATAATAATAATAATAATAATAATAATAATGTCTTTATTAATGCCTCCACACTGCGAGGCGAAGTTTAGCCAGCTGGCTACTCAACCACTTAACCTCACAGCGCAGGAACACATACAAAAGGAAAAATATAACAATGAATAGCAATCGACTAAGTAATATATACAATAATTAAGCTTAAATAGATTACTCTTAATATGTTGTACATCTATTCCACATAGCCCGCTCTAACAAAAAAATAACAATAAAGACAAAAAAAAAATATATCAGCCAGCTTGGCTAGCAGACCCCAGAAGGTGGTTCTTAATGGCTCTCTTGAATGCAAGTATTCCCATCTTTTTGTAATTGTCATTAAGACTATTATACACCTTGACAGCGTTGTAGGTGAAGCTACGATGGAAAATGTTGCTCCTATAACTAGGTATATGGAAGTCAGAGTTATGTCTCAGATTCCTGTAATTGAGATCCCCACGTGGTACCAGCCTTTTTAGTAGATAAGTAGGTAGCCTATTGATTTTTTTATTAACGATAGAACCAGGGTCTCAGCCAGTTTTTTGCGAGTCTTGAAATTCAGAATACGGCGATTGGTGTATAATAACTTCAAACGCATGTTTGTTAAGCGAGATAAATGCGTAAGATGTTGTTTAACACATTGACTGCGAACTGGGATGAGGATACCCACCTCAGAAACTGAAATACTTTTTTGGAAGACGGCAGAGAGCGTCGAAAGACGCCGTTCGCCTCCCACCACAGGAGTGGAGGACGTCTTTTGACGCTGTTCGCACTGAACGTGTTAAACCTCAAATCTGAATCCATGGTGATCCCTAAATTCTTCGCATGGTCTACTATAGGAATATGGGTTTCGTTAAGACTAGGAACAATTGTGCCATCTAACCGTTGTACTAACTGTTTTGGGCCAAATAGCATAGTAGAACATTTTGAAGCATTGATCTGCAGACAATGTCTTTTGCAGTACTCTTCAATGTTAACTAGATCTATGTTCAATTTATATGATGCTTCATGCATGTCCGAAGAATCAAAAGACAGAGTTAGCTGCGTGTCATCTGCATACGTTTGAATATTACAGTGCTGAAGGCAAGTATGTAGATCAAAAGTATAAACTAAATAGAGTAATGGTCCCAACACAGAGCCTTGAGGTACGCCAGATGCCACACTCTTTGCCGAAGAAAATCCCTTACGTGTTTTCACCTTCTGGGTACGATTGCGCAAATATGAATCGAAGAAACGTAGTGGCTTGTCAGAGAGACCATAAAATTTGAGCTTACTCAAGAGGATACCATGATGTTGTACCATATTAAAGGCCTTAGAGAAGTCTAGCAGAATCAGAGCTGTTCCTATCTGATCATCTACATTTTTGATGATATCATCCGTAATATTTAATAAAGCGGTTGTTGTGCATTGCCCTGTATGGAAACCAGACTGATATTGAGGAATCATATTGTTTTGTTCAAAATAGTGGGCCAGCTGTATGTAGACAATTTTCTCTAAAACCTTCGACAAAAAGCACAACATGCTGATGAGCCGTAGGTGAGAATACTCAGAGGGGCTGTTTATCTTCGCAAAAGGCAAAACGATAGCTTACTTCCAGCAGCTTGGGAAAATCCCTGTCTCTAACGAAACATTTATAATATGAGTAATGTGATTCAAAATTTCTGGTAAGCTTAGATGTATCATTTTACGTCCATCACAACCCGATGTTTCTGACTTGATAGAAGTTAAAACATCCAGCACTTCATGCTGGTCAACGTAGCGAAAAGTAAATGAAGGAACATTAGTGCAGAAGGAGCTATTATCATATTTATGAATTCTATACTCAATTAGCCTCGAGTTCATATTAGCAGCCTGTGAGTTCAATAAAAAGTTATCATTCAGAGAGTCTGGTTCGAGTAGGTCATCTAGAATTTCAGTTTTTTTCCGTCGACAGATACTCATATCTTCAAGGGTTTTCCAAGCTTGCTGCGTATTCAAGTTATCAATGTGTGATAGGTAAGCCTTTTTTCCCTCCTTATTAACGCTAAAGCATAATTTCTTATTTCAATAAGTGCTCAAAATGTTGCCCGTTAAGGTTTGTCAAATCTACAATTCGTTTATAATTTAAAACGGAAACTTCCAACATAAGCAGCAATTCGGAAGATTAGACGTGGCAACAACCAATAACAACCCGAATTTTTTCCGCATTCTTTTCATCCACACAGATATCCTGGACGAACTGTATTTATTGTTATATCTGTTTAGTTATTAGTTGCTAAGGGAAAGACGAAATTCAATTTGCTGTCACTTAACTTTGTGAGAATCTTGGGATAGTGAAAATTCATTTATTGATTCAGATTTTACTTCCAAAATGACTTACGTACTAGCCGAAAGAGTGGAAACGATTCTAATTTATCTGTATCTAAATTTACTCAAACTGGATCTGTTGCAAATAAAAAACGTGATCATCTGAGAGATTTGGTTGAAGCCGCTCAAGTTGAAGTTTTAGGTCAATTTGGAATAAAGCCTAATACAGATGATCTCGATAGGCGAGTTGAATTTTGGAAACAAATTACTGTAGCGATTAATGATAACACCATTCATGTAAACAATATCTGCTTCAGTGATGAATGCACATTTTATCTAAATGGATTTGTTAGTAAGCATAACTGAAGGTATTGGTGCAATAAAAATCCTCATGCTTTTGTAGAAGGGCGTATTCAAACAACAACAACAAAGTGATTGGGCCATTGTTTATATATGTATGTATATATATAGGTGAAAAATTAAAGCTTCCGTCTTTTGTTGGGTACTTCGACAAAATTTAAGCAAAGAGGACTCTTTATACTTTTTTTTAATTCTCTCTAGCTTTCAATGGACTTTGCCATCATCATCAGGAGCTGCAATTACAATGATAACAGTAGCAACAATAGTGTCAAATGAATTTAAATTGACTTAACTTACAGTAATATGTGAGGATGTTGCTAATTGTTGTTTACGTATAGGATGAGGGAAACGCCCAGTAACATGGTGAAAGCTGGATAGATGGTACAATGATCAAAATTATATAAAATATACACAATTGTGTGACAAGAACAAGTTAAAAACAGATTAAAAATTTTTAAAAAACATGAAAGCATTACATCGTGAAGCCACTTGATGATTGCACAAAATGGTGGTCATGGAATAATGAGTGAGATGAACCCTTTGACAGAAGGCCGAAGGTTGTCAATGTCTGTGTAGAAAGATGGAACGAATTGTGGGCGTGTGCCAACGTTGCCAAATCACTTCAGATGATGTGATTTTCAGAATGTTATGTAAGAAATTGTTAAACCGACCAGAGGCAGTTGAATTAACTATATTTTAATTAATGGGAAATTAAATTAACAATTATTATTAAATCGTGAGAGGAAAATTATTAGAATTTGAGTGGAATGAAGTTTATTGGTGGAATCGACCAAGAAACAGATTCCATTTATGATTGTGAAGAGTCAAAATTTGGGGAGATATGTAAGTTCTCCAATTTTTCGCAGTTTAGCAAATATGAGTAAATGACACTCAGTTGCTTAACATCTGTCTTTTTGTTGATACAGTTGTTATTCATGAAAATGTGGGACATTTCCAGGAATAAACGTTTGGATAGGTGTTTTTCTTTATTAAGAACTTTGATACTTGTGTAATTCATAGAGTGCCCTGTTGTGTTAACATGAGATGCTAGAGCGCATCTTTCAGGATGAAGCCTAGAATCACTTTTGTGTGATGTAATCCTTCCTTTGAGAGATCTGGAGGTCTGACCTATGTATATTTGGTTGCAGTTGTTGCAATTGATGGAGTAGACTGTGTTGGTTAAGCCAAGCAGCGGGACTCTGTCTTTCATTTTTGAAGAAATGCAGTTTATAGTGAGGACGGATTTGCAAGCAATTCGAAAGTTTAAAGGACTGCACAATCTGATCAGCTTAGGGGTCAGTTCCTTGATATAGGGCAGGACAGCAAAACCAGGTCTGGAGTTCGGGTTGGTGCTTGTACTGTTTGAATTGATGCTATTGTTGGGAATTCTATCAGTTCCGTTATTAGGGGTTGTGCGACTATTACCTGCATCAACAGAGTTCGGCAAAATATTGGAAGGTGAACTAAATAAGATCTTGTTAATCAGACACTTCGGATAACCATTATTGATGAACAGTTTTGATAGTTTACGTAAATTTGAGGTGTGGAAAGTATTATCTGAGATGCTGATTACCCTTGTTTTCATCTGTTTTACCAAGTTGATTTTAATCCCTAGCTTATGGTATGACCTAAAATTGAGAAAGCGACCTGAGGCCATAGGTTTCTGGTACCAGTCTACCAATATACTATTGTTGTTGGTGCGGATGAGTCTTGTGTCTAGAAAGGGGACAGACAGATTCTCATCTTCTTGTTCAATGGTAAATTGGATGTAGGGGTCATAGCTGTTGAATTCTCTGACAATACCATCCAGACCTATGGAGGGGAGGCATAAAATAATGTCATCTACGTATTTTTTTATGAAGAAGAGGTTATAGGGTAGTGTCGGAATAACAGTATCAAGCAGATCATCCATAACATATTCTACTCTTCTTCTACTGTAAGTTAAGTCAATTTAAATTCATTTTACACTATTGTTGCTACTGTTATCATTGTAATTGCAGCTCCTGATGATGATGGCAAAGTCCATTGAAAGCTAGAGAGAATTAAAAAAAGTATAAAGAGTCCTCTTTGCTTAAATTTTGTCGAAGTACCCAACAAAAGGTGTAAACTTTAATTTCTCACCTAACTGGTCTAGACGACAATGACCACGTCTCAATATATATATATAGAGAATATGATCATGCGGAGAAAGGTATATAACAACAAGTAGGAAAATAATGGGCAAAATCCGCAAAAAGGAGGAAAGTGGATTCGAGCGGAAAATAGGGGGTTACCTATCCTATTTTCTGCTCGAATCCACTTTCCTCCTTTTTGCGGATTTTGCCCTATATATATATGTATATATATATTATAGATATATATGTTAGAAAATACCACCAATCCGCTTATCACTGAAACCACTGAAATCCAAATCGAAGAGGATGGAAACCCTTGATGAGGCTTAAATATATTTCCAGCAAGAACATGCTGATGAGTTACCAAAAAGCACGAACCAGCTCTCCATGGTAGTCTGTCAGCATGCTTAGTCATATGCAATCAAAATAGTATCTAAAGGAATACAAAATAAAAATAGACAACATATAATTTACATTCTTCTTCATAACAATTGCTTATTAACGGAAAAGCCATACAATTCACGACGTTTTAATTATTATCCAAACAATGCTAAATTTCAAATATTTTATCCTTACTAGTGTGTAATAAATGATCTCATTGTTAATTTTTATCCTTAGACAACCAACTATGAAGTCATAGAGGACAAGGTTAGCAGATAGAAATTAATTTTTCTTTCAGAATATTTGGAGCATAGTCACAATTAGCAAAGTTTTTAATGGTATTTTTTTCATATACGAGAATACTTTCACTAACGTGGCAAATCAATACTGCACCTTGAAAAATGTTACATACGCTACCATAAGCCATGTTAAACGAATGTATATTTATAAATAAATTCTTTGAAACCGATACCACTTTAAAAATTGCACAGTGGCGTATATAGAACTTGAGTTTGTGTACGGCTCATAGACTTTAGGGGGGAGAGGGTGTACACAATGTAAACAATTATTTACACCTTTTATTTTCCTAAGACATTGTTTCGAGAGATGTATTTTGGTTTTATTTTCATGAAAAATGGCAACTCTCATTTTATCTGAGCAGAGGACTTACAGAGTTTTGTATTTCAACTTGTAGAGTGCAAATAGTAACAAAGAACCACATAAAAATTATTTTTGCAACAGGATAGACTTATGTATTTCTCAGTATTTTTGAAGCGTCATATTTCAAAAGATACTGTTGAAAAGTTAATGAAAAATAAACATGTGCTGACCTAGCTCATCAGAAAAATCGCAAAGGACTTATTTCCTGTTTTTAAGAGGCAAAGTAACATTTCTAAGTAAATACCACTAAAGCTTCAAAAACACGTTTTAAATTGTTCAGGCTACTATTTACGAATTTCAAAAAATCATACACAGTGCTTCTGACTTTGTGCTGGAGTTTTTTGTACATGGTACCTCACAGTTAGGGCCTAAAAAAGTACTTTATCAGAAGCGAGGGTTGACATTCTTCAGCTCCAAAGCGTCCCAATTCCCAAAATTGAAACATGCATATTTTCTACTGCTTTGCAAATTTTAGTCTTAGAATTAAAAAAATTAATTATCAGTAACTGAATTTTCTCACTAATAACCTTTCCTCTACCCATTTTGAAAACCTTAACTACCCAAAACTATTTTAAACGTATTCTGACAGCTGTGATTAATAAAAACAATTGTCATGGCTTTTATTTTTCACAGCCACCTATGCGTTATAGACTTATTTTGCATTGAAATGAAAATAGGTTGATATGCTGTAATTGCAACATGTGTTAGTTTTATGCTGCAAATTTGATTAGGGAGTGACAAAGTTGGTGTTTTCTACTATATATTATCAAAATATTCATTGTCAATATTTTAAACCTATAACACTCTGCTACATTTTTATTATTTGTGTTTGATAAGAAAAAAACTAAGATTATAGTTGGGCCAACTGAAGTAGGAAGGGGCTCGTAGGATAGCAAATAATGCCAGTCTCCCATACACCAGAGGGTTGTTGTGCGACTCCGCTAGCAAGAATGAATCATACTTCTTTTACTTCCCACGACAACTGGCCAGGGAAATTTCTAAAATGAGATATACTAAGTGACATATAAATCCGAACACCCAGTTTAAATGGTTTTATTTTAATAAAAGTTGGTGAATGTATTTATCTTACTGTAAATAACAAGTGAAAAAATTTTCAGCCTTATCAGTTGGATATTCCGGTTTTTATACTGCCTTTTTTTAATTCACTAACGCTCTAAAAATGAATATTTCAGCCGCAGTAAAGAATCAACGTTGGCGAATTTTGGTTCTTGACATCCTTTACGATCGGTTACGATGCCTAGAGTACGGAGACCTGTACGATTTCGTCAACTTAGTGAGTTTGATAGGGGCCGTATAGTTGGACTTCGGGAAGCTGGACTTTCTTTTCGGGCAATTGCAGTTAGAGTGCAAAGAAGTGTAGACACTGTGGTTAGGTGTTGTCAGGCATGGCTTCGAGAAGGCCGTACGCAAAGAGCAAGGGGCACTGGACGCCGCCGTAGAACAACAGACCGTGAAGATCGCCGCCTAAGATTATTGGCCTTAAGGGACCGTTTCTCTACTACCAGGTCCATTGCAAATGAATGGTTTGCAGAACACGGAAGACCTATTGGCATGCGAAGTGTTTACCGACGAATGAGAAGTTTTGGCTTGTTTTCATACCGGCCACACTGGGTCCTCCCTTTAACTCGAGAACACCGACGTAATCGCCTTGAGTGGTGCAGACAACGGTCACTCTGGGATCAGGAATGGAACAGTATTGTCTTTAGTGACGAGTCTCGATTTTGTTTAGGCATGCACGATGGTCGTGCCAGGGTTAGAAGGCGACGTGGTGAAAGGAGGAATCCACAGTTTTTTGTTGAAAGACATGTTCATCACACTGTTGGAGTTATGGTTTGGGGTGCTATATATAGCTTATGGTTCCAGGTCACCTTTAATCTTCATCAGAGGTAACATGAACGCGCAGCGTTATATCCACGAAGTTCTAGAACCCCATCTTTTACCCTATCTTGACACCCTGGCAGATCCAACTTTCCAACAAGATAATGCCCGACCACATGTTGCAAGAGTCAGAATAGACTTCTTTCAAAATAATGATGTCACATTGTTACCATGGCCACCAAGATCTCCCGACTTATCCCCAACTGAGCACGTGTGGGATATGATGGGTAGGAGATTGCTCAATTTGCAACGTCCTCCTGAGACTCTAGAAGCACTTCGAGAGGAGTTGGTGGTTGCCTGGAATGAGATACCACAGGAGGACATTGACCACCTGATCAGAAGCATGTCTAGGCGCGTTGGAGAATGCGTAGCACATCAGGGTGCATCCACACATTATTAAAGGTCAAAGGGCTTTAAAGCAGTGCAATCATTATGAAATTTTTATCATTTACTTATTATGCTTCATTAAGTACTTATACAGAATTTTATTAAAATAAAACCATTTAAACTGGGTGTTCGGATTTATATGTCACTTAGTATATTAATTCTCGGATCTAACTCACATGTACGTGGAAAGTATCGGTCGGACTTTTGAAAAATTTTGACAACAACTAAAAAGCTTTGCAATTTTTGAAAATAGATCCAGTGGCGTTGGAGCTACAGGCACAAAAATGAAACAAAAATAAAAATCGCTCACGCTATCGTTGTTGACTTTTCAGTGTCAACGTACTTGATGTCATCTTTCCAACTGAACTGACAGACACCAGCGACTTTTTTTTACTTCAAATAAGTTTGAGAGCCAATACTGAGTTATCATCAACATATAATGCTCACTTTGCTGTTACTCATTCTTATTCTCATTGACGTGTGCGAGCTGAGAGATATCTAATTCAGGTTAACTCGATATAGCCGCCTTATAAATATGGATTTGCAATGTGTTTATGCTATATGCCACGACAGTACAGTAATTTATTTAAATAGGACAAAAATCTATTATCTCCTTTGCAGTACCTATAACGCAACACCATTTCTATTTGTCGTCTAACTTATGTATGTAGGTACACACATAAAAATACAGATACACAATTGTGTATAGAGAAATAAATTATAGATTTAGCGTATCGTAACAGCTACTACAGTTTGTATGCGATGACAAATTGACATTGGATAAATAGCTTGTATCTTTTACTGTATGCTAGTTGGATTCAAGCAAAGTCAAATATTTTCTACTCCATGTGAAGGAAGGTGCAACTGTGCTTGCTACGTTTTATGTATAGAATTTAACCTATGGCGGGGGGCGGTGCAGGGATATAATGATATATAAAAGCCTAGCGAGTCCATTTGACAGGACTAGAACCTGACGGCCTCATAAAGAAGAGGTCAGATGGACAAGTCTTGGTATACTGTAGAAAAAAGCCAGATTAGTCAAAAGTGTCATTTATTAAATTCATATAGTAAAGAAATTTTTGTTGAATGTGGTGTACCTCAAGGTACAATTTTGGGACTACTGTTATTCAATATTTATTCGAGCGATATTATAGTCAATTTTGCGGACGACACCGCCATACTGTATAAAGGTAAGGATTGGAACGATTTGAAAGATATTATCCAAATTAACTTAGCTAAAACTGGTTTTTTACGATTTTTATCACTATCCAAACATTTACCTAGTTATAACCACTTCTCCTTAAAAATCGATAGAATCAATGATACAAAATATTTAGGAGCTTCAGATGGGACATTGATAACACTTATATTAAAGAAAATCAGATTCATAGTATATAAAATAAAATTTCTAACAGGCATATTAAGTGAATATTATCTACGGATAATATATTCTTCCTACTTTATTAATAGACTCATGCCTGTTTTACTTCGGTTTTTAGCCTCAATTGATGTTGTCTGACCATCTGTTCCTCGGTCGTCCCATTGATCTTCTTCCATTTGGCGATTTGTCTCTTGCTATTCGTACTGTTCCATTTTCTGTCATTCTTTCTATGTGTTGATTCCATTCTATTTTTCTTCTTTTGGTCCACAGGTTTATTTTCTCTATACCACATCTCGCTCGTATTTCCTCACTTCTTACTCTGTCTCTTAGAGTTTGGTTTGTTATTTTTCGTAAGACTTTCATTTCTGCTATTTCCAATAATCTTTGTGTTTTCGCCGTATCTGCTCTTGTTTCCGCTGTGTACGTCATTATCGGTCTTATTGTTGATTTATATATCCTAGTTTTCGTTCCCGTTGTGAGGTATTTGTTTCTCCAGATTGTATTGTTGGGACATCCTGCTGCTCGGTTCGCCATGCTCACTTGTTTTTGTACTTCTTATTCCACTTTTCCATAGATTGACAGTTTGACTCCCAAGTATTCCGTTTCCATCACTTGTTCTATTAGTTTGTTATTGACGACTAGTTTACATCGTCTCGGTTCCGCTTTTTATAACAGCTTTTATAACAGCTCTTTTTTTTAACTTTCTTTATGATTTCATCCATTATCAGATTAAATATTAGTGGGCTCAGTGAATCTCCTTGTCTAATGCCAGTTTCATACTTGATAGGTTGCGAGAGTTTTCCTTTACATCTTACCATAGCTATGTTATGTTTATATACAGGGTGTCCGCAAAGTTGGGGTTTTCCTTTTCAGAAACAACTACCCTTGAAATAACAAAGGTAATGTGTAGTGAAACGAGGGCGACCAAGTTAAAAAAAATTAAGGAAAAAGTACTCACTCTGCAGTTGACGAGAAGGGCTAAGTACGTCTCTGCCCGAAATCATACCGCTCCAACAGAAAATGAAATCCCACGAACAGAGGTAACAAATATGACGGCGTTGCCGCGTTTCAGTTTTTAGGTAAACGTACTTTATAGGTACTGTTCGAAGTTATCGCCGTTTGATTCAAAAACACAGGTGCGTGCACGACGTAGCCAAGCATCGGTGCAGGCTTTGAGAATGGAGTCCCTCCCCCGAATGAAAGCACCAGCTTGTTCAATTCTGAGACGAAGTTCGTCAACCGTATGCACTTCAGTTTTGTACACTAAGCGTTTCATTTCTCCCCAAAGAAAAAAATCACATGGTGTTAAGTCTGGAGATCGCGGAGGCCACGCTAAGGGGTCCATTACGCCCGATCCACCTATTCGGAAATAATTAATTCAAAAACTCACGCGTCTAAAATGGGCGGTGCACCATCGTGCAGAAACCACATTGATTGTCTTACACTTAATGGCACATCTTCTGACAAGGAAGGCAAAATGTTGCGTAAAAAGTCTAGGTATTGCATCCCGTCCAATCGATTTGGGAGAATAAATGGTCCAATGAGCATACCGTTCACCATGCCAGTCCAAACATTTACCGAAAATGTTTGTTGAAAATGTACCCGACGGACAGCGTGCGGATTTTCTACTGACCAAACATGAGTGTTGCGAAAGTTATTCACCCCATTACGCGTGAACGTAGATTCGTCTGTCACCAATATGCACTTCAAAAAGTCCGGATTATTGTCATGTTGATGCAACAACCACTCACAAAACCGCACTCTTGCTGGAAAATCGTCAGGTTGAAGGGCTTGTACACGTTGGACGTGAAACGGATACAGCCCCTCTTCACGCAGCGTTTGCCACACTTTAGTTTTTGATACTTGCACTTCTCTAGTCACGTCTCTAGTGCTTGTTGAGGGATTCTCGTCTACGCGATTGCCTCTACACGCGTGACCGTAACCGTCGGTTGAAGGTTGCATACTGACCTGACACACTGACCCCGACCCAGTTCTGTCGTCGGGTTGAGCCAGTGACCTTGTACCACTCGGTGATGTCGCGGGTCGCGGCTACAGGACGGTATTCAGATATTTCTGATGTTGCAGAGCCCTTTATCTCGGTTCCCTTAAGACATTGGTGTATATGGTACTAAGAAAAATTGCTTATGTTTTCAAGATGTACACGTCGTGTAAAGGAAAACCCCAACTTTGCGGACACCCTGTATATTCTCAATAGTTATTACTAAATCCAGTGGTATTCCCCTCTCATATAATAAATGTATCGCGTCCCGAATTCTCACTCTATCAAACGTTTTCTTCAAATCTATCAGGCACATTACATATATACTGGTTTGTTGCATTCCAGAGACTTTTCTTTTATTTGTCTTATTACAAAGACTGTTATTCGTTCGTTTATTTTTGTCGCTTGTTGTCAATTTGAGTGTTGTATTTAACAGATTTATTGCTCGATAATTATTGGGGCATTTCTTATCTCCTTTCTTGAAGAACATCAGCATGATCGCTCTCCTCCATTCATCTGGTATTCTGTTCGTGGTGATTATTTTTTGAATAAGGAGTTGCAGTTGTTGTACAAGGTAATCGCCTCCATATTTTAAGAGTTCATTTGGTATTTGATCTTCTCCTGGTGACTTTCTATTTTTCAATTTATTTATTCCTTGTTTCACAACTTCTTGGGAGATTTCGGTCTTGCTACTCTTGTCCGTAGAAATCCATCTCTAGTCCTTTTGTGAATCTTTCCGAGTAATCTGTTTTTTTTGCTTACCAATTGGTGAGTTTCAGTTCTTATTCTTTTATATTCTTCAAATGATTCATTGATTTTATCTGACTGATATTTTAGTAAAGCTTTCTTTTTTTGGTGACATTTTTGTTTAACCTCTAGTGTAAGCCATGGTGTTTTCGTTGACCACTTTTTGTTTTTGTTTATTATTTTCGTTCCAAGGGCTTCTCGGGCAGCGTCCAGAATATTTTGCTTAAGTTTCCTCTAGCTAGTTTCTACATTGCTTTCATCAGAAAATAAAAAAACTAATAGATATTAGTACCAATAAAGTAATAATTAGTCACAAAGAGACAAGCAGAAATGCCTGGATTACCAAAGGATTAATAACATCGGCAATAGAAAAAGAAAGACTATATAATGTAATGAAACTAACGCCAACTACAGAGAATACCGACTGTTACAACCAATATAAAAATAAATTTATAGAGCTTGCAAGGTAAACCAAACGAAAACATTACCTAAATAAATTGAATAATAACTTAAATGATCCTAAGCGGCTTTGGACAACTATTGATTACTGGGAAAACAAAATTTAAACAGTGTGTCACTGAGTTAAGTACAACATCGGGAACAGTATTAAAAAATACTCAACAGATATGCGATGAATTTGTACAATTCTTTACTGACAGGCGAAAATTTAGCAAGTAATATACAAGCAAATGTACAAAATACTCAGCCTCCAAAAAGAACTTTGAACTCATTTATTTTGGATAAAGTCGAACAATGTGAAGTATACACCACTGTTATGTCCTTAAAAAATCGGAAAAGTCCTGGGTTCGATGGTATTAAAAGCGAGCATTTGAAAATTATAGCCGAGGACATAACAGAACCACTCACTTACCTAATCAACAAATGCTTTGAATCTGGCATATATCCCTCAATTTTAAAAAAAGGTAATGTAATACCGATACATAAATCAGGAACAAAAACAGATGTTAACAACTATAGACCAATATCAATAATATCCAGTGTAGCAAAGGTTTTTGAAAAAGTTTTATCTACTAGAATGATTCGATACCTCACAAAATTCAAAATTTTAAGTGAAAACCAATATGGATTTACAGAAGGGAAGGCTACATCGGACGCAATAACTAAAATTGTAAATCAAATATATCAAAATATTGATAACAGAATCCCTTTAATCTGCATTTTTGTTGATTTAAAGAAAGCTTGCGACACAGTTAATCACAAATTATTATTAGAAGCATTGGAGAGAATTGGTTTCAGAGGAAACGCGTACTCACTGATCGAAAGTTATTTGTCAAATCGCCCACAATCTGTACAGATATCAGGATCATTTAGTAAAGAAATGTATATTAAGTGTGGTGTCCCACAAGGAACTGTCTTAGATCCGCTGTTATTCAATACATATTTAAATGATATTTTCCAAATTAATTGTGTTGGCAATATTATATGAAGGCACTGACTGGTCTGATCTGAAAAATGTAATTGAAAATGATGGTTTAACAGTAGAAAATTAAGCATTAACTACTCTAAAACACATTTTTTACCATTTGGATCTTATGCTAGACATCTGCCAAATTACACAAATTTCTCCTTCAATATTAATGAGCAGAAAATGCAAATCAATAGAGTGCCCAACATAAAATACCTTGGAGTGGTCTTGGATCCTCACTTACGATGGGACATGTCAATTATATTTTAAAGAAAGTTAGATTTGTTATCTACAAAATTAAATACCTTGGGAATATATTGATAGAAAAATATCTTCGAACATTATACCATGCACTGATTGAGCCTCATCTCACATATGGTATATTAGCATGGGGAGCTGCATGTTCCTCACATATCTATAATTTAGATGTTTTTCAAAAAAGTATTCTAAAAATGATATTTAAAAAACCGAAACTTTATCCCACTGAAAAATTATATGCAAATGTTCGAATGTATGATATAAGACAGCTTTATTTCTTACACAGTATCACTCACTACCATAAATTTGTAAACACCGATCAAAAAATTAAACATAATCATTATACCAGGTACAAAATTCGTGGCACAGTAGTTCCTCAACCGCATAAATCTATAATGCAAATATCTCTATTTAGCGCCTAAATTTTATGAAATTATACCTAAAGACTTAAAAGATTTACGTTTCGGAAATTGTTTCAAAAGAAATTTAAAAAAGTGGCTACATTCTATATCTAGGACTGAAATTCATAAACTCATAAATACGAACATCAACTAAATACATAATTTACTGTAGCTAATTTTTGTCCTTTTTTGTTATTTGCATTCTACAGTTTCAACTTAAATTATTGGTCCATGTACAGGCGATGCTTTCTATTGGGCCTGTTTTGATTTTATATTTATTTACTCATATTGTTTGTTATCTTTGTACATTGAGTAAATAAATATTATTATTATTATTATTATTATTATCATTATTTTCGATATTTTCTATTTTTATCTTCTGTTCTATCCTTTCTTGATATAATGATTTTATGGGGTCATCTCTCAAATTTTCTATTTTTATTATTTCCTCTGAATATAAAATAAAATTTCTAACAGGCATATTAACTGAATACTATCTACGGATAATATGTAAAGCTTTAGTGCTGGATGCTTGAGTTATACCAACGATTTAGACGTGCTTCAAAGAAAAATTTTAAAAACAACCTTTGGTAAATCAAAATTATACCCAACTCATGACTTGTACAATGACGCACAAGTACATGATACCAAAGAACAATATTTCTTACATGCCATCACCCATTATCCCAAAATTATTAGTGAACGCGACATAGTTAAACGTAAGTCATAACGTCCTATATAAATTATGGGCAAAAAATGTTCCTACACCAAACAAATCTGCAATGAAACCATCTTACCTGTATTTAGCTCCAACATTGTATGAACATTTACCAAATGATTTGAAACAATTACGAATACATTAAGCTTTAAAAAGAAATGAGGAAACGGATTAACATGCTCCGAAGAAACAACATTCATGGAATAATCTCAAATAATACAAAATACAAATAATATTATTTAGGTTTTTTCTTTTGTTTTTATACTGTCTTTTTTATGTATTGAAATGGATTCTGGAGAATCTCTTCAGGAAATGCCGAAATAGCGATACTGTCGATCTTTGTTGCCTATTACAAGTCTATAAAATCTTTCCTCATATCATCCTTCTTCTCACATATCTATCCCACTTCTGAGCATAGGATGTATAAGGAAAAAGCATATTTGCAGCTTTTGAAGTTATGGAGAAGTTGCTTAAAAGAAAGATAACTTAGTTAGGATAAATACTACTGATACCTCAAGAGCGAAAACATTCGGGGCATTTTTAAGGTTGTAAATTTTATATAAACGAAGTATAGTTATTGTAAAAATAAGCAAATAGCTGTTTGTTATAAGCGGAATCTAAAAACTGGAAATTGCTCACTGCTATAGAAATAACGGGTTTGTCGATATGATCTTAGCTTGCTCTGTTTTACTTTCGACGCATGCTGACGGGGCAAATACAATAAATTTTCGCAAAATTACATATTATGTTTTGTGGATCTTTTACGACGTCATGAAAAATCATGACACTCATTTCTGTCTGTCTATCTGTCCGCTAATCCTATAACGCCTATTTAAGAAGTATCGCACTGATTTTGATGAAATTTTCACATAATGTCACTACTATACATACTGTAGTTTTTGAAAATCGGTCCAATGGCGGCGGAGGAAATTTTTACAGGTAAAAAGTTGGGAGGGGGTGGAAAGGGTATATCTCATTTTTTTAATGTTTGTACATTTATACGCTCCCAACTTTGGTGATTCTACGCACCTATTGGACATATTTTTTTCCTGCCTTCAACAACAGAATAAGTGCTAGAATGAAAGGGATGCCCGAAACAGGGGCAGTTCACAACAGGGTGCTCTTCCAGTCGCCTTATAAGATGAAATCATACAATAATAATAATGGTAATAATAATAATCCGGCTTCATTTATACAAAGTATAAAAAGACGAAGTGTCGCTAAAAAGCGTTTTTCAACTTAACCCAACAAATATTTATGTAAATTTTCTAATCCCAATGAAAACAAAAAAGTTAAAAAAAAACTTGTAACGAGTCCCTATCCATGGCCTAGTTACTAGGCAATGAAATCAGAGATAAAATGCTTTAATCGTTTTTTGAAAGTCTAGAGTAGTGAGTGAACTTGGTAGGCAACGCGTTGTATAGCTTGATAGCAGTATATACTTGTACGTACGACCTTTTAAATAGAGATATTGAATGTTTCGTGATAACCAAGATATGCTTATTCTTTGTGTTCAGTTGATTAACATCTGAGTATCTGATAAATTTGGTTGATAGATATGGAGGGGCTTGTGTTGTGATTACCTTATGGTTCAAGGTCAATACGTGCATTTTTTGTAGCTCTTCTATTTTTTGAACATCCAGCTCACGATATTTATGTGACACTGTCTGAAGTCTTCTTATCCCAATCGATCTTAGTGCAGGCCCATAAATACAGTCACAGTAGTAAATTCTAGACCATATTAAGGTTTCGCACAACTTCAGCTTGAGACCAGTATTCATACTTTTCCTATGAGGAAATAATTGCTTCAAGACACGGAATGATGTTCGGCACAGTTGACTAACGTATTTTTCTAACCTCAAATCAGAATCAATCCAGAGTCCTAAATTCTTGCACTCATTTTTTATAGGGATCGGTTGATCTAAAATGCTCAATGATAGTAATGGTTTTGCCTGACTTTTTTTTATTTTAACGGGTTAATTTTGAGATTATGGGCACAAGATACGTTAGATAATTTGATTGAATCATTATTAATCAAATGTTCGGCATTTTTTAAATCTTTAATATCAAAGCTAAAGTACAATTGAGTGTCGTCAGAATAGTGATGAATACTACAGTGTTAAACGTACTCGTGGATGTCAGACATGTAAATTGAGAACAATAATTTAATGGTCCCAGAATGGAACCCTGTGGTACCCCTAGTTCAACTGGTATCTCCTCTGAGATACTTGACCTAATCACAACCATCTGACTCTTGTCAGTGAAATAACTTAATAAAAAATTAATTGCAAATTCCGAAAAACCAAAGTATAATAGACTTTCTCCAAACACGTCTCTCCACCACTCTCAAAAATTGCTGAAACATTTTCATCTCTTTGAAGGTGTTTGTTCCCAAACAGGTTTTTTCCTGGAATAAAAGTAATGACTTAAGACAAATATTCAAATAATAAAGCCTTCAATTTTCTCTTATATTTGCTGCAGTTTTATGCTATTTCAAATGAGTTCCGCGGACAACACGTCAAAAAATTAGTAAGTATCGCTCTGAAGTATTCTTTCCAAAAATATTATGTATTCTAGCAACAAGAAATCATCAAGTCGGAGAAGAGAAAACTGTGGATAAGAGTATTATACTAATAGTAGAAGTGGAAAAAGTATACAGCACGATGATATCGTTAGGTAAAGGAAAATTCAACTTCTATAAGCTTACAAAATTTAGCTACCATTCTCCAATTTCGAATCATTTAAAGTATGTCGATTAGGATTTCCCTGAATTATTCAACATCAAGATACTTGAATTACGCAACGTCTTTCTTATTAAACCAAAATTGTGATTCTAATCGTTCCTACTATTTCCATTCCTATCCCTATTTTGTACGACTTTCTGATTCACTCCAGAGATTAGTTGGAAGCTATGGTTGAAATAAATCCTGATCCATAAAAATGATTGATAACTTACTTGCGCTTTCGTGAGAAATTAAGGTTATGTTGGCGGAATCACGATTGCAGTCAGCTTCGTCGCTTTTGCAAGCCATCTGTACCATTCTCTTAGCTCGACCTGACATTATAGTTGATCTATTTTGATGATATTCTTTCTAAAGTATAATTATTATTTATTGCAATCAAGTAGCGTTGTATACTCAAACCTCTGTAATCAACAATAGTCAACAAGTAACTAAAAGTATTAAGTCCTATACACGCTTAACCTTGCATATGGACTTAATACCTAAACACCGGACTTAATACTAAAGTTCTATTTCCTCGGGCAAAACAGAGTCAAGGGACTTTGAAACAGTTTGGCTCGTCACCAAATTGGACATGGTACATTTTATACTGGCTTATTTTATACACGGTACCACATAGGACTTAATACTCAACGCCAATGGAATAAGCGGGAAAAAATAGCATGGTATCATTCAAAACCTGGAAATGTGAGAAAACTGGACTTAATACCGTATGGCTCTGAGGTCCAGATATAAGCTTTTTCACAAAAATAGATGCTCCAGAGTATCAAAAGCCTTTGTATAATCAAGTAACACTAAGCTTGCTAAATTTCCTTGAGCCAGAACTGTTGTTGCGCTGTGTTTTTTCCTGAAACCCGATTGGATTTCAGGAATGGTGCCATTAAAGAAGAAGTAGTCAGATACCTGATGTTTCATGGCTAGTTTTAATAACTTGAACATGCTGGTAGTATATTTATCGGCCTCAGATGTGAAATATCTGTAGGGTTACTTATTTTAGCTAGGGGGAGAACATTTGCTTTTTTACAACAGTTGGGGAAGTTTGATGATGCAATTGCATAGTTGATGATGAAAGTTATATTTTCGATTAGCAAATCGAATATGATTGTTAGCATATTTAGGTTGATTCCGTCAACACCCAAGGCATTACTCCGGAAAAATCCCATAACATCGTGGCAAGTTATTTGGGAGAATGTGAAATGCCTGGCTTGTTGGCTGGTGTTATATTTTTCCAGCAGTTTCATTTGTAACTCAGACTTAACAATGGTAGGTAAACTAGAAAAATACTTATTTATGTCATTAACGTCCTGCAGATGGCCAGGTAACTCTTTCAAGTTGCTGCTGATAATGCTAAGCCTCCGAAGACAGCTCCAGGTAGCTTTAGAATCTTTTTTTTATACATAATAGGTACTATTTTTTCATTTTCATTTCACGTATCATCGATTTAGCTTACCCCTTTAAACTTGGAAAAATATATATAATATTGGAAAATTGAGCGCGCATGGCAGGCAAAGAATGTTTATGGACTAACTGTGTGGACCCGTTTGACTGACTCTCTTTCAGAGGCTCAAGTTTGTGCTAGACATAACACTTTATGAACCGATAACGGCGATGCGGGGAGGTGCAGAGTCAACCTACTTGACGTCATTTTTTAAGATGCTACTAAGGCTCGCGAGTGTATTCAGATAGTTTTCCGGAATGTTTCAATCTTGCACCGAGTACGTTTGTCTCATACAAATAGCTAAGAACACATGCAGTTTGCAGAGACGTCGAGGTGGATACAGTAGAGAGCCTAAACAACCCTAACGTTGTAAATGTTGAACAGCAATTTTTTGGAATCGAACAGCGACAACTTAGAACAGTACCTATGAACATGAACCGGGATACTTATTTCATATCAAATCCATGGTGCGTGCTTTGATCAATTTTTTTTGTTTCGCTGCTGTTTCACCGCAAATTCATGCATAGTTGTTTGAAAAAAATCAAAACTTTGTGAGCACCCTGTATTTACAAATGTATGTACAACCCGTACTATCGACGAGGTACGATTTTAGAGCGAGGTGAGTGACGAGTGTGCGGTGGTTCTGACTGCCCAACCCATCCAACACCGCGCTGTCTGTCTGCTGCTTTTGGCCCCAAATAGGATCAAGGCAAACCATATCGCCATGCCAGGATCGATGTTCTCTTGTTCTCGAACCTCGAGTCAGCCCTGCTTGCATCGCAACAGCCTACTATGTGGACTTTCCTTCGTACTTCCGATGTGAAAGGCTTCCAAATGATGTAGAACATCTATGATCATGGTCATTCTGCCATTACATACAGGGTGTTCATTTCAAAACTTTTTAGCGAAAACCGCTGATTAAAAGAAAAAACGCCGAGACACGTCTAAAGATTTGACAAGGGGGACAACTTTTTAACCAAAAACTACTTCACCTTCAGCCCCACAGAGTCATCCCCTTAAAAACTTTAAATGACAAGCGGTATCGAGTGATAGCTTGTTTGAAAGGTCTTTCGAAGTCGTTTATTTTGACGTTGAATTTTTTATAAATCGTTCGCTTCAAGAAAATTAGATAAGTCTTTATTTATCTTAATTTGTTCATATAGAAAACAAAAACACACGACAATATCACTTTTTATTTCAATAAGTGTTCAAAATGGTGGCCTTTATTGCCCAAACAATGAATGGGCGATCTTCAAATTCCTGACGGACATTTTCAAAAACATGTGGAATATCATGGCAGCTTCCATCCAAACTTTTAGGTTGGATAGTAAACACAATAGATTTCAAATGGCCCCATAGAAAAAAGTCTAACGGCGTCAAATCAGGATATCTAGCAGGCCAGGTTTTAGCTTTTCCGTGACGTTAATTGTAGTGGGATTTCAAAATTAATTGCGCAGTAATATTGCCACTTTTTCTTCTCTACAAGATGGCATAATCAGAATTTCAATATGACGTTTCGTCTCTTGTCCCCCAGCATCAACTTTATTTCTTATTCAGAACACCATATTGTATTTTTGCACAGGAGAATACAGTTTGCAATTATAATTAAAAAAAAAATGGGTATTGCCATCGCGGAATCGTATAACAACACTTTGTTGCGCGGCTCAGTAGACGACACAGTCGAGTAAGTTCGCAAGTCCGTGGCTCGCACCAAAATCATAATTTTACTTCAACATCGAATCTCTAAGGCCCGTATCGTCAGTCGTCCCTACAATTGTAGGGCGCGTTTATGGCCTCCTTGATTGTCATACTTCTTTCTCTCCTTCAAAAATTTCTAGATTACACTTGTCCCGTGTCAGCGTCAGCGCTCTCGTATTGTGAAGATATGTTTTCTTTTTGAATTGTAGGAAATTTCAGGCTGATAAAACATGATATAACTCAAAAGCAAGCACAATTTGATGCAAACAGATGTTGTGACATAACCTCAAAATAGAGCGCTGACACGGAGAAGTAGAAAACTATGACAATCAAGGAGGCCATAAAGGCGCCCTACAATTGTAGGGATGACTGACGATACGGGCCTAAATTGTTTATAGGATGAATTTAATATCCCCGAAAACTAGCTAGCAATGCCCAGGCACACCTCAGATTGACACACTTCTTTCTTCTTCACTCTCCCTCCTTCCTTCCTTTCTTTATTCATCCCTTTTTTTCCCTGACTGTAGGTAATCAGACCTGACAGGCCTACCTCCTTACAATACTTTAACCAAGAGCCAAATTCCTACGGACCGCTCTGACAAACAATGACAAATAGAAGATGATACATTTCTTGATTCTGTAGTTTGACGTATGACATTCGTGACATCTGACCAGAGAAATGTAACTACGACTGGGACACGAGTATCAAAGGAACCGACCACCATTTTTGACAGCTTGGCAGTCCAGGCTACTTGATGAAGTGGAGTATTTGAAAATGAGTGGAAAACGAATGAAGTGTTGACATACGTAGCATCTGCTACCTTTGTCGAGCTCTCACATGTAGCAACAGCGTTTTTCGGGTACGCATCCACCACTTGAAAGGTGACATCATGCCGATTTTTTCGACATTATGCTGTTATGTAGGTTATTCTGCAAGATGTTAACTTAGCACTTAGTTGTACGTGTTGCCTAAACGTCATGAGGCTTGTTATCAATCTTTGGCTTTGATGTATTGTAAAATCTGCTTCTAAGATGGCATTACTGGAGGTATAAGCTGTAAGTTGTATGTGTTGATAAAAATTACATTGGGTTCTTGTCTCAAATACTCTTAATTGAGATTCAAAGCTAGAAATTAGTTGCGCATCCACTTTTTCTTATCCATTCTGGAAATTACATATACAAATTTGCTGAATTTCAAAAATGAGAGAGATAAGGAATAATTATATTCACTATACACTGTCGAATTACAAGCCATTACATGCTAACAGTAATTACACAGAACGCGGGGGCGGTGATGATTTCCCGTAAAAGCTACAGACCCGGATCACTCAGCCTCACAAAGCTATGCAACCAACAATGCGTAGTTTAGTTGAGTGATTCCTCCATAGATGGACGTTTACAACGATCCTAGCGACCAAACGTGGAATGACTATTTGCGCCGTAAAAACTACCTAGTCTGCAAGTGGACATCTCATACGTTTTTTTGACGTTTTATAGGTTTTCTACATGATACCCGTGCCGATCTGTCACGCCGACATTTTGTGTGCTTTATATGGACAGTGTTGCCGGACGTTCAGAAAAGTATCAGATATGCTATATTTCAAAGTCTAATCAAACTAATTCTGTTAATATATCATTGTTAGTATACTAAGTGACATATGAATCCGAACCCCCAGTTTAAATGGTTTTATTTGAATAAAAGTTGGTGAATGTATTTATCTTACTCTAAATAACAAGTGAAAAAATTTTCAGCCTTATCAGTTCGACATTCCGGTTTTTATACTGCTTTTTTTTAATTCACTAATGCTCTAAAAATGAATATTTCAGCCGCAGTAAAGAATCAACGTTGGCGGATTCTGGTTCTTGACATCCTTTACGATCGGTTACGATGCCTAGAGTACGGAGACCTGTACGATTTCGTCAACTTAGTGAGCTTGATAGGGGCCGTATAGTGGGACTTCGGGAAGCTGGACTTTCTTTTCGGGCAATTGCAGTTAGAGTGCAAAGAAGTGTAGACATTGTGGTTAGGTGTTGTCAGGCATGGCTTCGAGAAGGCCGTACGCAAAGAGCAAGGGGCACTGGACGCCGCCGTAGAACAACAGACCGTGAAGATCGCCGCCTAAGATTATTGGCCTTAAGGGACCGTTTCTCCACTACTAGGTCTATTGCAAATGAATGGTTTGCAGAACACGGAAGACCTATTGGCATGCGAAGTGTTTACCGACGAATGAGAAGTTTTGGCTTGTTTTCATCCCGGCCACACTGGGTCCTCCATTTAACTCGAGAACACCGACGTAATCGCCTTGAGTGGTGGAGACAACGGTCACTCTGGGGTCAGGAATGGAACAGTATTGTCTTTAGTGACGAGTCTCGATTTTGTTTAGGCATGCACGATGGTCGTGCCAGGGTTAGAAGGCGACGTGGTGAAAGGAGGAATCCACAGTCTATTGTTGAAAGACATGTTCATCACACTGTTGGAGTTATGGTTTGGGGTGCTATAGCTTATGGTTCCAGGTCACCTTTAATCTTCATCAGAGGTAACATGAACGCGCAGTTATATCCACGAAGTTCTAGAGCCCCATCTTTTACCCTATCTTGACACCCTGGCAGATCCAACTTTCCAACAAGATAATGCCCGACCACATGTTGCAAGAGTCACAATAGACTTCTTTCAACATAATGATGTCACATTGTTACCATGGCCACCAAGATCGCCTGACTTATCCCCAATTGAGCACGTGTGGGATATGATGGGTAGGAGATTGCTCAATTTGCAACGTCCTCCTCAGACTCTAGAAGCACTTCGAGAGGAGTTGGTGGTTGCCTGGAATGAGATACCACAGGAGGACATTGACCACCTGATCAGAAGCATGCCTAGGCGCGTTGGAGAATGCGTAGCACATCAGGGTGCATCCACACATTATTAAAGGTCAAAGGGCTTTAAAGCAGTGCAATCATTTTGAAACTTTTATCATTTACTTATTATGCTTCATTAAGTACTTATACAAAATTTTATTAAAATAAAACCATTTAAACTGGGTGTTCGGATTTATATGTCACTTAGTATAATTAAAATTATATACATTCCTCGATTGTGAACGGGTATGCGTCTCAGGTTATAAAAGTGCTCGACAAATACACTTTTCCACCAAGGTATGTAATATATTATTATTTTTCAAACGGCGATTCTATCTGAAGCTTTCCGACAACTGATCGTTGGACCTGTCGCATTTGTGCCTAAGGTGTTGCTTAGTGGGTCATATTTGTAAACCAAATTGTTCGTCCTTTAGGATCCTCCCACCTGCGTCAATCAAAGAAAACAATTGTCACTCTTTTGCAATACCTCTGTTTATTGAAAGCTGTTCAGTTAATTGAAAGAATGCTTATATACATAGTACACGTACCTCATTGAATTGTATAGTGCAGTACTCGTAGATTCATCTCTGCATCTTAGATGGAGAGGAGAGAATTTTGATTAGTGTAACACATTAAACTTATTCTGTAGTTTTTATGTTGATAAGACTCCATTATCGGGGCGCTAAGTCAAACCACATATCATGTCGCACAGTAAACAGTAATTAAAACATATCGTCACGTAGGTTCTAACACCGCGTAATCCAAAAAATTATGCATGTTCTTGAAAAAGGCTATCATGGTGGCCAAAAAGTCGTCAATAAACAGTATTGCAAGCATATGTGGCTTCATTTAGCGTCCAGACAAGCATGGAGGATGATAAGATTCAATAGGGAATCCTAAGAACCACCGTTCTTTTGACGTATAGTTCGATTTAGCAGCCAACAGAATTGCGTCCTGAAAGAATGTAAGTTGCGACATGCTCTCTGACGAAAGAGCGTTTGATGCTCCTAGTTGAGCTTTTCTTCAAGATGTTGCCGCGCAATGGGCCTGCCAGAGAACCCGCCAGACTTTTGCACCTCTATCGAACACTTTACGTTGCTAACTGGCCAGTACGACTGCTCCTTTGTCTCGACCGACTCAAGACTGTATAACAATAGAATCAACAGATCTTTAACCTCTTGAGGAGCTTTTAGTACCTATGTATCCCGGTTTCTGCCTTTTCAGCCGCTTCAATATAAAAAATATCACTCACAACTCGATAACCAATCATTAAAATGCTATAAGATGTTACATCAATCATCTTCTGTTGGAAGGATCGACCACAATATGTAATAAAATATGCAATATTCAAAAAAAACTTCGAAATCTAAGCATTTTGTCAGACGAGATTACCACAATTTTATTGCACGTTCTTGTTCTAACAGAAGGATATCTATATAACATACTGATACATTTTATTGTTCCCAGCCTTATGGCTTTAACATACTAACACTAGCATAATTTAAAAACAAGTGTGAATAAAAAAGAAAAATACACAAAGAAAATACATGGTAGATATAACATACTATAGCGTTTTGATTTTCTGTTGAGTTAACCAAGTTTTGGCAAAAATTTGGTGTAAAACAATCCCATATTTCTTGAAGCTTTTGTCTCAGTTCGGTGATTGTACGAGCAATAGGTGACAGATCTGGACTGCTAGAAACCCATTTCAAAAGTGGTACATTATTTTCTTCCATCCATTTTATAGCCTTTTTTGAGGTAGGTCAGGCTGCACCATCTTGCTGAAACACAAAATCTTGACCGGATGTCAAACATTCTTCCATCACTTGTAAAAGCGATTCTTCTAAAATTGCCAAATATTGTATCCACATTTCCATCAATAAAATGAAGTTTTTCTACTCCTTTTAATGACATACTGCCCCAGACCATAATGGATTCTGGGAAATTCACTTTTCTCTTCAAACAGTCAACAGAATGCTTCATTTTGTTTGCGAATAACTCTACTGCGACTGTCACCAACACAAACTTCGAATCGGGCCTCATCACTCCATTGTATTGCACACCATTGTTGAGGTGTCCATTTTATATGATCTTTAGCCCATCTAAGCCGATTTTTCTTTTGCAGTGGAGTTAATAGTGGCTTTTCTTTGACCTATAAACAAGTTGTGCAACTTTAGGGTTTTTACTTCACTTTTTTTTATAAAAAAACTTACCTTGCAAGTGCTAAATCCCAGTTTGTGGGCCTCTCTATGAGTTGTGGACTTGGAAATTTTCCTTCCAACAGCGTCACTCCACAGAGCACTTAATTGTAAATAATTGGCACGCCTGTTTTTCACGATTATTCTTCTTAATGCTCTTCGGTCGGCATTTGTGATATTACTTTTTTTCACATATCGTGGCTTAATATTAACTGAACCAGTTACGTTATATCTTCTAACAATATTTCTCATACTGTACCGCGATAATTCTAACAAAGTTGCAATTTCTGAGTTTGATTTCCCAGAATTAAAAAAATTAATTATCAGTAACCGAATTTTCTCACTAATAACCTTTCCTCTACCCATTTTGAAAACCTTAACTACCCAAAACTATTTTAAACGTATTCTGACAGCTGTGATTAATAAAAACAATTGTCATGCCTTTTATTTTTCACAGCCACCTATGCGTTATAGACTTGATTTTGCATCGAAATGAAAATAGGTTGATATGCTGTAATTGCAACATGTGTTATTTTTATGCTGCAAATTTGATTAGGGAGTGATAAAGTTGGTGTTTTCTACTATATATATTATCAAAATATTCATCGTTAACATTTTAAACCTATAACACCCTGCTACATTTTTATTATTTGTGTTTGATAAGAAAAAAAACTAAGATTTCAATAGTTGGGCCAACTGAAGTGGGAAGGGGCTCGTATTTGTGGCCTACTCGAAACGTGCATTGAACCGAATATAATAGATTGACATGACGCCGTTACCCAGCATTTTATTGAAAATAACAGCGTCTCACTGTTGCTGTACAAAATTCTGGTTAATAAATTATTCGAAGACATAAATATAATTGTAGAATGTTTATTCTCTAACAAACATCGAGCCATCTTTGTTACTGTTAACAGAGTGATGTCGCGCACTCTATTGAACGCTGAAACGACTACGCAACCATGCCGCACCGCGATGACGATGGCAAGGCTAAAAATAGTCATCCCACTGCCCAGTAGAGGGCGCGAGAGCTCCTTGTTAACAGAGCTGGCTTAAGGAACAGGTTTTTTCTCACGGTAAACAAGTAAATTCAATAGTAACTCGATGTTTGTTAAAGAATAGTTATTATTCGTCTTAAAATAATTTAATAATAATACATTCGACACAGCTTTACAAAATAGTAGACTTATTAGGAAGAAAAAGTGACGTACAGGTGGAGTGTCTGCTTATGCTGTGTATCAACCAGACCTAAAGACTCAGATTGGTAAACTACTATAAGGAATAAAGGTGGCACAGTTCACAACATTGAACACTAAAAAAAAAGCATAAATTTTACACTTCACAGAGGAAGAAAACAATCAATTATTATATATATGTATAATAACTGATATTGATAATATATTTGGTCTATTCCACCCTTTCCCTCCAAAATTTCCATTGCATTCAAATTTGAATAATTGGCTTTTTCTCATAATAAAATAATAATTGTTCAATTCAATTGCCCATCTCATCAACAATACAGTTTGTTCAACTGCCTCTGGTCTGTAGACAAGTTCTTATTTAACATATTCGGATAAATAAAACCATCTGAAGTGATTTGGCAACATAGTACACACTTTACAAATTTTCGTTCCATCCATTGACACTGACACCACCAACTTTCTGTCACCTGTCAAATGTTTCATCCTACTTGTGATCCTGTGCCCACCATCTTGTGCAGCATCAAGTGGTTCACGATGTAATTTTAACTTTTGTTTTTAAATATTTTTAATCCGTTTTAATTTGTTCCTGACATACAGCTGTGTGTAGTTTATATTATTTTTGACGAATGTACCATGCATCCAGCATTCACCAGGTTACTGGTTGTTTCCCTCAACCTAAACGTTAATAACATTTAGCAACAATCTCACATATGACTGTAAGTTAATTTAAAATCATTTTGCACTATAGTTGCTATTTCTTCTCAATGTTATTGCAGCTCCTGTTGAAGATGGCAAAGTCCATTGAAAGCTAGAGATTAATAAAGTATAAAGAGTCCTCTTTACTTGAATTTTGTTGAAGTACCCAACAAAAGGCGGAAGCTTTATTTTTCACCTACATATATATATATATATATATATATATATATATATATATATATATAGGGAATATGATCATGCGGAGAAAGGTATATAACAAAAAGTAGGAAAATAATGGGCAAAATCCGCAAAAAGGAGGAAAGTGGATTCGAGCAGAAAATAGGATAGGTAACCCGAGCGATACGTATTTTTGCTGGTTGGCTTCATCAGGCCCGAAATGAATGCACATATGAAACTACAAAAGTAGATACACATGCTCACACATCCGGATACGGGTGTAACCTGAGGAAACGAAGTTGGAGGGGGAAAAACGACACACGAAGTCCACTAACAATGTGTAGGTTGGCTCTTGTTGTGGACTTCGTGTGTCGTTTTTTCCCCCTCCAACTCCGTTTCCTCAGGTTACACCCGTATCCGGATGTGTGGGCATGTGTATCTACTTTTGTAGTTTCATATGTGCATTCATTTCGGGCCTGATGAAGCCAACCAGCAGAAATACGTATCGCTCGGGTTACCTATCCTATTTTCTGCTCGAATCCACTTTCCTCCTTTTTGCGGATTTTGCCCATTAATTTCCTACTTTTTGTTATATATATACATATATATATATATATATATATATATATATATGCCTTTATTTCTAGAGGATCTTCGATCGTACTGACAGAGGAGGGATAGCTTTATATAAAGATAATAGTATGGCGCTTTAAGGAGAAGGATCTTATGTACTAGAGTTTCCTTAATTTATCCATTATAAGACATTCCGATTGCCTAAAAGCGCCACTATATTGTATCAGATTTGTGGCCATGCTTCTAGTACGACCCAAAAGCTGATTTTACATCGATGCATTGACACAAATGTAAACCAATTATTTTATGTCGTATTTCTTGATTTAAAACGGGAATTAGGGGCCCATCTTCAGAAACCTTGTAATTTTTGTCTAGTTTCAGAGACATTATCCAAGAAATCGACAATATTCATTATATTCATTACTTCAAAGATGCCTTCTCATTGGTTGCATTTTAAATTAGTAAAATTGGTATTCATGCGTCAATTCCATCACCTGGAATTTCATATTGCGAACTTGTTCCGTTCAGAAAACGATTGGTGGGAGGCTATGCAGAAAAGCTCTGTATGAATTTACATATCAATACAGTTTTGTAAGTAAATAGATACTATAAGTGTTGATATCTAGTTTTACTACATGCGAATAAGATAACACACTCTAAAAGCACCAGATTAATAGATGCGATATCGTCTATCGACATTGAAGGAGTATTATGGTTTAAGACAATTTAATCTCGTAAAGTTTAAGTATCTATTAATTTTTTATGTTACCTTGCGAAATGTGTGTCAAATGCAGAATGCCGTAGACGTACGCATTTTATAAAATCCTGAGTAGCTATAGCGATAAATGGACTTAGTCACTTGATGAGGCCTGTGATAAGGTTTTTCTATAGCTTGCATTGATACCATAATAGTAGTGGCCTCAATAAACAATACTACGTATATTTGCATGCAATAAATACTAGATTTGTATTTGTTTATACCCAGGCATTCTCGAAGAGTCCTAACGAGAACGGTACTTCACCACCAGCAACAAAATAAACTACTCAGAAATCTTAAGGAGCAATAAAAAAATCCAAATTTTTCGGTGATTTTTGACAGGCTCTTATGGTGAAAAATTGTCGTATCTAGACTTTAAAATAAGCATTTTGAAGCTTCAGATTGTGCAAACAATTTTTTTTGCAAAATTTTTGCCTTCTTTCTGGTCCACGGGCTTGAAAAACACGTTTTCTGTTAGGCCGTATGGAACAGATAGCCCGTTTATCCAGCTTCAATGTTCTGTTTTTAAAATCTCGATATGATCATTTAGCGCGGGGTTATCTGGCTTTGAGTGAAAACGGATCCTTTTGTCGTCGACCACTGGTATCTTGGCAACCAGTGATCACAAGAGAAACTGTAATATATCTTCCATAACTTTTGATTGCAATCTTTGAGGAATTTTTGTTGTTTTTTTAATATTGATTTGAAAAAATCTAAAAAATTCGCAACTGCTAATGGGGAAGGTGCTGGTTTAAGGTTCTTATACCTAAGTGTACCCCTTAGCTATGCACGATTTCAGATTGATTTATTGTACGGTATCTCCGGACACATTGGTCAAAGTTTGAAAATGATGCAATTTCTGTATCGAATTTTACTCGGAACACTGAATATTTTCTAGATCCGCCTCTGGTCAGTATATATATATATTTTCTGGAATATTCCATCAATAAAAGAGTAACATTCCATTTGCTTTTTTTTCAATGTTTAATTCGGATTACAAAAACATATACTAAGTGACATATAAATCCGAACACCCAGTTTAAATGGTTTTATTTTAATAAAATTTTGTATAAGCACTTAATGAAGCATAAAAAGTAAATGATAAAAATTTCAAAATGATTGCACTGCTTTAAAGCCCTTTGACCTTTAATAATGTGTGGATGCACCCTGATGTGCTATGCATTCTCCAACGCGCCTAGGCATGCTTCTGATCAGGTGGTCAATGTCCTCCTGTGGTATCTCATTCCAGGCAAAACTGTGGATTCCTCCTTTCACCACGTCGCCTTCTAACCCTAGCACGACCGTGCATGCCTAAACGTAGTCATTTGTCTCGTCTACCAGATTTATCCCAAAATCACTTTTATTTCTTCCTGACTTTATTTGAGGTGGGATTTCAAAATACATTGCATGTTGTCAGTGCCACTTATTCTCGTCTACAAGATGGCGTACTCAAATTTTCAATTCCACATTTCTTCTTTCGACTTTCAAGACCAACTTTGTTTTTTTTATATAGACATTGTACATTTAAACGAGCTTTTCAGTAATAAATTCAGCGTTGTATTTTGTTAGTTTGCCATGAATTTGTTGTTGTATGAAGATTGTAAGAAATTAAAAGGATAGAACACTAAAATGAAAATTTTATTGATGGTAATAACAGGTAGATCATACCAGATGTTCAAAATATTGTACGTTGTTTTGTAGACAAAGCCTGACTCTTCTTTGTACATCGTTCAGTGCTTGATTTATTTCCCTTCTTCTCAGTCTGTCAAACTATGTTGCTATCGTCAATTCGAGGTGTTTTGTATACGAAACAAAATCTGGTAATTTCAAAGCCTACCTAGGAACTTCTGTTTTTTTTCTGGATTAACCAATGGTTAACAATGTCATTTCAAACATCAAAATAAAGTTGATGCTGTAGAACAAGAGACGGCACGTCATATTGACATTCTAATTATTCCATCTTGTACAGGAGAAAAGTGGAAATGTGCAATTTATTATGAAATAAATTCAGGAAAAAGCTATAACGATTTTGGGAAATTTAGGCCTTTTTCGTCTTTGTACGGAATTACTTTGAATTTCGAAACTTTCTAACCGGCGCCGGCGTTTTGTTGGTTATCTAAATACGCAACTTTATCCCCATTTAAGGGACTTACAGCTTTCGAGATTCCAGTGGTAAGAGCCGAATTGGACACAAACACCTTGCATGTACAATCTACCAAGTAGAAGCCTATTGTTGGTATTTTGGTCTATTTTTATTATAATATACCTTGCTCACGAGGTCTGAGGTTGTACAATAACATGCTAAATATGAACATTTCAATTGTTTGAGCTTGTTTTAATAACTTGATCCAATTAATTTTATACTATACTTGACGAATTTGTATATTGTATGACACACACAAGCTTATAGCTTAGATGTCTATTCTTTTGTAGTAAATTCTTTTGTAGTAAATGGTAGTACTCTTGTTTCTCTGCTTAACCTTTACGCAGAATTTTTGTTGTTTAAACAACATAGTTTGACCTTACTCGAAATATCCTTATATTATCATATTTCAGATATTTATATTTTATGTACTCTATATTTATAATTCTGAGTGTTTTTAGTATGCTTCTGTACTATTGTTATGAATTTTAGATTTGTTTATGCAGACACGTAATTTAGGATTTGTGACGACAAGATTCAGACATTTACCCTTTACGAAAGTATACAGAATTTTCACAATTCATATACCGTTACTTGCTGGTTCTAGATCTGATGCTAGTATCTTTTGCTCAGATTTCTGTTGCAATCTTGGTTATTCAGGGTAGCAAGAGTATATAAGCTCATATATTTTTGAAGCTTTTTTTTATTTAAATTGTGCTGAAGGTTGTTTTTCTTAATTTGTAAGTTATATTGGTTTTTGAATTTGAATAAACTTTGAAACTTTGAAACAAACAAAAAAAAAATTCAAAATTCCCCATAAGGACGTTTCGTCAATGTCAGGTGGACAGAGCCAGATTTTGTTTTGTTTTTTTGTACGCTACAGATTCATGTTGTACTTGTTAAAGGCTCTTTTAATTTAGAAAAGTTCATTTCCATACAAAAAACAAAACGCAACGAACAAATTATAGCCAACGTTGCAGACTAACACAAAAATGTCACTTGCTGATCAGCTGTTCACCTTAGCAGGCGTCAAAGCGTAATGGATACTAGTGAAATAAGGCATATGTGGGATTGGCTGAAAACCCATCCTCCAATACAGAATACTAGTCGATGATCTAATCCTCAATCCTCCATTACTCATATCCCCCGTACAATTTCATTCATATAATTTAACGATCGCTATCAGATACGATAGTTAATAAAGTGCATTTATACAAAAACAATGTCAAGATTAATTTATTTATTTATGATCATTTAGCCGACAGCTAAAAAACAACATAAAAACCAACGGTATATTTCTCGGAACATTGCTTTTTGCATATTCATAAGTATAGTAGAACACATGTCTACGCACTTTGTACAGGATGACTCAAAAATGTCTGAAATCTTCAGGCCTTGTTTTTCACTGGCACCTTATTGATGACCGGAAGTTAACTGTGTTTTTAAATGTCAAGTTTGTCCTAAAATGGTAGTTAATTTCAACACGAGGACCGCTTATACGAGGGTCATTTTTTAAGTGGGAACCGTTTTGTAATGGAGACAGAGAAATTTTATTTATGTGTGTAAATTTTATCACAAACTGGAGTATGAACATTTTTTCATCATCCAACATAGTCACCATAATCATTTAAGCATTTGTCAAGTCGCCGCACCAGGTTTTGGATTCCGTTGTCAAAGAACGCTTCCTTCAACATGTCATCATTTTTCGAGCGCTTTCCACCAAAAAATTCCTAATGTTTTGGAAAAGATGAAAGTCTGATGGTATTTAGTTAGGGCTGTATGGTGGATGATCCAGTAATGCGCAACGAAACTTGTCAAGTTGCATCTGTGCTCTTGTCACAACGTGAGGCCGAGCGTTGTCATGAACGATAACAATAATAATAATAACAGTCTTTATTATTGACATAAAGTGATAAAGTGGTAAATAAAGAAAAAGATAATTTGAATCTGTCAATAAAGGGCGAAGTTCAGCTTGCTTGGTACCAGCAACCTACTCTTCTACTTCCTCTGCGCTATATGCAACAAGACAAGCTAAACCGGAGACACACATAAAAGTTATTTTAAAAAAGGCTATGCACGAAAAAACAACGATTCCTGTAGTGTTAATGTTTTTGCAGCAATTCTTCCCTAAACATTTCTTTGAAAGAGTTTGTTTTAAATAATTTCATCTACTTTCCGGCTGAATTGTAGACTTTACATATCTAATATGTCAAGCTTCGTTTAAAAAATGACGTTTCGAACTTGGGTTGTGAAAGGAGACTCTTATTTCTTAAGTTAATGTTATGAACATCAGTTCGGAAAGTTATTTTTTGATAAAAAAACAGAGGAGTAGAGGAGCTTGCAATTTTCCGTATTTAACCAACCTGCATCTTCTAATTTGTGAGATATTCCTTATCTATACAGTATTCGAAATGCAACACGCAGACAGGAATTTTGTACCATTTGAATGTTACGTCGACACAGGTGAAATGAGGGCCATAAACCACATCAGCTCAGTTGAATAATGATGCTATCAAAGTCATCATAGAGCATCATTTTAAATTTCAACGAAAGGAACCTGCGGCTACCGTAAAGTGATTTAATGACAAATATGCTCGCTGAACTATTTTATTGATGTGATACTCAAAGCGACGATTGTTATCAATCGAAACATCTACATTTTTTACATCGTCCATTGAGATCTAAATTTTAACAGAATTCGATATTACATTTTTATGACTTTTTGATCGAAAAACTATTAGCACATTCTACGAAATAGTTTAGCTCAGTATTTATAATCAACGAAAAATGAGCCATCATTTCTGGAGGGAAGCTGCTATAGATTTGAATGTCATCAGCGTAAAAATAGACCTTACACAGATTAAGATAACTTGCAAAATTAAATATATAAATTAGGAATACAAGTGATACAAGTATGGACATTTGTCCGATAATTAAAAAGCTGTTGGTGAATGTCAACAGGACCAGCTTTTTGCGTTTAAAAACCGGATTACTAAGCACACTTCACATGGCGACAAACAAGCCAGTATAACACACAACTAACACCTACAGAGACGTAGTGAGAGACTGGCCAAGAGTGTCTGAGGTTGAACGGATGCGCGCTCACGATGCGCAATCGATTCTTACTTTGAAAAAGGGCCTTGTAGGTTGTAGTTAAGCCCAAATGCCTATCCTTTTTGGCTTGAGGGTGACATGGATGCCGCGAGACACAAACACCGAGCGTGACAGAACACGATGGCTCGGATGCAGAAGCAACGTTGCTGCATCAACAATTGCGGGTTAGCTAACCAAAACTCGAAAAACGTATTTACGGAAAACAGCAGGGGTATCACGTATCTTGAAAAGCGACATTATGCCGATTTTTTTGACAATATTTTTTTTTTACATTATGCAGGTTATTCTACAAGATGTTAACCTAGCACTTAGTTGTACGTGTTGCCTAAACGTCATGAGGCTTGTTATCAATATTTGGCTCTGATGTGATGTAAAATCTGCTTCTGAGATGGCATTACTGGAGGTGTAAGCTGTAAGTTGTATGTGTTGATGATAATCACATTGGGTTCTTGTCTCAAATACACTTAATTGAGATTCAAAGCTAGAAATTAGTTGAGCATCCACTTTTTCTTATCCATTCTGGAAATTACATATACAAATTTGCCGAATTTCAAAAATGAGAGAGATAAGAAATAATTATAATCACTGTACACTGTCGAATTACAAGCCATATACATGCTAACAGTATTTACACACAACGCGGGCGCGATGATGATTTCCCGTAATTCTCCTCAGTTTTTCGAAATTTATAACTTTGAACATAACCTCTTTTCAGAAAGCACAACATATAAATAACCCATCATATTCGGCCTAGTCAGTAATGATTTTCTCACACAGCAAATATCGCCGATTTTATACACCGGCAGACCAATACACATAATCATCCAGATGCGATCTTGCTATTCAACCAACTTCCTTCTCAGAGATAAAAACTACAGACCCGGATCACTCAGCCTCACAAAACTATGCAACCAATAATGCGTAGTTTAGTTGAGTGATTCCTCCATAGATGGACGTTCACAACGATCCTAGTGAGCAAACGTGGAATGACTGTTTGCGCCCTAAAAACTACCTAGTCTGCAAGTTGACATCTTATAGGTTTTTTTTGACGTTTTATAGGTTTTTTACATGATACCCGTGCGGATTGTCAACCTCCAAGTTATAGCTATACAGGGTGTTTAGGCTTGTCCATCTTACATTTCTCGAAAATGGATCCAGGTATTGAAATGAGTTGTGGTACATGAACATGTATAAAAGGTCACAGTAACATTTACATTTCTTTCCATTAAGCGCTTACACTAGCGGCGTTCTTGCCGACAAGTCTTTATGTTTAGCGAAAAAATATTACGCCATAGGTTCTGGTAAAAAATAGTATCAGCATCTCAAAGCGAGATTGACTACCTAAAAACTGCCTCTTGTAATTATCCGTTCAGATGCACCGTTTTCGGAAGAAAAATTAACATGCTGCGTGCCAACTATGGACAGCTGTTTCGTGCTTTTTGGTAACATCATGGTCTAGGCTTGGTACAGAGACCAAGTGGACAACGAACTAAGGCATAGCAACTATACAAGGTATAAGATCTCGAGTAGACCACATTTATTATACCTCCAGAATCGTGAGCCTCTTGCGGTCACAGTGGTGACTGGGCTATCAAAAATTATTGTATTAACCAGTATACCAATCGAGTTATTGTTACTGAGATGTAGCCATAGAGCTGGCACATTTTTTACGAACATAACGAGAAACTCCGAGAGAAATTTTTCGAAAAGAATCAATATGGCGTGGAGAATACGACACTTATTTTTGTAAATATCGGGGCTTACAATTTTTCGCTAAACATAAAAAAGGAGTTTCCCCTTTTTTTTCATATTAACGTTCTGAATCTGGTCCTCTCCCATGATAGCTCTCTGTATCACCCTGTAGAAATGTTTAAAAAATGGCTATACCGAACGAAAACAGAATTAAAACGTTTCTGCAACAATGAGATTCTACTGGATTTGGTTTTTGAACTATTTTGCTGGAGAGTCGAAAAATCCATAGCTTACGTCTTTTATGACCACCTGGTATAAAAACAAAGCATAATGAGATTTTGTTTCCGCTAGATGTATTGTGCGACCGTCATTTTGCAAATACTTTTATGTCTGCCTTTTCAGATGGATTCAAAGCACGTTCAGTACTTTTACGAAAGTTTCTTATCAATGGTTTTCATAGTTTTGCTTACGTCCCAGTAACTCTGCACTAGACTATCTGTATAAATACTCAATAAACATAAATTACAAAATGTATTGAATTTATGTTCACCAAATAGCGCAGTGAAAGAAGAAAATAGACACTAAATGCCATAGCGTGATATAATACGCTACTTTAAGGTATGATTGCAATTAATTACATATTGTAGTAAAATAAATGGAAAAATATCATAGTTAAATAAACAAACAATATTAGTCATGTAGTTCCGTACACTCATAGGTGATTGAAATCAAATGTTAGAATAAGATCATTATACATATGTTTACATCATACTCACTTATACACGCTTTTTCTGAATGACTCAATATTTTTCTTGATTAAGGGAGTAGAGGATGTCTAGATCTATAGGTGTTGCTCCAAGCTTTTTCTGTAGTACTTTAATCATCGAGGTCTCAAGACCTCAGTCTTGAGACCCGACCATCCAAATTGCATGCTACCCTAAGCCTACCAAAGTTTTCCTTCGCTCATGACTAACGATAACTAAAACGGACTTTTTGCGCGGCAAAGCCGCATCTTTTGCATTTTTTTTCAAATGATGAGATATTCATAATAAGAATCAGATATTCTCAGAATGTCTACGGATTCGATTTCAGCGATCCTCAATACGTTTCTTTAAAGACCTGGCATCACACGGACCCTAGCGAGGGACCATCTGGTTCAGTGTTAGAGATCCGCCGGGTGGTACCTCCACGCTCGACAGCTTAAGACCGTTCACCACCTAAGGAGAATCAGATCATTTATCCATAACCAAGAGAAACATTCTCTCTTCTTCCGTGGATTGCATTGATCGTACAGTGAAGGAGGTCGTTGATATGCAAGAGGAGCAGTGTACGAGGGATGTCTTTTAAGTTTTGCATATGGAAATAAAACAACACGGTAGGTAGTTTTAAATGACTTTATTGTTTTTCGAAGTATTCTCCACGAAGATTAATACACATCCGCATCCGCTTGAACCAATTTTCGAAGCACTTATTCCACTCGTTTGCTGGCAGATCTTAAACGGTATTTTTGAATGCGTCAACTGCTTCTTCTGGTGACTGGAACCTTTGACCACGCAGTCTGTTTTTAATTTACGGGAAAGTAATGAAATCGTAAGGACTTAGATCGGGACTATATGGAGGATGGTCCAATAATTCCACGTTCTGTTCCGTTAAATACTGCTTTGTTTTTTGGGCTGTGTGCGAGCTTGGATGATTCTTCTTGCGGGGTTGATTTTTCGAAGCTCGGTGATGACTTTTGGCAAATGGTGGTATACCAATCCGCAGTAACAGTTCTTTGCTCATTAAGAGGAATTGCTGCAATATGACCCGCTTTTGACACAAATGGCGCGACCATCTTTTTCGAAACACTTCGAGAACCGATGAATTTTGTTGGCTTTTCTTCACCTTGGAACACCCAAACAGCCGACTGTCGTTTATTTTCTGGTTCATAACAGTAAATCCACGATTCATCACCACTAAGAATGCTGTACACATTTTTTGAGTTTCCGGAATTAAAACGGTCAAGCGTTTTTTTGACACCAATTAACCCTGGCTGCTTTCTGCTCTTCAGTCAACAGGTGGGGTATCCAACGAGAAACTAATTTTCTTACTCCTAATTCTTCATGTTAAATTTTTTGAAGTGAGGTCTTTGAGATCTTCAAGGGCGCCTCAATCTCGGGATATGTCACATGTCTATCTTCAATGATGAGTTTGCGCACAGCATCGACGTTTTCCTGGGTGACTGCCGTTTTTGGTGCACCCACCCTGGGATCGTCGTTAAGACTCACCCGTCCACGTTTGAATTCTTCATACCAACGGGAAATTGTCGACTGATGTGGCGCTTCGTTGTCGAAAACAGACAGTAACTCAGCAAGGCATTCTTCTTGCAATAATTGTCTCTGAAAGTTGTAATAAATTATGGCGCGAAAATGTTCTCGGTTGAGTTCCGACTTGGTGACACTCAAAAATTCACTGTAATGAGAACACTGCACGTATTGTTGTGATACTTTGAGTTTAAGTTTACTAAAGAGTAAGGTTAAGATTCAGTACTGACGTTCGATCCGCGCGGGCGACTATGTTTCTATATGCAAAACTTAAAGGACATCCCTGGTATGTAGGTAATATGACATCATCTAAAATTCATCTGCTGTAATCTGTATAAGAACTGGCTGCATTTGTAAATAATGCTCGTAGATTCGGAGTCTAGCTGCCTCATGGTAAGCGCCAAGCGACTCATTTTCTACCTCGAATTCTGCACATCGACAATTCGTAGCCTACCCAAAAATAATATACTAAAAATTATTCCGAAGAAAACACTTCTGAAGCAATCCAAATTTCACCGCATTTACGAAAATTTTTATGGTAACACAGTACGATCATCAACCGTCAGGTGAGAGAAAGTGCTCCTCATTATAATGCTATTGTTACCTTGATTTTCTCGTAGTTTGGACGATATCGTTCTGTTCTAACGTTTCGATTTCGTAACTAAATAAATGTTTGTACATTCCGTTCCATAATAGTACTGTGGAAAACACGAAAGCTTCTCTAATAAGTGCTACTTGTCACGAATCCGTTTAATGATGCAATTATTATTTAGTCAAAACACGAGATTATTATAGCCCTAGCGCGTAAAAGTCCATGTTATTTAAACTAGTTTTATTACGTAGTAGTAATTAAAACCATTCATTAACGTATTGTAGCTGAAGATAGCCAAACTGATACTATACGAGGATGTCTTTTAAGTTTTGCATATGGAAATAAAACAACACAGTCTTAAATGACTTTATTGTTTTTCGAAGTCTTCTCCACGAAGATTAATACATATCTGCATGCGCTGGAACTAATTTTCGAAGCACTTATTCCACTTGTTTGCTGGCAGATCCAAATCGTTAGGACTTAGATCGGGACTATATGGAGGATGGTCCAATTATTTCACGTTTTCTGCCTTGCTTTTTGGGATGTGTGCGAGCTTGCATTGTCTTGGTGGAGGATGATTCTTCTTTCGGGGTTGATTTTTCGAAGCTTGGTGATGACTTTTGGCAAACACATGGTGGTATACCAATCCGCAGTAACAGTTCTTTGCTCATTAAGAGGAATTGTTGCAATATGATCCGATTTTCACACAAATGTCGCAACCATCTTTTTCGAAACACTTCGAGAACGGATGACTTTTGTGACTGGCTGCTTTCTGCTCTTCAGTCAACAGGTGGGGTATCCACCGAGAAACTAATTCTATTACTCCTAATTCTTCATGTAAAATTTTTTGAATTGAGGCCTTTGAGATCTTCAAGGACGCCTCAATCTCACGATATGTCACATGTCTACCTTCAATGATGAGTTTGTGCACACCATCGACGTTTTCCTGAGTGACTGCCGTTCTTGGTGCACCCGCCCTGGAATCGTCGCTAAGCCTCACCCGTCCACGTTTGAATTCTCCATACCAACGGGAAATTGTCGACTGATGTGGCGCTGCGTTGCCAAAAACAGACAGTAACTCAGCAAGGCATTCTTGTTGCGATAATTCAAATCATATTTTTCATATTTGTATATTGTTGTATAAATGATTTTGTAATCCCAATTCTTGTTGCCAGTAGAGATAAAACAGTATTGAGATAAATCATGGACCGCTAGATAGGGCTACAACTACCATATGACTATCAAATAGTAGTGATAAACAGGGTTTGTTTATAGCACAGTTGCCTGGTGTGGCGAATTTGCGCCATAGGGGCGATTTGACAACTTTGAAGGACAACTATAACGGTTACTATGGTGCCCGGTATTCGGGAATCTGGCAATACCTGATGATTCCTAACGTTTATTACGCCAGATTGTTTGCTGACTTGCACAGTACAACATGACAATCAACGTGACTGAGCACCTGGTAACCCTGGTTTAAGGTGTTATATTTAAAGAGCTTGGGGCAGTTAGGTATCTAGGTCACATTTTTTAATGTATTTCGAGAAATCCGTAATGTTGAGTAAATACTAGATCACGTTTCTCGCTTAGTTTGCTGAAAATTCTACAATAGACGTACATTTTGAGAAACAGAGATTTGGTGGCGACAAAATCGTAAAAACATAACGCATTTTCGTAAAATAATTTCTTTGTTGAAAAGACTGTGGCTTGATGACCCATTGAACGAGTATAGTGGCCCGTTCCGCTTTGAATATTCGAAACACTATTCTCCAGCAGCATTCAGCTTCAATGTTATCTTTATGAAGTTCTAACGTCTAGGCCATGCTGATTAAAAGCTTGAATGAATCAAGACTTAACTCTAAATTCCCCACAATTTGGGAAGCTCTACTCAAATTGGCAACACAGCGTATCTGCCTATTATTCTCATTCGTGATACAGGTCTGCGGTTAACGGTAGGAAATATGTACGAATAGCGATGAAAGTAGACGAGCCGATGCGCTGTTGCCAAGAAATGATTTCCCATGTATAACAATGGTTTTTCCTAAGGTGTATAGCTACGAGACATAATAATTATTTTCAAGCTAGACCTGTCGCAAATTCTCATAGATGGCGCTACGATATCTCATTTCATCTCGGATAATTTTTGAGACGCACAAATATTATATTAGGTTGTCTATTTTCAGGCAGAACATCCTAACAAATGCAAAAACTAATGTGTTTCTTAAATTCGGTGGGCAAGTAGAAAATCGCAACAGTTATACTCTCAATTCCTTCTCCTACTTGCTTTTCTTCTTTCTCCCTCTCGCCTTTCACTTTCAACTTGTCTGACTCTGAGCCATCAGACCTGACATTTTTGTCATTTGACTGACTTTAAAGTTCTTCCCTAATACATACTGGTCTTTTATCACAAGAATTGTTGAAAACGTCACCCTTCTGCTAGAATACAGACTTCAATTCTGTTTCTCATCGATTGGCGAACCCTTTAAAAAATTCCAGAAGTATTTCTTATGATTTGGCAAAAAAGTAAAACCATCACGATTACCTTATATACTTGTCAAAATAATACCGCAACGTAATCGATCAAATGCCATTATTTTAAAAACAAAACAGGGCACCAACCTACTAGTACAAAATAATTTCGTTATACCACAAGTGCATGAAAGTGGTTCTTATTTTTTCACGCAAAAATGGTGCATCGGATTTTTTTTTAAAGCTTTGGAGTATATGTTTTTTTAAATACTCAGAATACAGAGACCACTGCTAGAAATATTAAAAAATATTCTATATCAAAGAATTCATATTGGTGCATGTCAAATCATGAAAATATCAACAGCAGTATTAAAGTTATGATGAGAAAACGAATTTTTTCTTAAAAATTTAACACCCTGTAGCTCAGTAGTTTAGGACATATGTTCATATAAACTTTTTTCCTAAAATGATCCAAGGAAATATATCTTGTATTTTCAACCATCAATTAAATCACACCCTGTATAGTAACTTGTTGACTTATGATTGGGACACGGTGACCAGAAAATGCAAAATGACATGTGGTTAGGTTCATGTTTCTATGATATGACCTTGAAGTGACCTTCAAATATCATCAAAGGGATAACCACGGATATAAAGGGTGGACCTTCTTTTAGTTTCTTTTTTAAATTGGTATTAAGACTACACTCTTCAATAATATGTAACACTCGATTCTTTATTCAAAAGAATACATCTTCCGTTTATTTATGAAAAACAATTTCAGTTAAATGGCTTTCGCGGCTGGCCTGACAGTAGTCCATCCTCTTAACCCAATTTTGAAGCATATTTTCGATAGTTTGTGGGTCTATTTCATCAATAGCTTGACGGATATTTTCCTTAAGAACATCAATTGTTTGAGCATCGTTAGTGTAACAGTACCCAATAGGAAGTAATCCATGGGCGTCAAATCACAGCTGCGGGCTGTCCAATGAACGGCTCCAAAACGGCTGATAACGCGATGTCCGAACTTAGTGCTTAGTGTGTAAAAGATCGATTGTTTCACGGCTGGTGTGGCATGTTGCGCCATCCGGTTGGAACCAGAGATTGTGCAAGTGCATGTCGTCTAATAGTGGCCACAAAAAACACATCAACATGTCACTATAGCGTTCCCAGTTTACCGTCACGCTGTTATCATCTTCATCTTGAAAAAAGCGTGGACCAATAATCACACCACTCCAAAAGCCACACCAAACAGTTACTCTTTTCAGATGCATTGGTTTTTCTATGATGACATGTGGATTTTCAGAACCCCAAATCCTACAGTTCTGCTTGTTAACGTAACCTCCCAGACAGCAATGGGCTTCGCCCGAAAAGATTATTTGGCAACCAAAATTTAGAGAGAGATTTAGAGCCCACACAGAGAAACTATATCGAAGCGGATGGTCATTTTGTTTCAACTCTTGCACAAGTTGAGGAAATAATCCCAGGTCGTTATGCCAACGGTCAGAAAAATACCAACCTAAAAAAACAACTGATGGTGCACCCTTTAAAATCAACTACCAAAAAGTACCTGCTGTAGAAATTGTATTTTTGTCAGTTTTTTTGTGTTCTGGACCCACTGAATTCTAATTAAGGTAGCCGAGTTCTCTAGTGAATAAGTAATCAACCCACCCAAGTTTTTTAAGACGTGGATTGCTTCAATGGAAAATTGCTTTTAGGTTTAGAATTCTTGTTTCAGCAACCCTTTCTGTCAGTAGAACAGCTGTGGTATTACCATTGGATCGGAATATCTAATAACATAATACAAATGTTCTGAAGACGTACGAGAAGATTCGCTCAATACACTGCAAACTTATTATCACATGATACCATGAAATATCAGTAAACATGCAAAGACAAAGATATGATAGTTTATATCATTTGTAAATGAGAAGGTCGTAGTAATTACAGATTAATTCATTTTTACAGATTTGCCTAGATAAATATTACTAGACAAACTCATAAAGTTCTTACACATTGCTGGCGTTATACTTGGTTATTTAAAGGGATAGCGTAAATAGAACATAAGTATTGTAAGGCAACTTTTTTTATTAATATGAATATGTCGCATATGGAATAATCACTTATTTAAGCATTGAAGTCATTTTAAAAACAAATATATTATCAGAGCGTCATTTTAGACTTCTTTCAACCAAATTATTTTTTCCCAGAAATATGGTCTTTTCGCGGAAATTCACTACTGTAGACTCAAAGCTGTTTATCTAGTAATATTTCAAAATTCCCCATGTTAGCAAATGGCACATAATTCTGACGCCAAGTAGACATAACCATATTTTGTTTTGGTGTTTGTACGTTACAGATTCACTTTGTACTTCCTAATTACTCATTTACTTAGAAAAGTTCATTTGCTTACAAACAAAAAAACGCTAGATTTACACCGGCACCGATATTACGTATCTTGAAAAGTGACATTTTATGTGAGACAACGGAACGCAGTGATGATTTCTCGTAATGCTCCTCAAAGTCTCCGAAAACACAAAAAAAAACGGGAAAATAACTGCATAACCTGTCTTCAAAACGGACATCATATAAATAACCCGACGGGCACAGCTAATAGATATACTTGATTGGCAGTATGCGCGATCTTGCTACTCATCCAACTTTCTTTCTTTCATATCTTCGCAGAGATAAACACTGTGAACTACTCGGCTACACAAATCATGTACATTCTGCCTTCTGCAACCAACAATGCATGCATGCACTATTTGCACTCTAAAAACTACCTAGTCTGCAAGAAGGCATTTTGTCGTTTTTTTACATAATACCCCTGTCGGTACATTATTGCCAACGTTACAGACTAATATAAAGATGTCACTTGCTGATCAACTATTCACCTCAGTAGACGTCAAAACCTGATGGATACTCCTGAAATAGCGCTGAAGTAGTTATTGGTTAGGTATTTAAACATAGCTCGTAAACCAGTTGATATATCGCTATGTGACTTGATTAAAAAATCGCCTAAAACTTCAAAATCAAGACCTCGCATATCAAACATCGTTTTTAATGTAAGTTGGTTAACCTGTATAAAATGTCCTGATTACACAACGCAACTAGACTGGAAAGCTTTTGCTGATGAAGCAGGCAAGCATTGGTGCTAGAAATTGAAGTGACAAAGTAAATAAACATATTACAAAAGCTGTTCTTGTTTCTGGAGGATGGTTATTGCAGCAAATAAATCACTTTTGTGGAATGAAATGTTTGAATGAGTAGATGATTTAGTAGTTGCTTGGCAATCCACGCTGTGCTGTGTTTGAGCCCTTGTGGGTATTTACTAGAGTCCGACAGAAGATATTAGAGCGATAAAGTGGATGAATAACAAACCACTGGCACTGTTTCTTATCGGTTAAAATTAAATAAAAAATCAGCGAAACGGAAATTGTAAGAGACACGGAGTTAGTCTTATTGAAGCAACATTTCATATGCAATCCTTATTGGCTATGTTAAAGTTAAAAAAACTAGCTTCACATTTATGGAGCTACTCATGAGCTGGATGTCATTTTTTTCATGTTCACTTGATGTAGCAGCTGTGTGTGTTGCCTAAACGTTAAGATACTTATATTTATATTTCATATTTCCTACAGGTAAAACCCAATTACAGGAAAAGCTCAAATACATTAACAAAATGAAAATAAAGAGACACATTGAAAACTTAGACAGCATCAATTGGCCTAGGTAAGCTCAGAGAACAATCGATGACTTATAGCAATTTATGATTGATTTACAGCTGTCACTATAAATATCACACAGATCACAAATAGAGTTCATCAGACTGCACATTACATACACTGGAGATTTCAACATTACGTTCGTCCGGCCTGCTTGACAATAAAAGGCTGATTGTTGACGACTTTCAAGCCTTGGAATACGGAAATATATTTTTCCAAGTAAATCCGGACAGTCAATTTGGTTATGCATAAGGCCATATAAAAACAATAAGGCAAACATATTACGTCTAATTGATAGTGAATCTACAGGGTGTCCGCAAAGTTGGGGTTTTCCTTTACACGACGTGTAGATCTTGAAAACATAAGCAATTTTTCTTAGTACCATATACACCAATGTCTTAAGGGAACCGAGATAAAGGGCTCTGCAACATCAAAAATATCTGAATACCGTCCTGTAGCCGCAACATCCCCCAGTGGTACTAGGACACTAGCTCAACCCGACGACAGAACTGGGTCGGGGTCAGTGTGTCAGGTCAGTATGCAACCTTCAACCGACGGTTACGGTCACGCGTGTAGAGATAATCGCGTAGACGTGAATCCCTCAACAAGTACTAGAGACGTGGCTAGAGAAGTGCAAGTATCAAAAACTAAAGTGTGGCAAACGCTGCGTGAAGAGGGGCTGTATCCGTTTCACGTCCAACGTGTACAAGCCCTTCAACCTGACGATTTTCCAGCAAGAGTGCGGTTTTGTGAGTGGTTATTGCATGTTGCATGACAATAATCCGGACTTTTTGAAGTGCATATTGGTGACAGACGAATCTACGTTCACGCGTAATGGGGTGAATAACTTTCGCAACACTCATGTTTGGTCAGTAGAAAATCCGCACGCTGTCCGTCGGGCACATTTTCAACAAACATTTTCGGTGAATGTTTGGGCTGGCATGGTGAACGGTATGCTCATTGGACCATTTATTCTCCCAAATCGATTGGAAGGGATGCAATACCTAGACTTTTTACGAAACATTTTGCCTTCCTTGTTTGCCTGCGTCTGCTCGGTCAGCTGATTTCATTTTCTGTTGGAGGGGTATGATTTCGGGCAGAGACGTACTTAGCCCTTCTCGTCAACTGGAGAGTGAGTACTTTTTCCTTTATTTTTTTTTACTTGGTCGCCCTCGTTTCACTACACATTACCTTTGTTATTTCAAGGGTAGTTGTTTCTAAAAAAAAAACCAACTTTGCGGACACCCTGTATATCGAAGAAATTCAAAAGGGTATGATGACAAAAACCTCTTTCTGGATAAGAACCAGTACATTTCAGGTAAAAATACTTAATAGCCTTACGTTGAATGCCTTCAATCATTGAAACTGAATTTAGGTATATTGGAGACCAGATTAGGGTTGCATATTCCACCTTTCTTCTGAAAAAAGCAACAAACAAAGTCATTAATGTGCTGACATTGGAGAACCCCTTCCAGTTTCTGATACAGAAGCCAAGTAGTGTGGTGGCAGCCGATGAGATATTAAGTATATGTTGGCTAAACATTAGCCTGCTATCAAAGGTTACTCCAAGGTCCTTAAAAGAGTAGCATCTGTCTAGAACCTCACCGTTGACGTTATAATCATCATATATTAAATAATTAGTCTTTCTTGTATAAGACTCAACTTTACATTCAGAAACATAAAAACTAAGACAGTTTCGCGAGTACCAGGAAGAAATTAAGTCTAAATTATCCTGCAGCATGAGACCAATCATCAATTGACTCGACCGATGCGTAAATCTTAACGTCGTCAGCAAAAAACAGATGCAAACACTTGAGCTCAAGTGACAAATCGTTAATAAAGATCAGGAACAATAGTGGGCCTAGATTTGATCCCTGAGGCACCCCAGATGGGGCCTGATAATAACTCGACCTATAACCATCATGTGCTGTGGCTTTGATGCTATGTAGCATCTGCTTCAGAGATGGAAGTGCCATTCATAGATTCTATGGCCTAAGCTGTTCGTTCAATACTATTGTCGATCGCTGTGCCATTCCTCCATAGGTGGCGCTCATAGCGAGTAGGTGCGGAAGGGGCCAGCGACTACTAAGTAAACGAGTTGAAACTATACCAATTTTTATTGAAATTATATCGATTTTTTACGTAATACCCCCTGCTAGACCGTTCAGGCTGTATAATAGCAGAAAATAAAACAAATGAACTGTCACCTGGAAGACAGATAAACGTCAAATATATTGTCATTTTTAGGCCACCGAGGTGACCGAAACGTTAGCGAAAAGAGGGAATTCAAACATATGTGGTATTATTTACCGGACAGATACATACGGGTTACCAGATGGTCGAGATTAATCGGGATTGTGATAAAAATACACAAATAACAAAATACAAATTCAAAATTACGCCAAAGGGAGGTGAAATCAGATGCCAAATACTTATTATTATTATTATTATTATTATTATGATAATTGAGATGAGCAGAGTACACAGTACTATAAGCTCATGCAGTAAATATAGTGTACGGACACGTAACACAAATACATCAAATAGAAAAAAATAAAAAAATACAGTTCATAGCTATAAAGTTTGTACACTCCTCCAGCTATCATACTGCACTTTGAAGCTATTAACTGAAGTAGCACCAACCACACTTTCAGGTAAACTATTCCAGGTGTTGAGTATGCGGTTGGGAAGAAACCACTGTCGGACTGTTGTTTTAAATGGCTCCTTATGCAGTTTGAAGCTGTGTCCGCGTAGATTGCTGCGCGACAGATGGTATAGATGCATGAGGTTGGTGCCCATCAAACCATGAAGTATCCTGAACGTAACTATAAGATCGCCACGAAGTCTTCGCTCAGAGAATGAGGTCAGGTTGAATAATTCAAGGCGATCTTCATAGCTTGGTCTTCGTGCTCCAAAAGGAATACGAGTAGCCCGACGCTGTACTGATTCGACGAGATTTCTATCGCGCAGAAGCACAGTGTCCCATACCGGGCCAGCGAATTCAAGAATTGGCCTCACGAATGCCTTGTAAATGTAGGCGCAAGTGTTGACATCGGATCCTTTGAAAGACCTCTCCAGCATATATAGAAGTTTCTTGGCTTTTGATGTAACGTGGTGAATATGCTCTGACCAGGAAAGACGATCGTTGACTACAACGCCCAGATCAGTGTGGCTCGAAACTGCTTCGATGTTGTGGTCAGAGATCTTGTATGTAAATCGCGGATTTGTCTTCCCGAGGTGAAGGACACAACACTTAGTTAGATTTAAGGGTAAAAGCCAACTGACTGACCATTGACAAACAATATCAAGATCTCGTTGAAGCATAGCAGAATTTACGACAGTATTGTAAATCTTGGTGTCGTCGGCATAAGCTGAACATGTGGAGGAAATCAATGCGGGCAGGTCACTTGTATACTGAAGGAACAGCACTGGCCCCAAGACAGAGCCTTGAGGAACTCCACTTGCTACATGATGAAGGTGAGACTGGCTATCACTGACGCGCACAGAGAAAGTCCTCCCGGTGAGAAAAGCCTTAATCCACAGTAACAACTCGCCTCTTATTCCCATACATTCCAACTTAAACAGAAGCCTTCTATGTGGTACGCGATCGAAAGCCCTAGAAAAATCTAAGTAGATTATATCAACAGGAGTCTTTGTGTCCAGATACTGAGTCCAATCGTTGAGAGAGTGGAGAAGGTTGGTCATTATTGATCGACCAGGGAGAAATCCATGCTGATTCTTAGGGATAAGGTCATTTTCGAAAGCAAATGACTGGAGCTTATCTAATATGATTCTTTCAGCTATTTTGGCGGCGATAGGAACGAGACTTATTGGTCGATAATTTTTAGCGGAGGATTTGTCGCCCTTTTTGAATACAGGAGTAACAGAAGCACTAAGCCAGCATGAGGGTAGGGTATGAGATCTAAAAGACGATGTGAATATCAAGCTTAATGGTAGGGCCAGTGCTGAAGCGCAGTTTTTAAGTACAGCAGCCGTCATCCCATCTTTACCAGGGGAGGAAGAGGTCTTCAGTAGAAAATATGTAAGTATGTTTAAGTTGAATCATATTTTTATGCCATATGTATCATCTGTAATCTCATAATTCGCAAAAAAATTAATTTGAAAAAACTTTTATTTCAATAAAGAAAATGACTATTTAATTCGTAATGCTTACTTGTCCCGCCTTAAAATTTAGCCCAGGTATTATGGTCAACATCAAATAAAATAGTACACCGGTATAACCAAAAGATATTTCAGAGTTTCTAATCGGTCTAAACAAAGAAGAACGGACCAAGAACCCACATTTGTATATGTCTACGTTCACTAGCACTTTTGTATCAATTGTTCCCAAAGCCGTAGACCGCCTTTGGATGTCAGCCTTGTCACGTCTTGGACTTCTGTCCCAGCTTATAGGATTATCCTTTTAGTTGTTGGTAAATTCTGAGAACATGAAATCCTACGAATAAACACGAGGGATTGATCGGGAGCATTCCATGGAAGGTTGATGTAATGTTCGTCTTTGAAACGAAAATGGAGTTTGTTTTTTGTTGGGCTTTCGTGGCAATACAAAATGTATTAACCGTCGCCATTTTGAATCCAATATGGCGAATGCTACAAAATGGCGATATATAATAACAATAATAGAAGGTCTTTTTTGGAATATAGTCACCCTATACTATAGGCATCAAATTAAAGGGTTTGGTGAGAAGAATATAACAAACATCATGATGTCTTTCTAAATGCAACATGGCAGTCACCGCAAAATGGCGAATAATAATTTCCATAGGCACCGCTATGATGTGGGAAGCAAATCAAAACGCTCAATGAGTGAAATTCAATAAATAAATAACGTCATTTTAAATTCCATATGGCGATCGCCGCAAAGTATCGGTTCATCCTTATATGATTTGTATGTTTAATTTTGTAACGCAAATAATGTTAGAAGTTGTATGGAGTTCTATTAATGAAATGTATGAAAATTATATAGAAATTACTTTTACTTCGTAAATACTAAAAAGTGAAAAATAAATAAGATGAAAACTATCAGGTAACCAAATAAGTTGCTGTATATCGCACATTGCCATGGATGTTGTTGATCGATAGCGATTGTTTGTTACCAGTTGTCACTTTAGTATGAATCCTTCTTTTCTTACGCACATAAAAAGTTGCTAAAAATTGTTACATACCTAGTTTTAATCATTGAAAATGTCGACAAACAAAACAGTAATTCGAAGTTGTTTACTGTATGAGTACAAAAGCTGCAGCGGTGGCGCGAAAAATATGTACCTCATTCGGAGATGATGCCATTAGTGATCGAACAGCACAGAAGTGGTTCAAAGAATTTTCTTTGGGTGATCTCAGTTTGAGCGATGAACCGCAAAGATCATGAACAACGAGGATCTTCGACATGTTGTGGAAGCAAATGCCAGGACAACGTGCTAAGAACCTGCAGAAATGTTCAGAGTGAGTCCTGAAACTATTCGTTTGCATCTTCATCAGCCGTGGAAGTTAAGCAAATGGGTCCCACATGAACTGACAAATGATAACAAATGAAGTAGCCTTACCATTTGTTCAGCAAACATTTTACGCAACGCTAATGAGCCATTTTTTAATCGGTTATTAATCTGCGACGAAAAATAGATCTTGTATTCGAATTCTAAGCGTTCGTATCATTGGTTGTCGCCTACTGATTCGGTACCACACTCGCCCAAGGCTTCCTTGTACAAGGTATTGTTGTATGTTAGGTGAACGGCAACTGGAATTCTCCATCATGAGTTTTTGGAAAGGGATCAAACCACCACTGCTACCTTGCACTGTGAGCAGCTTCAATAAGTACAAGCAGCACTCATCCAGAAACAGCCTTCTTTGATCAATCGGAAGAAAGTGATGTTTTTCAAAGATAACGTCAATCCTCATACCGCAAAAGTGACCCGAGAAAAAATGTCTGAACTCGGCTGGGAAACGTTACCGCACCCGCCATATTCTCCCGAAATTTCGCCCAGTGATTATCACCTTTTTTTGTCTTTTGAAAACTGTATGAGGCACCGACAGTTGACAACTCGAGATGGTGTAATAAATGCAGTCCGCCAATTTTTTGACTCCAAATTCAGGGAGTTCTACAATACCGGCATACAAAAATTGGTTCCACGTTGGCAAAAGGTCATTAAATTATTTCGACGAACAGGTAGTGTCTTATTGCTTCTCAATAAAAAAATATATTTTTCTACTAAAAACCGCACGAGCTTATTTGGTTACCTGATACATGTTTAAAAACAAACTGCTGATAATAAAACGGATACAAAATTTAAAAATAATGCTTTCCGATCGGAAATATTTAAACAGATGCTTCATCTCTGGTTTTCAAATAGAAGCGTGTTACGTTTTGCCATCAATATGAAACAAGGGGGTACACGCTTTGATTTTAAAACTCAAGGTCAAGATTTATTATTGTTCAAATATTTCCAATCGGAAAAAACTATTTTTACATTTTTAATCCGTTTTATTATTGTCTAAAAATAGCTTATTTTTCAAAAAATATTTTTTTATCTTATTTATTTTTTACTTTTCAGTACTTATGACGTCAAGTAACACACATTTACAATTTTATCAATAGGAGTCCATAAAACTTCTTACTTTAATTGTATTACAAAATTTCGATACTTACAAATCAAATAATGATAAACCGATAGAAGCTTCTTCTTATTATTACTTGTAATGGAATTACCGCGATTCTACTGGGCAGAATGGCTATGACGATATAAAAATTAATGTATACGTCCAAATACTTCATTTTCTTGGAGAATACGTTAAACAGTAACGTTGCGCAACTTGGCACGAAACATATGTCTGCAATTTGTTAGATGGGAAACCTACCTTTACACCAATTTTGCATCATTAACTACGTTCATGTGAGCATACTGGCGGAACGCTATAAACAAATCGTTGCTAAAATGTCGCAATGGTTAATGTTTACGGAAGTCCAAGTATAAAATAATAATAGTAGCTTTACTACAACGTTGGTATTTCTCCTCGAACTTGATTCCTCGGTTGGATGCACCGCAGCAGTTGTGTCTGTCTGTCCGACTGCTGCCGGGATATATAATTATCTTTGCAATGATATCGTTGACCACAAAGCATTATGAACTGCTGTTTTACGGCTGTTTAAGTGTTTACTCGTTAGAATCGTATTTTAATTTGATATGACACGTCTATTGCTATTAGACTAGATATGAACACCAACAGGAAGCAACGAGGTCTCCCGTACTTTGAATCACAAAACATATGCACTGAAGAAGGTTTAATTCCATGCTATTCAATGGCAACACGGTGACTTATACGAGGGATGTCCTTTAAGTTTTGCATATAGAAACATAGTAGGCCGCGAGGATCGAACGTCAGTATTGAATCTTAACCTCACTCTTTAGTAAACTTAAAATCAAAGTTTCATAACAATACGTGCAGTGTTCTCACTACCGTGAATTTTTAAGTGTTTACCAAGTCATTAGAAAAATGGAACATTTTCGCGCCATTATTTATTACAACTTTCAGAGACAATTATCGCAAGAAGAATGCCTTGCTGAGTTACTGTCTGTTTTTGGCAACGAAGCGCCACATTAATCGACAATTTCCCGTTGGTATGGAGAATTCAAACGTGGACGGGTGAGTCTTAGCGACGATCCCAGGGTGGGTGCACCAAAAACGGCAGTCACCCAGGAAAACGTCGATGCTGTGCGCATACTCATCATTGAAGATAGACATGTAACATATCGCGAGATTGAGGCATCCTTATATTTGTTATATAAATCTCATACATTTTTCTGCAAACAAATCAGTATTAACATCATTATGGTCCAGATGTTTGCATTCCCCAGCCTTTGTTGGCACCTGCATAAATCTAAAATTAAAAAAAATTGAATTGTATTGGTATGTTTTGTAAATTCACAGATTTCTTTTTTTGTTAGAACAATAATATGATTGTCCACGGGTACCCTCATCATCAAGAGATAACTGTTACCACAGCCCCCCTGAGGGCACCCATGTTATTGTTCAATAACAATACTTGGCTTTGATTTCATTAAAATTATAGTGAGCTTATATAAAACGAAGTATGAAAACTAACTTGGACAAAAAGCAGTACAAATCATTACTAGTTATTGAGTCATATAAAAATTTACAAATGTTATGTTCTGCAAATATCCTTCAGAGCTGAGCCTTTTGGTTAGATCAGAAGTAATCTCTGAGCTTCTGATAATTCTCAGGACCTCAGCTGTAGACAACGGCAGATGTTGAACTTTTCGAGGCGCTCCACTGTTCAAAAAGTGATGTGAAGATACAAACAGGTACGATCTTCAAATATTGCATTCCTAAAATGAGTAACCGCTGCATCTCTCATCTTCCTTTATGCGCGGTCACTCCTAGAGCTGGCTCAGGACCAACGAGCTTGCTGGCTGATCCTGTTTTCGCCAGAGTGTCCGCCGTCTCATTGCCCCTTATCCCACCGTGCCCCGGTACACATATGAACGATACCGGATGCCTCGCTACGAGGCAATCCAGAGCCTCCCTGCATTGCAACACAAGACTCGAAGTAATCTTACAGGCACTTAGTGCTTTCATTGCAGCCTGGCTGTCGGATAAGATTGTTATTCTTCTCCTAAAATGGTGGTGTATCCACCGAGAGGCAGAGATAGCCTAGTTCTAGGCCCAGAGACCTCAGCACCTGAGTCCTCTTCGGTGACCGAGCCGTCCGTGTACCAGACCTGCCCGCTCACTTCCGAGAGTCCCCGGCTACTGGCGTCCCACTCCTCCCTCGTTGGATACTCCACAATAAACTTGCGGTTGAAGCGATATGTAGGGGTAATACGATCGCCCCTGCTTAGAAGGACGGGGTTCTCCCTTTCTAATTCGACTAAGATGGCAGTATGCCCCTTGACAGGATTCAAGAAAGCCCAGCTGTCCCGACTCCACAGTCGACGAGCGACTACTCTCGCTTCACCGCGGATCACCAGATCCAACGGTGGGAGATCCAACAGAGCTTCCATTGCACTCAATGGCGTTGTTCGCACTGCGCTTGTAATGCTAATACAGGCCAAACGCTGAATTTTATTGAGTTTGGCTTTAGTTGTCTCAGTTCTAATGCAAGGGCACCAGACCAGGGAGCCGTACAAGAGAGATGGACGTACTATCGTCGTGTAGAGCCAGTATACCACTTTGGATTTAAGCCCCCACCTTACCCCGACAACACGTCTACAAGCCCACATTTAATTGCGAGCCTTGCTAACCTTGTATTCCACATGCTCTCTCCAGTTCAGTTTGCAATCCAGGATAATTCCCAGATATTTCACTGACTGGGACAAAACTAATCTAGTCCCAAAGAAGGTCGGCATGACCAGCCCGTCAAGCCTTCTTCTCCTATTGAATATAATCAGCTCGGTCTTTTCAGCATTAACAGAAAGATCGACTACCCTACACCACGATTCCACGGAGCGCAGAACGCCCTGCATAATTTCCGAGACTGTTCTACAGAAACACCCCCTAACTACTATGCTTACGTCATCAGCATAGGCTTGCGCATAGACACCCATACTGCTGAGCCTAACGAGGAGTTCGTTCACCACGATGCACCACAGTAGGGGTGACAGAACTCCACCCTGAGGGCAGCCTCTAGCTACGTTCACGCTGCAGCTTACTTTATTCGGCAAAGCTGTTGTTACCCGACCCTCCAGAGTAGAGAGGACCCAATCTATTAGGATTGATCCAACCCCGTGTCTAACCAAGGCCTGTCTGATAGAGTCGGTTGTGATGCAATTAAGTGCACCTTCAATGTTTAAGAAGGCCACGAGTGCCACTTCTCGCTGATCTAGAGTCTTCTCCAGCCTACCGACCAAATTGTGTAAGGCCAGATCAGTCGATTTTCCAGCTTGGTATGCAAACTGATTTGCATGAATGACACACCTTTCCAGCGGGCCATCCCTTAAGTATCTATCAACTATCGGGCCAGTATATCTATCTCTGCCCGGTTTAGGAATGAATACCACTTTAGCCTGCCGCCAGCTTCTAGGTGTGAAGCCCGTGGCCACACATGCTCGAAACACATTCAACAGGTAAGGAACAACCGAAATCCGTCCCTGCTGTAACATGACCGGAAATACGCCGTCCAGACCTGGACTTTTGTATGGAGCAGACGAATCTACTGCCCATACCGTCCTTTCGAAGGTGACAATCTCCCTAGCCGTGCGGCAGTCCTCCCTTGAGGGCCTGCGCAACTGCATGCACTCTGTGATTGATCGCGCTACTGTGGAACCGGGAAAGTGCGTATCCCTCAGAAGCCTCAGAGTACCTTCCTCAAAAGCTCAGAAGTAGTATTCCCCCCGAGGGATCATGCAGAGATCCCAATCTTGCTTTAATGTCTTTGCATAGGAATCAAGGAAACTGCATTATCGGCATCGAGTCACGTGATGCTTGCATCTTTATCTTAATGCAAAAATATCAAACATGACGTTTCCTTAAAAGACTAACAAGACATGGTGTTCCGAAGCGGTCACTCATTCAAGTATTAATCGCGCCCGACGCTGCATGATAGAGCGTCATGTCGTATTCTTGGGTAAAATAGTTCGTTCACGAACTAGTTTCCAGAACTATTTCGTTTTAGTGAATGCGAGCTACTGAACTAGTCCAACGAAAAGAACTAGAAAGCACACCACTATTTGAAGCTAAGCTCTGACGTCATACTCTGGCGAGTATTGACAGTAGGTTGCAACGCTCGAAATTATGAAGTCAAAATCACGAAAGATGACGATCATGTCATCATTTTAGTCTGTAGTAAAGACAAACGACAGAGATTTGGGAATATTTTTAATGAAGTTTCAGATATGTTAGGCAGAGACAAACAGAATTTTATTGCCTAAACAAACTGGACTGCTAATTTGCATGTATCCGACAAAGATAGACGATATTTCCATGTTGCTTGATCGATCATATTTGAAAGATGAATAGTTAGGTTATGTTAAAGCAGGTTAGGTTGTTTTCGAATAATACTAGACTTGTAATGTCTTGAGGTGTATTCTACTCATAACTTCTTTTCAAAACAAAAACTCCCCACTAAAATTATTATTAAGGTATCACTTTAAACTTTAAACCATGAAATGAAATGAAAATAAAAATAATCAGGGAAATAACCAAACTTCGCAAAATCATAATACTCGTATAAATGTGTTGTCATTCCTGGCATCGTGTTTTTATCATCGACGTACGTACATTGATTACTTCAGTACAATTTATGGTATGACGTAATAGTCATCTTTCGTGATTTTGAATATATAGTCAAAATCACGAAAGATGACTATTACGTCTTACCATAAATTGTACTGAAGTAATCAATGTACGTACGTCGATGATAAAAACACGATGCCAGGAATGACAACACATTTATATTATGATTTTGCGAAGTTTGGTTATTTCCCTGATTATTTTTATTTTCATTTTATTTTATGGTTTTGAGTGATACCTTAATAATAATTTTAGTGAGGAGTTTTTGTTTAAAAAAAAATGGTTATGAGTAGAATACCTCAAGACAGGAGCACCAAAGACCAAAGTATTGTTCGAAAACAACCTAACCTGCTTTAACATAACCTAACCATTCATCTTTCAAATATGATCGATCTTGCAACATGAAAATATCGTCTATCTTTATCGGATACATGCAAATTAGCAATACAGCTTGTTTAGATAATAAAATTCTGTTTGTCTCTGTCTAACATATCTGAAACTTCATTAAACATTTTCACAAATCGCTGTCGTTTGTCTTACTACAGACTAAAGTGATACTATTGCTGTATTTACAAGTTTTGGGTCACAAAGGTATAAGTGATTTCTTTGTACCAAATCTGTCGCGCAGGCAGAAGCCTAAATGCCGAGGCAGCGCGGCTGCTGTGAGGAGCTTGAATAAACTTTGTTAATCCAAGTTTTGAACTGCCTAAGGTTAGTAGAACTGGGAAGGGCCTTCCCAAGTAGATTGTTCCACAATTTTGACACCCTCGGGATAAAGGAGCAGTCGTATCGGTCAGTTCTGGACGTACGAAGTTCGACACGGTTAGTATGGGAGGCCGAAGCCTAGCGGGTCTGTCTGGCAGGCGGCACATCGCGCGACGGCAGCAAAGCCAGTTGACATAGAGGTAGAAGAGACCTGGATAACCGACGGCCCTTTAGCGTGGAAGGGTCTCGAGGCTGTGCGTTGGAAAAGGGTCATCGATCAGTCGAACAGCCTTCCTCTAAAGGCCGGTCCAGACACTACGTCTTATCAAACGATAAAACGTTCATACAAATTGTTCGACAAAAAGTACAAAAAATAGCGCGGCCACACGTTTACAACTAATCGGTCAAATTTTAGTTTTGCGACGTTTTCAGTCTTGGAAGAAGCACTTCTTTGGTCGTTCTATGGTATTTGCATTGCAGAAATAAACGAAAAAATCGAAGATTAAGGTGGTCGAGGGAATGGTTATTAAAAAGACAGGAATTTTTTCATGTCAGATTATTACGTGAACTTGAACCAGATGATTGGCGTAATTACCTGATGATGGACACTGAAACATACAACCATTTGTTAAAATCTGTTAATCCTTACATTGAAAGGCAAAATACCTGTATGAGAAAAGCCATTTCAGCTCATGAGAGACTTAGTGCCACGTTAAGATTTCTTGCCACAGGAAGAAGCTACAAAGACTTGGAATTCACCACCATCATGTCTAAGCAATCACTGAGTGAAATTATACCGGAAACTTGTGACGTTATTTACAGGGTTTTAAAAAAAGACTTCCTAAAGGTGAGTTTTGGAAAATACTTTTATTAGAAATAAACTAAACATTAGTGAAGAATAGTAAAAAATAAAAAAACGTCTTCCATAATACACTACCAATAATTAATTTAGTGATTTCTTTAAACACCCTCATTAGGTTTAAAATTTAAAACATACTGAACAAGATCTTTGGGATTAGAATCTGTGTCCTTTGACGCCAGCCTTGACTTGAAATTTGTCTATTTGGTTCGGTATTGGTGACACAAGGTGGCGCATATTGGTTTAAGTGTGGCTTTCTGGTTTCTCGTGCAGACTGTTGAGGAGGGTGTTGGTCTTCAGTTATAATTTTGGAATATCTATTTAAGGATAATATGTCTGCCTCAAATAAAACATCAGATAAGTTTCATTGCAAATTTAAGTTGATCAGGATGAACTGATCGAAGTCTATCAGCGACATGTTTTCCAAATCGGTCATGTGAATCTTCCTGCAATATCACTAGTCGGAGTAGATGGCCGACCTGTAGATGGTGTAGCAGGAAAACTCTGATAATCCAAGTCAACCTGAAACAAAAAAATATTACAATTTTATAATACAAAAAAAAATACAACCGTAAATAAAATGTATAAAAAAATTTAAACATGTTTAATTCAAAACAAAATTCCATTAACTCATTTAAGGTTCCATTTTTTAAATTTTATCGCTAAAATTATTAAACGATAAGAATATGTATTTACAAGTTACTATAAAGGTAAGAATAATGTAATCTCTTTTGTTTTAGTTTCCAAAAAGCGAACAGGAGTGGTTACAAATAGCAGCCGACTTTGAAAAAAATGGCAATTTCCGCATTGTTTGGGTAGGATTGTTGGCAAGCATATCAGAATTGTTCCTCCCAAGGGAAGCGGATCATATTACTTTAACTACAAAAAGACGCATAGCATAGTTCTTATGGCAATTGCTAATGCGAACTGTGAGTTTATCTACTGCGATGTTGGCACAAATGGTAGAATCTCTGATGGTGGAGTAATTGCTAATACCACATTTTATGAAAAACTAGCCAATAATGATCTAAAACTTCCTAATCCGGAATCTATGCCCAATTCTAACGAAGTTCTTGGATATACGTTTATTGCAGATGAGGCCTTTGCAATGCGTTCCGATCTTATCAAGCCATACAGTAGGGAAACACTCAATAGAGAACGAAGAATTTTTAACTACCGGTTATCCAGAGCCCGACGGTCTATTAAAAATACTTTTGGCATTTTATCGTCCCGATTTCGAGTTTTCCACACTGCTATAAATTTGAAGATAGAGAACATTGACAAGGTTGTTCTAACATGTTGTGCATTACATAATTTCCTTCGCAGGAAGTCTCCAGAAAATTACACACCCCCAGAAAGTATGGATAGAGAAAATATTCCTGCAGAATATTCTCTTGCGTTAGGAGACAGGTGTGACCCTAATTTAATGCATGACCTTCAAAGAGGAAGAAGAGGCCAAATTTTTAATGATGCAAAAATAGTTAGAGAAAAGTTCTGTGAATATTTTAACAATGAGGGCTCAGTCCCATGGCAAGATAATTTAGTTTTTCAATAGGTCATAGTTTGTATAACATGTTATAAAAAGAGAATTATATAATTCTGGGCAATAAACTGCTTTCAATACCTATATCATGTAGTTTTATTATTAATAAATAGACATTACTTACCTCTTTTTCACTTTCCTCTTGATGTGCCTCATCATCGATAATGTTTGTCGACTGTCTTATTTGATCTTGGTCATTCAGAAAGTCAAGCAAATCAAAATACCATAACGTCTGGTTGTAGATATCATCTTCACCAGCACCACTTTTTGTGGATTTCATTATTTTGGCACGCTCTTTTTTGTAAACGGTGCGTAAAGAGTTAATTTTCTTGGTAACTGTCTCTTTGTTTGCCGCTTCATCAATCTCCTTGTATTTTTTAATCATTATTTCATATGCCTGTGACTTCTTATTCCGATGACTATACTCGGAACTTTTAACTTGCCACAAACAAGGAAAACTACGATAGAGTTCAATAAATTCTCTTAAAAATTGTCGGGAACACTGACGAAGATCAGACATATTGCTTGTAAAGTTTAAAATGCAAAATATATTTAAATACGCATACACAAAGTAACACAGTGTGATACGTATATACTATGAAAATATACTTAAACAATCTCCAATAAAACCGAAGTCTGTCCACACGCTCCAACTTGTCGAATCAAGTTTCATAAATGATGCCTCGCACTTCAAATTTTCGACTTATCGTACAACCTTATTTCGATCATGCAAGACGTACGTTTTGTGGTCTACACGCGCCGTTTTACTTGATAAGACTTGTCTGATTCGATAAATAGTTTGATAAGACGTAGTGTCTGGACCGGCCTTAAGTAGCATCGAGCATTGGTACAGTACTGCGTTTTTGAAGCATTAGCCTGTACCGGCTAGCAGAAATTAAAAAATTACACTAAAATTATCTGCGGTTTTGGAGTCAAAATGGAAAATCCCAGCGTACAGAATCTTGATAAACGCACTCTCATCAATGTGTGGTCATAAACAATACCGAGCACGAACACGTCGCCGCTTATAAAAAATGAAGAGTAGAAGTGGATTGAAGGTTTCTGCCGCCATGGCAACCGCCTTCGGGCTGTGCCCATAATCTTTGTCGAGGAAAGTGAGGCCAGGTCGCTGTAGTCTTACCATTTTTAAAACACGGCGGCACGGTAACAACCTTGTGAAACTTCCGGAGGCCAGCTACTTCGTTTCCGATTTCATTAAAAAAATTGTCAGGCTCGCACCGCATATGTGAACATGGCATTAAGCAAGGTTACGGGCACGCCGCATGTTGGTTGTTGTGTACAACAGACGAGAACAGATTTTCTTTCGCGATTATATTCGACGGACAGAAGCGGCGAATTGAAAACGATTTTGAATATAGGGTATTCGAAAATATAAAGAAGAGATTTATTTCAATTAGGATTTATTTCGGATTAACATACCGTAGATATACAATGTTCTTATGGTACTCCATGAAAATTCACAATTTAAAACAACACAAAAAGAACAATAAATATTATACGTATATCATTCTAAAAATAGTTCATGTTATTGACAACAAATCAATAAAAACATTAAAATACAAATGAAACACAGTACTAGCACAACGCGCTCATAAATTATATATTACAGATACTGTAGATTAAAGTCGGCAGAGAAATTATAATAGTCCTCCATAGTATAAACTACTTTTCTTATCAACATTCGTTTCACAGTTCGTTTTGATATAATCAGGCCATTTATTAAATACCTTGATCCCCATTAGTTTTAGACTTTGTTCCGTGTTGAACAGTCTGTGTGAGGATGTTTCAACTGATTCCTAGTTTTGTAGCTATTTTTATTTAATGTAATGTTGGTCTCAATATATACTAAGTGACATATAAATCCGAACACCCAGTTTAAATGCTTTTATTTTAATAAAATTTTGTATAAGTACTTAATGAAGCATAATAAGTAAATGATAAAAAATTCAAATGATTGCACTGCTTTAAAACCCTTTGACCTTTAATAATGTGCGGATGCACCCTGATGTGCTACGCTTTACTCCAACGCGCCTAGGCATGCTTCTGATCAGATGGTCAATGTCCTCCTGTGGTATCTCATTCCTGGCAACCACCAACTCCTATCGAAGTGCTTCTAGAGTCTGAGGAGGACGTTGCAAATTGAGCAATCTCCCACCCATTATATCCCACACGTGCTCAATTGGGGATAAGTCGGGAGATCTTGGTGGCCATGGTAACAATGTGACATCATTATGTTGAAAGAAGTCTATTGTGACTCTTGCAACATGTGGTCGGGCATTATCTTGTTGGAAAGTTGGATCTGCCAGTGTGTCAAGATAGGGTAAAAGATGGGGTTCTAGAACTTCGTGGATATAACGCTGCGCATTCATGTTACCTCTGATGAAGATTAAAGGTGACCTGGAACCATAAGCTATAGCACCCCAAACCATAACTCCAACAGTGTGATGAACATGTCTTTCAACAAAAAACTGTGGATTCCTCCTTTCACCACGTCGCCTTCTAACCCTGGCACGACCATCGTGTATGCCTAAACAAAATCGAGACTCGTCACTAAAGACAATACTGTGCCCTTCCTGATCCCAGAGTGACCGTTGTCTGCACCACTCAAGGCGATTACGTCGGTGTTCTCGAGTTAAAGGGAGCACCCAGTGTGGCCGGTATGAAAACAAGCCAAAACTTCTCATTCGTCGGTAAACACTTCGCATGCCAATAGGTCGTCCGTGTTCTGCAAACCATTCATGCGCAATGGACCTGGTAGTGGAGAAACGGTCCCTTAAGGCCAATAATCTTAGGCGGCGATCTTCACGGTCTGTTGTTCTACGGCGGCGTCCAGTGCCCCTTGCTCTTTGCGTACGGCCTTCTCGAAGCCATGCCTGACAACACCTAACCACAGTGTCTACACTTCTTTGTACTCTAACTGCAATTGCCCGAAAAGAAAGTCCAGCTTCTCGAAGTCCCACTATACGGCCCCTATCAAACTCACTAAGTTGACGAAATCGTACAGGTCTCTGTACTCTAGGCATCGTAACCGATCGTAAAGGATGTCAAGAACCAAAATCCGCCAACGTTGATTCTTTACTGCGGCTGAAATATTCATTTTTAGAGCATTAGTGAATTAAAAAAAAGCAGTATAAAAACCGGAATGTCCAACTGATAAGGCTGAAAATTTTTTCACTTGTTATTTACAGTAAGATAAATACATTCACCAACTTTTGTTAAAATAAAACCATTTAAACTGGGTGTTCGGATTTATATGTCACTTAGTATATTTTGATATATGTTATAGGTTTACATTTAACAATCCGTTATCCCCCTCAGCGAATGGGAATGCGGCAAATAATAGGTCGATTTTCTAGCTGTTAAATTTGGCAGCAGATTTGGACGTTTGTTAATGCATGGTACTCTCGAATTTACCAGCTTCAATATACTGAAAGTTATCATTACATACCTGTTGAATAGTGTGGATTTGTCTGTATTTTGCAAGAAAATAGAATATAAAATACATTCCATCTAATTCCTCATCCTCCTTTACGTCACAATAGTAATCATTTATTAATTTATGGGTTAATGAATTTCTTCAAAGCAATAAAAACATTATGTCCTCTCCATCCTAAAACACAGATAATATGTGTAAGACGTGTCAATCCCTACATCTCCCTGATGCATAATGCAATTACATGCACGTCTTGTACTTACGAATATAGAGAGATATTGTGCGCAAAAATTGATACCGTGAACTACTTCGATCTATTTACCTGCTGGATTTTTCAATCCGGTCGACAGTCCATCTAGAAATGCCCTTCTGGATGAAGTCACAGTTTTGTCAACCCATACCTTCGGAGTAGTGTGCCCAGGTTTCGTCCAGGTAATAGATCTTCCGGTACTGATCCCTGAATGATTTAATTTTGGTCAGGTACTCTCTCCTCCACAGAACAATTTCTTCTCTATCCATAAGTAAGCTGCTACGACCTCGTTTCTTCCATTCGAAATTAAAATGCTTCAAAAGTTTATGAATAGTCGAACGTTTGAAATTTGGTAGCATCCTCGTTACTTTATCAACTGTTGGTATTTCGTTTCTGAAGAAGAACTCGTGCACTTTCCTCCGAATCGCATGCTTGTCAGCGTCATCCAAAGATCTTATGATACTTTTGCGATTTTTACCCGTCATTGGCTTGGAAAAGGCATGCTTTTTCTTATGTTCGTTCAAAACATTGTACACTGTCGCTTGGCATACCCCAATTTTATCTGCCACTTTCAGAGCTAGTTTCGGGTTAGTTGATGTTTGGTCTTCCTTCCGCTCTATCTTGAATGTATTCAATATGACGTCTTTCATGTCTACACTAAGACGTCTTTTTTTTATCGCTTTCTAGGAGGGCTAAGGGAGTAGCCTACAGCCTCTTCAGCAGTATCTGTACTGGACATGTTCAGGATTGGTTCAAAACAAATAATAACGAGGAATAACAATAACAAACAGAAACTTAACAAATTACTCAAATACACTTAACAACAACAACAGCAACAACCAAGCAAGGTGAATACGAAAACACGAGCACGCAGTGATACACGCGACGGTCGGTGGCCTGAATGCAACTCTGCCTGCCCTGCCCCTGCCCCGCGCATTATTCCGCCAGGCGACCGCTTGAAATTTAATGGAGAATTGACCAATAAGAGGCGTTGTCCCTACCTGTTACCGAGAGATCACGCGCTAACTGTTATTATTTATATCTCATCTTGAATTTGGATTCAGTTTAGAATCAACAATCAGACTGAAATTTGTTGTGCCTTCGTTTGATAGATGGCAGCACACGATGATAACAGTAACTTTCCTCAGGAACGCCCTCTCTCGTGAAACACGGGTACTTATTGAACCGCCCTCGTATCTACGATGATCAAACATTTTCTCGGATATGCCTTTTGTATTGTGATGTGAAGAGCAACAGATCATGTTTTAATATCGGATGTACTGAGGACCCGTAGGAAAGAGATGGTAGCACGCTACTGGCCTCTGAAGTCGAAGAGATTTTCCTTCGCGATTCTGATCGTAGGTAGGTCTGACAGATTAATTATTTCACGTTTTTCTGTTTCTATTACTTAAATTTAGGTCATTTAATTAATCGCACTCAATGGTGCCATTCTAGTCATTCTAGTGCGGACACCTGGTAGTCGTTGGTATTCTAGATGAACAGATCGACGGAAAAAACGGGTTGCCGATCGCAAGGATACCGGATATATTGGATATGTGGCGCAGTTTGGAGGGGAAGTGTTTAGACTCGACGTTTTGCGTTCTCTTTTAGTGGTTAGAACAATGCTTTTTCTACAGTTTTGTAAGCAAGTAGACTATCTTCCTTCCAGTCACCCAATTGAGATTGAGCATGTGGTAGCATATTACAAGAGTCAGTACACTAGGCCTGCTAAGGTGTGCCGCCTCATACAGGAACAACAAAAAAATGGCGTCAAGTAGGTTGACTCTTCACGTTCCATGTAACGCCGTCATCAGTGCATAAATGAGTATGTTCAGCACAAGTTAGAGCCTATCGAAATAAACGTTATAGACCTCATGATGAGTTGCCAAAAAGCACGGAACAGCTGTCTGTGATTGTCTGTCTTCGTTTGCATGTTCAAGTTAGACCCTTTAAGGAAGAAGTTAGTTACGATCATGTATAACAGAGAAATGAAACGGATAGGCCCGCACACTTGTCATTTCCCTATCCTATCCGTAGTTCCGTTTATCTAGTAACGTCGCCTCTCTCCAATGCCTGAAAGCATGATGCGTCTCATGCGACAGAACTCCCACAGAGCACCAGTCATGCAGGATATACAGGGTGTCCCAGAAGTCGACGTCAAGCCGAAACCGGGTGATAGGCAAAGTCATAACAGCTATCAGAAAAATATTTAAAAAAATTTTATGTATGTGTTTTGAAAATTATAGGTCTATATAGAAATTTCACACCCTACTGCAGTCTGTCAACTCCTGTTACTACAAATGTTAACTTTTTTTGGATTTTATTTTTACAATGTAATGATGAATAATGCATCTTCAAACTGGTGTCTCAACCTTACTGCCAACTTTTCTCGTTCAGGAAAAATTGCCACTTATTTCCCAACCAAGTATTCCAAAGTAAAACTTTGCTCAACTTTAACTGGCGGTACTGGAAAAAAATGTACTACGAGAGTTTGGCAAGTAACCTTAAAAGTTGGCGCATTTAATAACGATTTCAAAATGGTATAACACTTAGAAGATTACTAGTTAACTTATGCACAATTTTTATTTGAGAAAAAACTGATGAAATTTTTTCAAAATTTCCTAATTAAACAGCGATTATGAAAACGCACAAGTACCCTTAAGGATAACTGTTTGCACAACAGTGAGCGTCAAAATGCTGCTGATGATGATTTACCTTTACAGCAAATGCTCAAACTGTTTTCCTTCAGCCGCAATACACGCTCGACATCTTCTTAAAAAAGATCGGGTTATTAAACGAGCGAATCCACGGTTATTAACAAACTCAGCTGCTTCCAATAGTCTTTGCCGTAGCTCAGCTACATTTTGAATCGGCTTGAAATACACTTTTTCTTTTACAGTTCCCCAGTAAAAAAATCTAAAGGATTCAAATCAGTTGATCGGGCTGGCCACGGTATTGTACCAGACCGCCTTATCCATCTGCCTGGAAAGTTTTGATCGAGATACTCTCTCACTGAGAGTGCATAGTGCGCTGGGCAGCCATCATGCTGAAACCACATGCCCTTGTAGCATACTCAGTGGCACGTCCACCAATAAATTTTGTACATGATTTTTCAAAAAATCCAAATAAACTTCAGCAGTCAAACTCAAACGGACCGATTATTTTACCATTTAAAATTCCTGTCCAATGGTTTATCTTGAAGCGATATTGAGATTTACCTTCTCTCATCCAATGTGGGTTTGCTACGTGCCACTCGTGTAAGTTATGCAGGTTCATGTACCCATCTTTCTTAAATGTGGTCTCATCCGACCATAAAATTTTTTCAAAGAACTGTGGATCTTTCCTGTGTCTTTCTAACATTGTGCGACAAAAAGGAACTCGGGGCTCATAATCCCGGGGCAGGAGAGGTTGAACACGCTGTATGTGGTATGGATGAAGCACATCACTTACGTGCTATTGCACACTTTGACACCGATCAGTACTCCTTCGTTTACTGCGCATCTTTACATGTTCGTGCTTGTTGATTTCGTACTGTTACTAATTTTGGATTCGTGAACTGGACTGTTGATCGCTTGTGATTTGGATTTGGACTGTTTAATTGCTCTTCAAAACAACATTTGCTTTCCTTAGACTATCTTTGATAGTGTGATTGTGCAGTGCCGCTATGTCCGTGTACACCGTACAAGAATATGCTAACATGCACTTCATTTATGGGGAATGCAGATGCAACGCTAGTGCTGCAGCGGGACTTTACTGTGAGAGGTACCCGAATGCAGCTCGTCATCCAGATCATCGAGTTTCACAAATGTGCACCGCTTACTGTTCTCAGAGGGCCAACTACCAAACCAATCACACGGTGAGGGAAGATCTTTCCTTCCTTACGAAGACGTGGTGCTAGGAGCTGTCGAAGAAGACCCGAGTACTTCAGTGCGTGCAATAGAACTAAAAACAGGTGTGCCCAAAAGTACAGCCCATAGAATCTTGCAAAAAAACGTGCTCCATCCATACCACGTACAGCGTGTTCAAGCTCTTCTGCCCCGAGATTATGAGCCCCGAGTTGCTTTTTGTCGCACAATGTTAGAAAGACACAGGGAAGATCCACGGTTCTTTGAATAAATTTTATGGTCAGATGATACCACATTTAAGAAAGATGAGTACATGAAGCTGCATAACTTACACGAGTGGCGCGTAGCAAACCCACATTTGATGAGAGAAGATATATCTCAATATCGCTTCAAGGTAAACCATTGGACAGGAATTTTAAATGGTAAAATAATCGGTCCGTTTGAGTTCCCAGAGACTTTGACTGCTGAGGTTTATTTAGGTTTTTTGCAAAATCATTTATTGGAGGACGTGCCACTGAGTATTTACAGGGACATGTGGTTTCAGCATGATGGCTGCCCAGCGCACTGTGCACTCTCAGTGAGAGAGTATCTCGATCAAAACTTTCCAGGCAGATGGATAGGGCGGTCTGGTACAATACCGTGGCCAGCCCGGTCACCAGATTTGAATCCGTTAGATTTTTTTTACTGGGGAACTGTAAAAGAAAAAGTGTATTTCAAGCCGATTCAAAATGTAGCTGAGCTACGGCAAAGACTATTGGAAGCAGCTGAGTTTGTTAATAACCGCGGATTCGCTCGTTTAATAACCCGACCTTTTTTAAGAAGATGTCGAGCGTGTATTGCGGCTGAAGGAAAACAGTTTGAGCATTTGCTGTAAAGGTAAATCATCATCAGCAGCATTTTGACGCCCACTGTTGTGCAAACAGTTATCCTTAAGGGTCCTTGTGCGTTTTCATAATCGCTGTTTAATTAGGAAATTTTGAAAAATGTTCATCAGTTTTTCTTCAAATAAAAAATGTGCATAAGTTAACGAGTAATCTTCTAAGTACCATTTTGGAATCCTTATTAAATGCGCCACCTTTTAAGGTTACTTGCCAAACTCTCGTAGTACATTTTTTTCCAGTACAGCCAGTTAAAGTTGAGCAATGTTTTACTTTAGAATATTTGGTCGGGAAATAAGTGGCAATTTTTCCTGAACGAGAAAAGTTGGCAGTAAGGTTGAGACACCAGTTTGAAGATGCATTATTCATCATTACATTGTAAAAATAAAATCCAAAAAAGCTATCATTTGTAGTAACAGGAGTTGACAGACTGCCGTAGGGTGTGAAATTTCTATATTTTTTTCAAAGACCTATAATTTTCAAGACACATACATACAATTTTTTTAAATATTTTTCTGATAGCTGTTATGACTTTGCCTATCACCCGGTTTCGGCTTGACGTCGACTTCTGGGACACCCTGTATACGAAAAATAAATACGAAAACCAGCACGTCGGCCACGGTTGATGAAGTCAGCAGACGCAGGAAGGCTTGTCGAAAACATTTTTTTATGATGTGTGGAATATATCTAATAGTTGTGTAGAATTAACCGGATTCGAAGTCGATTAATATACTGACATCAAACAATTGCGATACCCCTCCCCCACGCCCCTAAAAAATGATCAAGATCGTCTGAAACGTCAAAAAATGCCTTTGTACGATTTTTATTCTTTTCCATTTTGGCCTTTTTTCTGACTAACAGGCTTTTTCGTCCGTCCTTGGCTTCTAATGTCATAGGCGAGCCAAGGATAAGCAGACAGACAGAGAGACAGACAGACATAAGGACATACAGACATACCGTCGGATATGAGTGACATGGTTTTTCGTGATGTTCATGTCATATTTTTTTTCGCGATTATTTCCTCGCAGCCTGCCGCCTCGGGCCTAGGACAATTGTGCCCCTGTGAGCTTGGCTGTATATGATTGGAAATTACTATACTAAGTGACATATAAATCCGAACACCCAGTTTAAATGGTTTTATTTTAATAAAAAAATAACAAGTGAAAAAATTTTCAGCCTTATCAGTTGGACATTCCGGTTTTTATACTGCTTTTTTTTAATTCACTAACGCTCTAAAAATGAATATTTCAGCCGCAGTAAAGAATCAACGTTGGCGGATTTTGGTTCTTGACATCCTTTACGATCGGTTACGATGCCTAGAGTACGGAGACCTGTACGATTTCGTCAACTTAGTGAGTTTGATAGGGGCCGCATAGTGGGACTTCGGGAAGCTGGACTTTCTTTTCGGGCAATTGCAGTTAGAGTGCAAAGAAGTGTAGACACTGTGGTTAGGTGTTGTCAGGCATGGCTTCGAGAAGGCCGTACGCAAAGAGCAAGGGGCACTAGACGCCGCCGTAGAACAACAGATCGTGAAGATCGCAGCCTAAGATTATTGGCCTTAAGAGACCGTTTCTCCACTACCAGGTCCATTGCAAATGAATGGCTTGCAGAACACGGAAGACCTATTGGCATGCGAAGTGTTTACCGACGAATGAGAAGTTTTGGCTTGTTTTCATACCGGCCACACTGGGTCCTCCCTTTAACTCGAGAACACCGACGTAATCGCCTTGAGTGGTGCAGACAACGGTCACTCTGGGATCAGGAATGGAACAGTATTGTCTTTAGTGACGAGTCTCCATTTTGTTTAAGCATGCACGATGGTCGTTCCAGGGTTAGAAGGCGACGTGGTGAAAGGAGGAATCCGCAGTTTTTTGTTGAAAGACATGTTCATCACACTGTTGGAGTTATGGTTTGGGGTGCTATAGCTTATGGTTCCAGGTCACCTTTAATCTTCATCAGAGGTAACATGAACGCGCATCGTTATATCCACGAAGTTCTAGAACCCCATCTTTTACCCTATCTTGACACCCTGGCAGATCCAACTTTCCAACAAGATAATGCCTGACCACATGTTGCAAGAGTCACAATAGACTTCTTTCAACATAATGATGTCACATTGTTACCATGGCCACCAAGATCTCCCGACTTATCCCCAATTGAGCACGTGTGGGATATGATGGGTAGAAGATTGCTCAATTTGCAACGTCCTCCTCAGACTCTAGAAGCACTTCGAGAGGAGTTGGTGGTTGCCTGGAATGAGATACCACAGGAGGACATTGACCACCTGATCAGAAGCATGCCTAGGCGCGTTGGAAAATGCGTAGCACATCAGGGTGCATCCACACATTATTAAAGGTCAAAGGGCTTTAAAGCAGTGCAATCAGTTTGAAATTTTTATCATTTACTTATTATGCTTCATTAAGTACTTATACAAAATTTTATTAAAATAAAACCATTTAAACTTGTGTTCGGATTTATATGTCACTTAGTATATTTTGATGACCAAGAGCGTCTCCTGCCATTCAACATTTTTTTGAAGTTGAAATTCGGAAAGATGAACTTGTTGCAAAAAATATTATATTCTAACCTTTAAAGATTTCAAGAAACTGATGTGTATCATATTGGAACTTTCTTGAATGATATAATCCCTGGCATATGAATTCACTATAATTCAAAATAACTGTCAAGCTGTTATTGTACATTAATCCGCTTATAACTCATCAAAACTATTCTTCTTTTAAACGATTTATCTGAAATACAATGAACTACAGAAGTCCATTTGAGAAAAAATGGACAAAACATATTTCTTTTTGATGAAATGTCTCATATTTCATCAGCGCGCACCGACATTGCCGATACAGAGGCACACCCCGTCAGCAGTGGCATACGATGTGTATCTTTTCCGTTTTGGTAGCCTAGTATAGTTGCCACCTTTGACAACCAGTCAAACTGCCGTTTTCAAAGAATGTGTTGTTCATACTCTAGGGTTGAAATATGCCCGGAGTGTTTTTTATTCTATCACAAGCTGCAACTATTCTTTCTCTTAATTCCTCTACAGTGTTTATGGCACTTGTGTACACTAGTGACTTAAGATAGCCCCATAAAAATAAATCTAAGCTGTTGAGGTCAGGGGACCTTGGTGGCCAATCCAACGATTTGGATAAACAGTTTGTAAATAATTACGAACCGCTACACTGAAATGCGCTGGTGCACCATCATGCATGTACCACATATTGTTTCTTATTAGTAACGGAACATCATCAAGCTGCAAAGGCAACTTGTTGTTGAAGAAAATTGAGGTAAGTCTGTCCGTCAAGTCGTCCCGGTAAGAAGAATTGGCCAATAAAGTGGTTGCCAAGAATTCCTGCACATACGTTAACCGAAATATGGTGTTGGGAATGGGTTTCGGTTACGGCATAGGGATTTTTTCTGCCCTCAAATGATTATTGTGGAAATTCTGAATGGCATTTCGAGAAAAATTAGCTCCGTCCCTGAACAGAGTCATTGATTCAAATTGCGGATTTTGTGTAATTTTTTGAAGATACCACTGACAAAAGGTCACAGGTATTGGAAAATCAATGGGAAGTAATGCCTGTACTCTTAAAATATGGTAAAAGGGCACTAAAATTCTCCAAACAATTTGATGGAAAATATTTAAGTGTCTAGCGATCTTCCTCGTACTCGTTTCAGGATGTTCTTCGACTTCGTGAAGCACTGCTTCTTCAATTTCAGGAGTTCTCACACTTAGAGGTCTACCTTCAGATGTTCCTTTTCGGACAGAACCAGTTTCAACAAGATGACGATGAATATAAGATAAGGTTCGACTATCTGGCAAAGCACGATCGGGATATCACTGGTGATAAATCCGTCTCACCATTATCGTCGGCAAGGCCATATACGTAATGCATTTCCGCCATTTCTGCATTTGAATAATTCACCATTATTAACAAGATTGTAAAAACTAAATAATGAAGAAGATGTCACATCGAACAGAACGGTTTTTATTTTTTTACTCAAAAATGGCGCATCGAAGGAAAGCAACTCACAAGAGATAATTTGTTTTAAATTGAACGGGAAATTCAAAAATAATTTTTATTTGGCAAAAAACCATTGGCATATCATTTTTTTCTTTAAAAATATCGAAGTCAATACCCGTACGCACGCCACTGTTGAGGCTAAAAATTATTTTTGCATTGAAAACTATGCAACTTTATTAACTTTCACTAGGAACTGAAAATATTAATTAATTTCCATTTTTTCCTAAAACTTCAACACCCAGAGTTTTTGTAAGGAAACATTTTTGGACCATAATTTATAAAGCAAACTAACATTAACTTTTTATGTAGATCCACACCCTTAAATATTCTCATATCATTAAGGAACACCCTATATCCTATCCTTCTACATCTGTGATTTGTATAAAATCCAATTCCTTGGAGAAATCGATTGCGATTCCGAATCTAATGAGTTGGGAATTATCATCGACGAAGGACCCTAGGTGGTTCCTTTTCTACATCAACCTAGGCACGGTACTTCAGAATTTCTGGTGTCCATATTTGAGCTTTGCCCCCAAATTACTCGGGTGTTCCGAGTCCTTTTTAATAGTTGGCATGTAAAAGTGAATCCACTTGACTCCATTTTTTTCATTACTTTTGATTAATTGCGATTTAATTCACCACACAAATAATCTTGATATTCTTACAGTAGGTGAGGTTCAGTTTCTGGGAAGTGAGCGTTGTTGAAAAATGCCAGCAAGCTACAAAAGTTGTACGAGGAGCCTTGAAGAGGTCACTCATCGCTAAACCCATACAGACAAAACATTATCTAGGTCGTAGGAGCCTTGGATTGTCGATTGTTCGGAAATTCTGTGTGTACTACTCTTGAAGTTTTGACGTGTGTGGGTATGGGATATGAGAATATTCTTATTTATTTATTTATTTATGTATTTATTTCCAACAGGTGAAACCCAATTACAGGAAATTCTGAAAAAATAACAATTAAAGAGACATAGTTCTTGGACTTAAATCTATTATAGTATCACACATTCTAAATAAGATTGGATGATCTGTAGCAGTTAATAATCGATGCACAACTGTCACTGTAAATATCACAGGATTCAGTGACACTGTTCATGATGCAGCACATGAGATTAATTGGCCATTTTGTCATAACATTTGTACGGCCAGCTTGACAATAGAATGCCATTTGTTGCCGACTCCCTAGCCCTGGAACGCGGAAACATATTTTTTCAAGTAAATTTTGACAGTCAATTTTATTGTGAATGAGGCCATACAAAAACGACAAAGCAAATATGTTTCGTCTTGTTGACAGTGAATCCAAATTGAAAAACTCTAATAGGGCACTATGGTCACAACCTCTTTCTGGATAAGAACCTGTGCATTTAAGGTGAAAATACTTTAAAGCTTTACGTTGAATGGCCTCAAGGATCACGACAGAATTTTGGTATATAGGAAACCAGATCAGAGTCGCATACACCAACTTGCTCCTGACCAAAGTAAAAAATAAAGTCATTAAGGCGGCTCCGACGCAGTGAGTTTCAGGCCATTTACAAGGGTTTAGCTGCTTCGGAATTGACGCTCCATTTTTCTATATATTTGAATAAAATTTATACAGTATGTTCAGAAGACAATTGTCCAGGGTGCTATAGAGCCACTTTTCTAAAAAAAAATTTTTTTCAGGAGTTATGGTGGGTGGAAGTGCAGATAATTGTTGTTCGACTTCTCGATTTTTTTAAAAATAACCCAGAGGAAAAAACGAAAAAGTGGCTCTATAGCACCCTGTGGAGTCTTGTTTTTAGTGCACTGTGAAAATTTCATTGAAAAATATTCAAAAATGAAGCGTCAATTTTGAAGCGCGAAAACCTCTGCAAATAGGCTTTTACACGAATTTTATACACTATCTCGTGCTGCCAGTCGAAGCAACGCGGCGGTGTGTAAGGACTAAGAAAGGACGTATTCAGATAATTTGTTGTCCCAAGTTAAACAGTAGCAGTTTTAACGTCGGTCGTTCGAGATAAACATCGGACCATTAAGTGATATTTTTAATAGACTTCAATGAAAGAGGGGAAATTTTTAATCGATTTTGATCATTTCTTTTTATACAATAGGCCATGCTTCAGAGGTGATACCACAAAAAATCATTTTTGTTCAATCACTCCAATATGGATATCAAATGGAAGCACTTGTACAAAACAGTAATACGAAAACAGTTTCAAATCAAGATGGCGGCCGTTACAAAATGGCGGATAACATACTTGCTAATATCTCAAATAAGAGTCGTCGCCTTGTAGAATACAGTACTTCACTAAAAATTTGATTCCAAGATTGCCGCCGTTTCGAAATTGCGAGTTACATACTTTTGTACAAAACCCCCAATTTACATATCAAATACAGAACTTTGTGACCAAAAGTATCCAGGTGGTTCCAGGGTCATTGGAGGCGGTAATCTTTTTAGTTAAAAATAATAATTATAGTGAACGCATTTACCACAAATAAAATGTCACTTGCTGTTTAGCTTTAACCTTATGGAGTATCGTAAAATAAACTTAACACGATAAGCGTCATGAGATATAATGCGTGTCTCGCACCTCATTTGGCGCTTTGGGCCTCGTGACACACATGATATGTCTCACTGCTGGCAGTTATATTTGGCCGCGTAACGTAAGACGTGTGCCATGCTGATGTGATTTTCTTACGGGAACCAAGAGTCCGTGACCTGAGGGACCAAATTATACTGAATTGGAAATGAAAACATTAAAAAACACGTTGTTTATAGAGTTTTACAAAAAGAGGATATTCTACAAATCTAAAACAAAAAGCAAATCTTATAAAATAATCAGACATTCTCATTCAAAAATGAACAAAGTAATTTCACAGCAAATCAGTAAGTTATGGTAAATGTCGATATTCTAACGAACACAAATATGGAGGAACTCTTATAAACTAAACAGATTGACAAAGTCTTATGCAGGAATAAACAAAATACTGGTATAAATAAACAGTAATACAGATAATAATGGAATTACTACAACTACTATCTGATTCACTACCACTTGGAGAATACGCATCAGATAAGTATACATCCACCCACATAACTCAGTACTGCCACTCTCTTCATCCGATAGTATTTCATTACACAATTGTTCAAGCCTTTTTTGCTCCGCTTCGTAATGCGACATCACAAATTTGGTATTCAATAATTTATAAACAGTAAAGCAATTTGGACAAGATGACGTACAATACCAACAACGCTGCAATAATAAATGACACGAAACAATGCTCAACGCGCGACATGATGCAAGTCTTGACTTGCAAAAAACGCGACGCGACTTATGTGCCACGCGACCCGACTGGTCTGTGGGCCACGCGACATACAATTAGTACCTCAGAAAAAAAAATCAAAAAAGGGGAAAAATCATAGGATTTGAGAAAAAAGTCAAGTCAAAATATTAAACCGAAACTTAAAACAAGCTAATTTGACAATAATAACAGTTTGGCCCAGTGGACTGGATTTTCAGATTCTACTGTGGCGCTTAACGTGTCAATGTGACATTTCAATATTCGCCATCTAACAGACTAGATAAAGCTAGCCGATGCTACGTGCTATTGAGCCTGACGATTGACTTTTATTTAAATAAACAATATATACATAATATACAATAAATAGTGAACATCTGGTACTAGTACCAAAATGGAAAAGATTAGCATAACATCTCGCACATCGCTGCTAAAGCGAGATCTGCACACCGCATTTGCCGACACGAAGGGGTTAGTAACGGCGTACAATGTAATATGCTAATCTCTTCCATTTTGGTACCCGAGTACAGCAAAAATAGCCAATTCTCAAGAACTCTTTTTCTTGTTCAAACGGTTCTCTTGTGCCTTCAAGATCACATCGGGATCGCGGATTGGCATATTTCTGCTTTTTCTGGGATCGACCAGTTCTGGGAGCAAGCAGTTCATGTAGAAGAATTTCAATTTCTCTTCCATTTCATTTTTCCAGAAAACGTCATCCTTTCGAATGACGTCTATTTTCAAACCATACGGGGTCCAAACACCAAGCACACAGTTACTCTCTTTGTGCAACGTGTAGCTGCCCTTGAATTTGGTAATACCACTTATGCTTTTTATTTATTTCATCGTTTATCCAAAACGTAATTTTTTTGTTCAGAATGCCCTCTTCAGGGGCTATTTCTCTAGCAGACCATGGACATTTAATTTCTAGCAGACCTTTTTCGCCTATCAAACCATCTGGCGATGCTGCCAGAAATGGATGGGTCCTATCAATAAACAACCCGCAAGATTGTACTTCTGATTGCGAATATGATTTCTCTATTTCTGATTTTGCCACGCTTTCATGCTTTTTTCCATAGTCACATGCATTGCTAAAGAATTCGGTTGGGTATATTATGGCGTTTACTAGAGCTCTGCAACTTGTTGTATCTCTTCTTCTACAAACCTCACCAAACCGAGACGCAGTCAACCTCATTCTTCGATGAAGACGCCACAAATTGCAATCCTGAGATTTTGTGGCTTGCTCGATCTGGGAAATTTTGGAGTCGGTTTTTGCAAGTTTTTTCAAGAATTCTACCTTGGCAGCCTCTATATCGTCGTTGCTCATGTCAGGCTTCTCACAGAATTCCCCATAGGATGCGTTCTCTTTAGTATCACTATCTCCGATTTTAATTTTCCTTGGTTTCAGCTTCCTTTTCAGATTTTTGTGCGCTCTCCTTTCTTCAACTTTAGCAATCAAAGAGGTTGGACTGAAACTAGGGAGTAGCCGCTTTTGGATCACACAAACAGGTCGCTGTGTATTGTGGCTCACTACGGCTGCAGCACATCTTCCTTGGTAGGATCTCTTCTTGCAATAATTAATCCGTTTACCCCCAATGAATTTAGCTATGATTGAGTTAAACTGCTCTACAATACTATTATCGACGTCATGAAGTAAACTTACTGCATTTTTAATCAGAATTGCCAGAAATGATATCAGCCTCTGGTGCAAATCTAAAAAAAAAGGGTATACACACCTGAATTTGAAGATCCATGCCATCTGTCTCTGTTAGAGAATGCATATGCGAAACCTTGCTGTCATTTTTAAGCTAAAATAACATATAAAATATAGTTATAATAGTAACTACGTATAGTCTAATTTATTGGCAAAATGAATGCTAAAATTCATCATTGTTTTGGTACCTACTTTTCTATCTGGAAAACGTTTTTTTTTCCTGTGCGTATTTAAATGCGGCTTCTTCGAGACGCCACGTTTATTTCTCTTATTGTTCATTTTTGATACCTTGATAAGAAAGATACTCAACAATAACAGCACAACAATAACAACACGATAATACAACAATACAATAACGGTAATAAGAGTAATAAGGGCTGAGTATACTATGCGCCAAAATAGGGAAACAGTCGTACGCTAGATCGTATATCCAAATCAAATCCGACTCTGTGCAATATGCAAATTCAACCAGGCACGCGAACAGCACACCTCTGCGTATTACTATCCTTTTCTAACGTAGAGCGCTTGCCTTGTCACAACGCCGTCCTACTAGCCTTTCCCTATCACCCCCCCGATTCCCCTCAGAAACTCTGCTTGACTGTGAGAGCGCCGTTAATGTATCAACATTGGAGAAACCCTTCCAGTTTCTGATACAGAAACCAAGTAGTCGAGTGGCAGCCGACGAGATATTGAGTATATGCTCAGTAAACGTTAGCTTGGTATCAAATATGACTCCAAGGTCTCTATTTAGAGGCGATAAGGTATCATTTGTTTGTCTTCAATTCAAAGTCAAAAACAAGTTGATTTTTTTACTTGAAGTTTAGCTGGATGTAAGAATTATTTATTGTTGTTAATTAGATCAAGAATCAGTTCAAAAGACAAGTCATTAATAAATATCAAAAACAATAATGGACCTAGATTTGACCCTTGAGGTACCCGGGACGAGGCCCGATAGTAACTCGACCTATGACCACCATATTCGACAAATAACCTCCTATCCCTCAAATATGAATTCATGAGCGACAGCATTGCATCAGACATACCCATTGTTTTAAGCTTATCCAGAAGTGCATAATGATCAACTTGATCAAACGACTTCTGAATATCTGTGTAGATGACATCAACTTGTCCCTGACCGTCCAGTACTTCAGAAATGTATTGAGTAATTAAAGCCAAGTTGGTGACCGTAGATCTGCCTCTCATAAACCCATGCTGATTAATAGAGACTGCACCCCTGACCGAACAGTAAACCGTTTCATAAGCGATGATCTCAAACAACTTGCTGAAATTGCACAGGATTGATATTTGGCGATAGTTGGAAATATCAGAGATATCTCCACTTTTGTGAATAGGACATATTTTAGAGGTCTTCCAGATATTTGGATATGTCTCTCTAGAATTAGGTTGAATATGGAAGCCAGCGGTTTGGCTAGTATATGAATGCAACCTTTAACGAAAAAACTTGGAATACCATCACATCCAGACGTCATTTTGTTCGTTAATCTTTTCGAAGCCCTAATTACGTTTTCTTCACTTATATTTTTTAAAGAAATGATATCGGTAAAATTATTTGTAAGAGGAGATGACCCTAGTAGACCAGACGGGATAAAAACTGTTAAAAAGAAGGTAGCAAAACTATCCACTATATCCTGAGGCGTATCGCAGACATTGCCGTTAAGCGTCATCCTTGGGGAGATTCCAGATTGCTGTTTTTTGATCTGGGCAAGTGACCAGAATTTGCTAGGATCATTGACAATGGCATCCTCAACCGATTGGACGTAAGCGGAGTGGGCAACACTGATCTAGTTCATAATGAGCTTCCTAAAATTACCGAACTGATCATAAGAAAACTACCGTCACGTTTCCAGTTCCTTCTTGCTATGTCCTTCTTCTTGATATTAAGTATAATTTCACGTGTGAACCATGGGGGATACGAAAACATTTTATTTTTACATTTAGGGACATGAACCTCAAAGATGTTATTGATAACTGAATACAAGGCGGTACAAGCGACATCAACATCAACTGCACTGATCACCTCCGTCCAATTAACATCTTGCAAGGCTGTGTACATTTCAGGAAAGTTAGCTTTGCGAAAGTTAAACCGTGGAGAATCAGCAAATGGGAATTTCGCTGGAGATTCGGATGTAATGAATTCCATGATCAGTGCAGGATGATGAACGACCTCTTTAACAGAAGGTGTATTATCTCTGAGGACTTCTATTTCGATATTTCCTAAAATTAAATCCAGTATTCGACCATTTATATTTGGAATATTATTAAAATTAGTTAAATCTAAAAACGAAATCAAGTTGCTCATTAATTGAGACTTCTGATCATTAACGTCACTGTTGAATGATGCGACATTAAAGTCACCAGCAACAATTGTTTTACAATTACTGAGTGCATTGTTAAATACTTCCAAAGCTTCAAGGTACTGACCAAACATGTCCAAATTAATTGAAGGCGGAATATAAATAGAAAAGATAACAAAATGCTCATGGTTAATAATAAGCCTAATACATACAGTATCAATCGACGGCAAGTTCCGACTCAAAGCACTAGCGTCAATTCTAGTTGCATGGAAATCGCGTTTTATGGCTATCAGGACTCCTCCCTCTTCTTAAGGTATTACCAGCATGACAGTCGGAGATAAGAAATTTCTTTCCAGCTGCCACGCGCCGGTCGAACAAGCAATGATATTGGAGTGTCGGAGGAAACTCTCAGCGTCCATACTTAGACCCCCATAGGTACGTGGATTTATCCAATTAATATGAGTTGATTAGAATGAGCACAGCCTTTGTATTTGTATTGTATCTTTCGGTTAATTTGCTTACCATTGCCTAGGGAGCCTCAGCAGCTCGGTGGTCAGCGCGTCGAGCTAGTCTGCGCCGGGCTCGCGAGATCGAATCTCCGACTCGGCAGCTAAGGCCCGGTTTTTCAATCGCAGGTTAACTACGACCTTGGTCTTAACTTATAGCTATTTATGAAAAAGCGTTTTTCAATATCATGTTTATAGTAAAACGGAAGTTAACTTTAACCAGAAGACCATCTATGAGTTAACTAGAAAGGCGTTAAATAGCAATACCTAACGTTTTTTGACATAAACTTTGACGTTTATTCAGAAAATCACAACAAATCCATATCAATCTATCGATTAATTTAAGCTATAAACATGTTTATGGATTACGTCGTGAATGCGCATAGCAGTGACGAAGACGCGAGAAGGCCAAAAATAATCGGCCGAATTACTTTGATGAATTTGATGGCCTCGATTTCCTTGCAAGATTTCGTCTTACAAAAAGGACTGTAGAAACTCTCTTGGACGAAGTCTATGAAGATTTAGTATATCCTGTAAGCAGGTAGATGTATATATTATTGTTTACTTCCATATTTTTCCATGACTTTGTCATTCCAGGAATAACTGCTTAACGCCCCAACAGCAGCTGTTGTTAGCACTGCACAATGGAAGTTTTTTAACTGTTGCTGGAAATTTTGCTGGGGTTTCCAAATCTACTGCACTCAAAACAGTCCGAAGATTCTTAAAAGTACTAACGAGTAAAAGAAGTAATCACATAAAAATGCTGGACACTCTTGAGGCTCTTGCCAGGGCAAAGCAATCCTTTTCTAAATGATACAGCTAGCTTTCCTCAATGCATAGGTGCAATTGACTGCACGCATATAAAAATTGTTTCTTCCGGAGGAAGCCATGCAGAGCTCTTCAGAAATCGAACTGTTTCTGACCGAGATTCATACATTTTCGGAAATTCTCAGCTCTGCAGACAATTTGAATCAGGTCACTTTGGAAACTCTTTGTTGGCTGGTGACAAAGGTTATCCTATTAAATGCTATTTGATGACACCATTAAATACAACTACAACTCCTGCTGAAGAATTATACAATGAATCTATCATTCGTAGTCGCAATGTTATAGAGAGAAGCTAAGGAGTTTGGAAAAGAAGATTTCCATGTCTAGCTATGGGTCTCAGAGTAATAATGAAGCTATGCCCTTATTAGTCCTGAACAGGAAAATGCTATTAACATGGTTCATGTAGATAATGTGAAGACAGATCCTGTAAATATTAGGTTGGTGCCCAAAAAAGGCGCACACGGCATTTGAATATAGATGTCCCAAGCCTCAAAATGGGCACTCAGTCGATCTTTTTAAACACCTAAAGTTTTCGCCATAGCTCTCATCTACTTGACATGAATTATCCCCTACTTATTGTAACTTGTAACTACAGAATGAAAATAAACATGATTTTCTGAAAACAGTTTATTATCCTCAAAAATGCGAAATACAAAAAAATGAGTGCAAGTGAAAATCCAGAAATTAACAAAACAAATCCTTTGTTTTCTACTTATCGAATGCATTGATCTGTAAATCTAACAGATGAACCTTTTTTTTGATATATTTCCATTTTTTATTGTGTTCTTCGATGAATTTTTCTTTTTGTAGTTTCAAAAAATTCAGCTTTTCTTCCATTAGTAGATAGTTAACAGAAATATATTTTTTATTTTGTACCGTTTTCGTACATGATAGCTTTATAGTTTTGGGCCTTTTCAGTCGTTGGGGAGTATAGGAGCTCCATTTCCCATTATTGAAAACCACTTCACTGTCTTCACAGTTATTTGCATAAGGAACTAAAAAATGAATAATTAAAAAAATGTTTCAATCAACAGCAATGAGACTTACCATGTTCAGAAACCACCTCATCTTGGTCACTACACTCATCATCATAATTGTTTGTCAAACCTTCTAATTGTGGTCCCATTATATCTTGTATTTGTGTATCAATCAGATCGAATGCTTGCTATTGGCATGAACCTCCCCTGTCTTGATTATATTGGTTTTGTTTGTAGCAAATTTGCTTTTTGTTTTTTTCTTTGAATTGAAATATTTATCTCGTAGAGTTTTTGTTTCTCGGTGGCACCCTATTAGGGCTTGGAATTCCTGTTCGATGTTCTGCCATACTGAACCTTTCTGTTTCCACGTAACTGTGCCACTTGTTTTGCTCTCTATTACATCTTTACTTTTGCTCACCAATGATATTAGCATCATTTCCTCATTCTTCGAGACATTTTGAGCTCTCTTTTTGATCTCTTTCTCAGTTTTTGAAAATTTTAGCAACAAGAATAGAGGTATTTTTGGATTGTAGGTTATAGGAGTGATATTAAAAAAGGTGGAAAATACGATATTCCTCAGATATTTACAACTTAATCGTTTTTGGATCTTAGTATGGTTCATTAGACATTCCATTTGCAAACTTTTTTATCACCATTTATATAATGCCGTCTATAGGGTCTACTACTAAACATTTGTACGAGCAATGCTTGAAAAAACTTACCTTATTTGACGAAGGTTTTATGTTTTATTCGTTTTAATGAAATTTCCTTATTTCGATTTTGGCTGTTTTAAGAAATTTATTTCAATCGAACAGTCATGTATGACGTATGACACGGGACACAGATGCCGAGCGCACAAAACACATAGAACACGATATCTAAGAACCGCAGATACAGGGCTGTAACATAAATATATGTTGAACTTCTGGTAAGTTAACTGACGCTGTCAAAATACTTGAAAAACGCATTTGCAAGTAACTACAAGTTAACTTCCTGGCGATAGTTAACAAACCAAAAAGTTAACTTGCGATTGAAAAACCGGGAATTAATGTTATAATTTTGGAAGTATCATGGAATTACTGAGGTCCCGGACTAGCCTCATCGAAATGGTACCTGCAGCTTAAACATTTTTGAGTTATGTAAATATTTTTCTTAGACAACAAACAATCATTAGTGGAGAGTTGTGACGGGATATCCAAGGCCTTCTGAAACATGGATAATGAAATGCTTTTATTACGCATTTAGTATTTAAGTTTATTGAACCTATTAGGATATTTTTCAGATTGTAAACAAAAACAGGATGCATTTTAAACAAATATCAACAACCTCAGTCACGTGAAAATATCGTGCACAACACAATGATTCAAAAATTGAAAGCCCGAAGGCTGCAAGTAAAAGTGCGTGTTAGTAATGTTTGTTTACTATGATACTTCCCACAATGAATTGTCAGAATTAACCGTAAACAGGAAGAAGGAACTCTTGCAACCAAAAACACTTAAAATTCGTTAAGCAAGCGTTCTGGGTAGTGCACAAGGAGACATTGACATTTCCAGAAGAACTGTGTTAATCTCGCACAAACAGAATTTCAAAGTAGCCAGTAATTATAACATTGACATTCACTCGTCGCGGCGAAAAACATTGCATAAACGACAAAAATATCGGGTTCTAGTACAATCAAAGAAGGTTTTCATCTTGGAATTAAACGTGTATTCTAACGTTCAAGTCCCACAAAATCTCATGTCAGCGTCTCAATATCACAAAATCCGTCTTTTTGCGAGTATTTTTTTTATACTTTATGCATTTTGACACATAAGAAAGGCTCTAGAGCAGAGTTCCCCAAACTTTTTTATGTCGTAGACCCCTTGCCATGTTTTTCCGTGTTGGGTAGACCCCCTACTTACCTGATATTGATTTCCTGTAAATTTCTAACTGTAGTGAAGTTTAGTTTTAAAAACACATATTAATTTATACATTTATTAATTGAATTTAAATTAAAACTACTCAAAATAAAATTTTGTATCTGTTATGTAAAATATACGTAACATTAAATAAACAGGTGTCTGACCAATAAGTGCCCGCATTGGGAATAAGTGCCCGCATTGAAAAAAAAATAAGAGGGATAAAATAAAAAAAAGTGAAAAATAATTAAATTAAATTTACTTAAAATAGTACAATAAGCGAGTTCGTTTATTAATTATAACATAAACTTATGTTCTACAATAATTTCACTGTTAGTTTGATTAAATTCCGCTTCTTATACGTTTAAGTTATCTAAAAATAGGAAAAAAATTAACGAATTTTAGTGTGTAGCTATCCTTGAATTTTCAGAATAATTTAAAAAAAAAATATTTTCTATAAAGGGGGGTCTTTAAAAAATCAATGCGGGCACTTATTCCCAATGCGGGCATTTATTGATCAGACACCAATAAACATAAAATAAACTATAAATAAAATAACATAAGCAATAAGTCAATATTTTTAGTGAGAAGCATGAACCTGATGCCTTAATAATAAATTATCAACATTTGGCGTCAATTTTGTAAGGGTTAATCTTAAAGATCCTCGGCTAATGATGTCCAGTCTATTTCTTTTTTTCATTAGGAGATTGGTAACAGCGCTGAACCTCCTTTCCACTAGGTATGACGATGGAAAGGAAATTGAAAATTTCCTCGCTATATTCCATAATACGGGATAAGTAACGGGTATGCTGTTTTGCAGCCAGAATTGCTGATATCCGTTTTTAAACTGAACCTTAAGTTCTTCGTTTGTACTTAGTTCAGTCAGTTCCTCTTGTATTATGACATTCGTTTCTTCTATGTCACCATATAGATTAATTATCCACGGTGGTATTACCATAGTCAAAATATCCTCAAACCTAGATATGAAATCTGAATAGAATGTTGAACGTAAGTTGAAACGTCGTCTTCCTGGCAGCTTGTCTGTGACAAATTGGGGAACTGAGAAAATTCGCCCCGTCCAATATTTTGCTTCATTAGTTTAACTCTGGCAAGAAACGCTGATAAGATGGACTTTGCTTTAGTCAAATTTAAACTGTCGCCTTGTAATTGCAAATTAACCATTATTAAATTTTGTAAACAAATCTGTTAAATAGGCGATGTCTGTTTTCCTCTTCATTAAATTTTCTTTTAAAATTTTATCTTTAGTATCCAGAAATTCTAAAATAGTCTCAAAAAGTGCAAAAAATCTTGTCAAACATAAGCCTTTCGACAGCCAGCGTACTTCAGTGTGAAGGAGTAATTGATGAAAGTGTTCGTCATTTTCTTCACACAACTGCGCAAATAACCGCGTATTCAACGCGTTGCTTCGGATTCGGTTTACTGCATCAATGACTAAATGAAGTGATTCATGCAATCTAACACTCAAATTTTTAGCAACTAAATGTTGTCGATGGATGACGCAATGTATTGCTAACACCCCTGACACATTTTGTTTTAAATAGCTTATAAATCCATGATAACGTCCAACCATGGCAGGTGCTCCATCTGTAGCTACTGATATTATATTTGATAAAGGAATTGCTTTTTCAATGAAGTAATCCTTCAAAACATGAAATATTTATTCACCTTTAGAGTCGGTTATCAAAGTTCTTGCGAAGAGCAGTTCTTCGTAGATTTCTTGATTCATAATAAAACGAACATATGCCAATAATAATGCTGCATTATCAGGTAAAGTTGACTCGTCCAGTTGTATAGAGAAATGGGTCGTTTGCAAATAATTACATAAGAAGCTTTCAATATCAGAACTCATTTCATCAATACGTCTTTCAACAGTATTGTTGCTTAAGGGAATTCTTTTAATGATATCAGATGCAGGTTTGTGTAAAACAGTTTTTAAAACCTCTTCAACGGCTGGCAAAATTAACTTCTCTCCGATAGTATGTGGTGTTCCGGATTTTGCTATAAGTAACGAGATATTGTAAGTCGCCCGCAAACCATCATCATTTCTTTGTGACGTCGAAGCGAACATTCTGTCCACTGTTGGTATCTTCTGAAATTTATCTTTGAGTGTTTGAAAGTATTTCAAATCTTTCTCTGTTTTATCAGGGTGGCATCTTCTCAGATGATCTTGCAATTTAGATGGTTTCATAGCGTCATTGCCCAAAACTTTGTTGCATAAAAGGCACATAGGCGATGATGGAATGAAGCCAAATTTCAAATAATCAACACTGTACTGTCTACATTTCTTTTTAGATTCAGACATGGCATCAGTCTTCTGTGGGCAAAAATAAATTATTTAAATAAGACAGAAAATCCAGCAGCTGTATATTAAAAATATTTTTTGATTTTTCCGAAAACATTCCATAATTCGAACACCTTCTTGCAACAATTAGATCGAATTACGGGGATTGCACTGTAATTATATTACCGATCGCTAAAACTTTCAAAAAGAAACTATTGAGGAGTACTCGTGTAATTTTGCATGATTGAATATTTAACTACTAATAACTAAAGTCATGATTGGCGTAATTTATCTATCTTTGCTAACTACGAGTACAAAACTAAAATTTAATAAAAAATAATGTACTTACTTTTCTCCAGCACTCTCAAACAAAATAACAATAACAATAACAATAACAAGTGAATTCGAGCAGAAAATACGTATATATACTTCGTGTGTCGTTTTGTCCCGTCTCATCTTCGTTTCCTCAGGTTACACCCGCATCCGGATATATGGGCATATACCCTTGAAGTTGTATATGTGCATTAATTTGGGGACTGATAAAGCCAACCAGCAGAAATACGGGTTCGGGTTACCTGTCCTATTTTCTGCTCAAATCCACTTTCCTTCTTTTTGCGGTTTTTGTCCATTATTTTTTTTTTCATTTGTTATATACCCTTCATCGTATGATCAGTTCCTCCTAGAAATGAAAGTATACTCCAGATATACTAAAAAGGGGTGACCAAGAAATGAGAATAAATACACAGAAGTCAAAAGTCATGGTACTTGCAAATGGGCAAAAATATATCCAGCAGGCGACAAGATCAAAGGCAGCCTAGTTTGTCCATAATTGATACCATGCTACTTCATCTAATATTTGCCTATTTTGCACTTTATCTACTTATTTTACTAGACTATTCCATTACCACCTAGCAGAAATTGATCGACATACAGTCTGACCGAAGACGAAAAAAAATATGAATCGCATTGACACAAATCGAATGCGCGTTGATTCATATGTGATAGTTTTAGGTTAAATAGAATTTATGTTTGGTCGACTTAGAAAATGAAATATGGAATGTCAGAATATTTTAATGGTCTCATTTTTCTAGACCAAGCCTATTTCCCACTCGATTTCCGGTTTCCCTGTAAATGTTTTGATCACCTACTAGATTAAGAATTGAGGTAATCTTACAGTACCGCAATCCCAGGTATCACGGCTTTATCCTTTTGCTTGAAACATTTTTGGAATCTGATATACTGGATGTCCAAGATGAGGATCCTAAGGAACAAATTTATTTCTATATGGTCTAAAAGAAGCGCACTATGCTTCTGATATAATCATTATCAACAAATTCACATCACATGTTACATTTGTTTTCTTGGTTTTGAATAAAAATGTGTTTTTTTTATTTTTATATTTCATTTAAGTAGGCGTTGCAAACAAATGCTTGATGTAAAAGTATCTGATTACTGTTAGATGTATATTACATATTATACAGGGTGTTTCAGTTTATTGTTGCATTACTTTAAGATTCGATAGAACTTTTAAAATTAATGCATAAAGTCTATATAAACATGGGTCGAAAAATGCGTGGCTTCCGAAATACAGGGTGTTTAAATTTACTTTCTAAAATAGTTTTTTTAAAATATTTCGAACAATATTTGATGTATAACAGTGAAAATTGGTATACACGGGGTTTTTTTGGTACGACAAAACGAACCAAGGGCATAGTTTTACTGTAGCCGCTAGAGGGCGCTCTCTACTGTACCTGTAGTGTATTAAAATGACCGAAAAATTTTTCTTAGTGCAATTAGTTGACAGTTAGTTTTGTTGTCTGTTGAAACCCGAAACGTTTTTTTGCAATTGTGAATGAACGAAATTTTGTTTCTTTTCCTGTTTTTTTTGTAAGTTTTATAAAAATGCCATTTTTATTCTCCAATCAAGAGTTAGCGGATATTCATTTTGTGTATGGCTTTGTAAATGGAAACGCAGCAGAAGCAGCCAGAGAATACGCACGAAGATTTCCAAACATACGACATCCAACTCGCTCAGTATTTGTAAGAATGCATCGCCAAATAATTGAAAATGGTTTTGGAAATCTCCAAAGGGATCAAAACATAAATGTTCGTCAGATTTACCCGTATGATTCTGCGTGAGTTTGATAGAGATCCGACCACAAGTGTTAGGAGAGTTTCTGGTGTCTTGGGAATTTCAGCAAGCCATGTTCACCGTGTCCTTAGAAATGACCGTAGACGTCCTTACCATTTGCAACCTGTGCAAGGACTACAGCCAGGGGACGGAGAACGAAGAATCACATTTTGTCAGTGGATTCTTGATAGAACTGTTAATAATAGGTAGTTTTTAAGTAACGTTTTATGGACCGATGAGTCATGCTTCACTAGACGTGGTGTGGTAAATTTTCATAATCAACATATTTGGTCGCATGAAAATCGGCATGCAGTTCGGGAAAGAAATTTTCAGCAAGAATTTAGTGTGAACGTGTGGATTGGTATCTACCGTAATCGACTATTTGGACCCTACCTTTTGCCTGCAAGGTTAAATGCTGCGACCTTCTTGGAATTTTTAAAGGCTGAACATGCATGGATGATGTTATGTTTGATTTAAGAAGATTGGCTTGGTTCCAGCTTGATGGTTGTCCAGCTCATTATTCGAGAACAGTTAGAAACTGGCTGGACGAAAATTATCCAGAAAGATGGATCGGCCGTGGAGGACCAGTCGCCTGGCCTCCACGATCCCCTGACCTAAATCCATTAGATTTCTTTGTGTGGGGATTTCTAAAAGAAAAAGTATCCAGACTCCCGTAACCACAAGAGATATGCTAATAGACAGAATCAGGAATGCATGTGATGAAATAAGGCCTTATTTGAATAATGCGTTCATTCGTAGATGTGAATTGTGTATTGAACAATTGGGTTTACATTTCGAGCAACTACTTTAGATTTTGTATGTTTGTCCTAACTATCCAATAGCATTTTAGTTGTAAATAATTAATTTAATTTGTTAAAAATAATATTGGAAAATTAAATAAATTAATATTCTGTTTTTTGTGTTTATTTGGAGTTAGGAATTATTGCTGTATTTAAAAACAAAATCTAAACGATCATCTTAATTACTTGTAATGCCCAAATCGAAAATGTAAAAAAAATATTATTTTTCCATAAATAATTAAAAATGCATCGAACCTTAAAAATCGAAATATCTCAAAAACGGCTAACTATAACAAAAACTCACAGGAGAGCTTTTTTATGCAGAAACGTGCGGAGAATCAGTTTTTTTATTCAAAAAGCAAAAAATTGCACTAAGAAAAAATTTTCGGTCATTTTAATACACTACAGGTACAGTAGAGAGCGCCCATGGTTCGTTTTGTCGTACCAAAAAACCCTTGTATACCAATTTTCACTGTTATACATCAAATATTGTTCGAAATATTTGAAAAACACTATTTTAAAAAGTAAATTTAAACACCCTGTATTTCGGAAGCCACGCATTTTTCGACCCATGTTTATATAGACTTTATGCATTAATTTTAAGAGTTCTATCGAAGGTACTGTTTTGCAGTGAATGAGTTCTGGTAAATAAATGGACCTAGGATTCCACACCACATATTAAACCCAAAACGTTCTGACTTTTTTAGCCCGCATATTTTCTTGAGCCCAGTAATGAGTGTTGCGACTATTGAAGGTACCATTATTAGTGACCATACTCTCGTCGTACCAAATAATTTTTGAAGGGAAATTTAAATCTTCTGGGTACCACTCACAAGAATGTCAGCGCCGCTCTCCTTACTTGGCTGCCCTTTTTCGGAAAATCGATCAACATACATTTCTGCAGTATTTTATGTAGGTAAGTAAGTCAAGCATTTGTTTGCAACGCCTACTTAAAAAAAACAGAAAAACCCATAAACATTTTTTCTTACAACCAAAAAAAAATGAATGTAACATGTGGTACATCGTTGAATTCATATAAAAAATGCTTTTAGATACACGGTGTACTTTTTTCGGACCATATAAAAAATAAAGTTGATTATAGTTTCTCCGTCGGGCACAAAATTCAAAAACACCATCATGCAGTTTCATTAGTTTTTTTGATATGTCTTAAAATGAAAAAATAAATATGTTTTGGCCAAATTTTAGTTTTCCTATGAGGTTTCTCAACGGCATGTAAATACGCCCCACAAACGCAACTTTTTCTTAATTTGACCTAAGCTGTATCTGCAATCAGATAATTTTGAGGCGCTGGCTCCAAAATATGACCATCAAAAAGATTCTGAAATGTTGTAGCATCACAATAGTAGTTCTTAAGATCCCCAGTTGGTTCCAGCGTCAAACTGACATCTGGATCGGAATCTGCATTCTCGATTTACCCAGGAATGGAATTTTCATCCCGATAACGTAGGTATATGCAAGGATTTTTGAAGATCTTTTTACGATTCGTCTTTTAACTATATGGCTTGGCAGTGCAAAATTTCAATTCTTATTCTTCGTAGCTACAAGTAACCGGTACCTACACTTAGGTTAGTTGTAGTGTTGGAAACGAATATTACTATCACAAAATTCTGAATTATCGTGAGGTCTAATAAGAGGTCTATTCCGTAGTGGTATCTGCTTTCAAGCCAGATCAAAATATCTCAGTCTTTTTTTTACCTTGTACATACAATGGAAAAAATCCGAAATCCGTATAGGAAGTAAAAACAAACAATAACAACTTTTACTTATATCCTTCATCTTATTTCTCCAAATAACAAACATATCATGTAATTTGCAACCAAGTTAATGGTGACTATGATTTTGCAAAAAAAGTGCACATTCATAATATAAGTTATTTTAAGAAAAAAAACGCAGAATATTCAAGACTATAATCGATTTTGAGAACGACTAGTTTTCCTACAACAAGCATTGAAACTGATTCTTAATATTCCATAGTTCAAAGTAACCGTTCCTGAAAGCGGAATATTTTTTTAATGATTCAACATATTATATATACGTTTGACTTCTATCCGTCGATTTCTGTCAGCGGTCCATAAGACATTTGCTTCTTATACTTTGCAACAATAGCTGAAAAGATAGTTTCCATAGAATACGCAGACATTAAAGAACCCAACTATACTATAGATAAAGCAGCAGTTAACTCGATGGCATTTTATGAGGTATCCCCAGAAGAGAAGAGTGCAATGTCTAAAATGACTTGAAGAATAAGGATGCATGTGGACCTGATGGTTTGTCGTTGAAAGTACTAAATTTCATTTCTCAATATTCAATATACAGGGTGTACCTTAATGATACGAGAATATTTAAGGGTGTGAATCTGAATGAAAAGTTAAACTATGGTCCAAAAATGTTTCCTTACAAAAGCTCGGGGTGTTGAAGCTTTAGGAAAAAAATGGATATTAATTAATATTTTCAGAACCGCTTCAGATATTTTACTGATATTCAGTACGTAGTGAAAGTAAATAAAGTTGCATATTTTTCAAGGCAAAAATAAATTTTAGGTGTAACAGTGGCGTGCGTACGGGTATTGACTTCTATATTTTTTAAGAAAGAAATGGTACGCCAATGGTTTTTGCCAAATAAAAATTATTTTTGAATTCGCCGTTCAATTTAAAACAAATGATCTCTCTTGAATTGTTTTCCTTCGATGTGCCATTTTTGAGTAAAAAAATAAAAACCGTTCTATTGTCCGAGAAAATTAATGTAATAATAATTGAAGAATGCAATTTAGCAATAAATATCTAGTTGCTCTGGAATATGTCACTGGCTTTTGACATCTGACAAGTCTCTGTTATTCAAATCTGTTCGCTGTGACATCTTTTTCATTATTTAGTTTTTACAATCTTGTTAATAATGGTGAATTATTACAATGCAGATATAGCGGAAATGCATTACGTATATGGCCTTGCCGACGGTAATGGTGAGCAAGCCAGACGGTTTTATCACCAGAGATATCCCGATCGTGTTTTGCTAGATAGTCGAACCTTTTTTAATATTCATCGTCGTCTTGTTGAAACTGGTTCTGTCTGAAAAGGAACATCTGAAGGTAGACCTCTAAGTGTGAGAACACCTGAAATTGAGAAAGCAGTGCTGCACGACGTCGAAGAACATCCTGAAACGAGTACGGGGAAGATCGCTAGACACTTAAATATTTGCCATCAAATTGTTTGGAGAATTTTAGTAGATTTTTTCTTATATCCTTACCATATTTTAAGAGTACAGGCATTACTTCCCATTGATTTTCCAAGTCGTATGATCTTTTGTCAGTGGTATCTTCAAAAAATTACACAAAATCCGCAATTTGAATTCACGGACGAAGCTAATTTTTCTCGAAATGCCATTCAGAATTTCCACAATAATTATTTGTGGGCAGAGGAAAATCCCTATGCCGTAACCGAAACCCATTTCCAACACCAATTTTCGGTTAAAGTATGGGCAGGAATTATTGGCAACCACTTTATTGGCCCATTCTTTTTTCCGGAACGACTTGACGGACAGACTTACCCCAATTTTCTTCAACAACAGTTGCATTTGCTGCTTGATGATGTTCCGTTAGTAATAAGAAACAATATGTGGTACATGCATGATGGTGCATCAGCGCATTTCGGTGTAGCGGTTCGTAATTATTCACAAACTGTTTATCCAAATTGTTGGATTGGTCGCGGTGGGCCCCAAGAATGGCCGCCAAGGTCCCCAGACATCAACAGTTTAGATTTCTTTTTGTGGGGCTATCTTAAGGCACTAGTATACACAAGACCCATTAACACTGTAGAGGAATTAAGCGAAAGAATAGTTGCAGCTTGTGATAGAATAAAAAACACTCCAGGGATATTTCAACGAGTGCGCAATTCCATGAGAAGGAGGACGGAAGCATGCATACTAAGTGAAGAGGGCCATTTTCGACAATTTTTGTAATCATTTCGTTGGTTTTAATGTTATGTTTATGTTGTCAGTTGTTGTTCATTACCCCTAATGTGTTTAATTTCTCCAAATAAATTAATAATAATTTTGCAAGTTAGACAGAAGGAAAACAATTCAAGAGAGATCATTTGTTTTAAATTGAACGGGGAAATCAGAAATAATTTTTATTTGACAAAAAACCATTGGCGTACCATTTTTTTCTTAAAAATATCAAAGTCAATACCCGTACGCATGCCACTGTTGAAGCTAAACATTATTTTTGCATTGAAAAATATGCAAATTTATTAACTTTCACTACGTACTACATATCAGTGAGATATCTGAAGCGGTTCTGAAAATATTAATTAATTTTCATTTTTTTCCTAAAACTTCAACACCCCGAGTTTTTGTAAGGAAACATTCTGGACCATAGTTTATAAAGCAAATTAACATCAATTTTTCATGAAGATTCACAGTCTTAGATATTCGCATATCATTAAGAAACACCCTGTATTCACTCACTCGATTAGAGAAAATTAGGATTTGTTTATTCTACATTAGTCAGTTCAGGCATCCTAATTTCATCATTACAATGAACAATAGATAATAAAACCTTGTGAAAACTACCATAGAAGCTTTCTCAAATACGACATTAATCTATTCATATTGATTCGCTATTAATAATTGTTGGTATAATCTTCATTGTGAATGTAAATGTAGGTGTATTACCGTGATGCACTCATAAGAGCTGGTACTGAATTTAATACATCATCCTAATAATTACTGGTAATATTTGTAATAAGGTCAAGAGTATACGCTTAAAGTCGGTTTATATTTTTAAAACAGTTCTTGCCTTATTTAGATGCAATTCTTATACCGCAATGTCTTTTGCTTTTTTCCATTTATTGCCTGGGTGATCTTTAGTGACGAGTTTAATGATATTTTCAACATTCAATTAGTTTTTATGTAGCTCTATGCAAATTCTGTACTAGTCTTCAAGTCATCTACACTATTTACCATGATACTTCAACATATTCTGTACATGTTTAAGTGCCTTCTGTGTTAATTTTATTTTTTGCTCTATAAGAAAAGCTTGGTGATAATAACATGCTATTTTTAACTCTCCAGATTACGACTGCAGCAGCTGAAAAGGGCTCTTCGGAATTAGAAGTGATTAAATTACTTTAGTAAAATCTCGAAACACTACGATCGCTTTCATCTGTATCATTAAATTAATAAGTTTTGTGAAAAAACAGTATCAAGTGAATTGACTGCGTACTTGCTACGTATTCACATATGCCTATTTTCGTGTAAGTCAAAAAATAGTCTTGCCAGAGATCAACATTTTTGAGGTCCATAACAACGTTTTTGACTACGGTCTAATCTTAGTGATCAGAAGCAACAAAAGCTTTCTCATAAAAATTTTGCACGCTAAAATTTCTTTTACATATGATATCACTATCACTTAGAGTCCAGAGTTCCCCAAACTTTTTTGTGTCGTAGACCCCTTGCCATGTTTTTCCGTGTTGGGTAGACCCCCTACTTACCTGATATTGATTTCCTGTAAATTTCTAACTGTAGTGAAGTTTAGTGTTAAAAACTTAAAGTAAAAACACATGTTAATCTATACATTTATTAATTGAATTTAAATTAAAGCTACTCAAAATAAAATTTTGTATCTGTTATGTAAAATATACGTAACATTAAATAAACAGGTGTCTGACCAATAAGTGCCCGCATTGGGAATAAGTGCCCGCATTGAAAAAAAATAAGAGGGATAAAATAAAAAAAAAAGTGAAAAATAAAAAAAAAAGTTTTTTAATTAAAATAGTACAATAAGCGAGTTCGTTTATTAATTATAACATAAACGTATGTTCTACAATAATTTCACTGTTAGTTTGATTAAATTCTGCTTCGTATACGTTTAAGTTATCTAAAAATAGGCAAAAGATTAACGAATTTTAGTGTGTACCTATCCTTGAATTTTCAGAATAATTTAAAAAAAATATTTTCTATAAAGGAGGGTTCTTTAAAAAAATCAATGCGGGCACTTATTCCCAATGCGGACATTTATCGGTCAGACACCAATAAACATAAAATAAACTATAAATAAAATAACATAAGCAATAAGTCAATATTTTTAGTGAGAAGGATAAACCTGATGCTTTAACAATAAATTATCAACATTTGGCGTCAATTTTGTAAGGGTTAATCTTAAATCTCTTCGGAAAATGATGTCCAGTCTGTTTCTTTTTTTCGTTAGGAGATTGGTAACAGCGCTGAACCCCCTTTCCACTAGGTATGACGATGGAAAGGAAATTAAAAATTTCCTCGCTATATTCCATAATACGGCATAAGTAACGGGTATGTTGTTTTGCAGCCAGAATTGTTGATATCCGTTTTTAAACTGAACCTTAAGTTCTTCGTTTGTACTTAGTTCACTCAGTTCCTCTTGTATTATGACATTCGTTTCTTCTATGTCACCATATGGATTAATTATCCACGGTGGTATTACCATAGTCAAAATATCCTCAAACCTAGATTCAAAATCTGAATAGAGGGCATTTAAATGTTGAACGTAAGTTGAAATGTCGTCTTCCTGGAAGCTTGTCTGTGACAAATTGGGGAACTGAGAAAATTCGCCCCGTCCAATATTTTGCTTCATTAGTTTAACTCTGGCAAGAAACGCTGATAAGATGGACTTTGTTTTAATCAAATTTAAACTGTCGCCTTGTAATTGCAAATTAACCATATTAAATTTTGTAAACAAATCTGTTAAATAGGCTATCTCTGTTTTCCTCTTCATTAAATTTTCTTTTAAAATTTTATCTTTATTATCCAGAAATTCTAAAATAGTCTCAAAAAGTGCAAAAAATCTTGTCAAACATAAGCCTTTCGACAGCCAGCGTACTTCAGTGTGAAGGAGTAATTGATGAAAGTGTTCGTCATTTTCTTCACACAACTTCGCAAATAACCGCGTATTCAGCGCGTTGCTTCGGATTCGGTTTACTGCATCAATGACTAAATGAAGTGATTCATGCAATCTAACACTCAAATTTTTAGCAACTAAATGTTGCCGATGGATGACGCAATGTATTGCTAACACCCCTGACACATTTTGTTTTAAATAGCTTATAAATCCATGATAACGTCCAACCATGGCAGGTGCTCCATCTGTAGCTACTGATATTATATTTTATAAAGGAATTGCTTTTTCAATGAAGTAATCCTTCAAAACATGAAATATTGATTCACCTTTAGTGTCGGTTATCAAAGTTCTTGCGAAGAACAGTTCTTCGTAGATTTCTTGATTCATAATAAAACGAACATATGCCAATAATAATGCTGCATTATCAGGTAAAGTTGACTCGTCCAGTTGTATAGAGAAATGGGTCGTTTGCAAATAATTACATAAGAAGCTTTCAATATCAGAACTCATTTCATCAATACGTCTTTCAAGAGTATTGTTGCTTAAGGGAATTCTTTTAATGATATCAGATGCAGGTTTGTGTAAAACAGTTTTTAAAACCTCTTCAACGGCTAGCAAAATTACCTTCTCTCCGATAGTATGCGGTTTTCCGGATTTTGCTATAAGTAACGAGATATTGTAAGACGCCCGCAAACCATCATCATTTCTTTTTGACGTCGAAGCGAACATTCTGTCCAGTGTAGGTCTCTTCTGAAATTTATCTTTGAGTGTTTGAAAGTATTTCAAATCTTTCTCTGTTTTATCAGGGTGGCATCTTCTCAGATGATCTTGCAGTTTAGATGGTTTCATAACGTCATTGCCCAAAACTTTGTTGCATAAAAGGCACATAGGCGATTGTTTGTCCGGCAATGATGGAATGAAGCCAAATTTCAAATAATCAACACTGTACTGTCTACATTTCTTTTTAGATTCGGACATGGCATCACTCATCTGTGGGCAAAATTAAATTATTTAAATAAGACAGAAAATCCAGCAGCTGTATATGAAAAATATTTTTTGATTTTTCCGAAAACATTCCATAATTCGAACATCTTCTTGCAACAATTAGATCGAATTACGGAGATTGCACTGTAATTATATTACCGATCGCTAAAACTTTCAAAAAGAAACTATTGAGGAATACTCGTGTAATTTTGCATGATTGAATATTTAACTACTAATAACTAAAGTCATGATTGGCGTAATTTATCTATCTTTGCTAACTACGAGTACAAAACTAAAATTTAATAAAAAATAATGTACTTACTTTTCTCCAGCACTCTCAAACAAAATAACACTGACTCACTATAATTTGTGTGATATACTATCTGTTTATATTTTTTAAAATATTTTCTTAGCACTTTCCTTTTCAAGATTCAGGAAACGAATAAACGTATTTGTCCAACATTCGTATTTATAGAGTGACGAATTGAACAAGTCAGTGCAAGGTAGCGAAGCTCTGAGACTGCGACTCTCAGGATTTTACAAGTTCAAAATGTATTGTGACCACAAAGCGAATACCGACATCCTACAACTTACACAATTTTATAAACATATACAATACATTTTTTACTTCATAGGTACTTTTATAAATAATGTATATGTTTTGATATTATAAGATTAGGTGTAAGTGTAAGTGGACCCTCATATTCATTTCATGGACCCCCAAATTTTTTTTCGCTGACGTAGACCCCTTGCAGGTTGTCATAGACCCCTAGGGGTCGATATAGACCACTTTGGGAATCAGTGACTTAGACAAAATTTAGAAATTAATCAATATTGCTTTCTATGATGTCACAGCATGGTGCTCCCGAAATTTTATAAAATCGGTGCTGCCGTCTCCGAGATTGTGAGAGTAGGATATTGCCATCACGCAGACGGACAGACAGATATAGATTTGTGTATTGTAGATATCAGAGCCGATAAAAACAAACGTATTGCTGCTTTTGCGTGGGGAAATAAACGACAAAATAAGCGAATATTTGTTTGATGCGCAAGTCAGAGCATCGATTTCAAAAATACACACTAAGTGAATATGTAACTCTTTTATTCAATGTAACCGTTTTTGTTGGCAAATCTTGGCCTCAAAATTTATGTTCCATTTGGGATTCGTAACAATTAGGCGCCCCTCCCCGTGACAAATTTTGATACGGAGCCCCTCAGCCAAGAAATACGAAGTTTCTTGAACGGGGGCAATGTTGCATATTTAGGTAACTAATAAAACGCTGCTAAGAGAGTTTTGAAATTCAAAGTACTTCCGAAGAGAGGCAGAAAAACCGAATGTTTCCAAAATCGTTGCCACTTTTTCTCCTCTATAGGATGGCATAATCAGAATTTCAATATGACGTTTCGTCTCTTGTCCTCCATCATCCACATCATTTTTTCTTACATATTGGATTTTAGGCAGAGAAAGTTTTCATTATTGATTAATAAAATGTATAATATGCCATACATTGACATCGTCAAACCGTGGTTATTCCAGAAAAAAAGTTCCTGCTTAGGACTTGAAATTATCAGATAGTTATTTGTTTCGTATTCCAGACCAGACCTCAAGTTGAACATAGTAACAGAATTTGGAGGACTGAAAAGAAGAGAAATAAATCGAGCGAACAATGCACATAGGCGAGTCAGACTTTCCTACAAAATAACGGCCAACCTCTACCCCTACCCGTACTGAGCGAGGGCCGTGGCAAATGCTTGTTCCGGAAGTTGTTGTATCCAGTATACAACTTTTTCCCGTCCAAGTGATTGTACACGCATTAAGGAATACCTCAGTACCGAGTGCCGGGTGGCGGTACAAGTCCGCTAACGGGCCACTTTAGGTCTATTTAATATCACTAACACGAAAAAAGAAGGTGGTAGACAAGGACCAGTCGACCGAGGCAGTACCACCCGCTAGCTTTTCCCAGGGTGTCTTATAAATGTCCGCATGTTTCCACACCTAAGCTATGCAGTCGGTTATCTACCAAAACAAAAATATTAATGATGATGGATCCCTCGAGCACTAAGAACTCCGGACGTAAACTCACTCCACTCTCGGAATGTCCGGGTGGAGGGTGGGCTCGAGGGAACAACATCGAAGATAAAATTTGTTTTTCGAACATCTGCGGGATCAACAGCAACATTGACGCTGTTCATCACTACCTGCAATCCAATCGTCCCGCCGTGCTTTTCTTGGCGGAGACAAAAATCTCAGAGACTGCACCGATTAACCATCTCAACTTCCCAAACTACGAGGTGCACTACAATCTGAGAAAGAACGGGGAGTTATGGCTTTTGTTCGCAGCAGTCTTTCCTGCTCCAGGGATCTTTCTTTGGAATCAGACCGGAAGGACATTCTGTGGCTTCGCCTCAACTCCAAAACATCACCCAAATTTATTTGCTGCCTTTATCGCTCTCCCTCGAACCACAACTGGGATGACCTACTCGAATACCTCGCCGTCCAGATCGACTTCCTGAACATCAATCACCCCGCTTCTGAGGTAGTTCTTCTCGGTGATTTCAATGCCCATAATGAGCTTGGGTTGGGCTCAAATAAGACCGATGCAGCAGATCGTGCAGTCGAAGCGTTCGCTCTTACTCAAGGGCTGACTCAGCTGGTGACCAGCCCTACTTTTTTCCCCGCGTCTCGTCACACGCCAGTAGCCTGCTGGATCTCTTTCTGACCACGCATCCTGTCCTTTACAGCACTACTGTCCTCTCCCCCCTGGGTAACTCCGACCACGATGTTGTGGAGGTTAGGTTTCGGTCAGAACCCGCTGTGGCAGCAGAAACTCGTACAGGCCTCAAAACTTGGCATTACGGACATGCCGACTGGGAGGGGCTCAGAGATTTCTTCTCTAGCTTTCCTTGGAATGATGTCTGCTTCACTGACGCGGATGCGTCGGCTGTCTGTTCTTCGATAACCGAAATTATCCACGTCGGAATGGAGGAATACATCCCTCACACAGTGAAAGTGCCTAGACCAGGGTCGAATGGCTGGTTTAACAAATCGTGTGACGCTGCTCGCCAGCAGAAGATCAAGGCACACAGAACCTTCTTACAAAACCCCACTAGAGAACAGACAAGCCGACCTCGAGTCCAGAAACAAATATAACGAGCAGATTGAAAAGACCTTCTCACACAGTAGCCTTCCACCTCTTACGTGTCAGGATGGAACTATTGTATTCGACTCAAAGGCGAAGGCGGTAGTGCTAGCCAAGATCTTTGCTGCCAACTCCACCATATACGTCCCCACCAACGCCCAAGTGTCGTCAATTCAAAGGGTTCCCCACACTATGCGGGAGGTAACATTCAGGCGTAAGACCGTAAGATGAGTGCTCTTGTCGCTCGACATCAACAAAGCTTCTTGGTCCGGACTTGATTCCTGCCATTGTACTGAAGAGATGTGCAGCGGAGCTTGCTCCAGTTCTTTCGCGTCTCTTCCAGATATCTTATGGATCCGGCACCTTCTCAGAAAACTGGAAATTTGCTCATGTTCAGCCCGTCCCAAAAAAAGGATCTAAGACCGACCCTTACAATTACAGGCCTATAGCTCTGCTTTCTGTTATAAGTAAAGTGATGGAGAGGTGCATAAATCGCGAGCTTCTGGACTACCTCGAACGTCACAGCTTGATTAGCGACAGGCAGTATGGTTTCCGGCACCAACGATCCACAGGGAACCTCCTAGCTTACGTCACGCAATTGTGGAGTAAACTCATCCAGTCTCATGGTGAGGCTCATGTCGTTGCTCTTGACATCACGAAAGCGTTCGATCAGCTGTGGCAAGCTGCCTTCTTAAGCAAACTTCCATCCTATGGCCTTCCAGAAAACCTTTGCAGATGGGTGAATGACATTATCTCTGGCCGCAAGATATCTGTTGTAATTGACGGATTCTCCTCTTCATCCCACAACGTCAACGCGGGTGTTCCCCAGGGATCGGTCTTGGCTCCAACACTGTTTTTCTTACATATCAACGACCTCATTTCCTGCACGATCAACCCAATCCACAGCTTCGCTAATGACAGCACTCTACATGCAGGAATTGAGAGTGACAAGCCGATCTCTGCCGCTGAGCTGGAAAAAAGACGACTAGCGACACTTCTTCTCTGGCATGAGACCTGGAGGCTATCACTGCTTGGGGACGCAACAATCTTGTACAGTTCAATGCTTCTAAAACACAGTACTGTACTTTGACGAACAAAAAGCGTCCTAACGCTCATCCAGTTTCGATGGACTGCCGAGTTCTACCAAAGAGTCATTCATTTCGGCTGGTAGGAGTCCTGGTCTGGCACGAACACTTCTCGTCAATAGCTGCAGCTGCTGGGAAAAAGCTAGGCTATTTGTTTAGGGCTAAGAAGTACTTTTCTCCGCATGACCTTCTCACTCTATACAAGGCTCAGATAAGGCCTAGCCTCGAGTGTTGCTCACATATTTGGGGTGCTGCCGCCCCGACCACATTGTCCATGCTCGATGCTGTCGAGAGGCGGGTGGTCCGACTGATCGATGACTCTTCTCTAACAGTCAGTCTCGGGACTCTTTCGCAACGGCGGGCCGTCGGCGATCTAGCTCTTTTCTACCGCTACACCAGCGGGCTTTGCTCCTCAGAGCTCTCTTCCATGATGCCGCCGCGATGTACCTGCCAGACAGACCCGCCTGACTTCGGCGTCCCATCCTAACCGTGTCAAACTTCGTACATCCAGAACTGGCCGATACGACCGCTCCTTTGCCCGAGGATGTCTAGATTGTGAAACAATCTACAAGAGGAAGCTTTTTCCAGTTCTACTAACCTTAGGCAGTTCAAAAATCGTATTAGCAAAATTTCTTTGGGATCATCATAAACAAGCATTGCTATGACTTACCTCTCTTTTTTGAAAGAACTAAGGCTTGGCAATGTCAATATATGACTTGTCATACACTTTTGAAATCAGAATTCAAAACTATTTTCACCTGTGAAAAAATCCAATAAGGCGTGTTTATGAAAAAATAAAGTTGATGCTGGAGGACAAGAGACAAGACGTCATATTGAAATTCAAATTATGCCATCTTGTAAAGGAGATAAAGCGGCAATGTTAATGTGTAATTGTTTATTATATAATCCCACGATGAATAAAGTCAGAAAAAAATTAACACGATTTTGTGAAAATTTGTTTTTTTGTTTATTATCTTAATACGCAACTTTGCTTACATTTGAGCGACTTCGTATCTCTTACAGTATCTGAGATCCCAATGATGAGGGTCGAATTTGACACACCCTGTATAAAATGTCACACCTTTTTTACGGCTTCAGGGTTTTTCGATGTTTTCGCTGGTATCTCTACTATGTAACGCATGATCAATTTGTTTTTCAGCTTGCCTTATGAGTAACATACTGATTAATGTGTTTATTTTTTCTAAGGTTGTGAGACTGCCTTATTGCTTGCATATATTATGATCCTTATTCATTGACAAACTACACACTAAACTAACGAGCGTTTTACACAAGCACCACGAAAAATAATCAATCAATTAGAATCCTCTAAGTTAGCATATTAATTTTTTTAACATACAATTAATCTAGGGGATTATTAATATTAGTCACGATCTAGTTATTATTAATATTGGCAATATAAAACTCCAGGCATTATCCTGAGAATATTAACATTTTTCTTGAAAACTGAATTCCTTGCAAGAGAGTTCAATCAACTTGACAAAGTCAATTTAGAATTCACTTTTACCATCCTAGTCAGTATAAAAAAAAGTTTAATTCAATCGGTTATGGTTGTTTAACGCAGTAATTACGAGCAGAAGCACTTTGTTTAACCAAATAATTAAGTGTCATATAAATTCCGTTTCTTACAGATCCTTGCGGTCTAATTACTTGGTAATATAATATTTGTGTGTTATATAAGATTATAAGCTGTGAAAAATTGCACGAGAAAATGGTAGTCGTGCGGAAAAATACCGGAAAACCTTGCTCGGTGAGTATAATAATTCCTTTGGAAGCTATTTTTTACACCGAAGCAGCCGTGTAGGCAGAAACCTAAATGCCAGGGCACTGCCGGGTGCTTTGAGGAGCTTAAAGAAGCTTTGTTAATCCGGTTTTTTGACTGCATACAATCAACGAAGGACTGGTTGTATCGGTCAGTTCTGGTTGTACGAAGTTCGACACGGAAGGCTGAAGTCAGGCGGGTCGATCTGGTAGGCACATCGCGCGTTGGCATCATGGGAGAGAGCTCTGAGGAGAAAAGCCCGTGGGCGTAGCGGTAGAAGAGAGCTATATCGCCAACAACCCTCCGGTGCGAGGTGGTCTGTAGACTATCCGCTGAAGAAGAATAATCGATCAGTACATCCCTTCTCTGAACAGCATCGAGCATGGATAATGTTGTCGGGGCGGCAGCACCCCAAACTTGTGACCAGCACTTGAAGCTAGGTCTTGTCTGGGCCTTGTACATAGAGAGCAGGTCACGTGGAGAAAGGACTTCTCAGCCCTAACCAAATAGCTGCTCTCGCTATTGCCAGATTAAGTCCTCGGTGAGATGCTGAACAGGTCATGGAACCAGAATGTCTATGATGAACTGGACCTAGGACCAGTCTAGTTTTTGCAAAGAAGTGGGCTTAAGAAACCAATGCTGATAGACCTATTAGGTACCTCATTTATAAGGGCGCATTCCTGAATAAAGATTCTACTTAAAGAAGTAGAAAAAATTCATATGAACATGCCTCCTGAAAAGATTAGTTTTCAAATACAGGGTGTGGGAGTTTTATAAAGAATTTAGCTCTTAATTAGCATCTTAAAGATCCTTGTGTCCATTTTGTTGAATTTTGACAATTTTGACTAGATAGATGAATTCCTGTGGCATCTTGAGGGGCAGTCCCACGAATAATGTTGACAAAAAATGTAGGTTTTAAAATATTTTTGATTAGGTAGCTGAACTTCTTATCTATTGGAATCACTTCGTATCTTACTTCGTTAGGAGAAAACAAATAGCTTCACTGCATGTCAAGAAATTGTTAAAACATGAGACCAGATGTCTACGTAGAAGTGATAGGTAGTCTTTTCCATCATTTTTCGTAAATATTTTGTCAAGTTGTTGTTACCTTCCATTCCCTACATTTTAAAAATGATTTATAAATAAAATATTGTACACCAAATGAGATTGATGTCATTTTAACAATTTTGTAGTGAAGTTTCTTTTAATGTTTACCAAAAGACGAATCTTGAATCATTTTCTGTCTCATTCAAAAGAAAATATTTTTTTATTAGTGAGTGGCGAACATTTTCTTGACCATATTATTCTTGAAGTTGTCATCCGACACGCCACTGGAATTCATAGTTTTCTAGCTAGTGCTAACTTGGAATTATGTAAAACGTATGGTATTATCAAGAAGGATCCAACTAGCAAAGTAGTGTTATAAGCTTTTGGTAAAAGAACCGTTCAGCCATAAAAGCTTTCTATTGTTGTTGCCTGAACACCAAAATGCTGGCTTAATATTGTGTGGAATGCAAATTTGCTTTCTGCAACATATTTGCTCTAAAATGAGGTGTTTAAAATATTCTTATAGCATAGTTATACAACACCTTATAGGGCAAATTTTTAACTGTTGCATAAACGTTTATACAACTATTTTATACGACATATTTGCACGTTAGTTAAAATGGTTGTGTTATGGCATCCATGGTAACGTTTATAAAACAAACCGGAGCCTTGTTGTTTTGCTGTGCAATTTACTACTTTAGCCAACAAATTGCTCCCAACGGAAGCACTTATACAACTGTTGTTTAGTAACTGTTAAAGGCTGTACATATGCTAAATATGTTGGTATACAACTTCACCATAACCTAACTTGCTGCTGTCATATTTTTGTTAAAATGCCATAACCAATGTTTTAAGACAAACAACGCATGCATATTGGTTCAAAGGTTTTATCAACTGTTCAAGCAGAAGATATAGATCTGGTACAAATTCTGGGTAAATCATTCGACTCTGTCGGTATTTCATTTCAGACATTTGTCAAATTGTTGTATAACACCTGCAGGCAACACCAAAATATTCTAATAAACTAAAGACAACATGGACGATGCCATGATTATACACAATCACCCGCCATATTGGGCAAACATGTATTCCTGTAGTTAATATTAAATAATTATGTTTAAGTTCGAAATTACAGATATAAAGTGATAAACATTAGTGTAATTGTGTCTAAATATAGGATTTGTGGAAGATTTAACGCAGATAAGTTAAGTTTTCCATCTTAAAAGTCTAGATCATTGTCAAAACATGAATCAAATACGAAGCCCGTAGAAATTGGTAACTACTTTGCACGATAATCACAATAAAATTTGCTGCACAAGTAATTCAATAACCCTCTATCAAAGTGTAGAAGTTTATCATATACCTGTGTATGAAATTCACAATGGCCGATATGTAAGTAAACTAGTTGACTGTAACGTGTTAGTTATATATTCTTCACTTCGTCTATACAATACATAAGAAATAGTTTGGTTGCAATAAAGTAGAATCACGTAACAGAATAGTTGAATAGTTGACAAAAACTAAATCTTGCACTGACGAAAATGTGCTATAGCGGCTGCAAGAGGCTTAAACTTTTGTTGTATAACTGCAGCCCTTATACAATCTCTTAAATGACTGAAGTGTCCTATTAGGTGTGCCCATTCCGCTTGTATAGGTGTTCTAAGAGGGTTTTGCCAATGTTCTTACAGTATACAATGCTGTGTAAGGAATACTGTATAATCATTCTTGCAACTCTAATAGGAGTGATAATTGTTAGTTGGGAAAATATCATCGACAAATGTCGAAAGTGTGACACTACCGGGGAAACTATTGAACATACAGGGTGACTTCGAAGTTGAGTCATTTATTTTAACAGTGAGTAGATCTGATCAAAAGAAATGTTTTTTTCCTTTACCATTTTTCTGGTAAAATTAAAGTAACAAAGTTATAGCCCTTTGGAAGTTTGAGTACCGCCCTGTCTCAATAATAATATTATGTGCTCGTGTTTGGCAACACCGGATATAATCCGCCTTATCGGTTCATCGCATCGGAAACAAAAAAGCGAAAGAATTTGGAACGATGTTTTTACAATTATTTTATTCAGTTGTATACAGTCAGTGTCAGTCGGTAACGCGTGGGTGAATAGTGGTGTCTGTTGCGTGGCTCAAACGAAATAAAAAATGGCACATATTTATGCGGATCGGTTTCCCAATCGAGTGCAACCAACCCCTCGTGCCTTTGTTAATGTAGTACAACGGGCTCGTGAATCAGGTGACTTAAGACCTCACAGGGGACGGCATGCCGGTGCTCCTAGACCTCACGATCAAATACAGGTCCGCACTGAAATACTTGTCGGGAGGATACTTTATAAAACAAGGTAAAATTTTTTTTATTTTTTTTTTATTTTTACACACACATATTTTGGTTTATCTTCCTTCTACAATCATTATCTGAAAATTAATGACTCAACTTCAAAGTCACCCTGTATAATTGCCAGCTGCCCTTACATTGTTAATACACAATACCTTAACCATAACTAGATCGCAAAGTTATACACCAGCAACTTGCGATTAAGTGCGGACTTCTCAGTACTATAAAATAAGGTACCTTATCAATCAATCTGCAGTTCTACAAGTTTATTGAAAGCAGTTAGTAGCCATAAATTCAGCAGCTGTGGGGTGGCGCTAGATGGCGCAGTAGCACAGCGTCGGTTTTCAACTTGTGCCTTATAAAATATCTGCTTTGAATTTGTCTCCGTTTTTGCATGTTGAAGGCTTCTTTTTGCGGAATCTCTTGTTAATTCAAACAGGTAAGTCTATAAGGCATATGCAGGTAGTTATTTGCTGTTGACAGGTGTTGAATGTTTTCAATTTTGTAAATTGTGTATTTAAGGTTAGATGTGCATAATAAGGCCATGTTAAATGGTTCCCAGAAGAATAAAGACGAAAACTGGGACTGTTTCATATGCGATAAAAATGAAATAGGTGACATGTCTCTGTGAGTAATATGCTTGAGATATGTCAATGGGGAATGTTAAGGCTTGTTTACAGGCGATAAGGTATTCTTTGTTTGTCTTCAATGCGAAGGCAAAAATAAGTTGATTTTTGTACTTGATATCTGGATTTAAGAATTATTTATTGTTGTTAATTATAAATATAACTTCGATTATTCAATAGTCTTGTTTTATATTTTGATCGGGGTTTGATTAAAAATCAGATCATAGCCTTATTTGGATACCTGGGTTCCTAATAAGGCCAACGGTAGCGTTTTTTTTTTTTATATTCGAACTACCACGAAGGCCTAAGGCCTAAACACCCATTGGGTACACTGGGGCTATAGGGGGATACAGGGGAAAGGGGGAACGTCACACGGACTCTGGCGAGGGAACACATGTGCATGCAACATGCACACATTCTGGCTCCGCCTACGAGATCCGCCGGGTGGTACCTCCACGTTCGACAGTCAGAGACCATCTACCACCTACGGACAATCACAACATCCATAGCCAAGAGAAAAATTTCTCCTGGAACGGGACTCGAACCCGCACAGCGCACGGCGACTGATCAGGAGACCGAAGAGTCTACTACTGCGGCCGCCGCTGCTGCCTAAAAAAAAATATATATTTTTTATATGAAAAGAAAAGTTCTCGGAGTTCTGCGATACAGCTTATTCTCTGAACATACCTATAATGATACCTTTAAAATTTCATGATCGTATCGCAAATATATATCAAGTTACAGCTATCCAAGCGTTAACGTGGCCTTATTTGGTAAAGGTACCTTATTCCCTATCCGCGGTACTAGAATCTGCGGAGTCGGCCCTATACTGGGATCAACCAAACACCACAGACAGAACTGTCGACTTGAGATTATATTAATTGACAAAAAGTGCAACTATTATTTATGGATATAGTACACATAACATTGAGGAGGTCGAGATAGAAACATATATGCAAAAATCTGGCCAATGAAATTAAAAACATTTGGAAACTGAGTGTGTACATAGCATTCATTATGTCAGCTGAAGAAGTAATGTTAGTTTTATTTCAAATTTGAAATCGCTGCAGTTGAGTGAAAACATTGCACGCATAGGACAAGCCATGTGCCTACAAACATGTCACATTGTGAGAAAATTGTTAAGCTAACTGGATTGAAGCGAAGTGTCACCAAAAAAGCGTTTTTCAACTTAATCCAACTTCAATTTGGTTCAGGAATGCGTCTATATAATTAGGCCACATCATTAAAAAACTGTAACTTTTCTCATTAACCGAAAAGACCTCGCACAAAACCAGCGCCAAAACACTTCCGGTCTAATTGAGTGCGTACCTATCGAAACAATTATGCATACCAAGGTGGTAAAAATGTCAAGGAAATCCCCATTTCTTACCAAAAACAGGCACTGTCTTCAATTTGCTTTTGCGCGGGATCTTTTAAAATTTTAGTCCTTCCCCCGCATCTGCATGGGAAGTAAAATATAATTAACATGAACAAAGCTCATCTCCGGTGGTCGATATCCTGTATTTTTCTACCGAGCGTACTGGAACCTTTCCGTACGAATACTAACAGGTTTTCACCAAGGATAAAAAATAAAACGAAATGCTCGTAGCAAGAGCAATCTGCAATTCATCGTGTAATGTACGCCTGAAATTACATTCAGATAATTTTGTATGTGTGTTAGTCCGAGAGACAACTATTATTTTTTTAAGACCGAACCACAACAATCCATACATCCATCCAAAAAAATATTTATCCTGAGAATGGGGGAAGCGCCGTATAGGGACACATAAACACACAAAAAGGGTGCTCGTTAAACATAAATATTCTTTCGAATAGAGATATAATAAAATAAAGTATTTTATCTCTAATTAATCACTAGTTACTCATACAGTGACTATTTAGATTCTTGGTAACATAATTATGTCTTTATTTCGAATCCTTCAACATCTCATCAATACTTTTGGTGTTGCTACTATCAATCTCTTATCTAATTTATATCTCTAGTTCTTCTTCCATATTCGATGAGCTAATCATTTGAATTGAATTTTTATTTAACTACAATGAAAGTCACTTATTTGGCTGACAGAGTAACACAATTAAGCAACCCAATAGATTGTTTTATAGAGTAATCTTTTCATCTTGAGAGTGAATAAACGGACAATCTTCTTCGATCGATAATCAGTTGTTTCACTTCGTAGCCATGTAGTTCAACTCACCCCAAGCGAGTGTCAGACTTCTACTTGAGCATCTTCAGCCTGACGCTCTTGAGAATGAAGTTTATGGAACAGTGCTAAAACTGTTAAGGTCATAGTTTGTGAAAATTCTTCTGATCGGTTTTTTTAGATACATAACTCAGGTCCGACCGCACCAAACTCTCAATAACACAAGCTTTGAGTTAAAAAAACAGTAACAGCAAGCTTGTTACAGTGAGAAGAAAAATCGATATACAGGGTGTAAACGTTATGATAGTCATTAAACGGCATTTTTTTAGAGAAAAGCGACTTTAAAGTAAAATAAAATCTGACAACGTCGCAATGCCAGACGCAAATTATGATGGAACGCAGTGTAAATAAAGATGGAGTTTGTTATTTTTGGCTCTTAAGTACTATTTCATTATTTGATAATGTACTCGTAAAATGCAAACAATTAACAAGAACGGACTTACCACTAACTATCTCAGCGTTTCACCTGGTGTGTGAAAGTTTATTGAACGTATTAAAAAAATCCACTTATAAATAGGGAATACAATTTTGATACAAACATTGTTTTTCTTTTTAAAACCCACACTGCGCTTTTTTTGCACTTGAAGAAGGTGTTCAAAATGTGGTCCTCCACTTTCCACCCAAGCTTCATTACGACGAACCCAGTTTCTTCTTACTCTAGGTCCATTTATTATTTCAGCCGCATTAATTTTTTTTTCGCGAAGTTATTATTATTATTATTAAACAACAAATTTGAGTTGAGTACAAGTACTATAAACTCAAACACATAATAGATAATAGTATACAGACAAAAGAAATATATATATATATATATGTTGTGGACTTCGTGTGTCTTTTTTTCCTCTCCATCTTCGTTTCCTCAGGTTACACCCGTATCCGGATGTGTGGGCATGTGTATCTGCTTTTATAGTTGCATATGTGCATTCATTTCGGGCCTGATGAAGCCATCCAGCAGAAATACGTATCGCTCGGGTTACCTATCCTATTTTCTGCTCGAATCCACTTTTTGCGGATTTTACCCATTATTTTCCTATTTTTGTTATATACCTTTCTCCGCATGATAATTTTCTCTCTCTCTATATATATATATATAGGTGAAAAATTAAAGCTTCCGCCTTTTGTTGGGTACTTCGACAAAAATTTAAGCAAAGAGGACTCTTTATACTTTTTTTATTCTATCTAGCTTTCAATCGACTTTGCCATCATCATCAGGAGCTGCAATTACATTGATAACAGTAGCAACAATAGTGTAAAATGAATTTAAATTGACTTAACTTACACTAGTATGTGAGGATGTTGCTAATTGTTGTTTACGTTCAGGATGAGGGAAACACCCAGTAACCTGGTACACTGGTCAAAATTATATAAAATACACACAACTGTGTGGCAAGAACAAGTTAAAAACAGATTAAAAATTTTTAGAACATGAAAGCACATCGTGAAGCCACTTGATGATTGCACAAAATGGTGGGCATGGAATAATGAGTGAGATGAATCCTTTGACAGAAGGCCGAAGGTTGTCAGTGTCTGTGTAGAAAGATGGAACGAATTATTTTGTGCGCGTGTGCTACGTTGCCAAATCACTTCAGATGATGTGATTTTCAGAATGTGTTATGTAAGAAATTGTCAAACCGACCAGAGGCAGTTGAATTGACTATATTTTATTAATGGGCAATTAAATTAACAATTATTATTAAATCGTGACGAGAAGATTATTAAAATTTGAATGGAATGAAGTTTATTGGTGGAATAGACCAAGAAACAGATTCCATTTATGGTTGTGAAGAGTCAATATTTGGGGAGATGTGTGAGTGCTCCAATTTTTCGCAGTTTAGCAAATATGAGTAAATAACACTCAGTTGCTTAACATCTGTCTTTTTAGTGATACAGTTGTTATTCATGAAAATGTTACTGGGTGTTTCCCTCATCCCGAACGTAAACAACAATTACCAACATCCTCACATACTACTGTAAGTTAAGTCAATTTAAATTCATTTTACACTATTGTTGCTACTGTTATCAATGTAATTGCAGCTCCGCTGATGATGATGGCAAAGTCCATTGAAAGCTAGAGAGAATAAAAAAAGTATAAAGAGTCCTCTTTGCTTAAATTTTTGTCGAAGTACCCAACAAAAGGCGGAAGCTTTAATTTTTCACCTAACTGGTCTAGACGACAATGACCACGTCTCAAGTTATATATATATATATATGTAGAGGTTCTAAAAGTTTCCTTCTGCAATTTGAAGTTATGGCCTCTGAGATTGTTCGTTGCCAGACGAAACAGATGCGCCATGTCCACACCAAACAAATTATGCAGTGCTCTGAAAGTGATGATGAGATCTCCTCGCATTCTTCTATCAGCAAAAGCAGGCAGGTTATATAACTCGAGGCGGTCTTCATAACTCGGCCTACGTGTGCCATAAGGCATACGTGTAGCACGACGCTGAACGGCCTCTAATAAGCTGCTATCGCGAACAAGGTTTGAATCCCATACCGGAGCAGCAAACTCCAGTAGGGGTCGTACGAAAGTTGTGTACAAGAAGGAGGAGGTACTAACGGTGCAACCGTTAAATGATCTTTCCATCGTATATAGCACCGCTTTGCCTTAGAGGTTATGTTCTGAAGGTGCTCCGACCAGGTAAGCCGGTCATTAACTATAAGACCAAGATCTGTGTGAACAGTCTCCAAGGTATATTTGCCAATCTTATATGTTAAGTTGAGATTATTCTTTCCCAGGTGGAGAACCTAGCATTTCGAGAGATTTAAAGGCAGGAGCCAAAGTTCTGACCACTTTCTGACCACTGTCTGATCAGCTTGAGGTCTTCTTGAAGCACAGATGAGTTCATGGCAGTGTTATAGACTTTAGTATCATCTGCATAGATGGAACACATAGAAGAAAGTCGGGTGGGAAGGTCGCTTGTATAAAGAAGAAAAAGTATTGGCCCTAGCACAGATCCTTGTGGAACTCCACTAGTAACACGATGTCTAGCAGAATAGGCGTCTCCAACACGGACGGAGAAAGATCTATCTAACAATTTCCCCTGATTCCGAGATGTTCAAGCTTGTGCAGGAGCCTTCATTTGCGTCTAAAGATCTGGTCCAATTGTCGATGCAGTGTAACATGTTGGTGATAATTGATCTACCAGAAATAAAACCATGTTGGTTGCTAGGCAGCAGGTTGTTCTTGAACGCAAATGTCATAAGTTGTTCTTGGACGATCTTTTCGGCTATTTTCGCAGCTATAGGCACAAGACTGATAGGACGGTAGTTTTTCGCAGATGTTTAATATCCTTTTTTGTATATAGGTGTCACAGATGCAGTGCGCCAACAGGAAGGTAGGATGTGATTTTGAAACGAGGAGTTGAATATAATGCACATGGGGTATGCGAGCACAGTAATTCATAACGGCAGAAGTAATTCCATCCTTTCCAGGAGACGAACAAGTTATCAGTTTAGTAAGGTGCCTCTCAATGTCCTGAGGCTGAAAATCTATGTTACAGATGGTCGCTAGGCATCTATGAAGGCTGGATAAGTTCGTAAGAGTACCATCACCATCAAGTTCATTCACAAAATCTTCACTGAAAGCAAGCAAGAAGATTGGCAGATTTTTCGGCATCAGTATGTAGGTAACCATTGGGATCACGGATTTGTGGGGAAGAAACCTTAGAGTTCAGGGTGGATCTCAATTATCTAAACAACTTCTTCTCATCTTTCGATGATACAAGATTTTGCTCATAATTGCGCTTGGCGTTTTTCAAGTTCTTGTAAAGGATGTTAGAGAAAGATCGATGAGATACATAATCCTGTTGTAGTCTACTTCTGTGGAATCATTGCCATAACGCTTTTTTATGCCTCAACGTCCTTGAGAGGTTATGGTTAATCCAAGGATTTCTTGGGTGACTGAATATCTTCTTTGTGGTCGTATGCTTAGTGACTTCCAGTTGGATTCGACGAGAGAATATATCCCATATATCTTCAGTGCTACGTTGTGCAAGCAGGTTGGACCAGTTTATTTCAGACAATGCTCGATTGAGAGCACTCTAGTTTAATAGCTTCACAGTTTTGAAGTGTCTACGTGATGGAGTTTGTACATAGAATTGAGGTGAGGTCAATAAAGTACAGTGATCTGACTTGCCAAAAGGAGGTCGGTAGTCTAGACTGGAAACAAAGTCAGGATCATTGACAAATATCAGGTCGAGAGTTCTGGGAGTTGTGCTTCAGTTGCTATTGGACCAGCCCCATAAACCATCCCTTTAAGTTCTCCCCAATACCAAAAATCCATCGGATTGAGGTCAGGAGATCTTGCTGGCCATTTTCGAGGATCAGGAGATTTCGACCGATCCAGCGATTTGGATAATGTTCATTCAAATACTGAATGTCGCCTCTAAAAATATGTGGTGGTGCCCCGTCATGAAGAAACGACAAATTCTGTCTCCGTTGTAATATCATGTTGTCTAAGGTCTATTCCAAGAGTTCTGGTAGGTTATTGGCTAGAAAGCTAAGGTATCGTTCTCCTGACAACTTTGGGGGTAACTCGAAAGTGCCAATTACCTGATCGTCAAGAATACCCGCCCAAAGATTTATTTTAAAAATTGGTTGGAAATGACCTTCACGAATGGTATGAGGATTTTCTTGGACCCACGTGTGAGTATTATGGAAATCTAATATCCCGTCTCGCGTAAAAGTACATTCGTCCGTCGCTACAATGTTTTTAAGAAAATCCGGATTTTCAATGTTTTTGTGCAAAAACCACTGACAGAATGTTAGTCTGCGAGGATAGTCTTCTGGTAACAAGGCCTGCAATCGTTGTACATGGAAGGGATAAAGCAAATTTTCCCGTAGGATTTTATGGACTATGATGTGCGATAGTCCTACGCGGCGGCCTAATTCCTGAGTGCTGATATCTGCATTGATTTTCACGATATTTAAAATTCATTCCTCCTGCTCTACAATAACCTGTTTTTCACGAGTGCGAATATTAGTGGGCTGAACACTTCCTGTATCTCGAAGTCTTTGGTACACTCGTACAAATGTCCTTCTGTCTGGGTGTACTCGTTGGCGAAATCTGTCGCGAAAAATTTGAGCTGCAAGATTTGAGTTCTGACGAGCTTCACCGTAATCTAACAACATGTCGGCGAACTCTTGATTCGAGAACATTGTAAATAAATATGACGACGTAAGCGAACAAAAACAAAACAACACGCCCGACGCTATGCAAAACGATAACTAACCACTGTTACCATTTGCCATCGATTGGCGGTTCGATAAGAGTGATGAAACACCGACGCGCTGTTGTCATGTGTGTTTTAAATATTTAATTTAATGAAACTTACTTATTTACTGACTACAAATTTTGGCTTAACTTAGAAAAACTTGCCGTTTATTTGTTAATTACCCAATTTAAAAACGTTTTAGATTAGATTATAAAAATTATTAAGATTGTGGTGATTGTGGTCGATATAAAGTTGTAAACTATAAAGTCATTTAGACAAAATTCTATTGACTTTTGGACCATGGGTCATGTGAACTTTTTGACTTGTTTTGACCCCCCTATTGCTGAATAAATTAAAAGGACTTATGCTTAAGCCAAGGCTCACTTGGTTGCCTAACTAAGAGCAAAAAATTTTAGCCCTCTTGTAATTATCTAACAGAATGAGAGTGGAAATTACAGAATGGATAAATCAGTGATTGTGTGTGGACTGAAGGCTATATTCTCTTCAACAAAAGAATGACAGAGGTTATGAATGCTAGAGAACAAAAGTATTTGCAGAATAATAGAAGCAGTAAAAGATAACAACGAAGAGGTTATATTGAGAATTGAACGAAAAAGTTATGTCAGTTTTGAACGCAGAAGACATAATACGATTTATCAAATTCCGACGGCTAAGGTGGGCAGGATATGTCGAAAGGAGAGTCAATGATGAAACATTAAAAATATTACAAGATGGAAGCCTTCTTAAGTTAGATCAAGAGGACTACCAACAGTAAGATGAAAAGACTAAGTATGAACACAGGATGCAGGATTAAAAAATCATTCAAGAATGAATGAAAAGCTGTAGAAAAAACAAATAAGAACAAAATGATTGATTATCCACGTCGAACGAACCAGAAGATATCAAGGAGGATGGCAATCAATGGTAGAGAGACGTATGCCATGATGAAGAATGAATGTTATTATAAGGAACTAGAAAATAGGTGGTAAATAAACCTGAAGATGGTGAATAACTAAGTCAAACTTAGTAACTCTACAGCATGGTTTCATGAAAAAGCGATCAACAGTTACAAACTTATTCTGCACTGCACAGTATATATCTGAAAATATAGACTCTCTTGTTCAAATTGATGTCACTTATACTGACTTTGGCCGGCTAGATCATGACATTCGCCTTGACAAATTGGCTAACTTCTAACTAAAATCCTCTCTGTCTGCGAGTCACATTCATATGTAACAAGCACCGCTTCAGATTTTACAGTTATACGTTTACGACTTACTGCCGTCAAGGGTCTGTCCTAGGGCCATTATTCTTCATTATGTTTATAAATGATATAGACATTCAATTAGATGTCCAGTTTCTCTTATATGCTTACGATCTCAAGCGTATTTGTCCGATTCGGTCTCTAGACGTGTAATGTGGTCAGTTATACCAACAAAACTCAAGCAATCGTATTTGGTTATGCTATTGGTGACGCTTAAGCGAGGTCAAAGATTTAGGTGTCATCTTTAATAGTAAGTATTGCTTCAATATTCATATAGGGACAGTTATTGCTATATTTATTGAACGCTGTGGTCATTTCCTTGGGATACATAAACTTGAAAATGACCATCGACGATTTCTGAAGTACCTACATTTCAAGGAAAATGGCAGTTAGCCGCCTATTGGCCACACTCAAAAAGTTTTAGAAGATCTAGAAAATTCCAAGAAAATGCGTGATAAGTGCTCCGTTAATTTCGTGCGTGATATATTGCGCAATTGTATCGATAGCTGCAATATTGCATAAATTTAATTTTCTTGTTACCTCTAGAACAAACATCTTGAAGTTTTCTCCACTATTTTACTCTTGTGGTAGGGCAAATGACGTTGCAGAACAATTGAATATATTTCTGTAGGGTTTTTGTCTGTTTACTGATTTCTTATCTGCACGATGATATTAGTAAATATTTGTAAATAGCATATCTTTGTAAATAATTATGTTTCTTTTATAGTCCGGACTGTGTCCTACTCTGCAAATGACTTTTTCTGTTGAATAGTCTATAAATAAACAAACAAATAAGTAAATAAATAAACTTAAAATTGCATCGAAAAGTCGTAACATATTAATATACGTATATTATACTATGGACGTAATAGTCACAAATATTTTTTATAGATTTGTCATTAAAACAGGAATACGGACGCATTTCCCACAGTTTGAGATGTAGAGGTTCATGATTGTGTTTACATGAATACAGGGTGTTTCAGTTTATTGTTGCATAACTTTAAGATTCGATAGAACTTTTAAAATTAATCTATAAAGTCTATATAAACATGGGTCGAAAAATGCGTGGTTTCCGAAATTCAGGGTGTTTAAATTTACTTTCTAAAATAGTTTTTTTTAAATATTTCGAACAATATTTGATGTATAACAGTGAAAATTTTCTATACAAGTGTTTTTTGGTACAACAAAACGAACCATGGGCATAGTTTTACTGTAGCCGCTAGAGGGCGCTCTCTACTGTACCTGTAGTGTATTAAAATGACCGAAATTTTTTTCTTAGTGCAACTTTTTGTTTTTGAATCAAAAAACTGATTCTTCGCACTTTCCAACATAAAAAAGCTCTCCTGTGAATTTTCGTTATAGTTAGCCGTTTTTGAGACATTTCGATTTTTAAGGTTCGATGCATTTTTAATTATTTATGATAAAATAACGTTAAAAAGTCAGTATATCGATAATTTTTAGAAGTAGGCTGTGCCTGCAAATATTTTTGAAATTGAAAGCAGAATAAGGTTAAACGTCAATTAGTTGACAGTTAGTTTTGTTGACTGTTGAAACCTGAAACGTTTTTTTGCAATTGTGAATGCACGAAATTTAGTCTCTTTTACCTGTTTTTTTTTTTGTAAGTTTTATCAAAATGCGATTTTTATTCTCCAATCAAGAGTTAGCGGATATTCGTTTTCTGTATGGCTTTGTAAATGGAAACGCAGCAGAAGCAGCCAGAGAATACGCACGAAGATTTCCAAACAGACGACATCCAACAGAGCTCAGTATTTGTAAGAGTGCATCGCCAAATAATTGAAAATGGTTTTGGAAATCTCCAAAGGGGTCAAAACATAAATGTTCGTCAGCGCAGATTTACCCGTATGATTCTGCGTGAGTTTCATAGAGATCCGACCACAAGTGTTAGGAGAGTTTCTGGTGCCTTGAGAATTTCAGCAAGCCATGTTCACCGTGTTTTTAGAAATGACCATATACGTCCTTACCATTTGCAACCTGTGCAAGGGCTACAGCCAGGGGACGGAGAACGAAGAATCGCATTTTCTCAGTGGATTCTTGATAGAACTGATAATAATAGGGAGTTTTTAAGTAACGTTTTATGGACCGATGAGTCATGCTTCACTAGACGTGGAGTGGTAAATTTTCATAATCACCATATTTGGTCGCATGACAATCCGCATGCAGTTCGGGAAAGAAATTTTCAGCAAGAATTTAGTGCGAACGTGTGGATTGGAATCTACCGTAATCGACTTTGGACCCTACCTTTTGCCTGCAAGGTTAAATGCTGCGACCTTCTTGGAATTTTTGAAGGCTGAACATGCAAATATCTGGAATGATGTTATGCTAGATTTAAGAAGATTGGCCTGGTTCCAGCTTGATGGTTGTCCAGCTCATTATTCGAGAATAGTTAGAAACTGGCTGGATGAAAATTATCCAGAAAGATGGATCGGCCGTGGAGAACCAGTCGCCTGGCCTCCGCGATCCCCTGACCTAAATCCATTAGATTTCTTTGTGTGGGGATTTCTAAAAGAAAAAGTGTACCAGACTCCCGTAATCACAAGAGATATGCTAATAGACAGAATCAGGAATGCATGTGATGAAATAAGGCCTTATTTGATTAATGCTATACCACGTTCGATCATTCGGAGATGTGAATTGTGCATTGAACAATTGGGTTTACATTACGAGCAACTACTTTAGATTTTGTATGTTTGTCCTAACTATCCAATAGCAATTCAGTTGTAAATAATTAATTTAATTTGTTAAAAATAATATTGGAAAATTAAACAAATTATTATTCTGTTTTTTGTGTTTATGTGGAGTTAGGAATTATTGCTGTGTTTAAAAACACAATCTAAACGATCATCTTAACTACTTGTAATGCCCAAATCGAAAATGTAAAAAAAATATTATTTTCCCATAAATAATTAAAAATGCATCGAACCTTAAAAATCGAAATATCTCAAAAACGGCTAACTATAACGAAAACTCACAGGAGAGCTTTTTTATGTTGAAAAGTGCGAAGAATCCGTTTTTTTATTCAAAAAGCAAAAAATTGCACTAAGAAAAAATTTTCGGTCATTTTAATACACTACAGGTACAGTAGAGAGCGTACCAAAAAACCCTTGTGTACCAATTTTCACTGTTATACATCAAATATTGTTTGAAATATTTAAAAAAAACTATTTTAGAAAGTAAATTTAAACACCCTGTATTTCGGAAGCCACGCATTTTTCGACCCATGTTTATATAGAGTCTATGCATTCATTTCAAAAGTTCTATCGAATCTTGAAGTTATGCAACAATAAACTGAAACACCCTGTATATCTGGTCAAGATTCAGTTTGACTCTTTTGAGAAGACTTGACCCATTCTCTTTTAAAATTTGAAAGAAACTTTAAGACCATTCAACGACTTAACGGCATTTTTAGCTTTTGCAGAATCACTTCTTTGGAAACGGTGTGTGACCTCTTGGACTATAACAACTCGTAATCGTTGTACATGTATGAGTATGGTCTGAGGATAATGGATGCAGAAGATGGCCTTGCGATAAAAAACCAGGAAGGGAAACGGAAGGAAGTTAACATTGAAAATCTGGGTTAGCCGACAGAAAAAAATAACAACTGAAAAGGATAAATGTGCTGTCTTAAGAATTCTACAGTGGTGGTGCGATCGGCTTGGATTGGATTCTCAATGTTTCTGTTGATTTATTTTTAGATATTTTGCACTTGAAATTAACGATAAAGATATATTTGTAATAATGTCATGTAGATATGCCACATATGTAATGTTAACGGAAATGGATGGGAAATGGGTTTTGAGGTTAAAACAATCTTATTTCTATGTGCTTAGACTTAATGTTATCGGACCAAGAAGTTGTTCAAAAACCTTTGCAGCAGGTTTCTTCGGAGTATTTATACAGGGTGCGGTAGAGAGGACGGACGTTTTTGGAATGGGTAGTACTCTCCGCCTCCGTCTACGAGAAAGGTGGGGAGGGTGCCGTTTGACTCGTGAGATCCTAGCATTATTTTACCAGTTGTCGTTATGGAGCCTTGGACGGTGGAACGCCGCGTTTTCGCCTGATTGTTTCGTCCGAAATAATGAGTCAGTCATCGTCGTACAGCGTGAGTTTCATCGCCAATTCAACACTCACCGGAATAGAGCTGTTCCCTCTCGAAACACCATCCTTCGTTGGGTTGAATCACTTCGCAGGCGTGGTGAACTGATCAACAGAAGACCAAGAGGAGCGCCGCGAACAGATCGAACTCCTGAAAATGTTGAACGCGTTCGACAGGTCTTTCTTCGCAGTCCGACTCGATCTGCCCGGAAACATGCTGCTACACTTCGCCTTAGTGATCGTTCGGTAAGGCGAATTTTGCATATGGATCTCCGCTTTCACCCCTACAAATTGGCCATTGTGCAACAGTTACAGCCCGGAGATTATGCACAACGAATGAACTTCGCACGTGAGATGGAAGCACTGATCGATCAAAATGAGAACCTCATTTTGTTTATGAGTGACGAAGCCCACTTTCACCTAAACAGCATGGTTAACCAGCAGAATTGTCGTTATTGGGCTAATGAAAATCCGCAACACTTACACGACAGACCGCTGCATCCATGGACGTTATTCGCCCTTTCTTCCCTGGTCGCATTATTTCCAGGTTTGGCGATGTTCATTGGCCTCCTCGGTCCCCAGATTTATCCATATGCGATTTTTTCCTATGGAGACACCTCATACGCGAACAAGCCCCCCTGAACTCTGGACGAATTGAAGGGCGCAATTCGCGTGGAAGTCGCCCAAGTTGAGAGAGCGATGTTGGAGAGAGTCTACGCGAACTTCCAAGAACGCCTCCAGCACTGCATCAACGATTTCGGCCACCACATGCCTGACGTGATTTTCCACACTTAACTGTCGCAAGTGCTATTTCCTTGTGAACCTGATTCCATCAATAAATTTGTTTTCGAGTAAAAATTAACTATTTTATGATTTTTTTAAAACCGTCCATCCTCTCTGCCGCACTCTGTAGTAGCAAGGATGTGGATGTTAACACCTAAATACCTAGAGCAAAAGTGTACATGGGCCCAAAAGCCTTAAGCTCGTATCCTGCATTGAAGGAAGGGTAGTCGACCAAGATTGCCCATTGGTTCGATCTTCCAAAAAAATAATGGTATTATACCCACTCGCCTTAGTGCTAGATAGTCAGGTACCCCAAATTGTAGAAGAAGACTTTAGCAAATTATTGCCTAGATTAGACATAGACACAGTCTATCCTCCCACAGATTGGATTCCCGAAGTGATACAACGGGCAGCAAAATCTTCAACTGTCTCATCTTCTTTTTTAGCATCCCAACACAAAAATATCTCGCCTAGTCTCAATGAGAATAGTAAACTCAGGCGGTAGTCTGGTCTTAGACGGGAAGCAGGATATCTGAGGAATTTTTTAGCGCATGAGCAGCGGTATCCCAAGCATTTTATTTTTGCTTCTGATTATGCAAATACAGATCGTCTAAATGAAAATAAATCTAATAAATAATGTAGGCAGTACAGTTCCTCATAGTTATATATAATTAACCGCCACTGTGTAAAATATATAATTACCAACGTACGCATTTCGTTACGGATAACAATGGTAAAATGGTATGGTATATGGTCGCCTCATGCATATATCAACCTTTAGTTTCAATGTCTCAAACTGCACATAAACAACTTACTTTTCAAATCACGACCGCCCGTTATTTTATTTCAGTCTAAAGGCTATTAACCACATGAAACAGATTTTAAACGCTAGATAGTTCTTAATTGTGTGTTAGTTACAATTACAGCTTGTTACTGTTAATTGATATGGTGTCTGGTCACAGGAGCTGCTCACACTTAAGCTAATAGCAAGGTTAGAGATTCATACCTGATTATTTTTTGTGCTTCAACTCTTGACGTGATTCTTAGAAAATCGGTTCTTTGGATACAATGACAGTTCTTGGGCCATTTTGGCCATTTTCCCAGTGTTTGGCGCAGATACAAACTTTTACTATTTTCACAAGAAACAGTTGTGATTAGTGCGAAAATCTCAACCGGAAGATTGAGCGACTCTCTATCGGTACGGGTATAACGTAACTTGAAAAGTGACATTATGCCGATTTTTTTGGTTCTTGTCTCAAATACACTTAATTGAGGTTCAAAGCTAGAAATTAGTTGCGCATCCACTTTTTCTTATCCATTCTGGAAATCACATATACAAATATGCTCAATTTAAAAAATGAGAGAGATAAGAAATAACTATATTCACTATACACTGTCGAATTACAAGCCATATACATCTAACAGTAATTACACACAACCCGGGCGCGGTGATGGTTTCCCGTAATTCTCCTCAGTTTTTCGTAATTTATAACTTTGAACATAACCTCTCTTCAGAAAGCACAACATATAAATAACCCGTCATATTCGGCATATTCAGTAATGATTTTCTCACACAGCAAATATCACTGATTTTATACACATGCAGACCAATACACATAATCATCCAGATGCGATCTAGCTATTCAACCAACTTTCTTCTCCGAGATAAAAACTACAGACCCGGATCACTTAGCCTCACAAAACTATGCAACCAATAATGCGTAGTTTAGTTGAGTGATTCCTCCATAGATGGACGTTCACAACGATCCTAGTGAGCAAACGTGGAATGACTGTTTGCGCCCTAAAAAATACCTAGTCTGCAAATTGACATCTTATAGGTTTTTTTTGACGTTTTATAGGTTTTTTACATGATACCCGTGCCGGTCCTGCTACAACCTGCCCAAAGTTACCTCTGCTTAACATTTGCTCGCTGAGGTCGCCGAATTTCGGGACAACGTAAGATGGCAGGAGAGATGTGATGCAACTGGTCATGGTGCAGGAACTAGAAGGCTGATTCCAGATATTAAAACCTGGATTGACAAGGAAGAAGTGCGAATAGAGAACTACATACTCACTGGATACGTTTGGTTTGACAGCTACCTAAAGAGGATAGGAAAGGGAGATTACGCGAACTGTTTATATTGCAATGATGCGAAAGATACTCCTGACCATCTACTCGAGTTTGGTAGATGAATTGACTACCAGAGAAAGCTGGAATGGAGAAGTTTCTTAATATTCAGGATCGCATAAGTAATGACATACCAGCAAAATATAGACTAAATATAATCAGCCAGTGGAAAAATTATTGAAAGCGGCCAATAAATAACAGAGAAATTGATACTTAAATTTGGCGCATTATAGCGCGAAATCATAGCTGCCGTTCGTTCGCGTCTGACGTCACACTTCTGTAGTGCCCAGCGTCTCGTCGCGTAGGTGTTCGACCGCGTCTGTGCGTTTAGTCATTAGTCTATAGACAATTCATAAGACACACCTGTGCGCTCGGACACGTGGTATCCAGTTGATAACTATTGAGTGCTGCGTAAGTTCATACCATTATGGACGCCGCATGTGAGGGTATGTAGAAAAATGTTTATTAGGGGTTGTTATTGTTGTGCTCGTACGTTTTGGAACGGTGCAGTATTTATAACAACCTTTTTTTCTGATTTCGCTCATAACCGATCGTATATGCTGTCAACTAATTAAACAACTTGGGGCGGAAGACGGTTAGCCTACCATGTGTCCCGCTGTATGTGTGCCTATGCATGTGTTTAGGAGATTGAGTCTTATAAAGCATAGTAGAGTATATTTCAACAGTAGGCGGAATTTACTCTACTGGGACCAGGAGGGTGAAACGGGATATTAAAGCAGAATCTGGCAACCTTGTCGCACCCTCACAAAATAGCCGCTGACAACCACACAAGTCACCGTGTTGTCATTGAATAGCATGGAATTAAACCTTCAGAGTATATGTTTTGTGACTGGTACCAAGAGTTGACAGATCCCACACATGTGTCACTCCTTGAAATGCAATAATCAGCTGTATTCAAATAATGTCTAATATAAATATAACCTAGAATGTGTACTCGTGAAAAAAGAAAAATATGGCAAATTTTTAGTTTTTTTGCAGGTTTTAGGTTTGCTGGTAGCTTTAAGGCATATATTTGGGAATTTCTTAATCGCTGTGTATATAGTGTGGATGTTTGTTCAGTTCCTGAACAACGAAAAATATTCAACTTTATGGATGTATGGATATCAAAAGACCTGAATGGTTTTGTGAGAATATCAATCTAAGGTGCCATAATGGTTCTGATGAACGGCAAGTAAATGAATGAATGTTTGGAAACGAGCAATATCTTTTGGTAGACCCTGTCATCAAGTAGGTGCTTAATGGTTATCTGAAAGAGGTTTATAGGAAAAATCACCCAGTGTCGCATATCAATTGAAGAAAATAATATAAACATGAATAAAAAATCAACAATAGTAATTAAAACATGAATTTTATTCAAAAATCCAACATTTCTTTAAATTTTGACTGAGTTATATGTAATTTCTTAATATTCAATAAGCTGGTAATGTTTCAATGACAAGCTGTCATCTCATACTTTGACAGTATTTTGTTTTCAACATTTCATAGCTATTGGTTGCTAAAATTTGTTGATTGGAACTTGAAGCTCATTCATTGTATTTGACGGGCTGTTACCCTATAGGTGGAGAATAACAGACTGTTGTTGGTGAAATTGGCCCTTAAAGCTGCAGTCACCGACTCGGAAATTTTAATTATTTGTAAGCGTCATTCGTTCGTGTACTTCACCATGATGAAAATCTTTTATTTACTGAATGTTTTGACATTGACAGTTCGTGCGTTCACAGTGATAGTTCAAAGTTGTCAAGTCCCTATTGGAAAACCCGATATAGCAGCAAAATCTCTAATGTTAGGCCTACAAGCTTGTGTGCCACAAATTTCAAGCTTCTACAAACACGTGCATATTTTGGGAACCATCCACACGTTTGCTATGGCAAACCAAGCATCACCGATGCCAGCCTTAACCTTTGATTCAACCTTTCTTTATATCTACTGCAGACGGTCAACAGTGGATAGCTGTTCCGTGCTTTTTGGTAACTCATCAGGACCGTGTGGGCTTGTACTCAGATAGGACAACAAATGAAAGCATAGCAATCATCCTCTATATGAGGTAACAATCTATCGAAAAAGACGGCACGAAGTGCCATCTATTACCAGAATAGACCACTGCGAGGATGAGTAGCAGCTAACATATCGGTTGAAAGTCATTGCCAAAAATCATGAAACAGCTACCAACGCCTGCGTCTGCAGTATGTTTAGTTGTTCAATACCACCAGAATCGACAGCATCTAGCGGCCACACTGGTGACCCGGCTATCAAGGCGAGCTAACGACAGTTGCAGCCGATATCTGCTCTTCACTCTCGCAGTTTTCGATTCTGGTAATAGATGACACTTTGTGCTGTCTTATTTTGACAGATCTTGTCGGATAAAAGATACTTGCTATGCATCGATTTTAAAGACTCCTAATGACGAATGATCTATCTGTGGTGCCTGTGGACGGTTACGAGGATTGTAGCTTGAAACAGATTGGACGGCTATGGCTATTTTTGAACATTTACACAATGTACATAAGTACATCAATTAACAAATGGTTTAACAATATTATCTTGCTTCTGTTGCCACAGTAGGATCTTGTTATTGCAGAGCATGTACATCTCCCCGATCAGTATGAACAAACTGACAAGCATTCCACAACCCAAAACGAACAAAGCCGGGTAAAAGTAGTCAAATCCGATGACGTTGATTATTTTCTCGGCCTGGTTGCATTCAGGCTTCTTAGGATGCCAAAACCGAACCTCCCGGTGTAAGATTCCGTGTTCTGCTAAGCGATGTACACTGGAACAAAAAAATGTATTCAGTACACCACTATAGGGTATTACGAAAATAAACTCATATAGTCGTTGGTTTGGAAATCAGTGTGTCCGTCTTTGATAGTTTACCTTACATTTCTTGAAAATAGATGACGGAAATCTTACTAACCGCAACGTACCTGACGTCGTCTCTGGTAGTACTGTGATGCTTCTTCCCATTTTTTATTATCTAACACTTCACTCAGTACAAAGCTTATAAGACCGGCTAGGCTTTTGCTTCCTAATCAACTTTGCTCCTGAAGAACTATGTAGTACTGCAGTTTCTTTGTTCCTATGACATCTTAAAGCTCTGTTTAATTTTTTTTACTCACCACGTATCAAACAAATCTCGAAATGGAGAGTGCTTCTGGAGATTAGTATGCATCGGTCTATTTCCAAACAGAGGTACTTGATTCAATTCGCAAATATGCCTGTTGGAAAAAGTCTTCTGAATGATTGGATAGCCTGTAGCTAATTCTACATGGAACGCATAACTTCCCTCGTCAACCAATCTGAGTCCTTCATTGGGATCCAAGAAGCTTTTGTTAGGAGACCTCAGAAGGTTCTGATACATTTGCCTGTGCGACTCGACTGTAGTATGCTGGAAATAATGGGTAGTTCAAAAAGTATGGGCACACCCAAATATCTCTGTTTCTAAGGATGCTAAAAAAAACTATCCGCAAAACTTTTAGGAAATCAAGTGGGGCATCTTATGGTGACCTTGACATTAACCTTGAAGGTCATTTCTAGGGCAAGTTGATTTTTTTAACCGGGAACCCCCATTGCTTATCGCAGAAATGGAAAGCCAATAAAATTTCCTTTTTTACCGATACGAATATCACAGTTGCTAAAATTACATCTAGAGGTTATTTCGAAGTCAACTATTGCTGTTTCATGGACTCTTGTGAAGCAGCGGATAGCTGGAAAAGAAGATGGCTTATCGAAATTAAGGAACAGTTTTATGTTTTTTATGTGCATCCTTTATTTGTAAGACGCATGGAGTCGCCGCTCTAGATATACACGATACTCTGTTGCTTAACGCATTCGGTTTTTCTAATTGAAAATGGCTAATCCAAGGGATCCGCTGACTGGCCGTAAACGAATAACTATTCTAATGATGAAAGAATGGAAGTAATATGGTTAGGTCGTATAGTCCAACTTACGAAAATAGGTCGTTTGACCTTGAAATAACATCTAGGTGTGATTTTACCTCCTTTAGTAAAACCTTTGAACATAATATTTTTCTCATTTTCGGCGCTGGGATTAAAATTCAGGGTTTCCATGTGAAAAAATCAAATTGACCTTGAATTCAGCTTCAAGGACATAGCCAAGGTCAAAATGAAGGTCTCCATCAAATGTGCCCTTGGGTGCCCTGCAATTTTCGCATTAAAAGTTATTCTTTAATATTCCTCTTTTTCTAGCTATACACTGCTTCACAACATTGCAGAGAAGAGCAACAATTGACCTTGTAATAACCTCTAGATGTAATGTTAGCCCTATGATATTTACACCGTTGAAAAGGAAATGTTTTTGGGTTTCTATTTCTGCAATAAAAAATGGAGGTTCCCTTTTGGAAAATTAACTTGTCCTTGACCTTTAAGGTGAAAGTCAACGTCAAATCCAAGGTGACTACTAGATGCACAATCTGATTTCCTAAAATTTTTAGAAATAAACTTTTTTCTAGCACCCTTAGTTTCCGAGATATCATGCTTATGCCGTATATCTGCTTGCAATTGGCCTCGCAAAGCTGACTTTTACCAAGGGCAGATATTTTGCGCTCTAGCGCGACAAAGTAGTGCTTTACGCTTTTCATACACAAATAGCTATATAAATGCTTACAATGAAGTAATCCTTGTTATATAGAATATCTTCGCAGCCTACTTTCATATTGGAGTGCAAAATGTCTTTGACAGTTTTGATGTTGGACTTAGGTTGTATCAGTAAATGTGACACAAGGCTCGCTGAGTAAAATTGGTATATGATTAATGAAAATAGAAACAGGCTCAATATGATTATTCTTCCGGATAGAAAGTGGGGTACGGCTGTGAGTCCTGAAAAATAAGATATAAAATTAGTTTGACTTCTCTGCTCTACGAATCGTAAAAAAAATTCTTACAGCTACCGCACTTTAGGTTACTAGTGACCACAACTAGTTGCTTTGATAGGGTTGCTACCGCTTTCCTAATGTGAGACCGCTCTTAAAATAAAGTTGCTGGTTACCTTGCTGACAAAAAGCTGCTACAGTGTTGATAACAAATAATCCCAATGAGTTATCTGTAGCTTTCCCTAAATAGCTACTCCTTTTCTCGCCTGTAGTAGACAGTTTTAGAGAAATAACGATCAGAGCTGCAACAACTAAGGTCAAGATCCATATTGAGGTAGACAGAGGTTTGAGGTATACATCAGCTGACCCTTTGATCTTTGGTCGACGGAAAATGAATGCCGATCTTGAAAAAAATATAATAATAATCATAAATTGTATGACGTGACTATAGACATTTCAAGAAGTTCATAGCAACCCAGACGAGCGTTAAGCGTTGTGGCTATTATACAAAAGTAGAGAGTCGCTCAATATTCTGGTTGCTATTCTCACATATTAAACAGTCGCTCGTGGAAGCAGAAAAACATCATAATTTCAAGTTATTCATTCATACCGGACTATTTCAATAACTACAATATATGGCTCAACTATACTTTAGCGCATATCGGAAATATTTCATTTCTTAGTTTAAAATGAAAGATTATGTAACTTGCACAAAAATATCGTTTGCTTGCTATTTTATAGAACTTCAAAGTTGCATTATGGGTGCTAATACTGTGGTATAGAACACAGATTTATAAGCTGTTTTCTTCTTGTTTATACAAAAGATTGTTCAAAATTATATGAATATAACATACATAGTATGTTACTGTGACACTATTCATCGCAATAATGCAATTTTGCATTATTTTAATGATGAAAATAGTTCATTGTTAAGTAGTCATTTCTTTTATTTCAGATAATTATTCCCATCACTACACCACCGTCACTGACATATTCTCTCCATCTAGTTGCGATGTTGCCAAATCATGGATAGTAATATACCTTAATTTGGTTTGTCAAATTCTGACTTATATACTAGCGCAAAAATGTGCAATCGACACAGGATTGTCATGAAAATGCGATTTGGAGGTGTGGCCGGCAGGTTTTACTGTACTAAATTCACCTTGTGCCCTACGATAGCGTTAGCTAAAGAGTCTTTTTTCAAGAATGCCTTATGCCCTTCACAAAAGTACTTCGGTCATTGATTTTCCTATATTATAGTTATAATCTATTTACTTTTTGTATGTATGTACTTGAAGAATTATTTAAAGTGAAGAGGCTGTTACAACATGTACCTAATTAAATGATATATATGAGAAATAACTGAAAAAGTAGCTGTTGCAAATCATTAAATAATGAAAACATGACAAAGAACATTGCAAGTTTTTTGATGATTTGATGAAATGATCGTTGATGTTTATTTAACTATATTGTTGGACGATGATGTGTTGGGTGAACCTGGCGAGGTGGTCCAAATCGACGAGTCATCGTTGGGTATTTTTATATGCAATGGCCGCTGGTGCCTTTTGTATTTTATGTCACGCGAGCCGCTGGTGCATTTTCTACTGTTTAGATACATACTGTTCAACATTTCATGTAGTTTTCGATAAATATTCTGACAGCCTTTCATAAAATAAGTCATTTACAATAAATTAAGACTTTTATCTTGCAAATAACCTCATTTCTAATTACGTATTTCTCCCAAAAAAGGTACAACTTGGCAACAATGGACATCATTTATCTTATCTGTCAAAAATGAGCGTTATAAAATGGCCATTGAGAATTATTTGTACTTACTACGCAAAATCTTTGATCTCATTGAAAATACGCAAAAAAAATGGTTGAGGAATTTCAAGAAGACATTGAAAAATCACCAAACAACACCTCTACACAGTTTACCAAGTAAATACAATCACTTACGTATGTATTTTGATCTGTTATTTAAGCTAATAAGCTAATGTGTAATACCACGTCTGGTTTTGAACCTTTTTTTGCAAAAACAACAATTTTTTACAATTTCACATCTATTTTCCTTAGTACTATACAGTGTATGTTATATTCTTATAATTTAGACATTTAGAGCATCCCTTTGTACAAAAAGCAAAAAAAGGCAGCATATAAAACAGAGTATTACCACCAAAAATGCAACTTCGAGGTTCTATAAAATAGCAAGCAGAGGGTTCCTTAAGGAAAAAATAATATTTTCGTGAAAGTTACATCCTAATCTTTCATTTTAAAGTAACAAATGAATTATTTGCGATATGCGCTAAAGTATAGTCTTACCCAATAAAGTACCTAATTTCCAAGAAACATTGTTTCTATTGGCGAACTTCTTAGTGAAGTCTTCAAGTCAGAGTATAAAGGCTAGCGATTGAATTGAAGTGTGAAATCTCACCTCAAAGACCATGTCTTTCGACCGTATTCAATCACTGTGCCTCGATCTACTCTAACAAATAACGGTGAGCTGCCATAGTCTATTTGCCTTCTTTGTAGCTGCCCCACTAGACCATCAAATGTTCCATCTTTTTGCAAGTACCCCCACGACTTGTGTACACCAATCACTTTTCTATAAAATGTATCATTCATCAAAAAATGGAGTCAACTTGGTTCAATCCACTTTCTCCCTTTTTCCATTATACTCGATTCAGTCAGATTTCATTTTAAATTTGAGGAACATCCTGTACAGAGTGTCCCCGAAGTAGACGGAACCCTCTAGAAGTTTGGCCATACAAAATAACGGATTCTTGTTTCTCATACTTGAACACTTCCCTATACCGAGTTTCATTCCTAAAATACTTCTCAAGCAGTAAGGAAAAATAGAAAATAAAATTGTAACTTTGACACCCTGTATCTCGCAAACTATCAACTTTTGGACTAAGGTATGTTTAGGTCAATTTACATATTTTGGTATGTAGAATATCTACAGTTTCGAGATTTCCCAACCTTTCGCAGACACCCTGTATACAATAGGGATTTAATATTTGAAAAAAAGCGCAAAATGTCCCATTTTCGACCCCGAAAAGCCAAATAAAAAACGAAAATGTTAATGTTGCCAAGGTTCCTTAATATTTTTCAAACATCAATAAACAAAATCCCTTGTCAACCTTTGTTTTTAACTTCCCAAATTTCGAAAATTCGATTTTGTCTTTTGGATGTGATAATAATATGACATGTACATCACGAAAAACCATGTCACTCACATTTATTTTAACAGTGAGTAGATCTGATCAAAAGAAATGTTTTTTTCCTTTAACATCTTTGTGGTAAAATTAAAGTAACAAAGTTATACCCCTTTAGAAGTTTGAGTACCGCCCTGTCTCAATAATAATATTATGTGCTCGTGTTTGGCAACAACGGATATAATCCGCCTTATCGGTTCATCGCATCGGAAACAAAAGAGCGAAAGAATTTGAAACGCTTATCACGATGTTTTTACTATTTGTATTGTATTCAGTCAATGTGTCAGTCGGTAACGCGTGAGTGAATAGGGGTGTTTGTTGCGTCGCTCAAACGAAATAAAAAATGGCACATGTTTACGGAAATGCTGAACTTGTGGACATGATTCTTATTTACCGGGGGGGAGAGTCTTTACAAAATGCTGCCGCGGCATCACGGATTTATGCGGATCGGTTTCCCAATCGAGTGCAACCAACCCCTCGTGCCTTTGTTAAGGTAGTACAAAGGGCTCGTGAATCAGGTGACTTAAGACCTCACAGGGGAGGGCATGCCGGTGCTCCAAGACCTCACGATCAAATACAGGTCCGCACTGAAATACTTGTCGGGAGGATACTTTATAAAACAAGGTAAAATTTTTTTTTTTTTATTTTTACACACATATTTTGGTTTATCTTCCTTCTACAATCATTATCTGAAAATTAATGACTCAACTTCATATATATACAGGGTATATTGAAAACTGTCAACCTTAGAGGGCAGTTCATAAAAACCTCTTTTACCACCAAAAATTCTATTCGGAGCTAAAAAAACAATTTATGGAACTTATTTAAAAATATTTGAAACTATTTTGGGGCTGGCATCATCCAGGTTCGTTGAAGGAAGTCCTTTTTGAATACGATTATGCAAAAAACAGAAACAGAATAATTTTTCACGCCTTTGGTTCCTAGGCTGTAGCTCAATTGAAAAATAACAGGCGTTTAAGTTACTTTACCGCCTTAGAGCATAAAGAAGTCCGTGGCGTGGTCTTAAAAAATCGTACTTATCGCCCAGAAAACCTAATCGGAAAGTACACTTTACCACACAGTCATAGATAAAGTATTGTTAATCACCTATGTGATTTTTTTAATCTGACAGTATAAAGTGTCTAATAAAGCATCAAGAGCAAATGTTATAAATGAATAATTCTCATGGTGTAACATATCAAATTCATTCCAGGACATAGACCCGTACGATGACGCAACGCTCAGATATGTTCGTACTTGAATTTAATTGACAACTGAGCAAAACACATTAGCGTAACTGTTTAAATGTTATAATAATCAATATCTGCTACCTACGTGAAATTATAATAATTCTCACAGTGACACATGAGGTTGTGGTGAAATCTGTTGAAGGTGTTTATTTCCCTGTCTTTATCGCTTTGGAGGTAGTTGGAGACGCTTCCTTCAAATGGAACTGGGAGCTGTAAACATTGTATACAGAGGGTATTACAGAATATTGTCAGAAAAAATATTCAGGTTCTATGCGTTAAAGTGTGAATACTTGAGGTTCAACAAAAATATACTAAGTGATATATAAATCCGAACACCCAGTTTAAATGGTTTTATTTTAATAAAATTTTGTATAAGTACTTAATGAAGCATAATAAGTAAATGATAAAAATTTCAAAATGATTGCACTGCTTTAAAGCCCTTTGACCTTTAAGAATGCGTGGACGCACCCTGATGTGCTACGCATTCTCCAACGCGCCTAGGCATGCTTCTGATGAGGTGGTCAATGTCCTCCTGTGGTATGTCATTCCAGGCAACCACAAACTCCTCTCGAAGTGCTTCTAGAGTCTGAGGAGGACGTTGCAAATTGAGCAATCTCCTACCCATCATATCCCACACGTGCTCAATTGGGGATAAGTCGGGAGATCTTGGTGGCCATGGTAACAATGTGACATCATTATGTTGAAAGAAGTCTATTGTGACTCTTGCAACATGTGGTCGGGCATTATCTTGTTGGAAAGTTGGATCTGCCAGGGTGTCAAGATAGGGTAAAAGATGGGGTTCTAGAACTTCGTGGATATAACGCTGCGCGTTCATGTTACCTCTGATGAAGATTAAAGGTGACCTGGAACCATAAGCTATAGCACCCCAAACCATAACTCCAACAATGTGATGAACATGTCTTTCAACAAAAAACTGTGGTTTCCTCCTTTCACCACGTCGCCTTCTAACCCTGGCACGACCATCGTGCATGCCTAAACAAAATCGAGACTCGTCACTAAAGACAATACTGTTCCATTCCTGATCCCAGAGTGACCGTTGTCTGCACCACTCAAGGCGATTACGTCAGTGTTCTCGAGTTAAAGGGAGGACCCATTGTGGCCGGTATGAAAACAAGCCAAAACTTCTCATTCGTCGGTAAACATTTCGCATGCCAATAGGTCTTCCGTGTTCTGCAAACCATTCATTTGCAATGGACCTGGTAGTGGAGAAACGGTTCCTTAAGCCCAATAATCTTAGGCGGCGATCTTCACGGTCTGTTGTTCTACGGCCTGCGTCCAGTGCCCCTTGCTCTTTGCGTACGGCCTTCTCGAAGCCATGCCTGACAACACCTAACCACAGTGTCTACACTTCTTTGCACTCTAACTGCAATTGCCCGAAAAGAAAGTCCAGCTTCCCGAAGTCCCACTATACGGCCCCTATCAAACTCACGTTGACGAAATCGTACAGGTCTCCGTACTCTAGGCATCGTAACCGATCGTAAAGAATGTCAGGAACCAAAATCCGTCAACGTTGATTCTTTACTGTGGCTGAAACATCGACTCGTTTTAAAGTCGATGGGCTGAAATATTCATTTTTAGAGCGTTAGTGAATTAAAAAATAGCAGTTTAAAAACCGAAATGTCCAACTTATAAGAGTGAAAATTTTTTCACTTGTTATTTACAGTAAGATAAATACATTCACCAACTTTTATTAAAATAAAACCATTTAAACTGGATGTTCGGATTTATATGTCACTTAGTATACAAGTTTGAGAATGAACTTGTCTTTGTTGAACTATCATTTCTCGGAAACAGATTGGGATATTGAGATGAGTCATAGTACACACAAATTTATTGCCGTCCAAAATTGTCTTCTATGTTTAGCGAAAAATCAGTACGTCGCCGTCGCTGCTGTTTCTTAAACCAGTCTTAAGACAAAGTCGATTGTACTCAAAACCTGCCCCTCGGAGTTGATAATACCACTTTCACCGTCCGATCAAACAGAACGCCAACGTGTATAGCTGTTTCATGCTTATTGGCAATCATCAGTCTATTGGTAGGTCTCTAGGAAAGACAACAAACGAAAGCAGATCGAAGTATCCTCTATCGGAGGTAGAAGGTCTATTCAAATACCATCGCACAGAGAGTGAACTGGAACTGTAAATGAATTTCAGTTCGTATCGAAAGCCGAGTCCTCACTGTGACCGCTTGATGCCGTCGATTCTGGCGATATAGTAGATGCGGCCTACTTGCCATTGAAAACCAATAATTCTGCTTTTATTTGTCCGACCAAAGATAGCGCCAAACGTGTACAGTTGCTTCACGCTTATTGGTAATCAATAACGAATGGAAACAAAAAACTAAGTGTACTTCATCGGAGGTATAAGGTAAATCCAAACACGACAGGAAACGTGGCATCCCTTACCAAAATCGACCAGTGCGAGGGTGAATAGCAGCTATCTTTTGGAACTGTAAAGTAATCCCACTTCGTATCGATCTCTTGGTGCCGTCGATTCTGGCGATAATAATACTGCTTTCGTCCGTCCGATCAAAGCGCCAACCGTGTACACTTGTTTCGTTGATATTGGCAATCTTCAGCACGGTCTAGGCATGTCTCTAGGAAGTATAACGAAAGCATCCTCTATCGTAAGTGTAAGGTCTGTCCAAATACGATATCAATATGCAGTTTAGGAGATAACCGAATTCTTAGGGGATTCAGGATTGAAAATTTCATTTATTCATACAGATGTACAGATAGGGTGTTCAGTAGCTACTCAGTAGCTCACAGGACTTCGAACTGTGAACAGTTTTTGAAGATGCCAACCACTCGTGTTGGCGAAACGACAAATAAAAATATTTTACGACGGCGTAAATACCTGAAAACCAACCAAATAACATTGGATGATGGCCGCGAAAGCCTTTCGCATTTCATTTATTTATTTTATTTATCTTCTCTACATACCACTACAGTAGTCTTCAACTTTACACCAGTCATATTCCTTCTCACCCAATACTTGCATTGTTTTTCTCTCGCATGGTACCCATGGGTGGTATTGAACGTACCCAATATGCGTCTCTTCAGTTGTCCCCCTTTTCCTGCAGCTGGGTTATACACTTCTTCGATGATATAATGGTTCTTAGCGTCGCCTTCAGATGGATAAGCTACATGGATGTCCGAGTTAATGAACATCGTCACATTGTCAAATAGGTAGGAGAAGTTCTGAGTAGATGTTATGATTAGCCAGTGGTGTTGCACATTGAACAAGTCGTTTTCTCCACTCTAAAATACATATTCGTCTCTCAAATTCACTGCTTATCCATTGCATTGGAAAAGGTACATACTACAGGGTTGCCCAAAATGAACGATATAGTTTAACGGGAAATTTGTTTTGAAATATATCACGCGTCCGAAATATGAAATGAACTGAATAACCGTCAGGTCTTCTACGGTAATTTGTCACAGCTATGTTTCCTATGTCTGCGATAATCGTAGATCTTCTTTAAAAAAGTACCAGTATACTCTGGTGCCGAAAAGGAGGAGAGCAGCAAAACACGCCGCACGCCCATGCCAGTGCGGCATCTTGAATTAACAAAGTCGCGCGGGTATCCCGTCCAATCGAGAAGATAGTAACCTTTTCAAAGTAGACCTATGATTATCGCGGACAGGAGAGACCATGAAGATAGGGAGGTAAAACTGCGAAAGGGATACATGTATTCGTATGAAGCCAATCTTGTCGCTAAGGAGGGCGTGGCTCTCGGAAATCTAGTGGGCGTAGAACATGGCGTAGAGCGACAATAACAGAGAGCGATGCCACATGCGCAGAACCTGAAATATATTTTCTGCGCGGTGTACATATCCATGTTTTTCCGGCTACTTTTCTGCAATACCAAAATGTGCACTTGCTGTACCCATCCATAAAAAAGGTGACAATGATAACATTTATAATTATTATTTCTATTCTAAGCATAATCTCCAAAATTTTCGAAAGAATCGTTTACAACAGGATATGTTCCTACCTTAGATAAAATCTAGGACTATTATTTGATGAAGGCTTGCATTTCAAGAATCATATAACCAATTATATAAGGAAAGCCTTCAACAAACTAAAAAACGTATAAGGCTACAGACATAGGTGTTAAATATCAATACCAAAATTTTATTGACAGATCCTAATGTACTATCACACTTTAATTTCTGTGATATTTCATACAACAAATATATAGATAACATCGATGGAAAAAGAATACATAAAATTCAAAACTCGTGCTCAAGACTCATTCATCCAATTCGACGTAGAAAAATTATTTCACTTAAGTCAGACGAAATAAACTGGTTAAATATGAAAAATAGACGAGAACTGCATATCATAAGATTGTGACCATGAAAACTTCTTTAAATTTATGTAACAAAATTACCCTTCGCCAAGAAAGTAAACATAAAGTCTACAACTACAATCACACCACCAGTTCATCGTACTGGTGTATTTGAAATATCCTTTTCTTATAATATCTTCGAAACATATAACGCTGCCCTCAATACTTGAAATCCAAATCGCTAGGTTTTTCCACAAAATACTACACCAGGTTTCTGAGATCTCGCTACAGTAACGTATCATGTTAAATATCTAAATGGCTTATTTGTACGCTTTGTAGAATCTCAATATGCACTTATACGTATATGATTACATCTATCTTTCACTGTACTTTTTTAATTTTTCTTTCTGTTTGTGTTTTGTCAACCTTTCCTTTCTTTCATACGTGTTAGACACGTCATTGTTTTGAAACAGCTGCTTATAATTGGATACTATACTTATATCTTGCTTTATTCTTATATTTTTATATTTTAAGCTTGAATGTATGTAAGATAGTTCAGTGCGTTATGTAAGGTTAAGTGGAAGACCAGCTATTCCCCTAGAAATGAAAGCTAAACTTCGCCTTTTCCGGGTACCAATTCATATCTTCGTACATGAATAAAGGTGATTATTATTACTATATGAAAAATCTATAGAAACTGCTTGTTGCTATCTTCTTGAATACATCTATGAGAATCTTTACAATGGTCGATATGTAATATCATTGTTGTTCGATTTATCGAAGGTATTTGTGTCATCCAGAATTTATGCCTCCTGCTCATGTTAATTTATTGGTGGATTATTCTACTGTAGGGGAACCTGTTGTACCCAGGTCAGTTTTTTGAATTTTGATTTTTTTTGATAATGGTGCCAGTTGCACCTGTCCAGTGTGTATGTATGTAAAGATCATTTGATTAACTACATAATTAATTCATAAAACTGTGTTTATTTTCATAAGCCTGGTGCCACTAAACACTTGAAAAAAAAGAGAAAACTGTCCTAGGTACAAAAAATTAGATGTACCTTGGGCCGAGTCTGTTGTACCTTAGACAGAGCAGCTTCAAACCAAGATAAACACTTTTTTAACTATAATTTATTTATTTTCTGTTGAAATAATATTAGTAGTAATTAGTAATTACAGTTAGTTTTAATATAAATTCTAATAAAACATCCACTAAAGTCACTGGGTTAAACAAAAATAAACCATAAATATTTAAGAACAACAAAAATAAGCTTCAAAAAACTTAAGTAGAAAAAGATTGTCAGACTCAGACTTTCAGTTACTGCTTCGAGATCAATTATTATATTTAATTGAATAGGATTTAACAAAAATCCCAGTATATCTCAATTTCTGGAACACGATAAACTTCTTTCTTTGGCGGGTTAATCTTTCTCTTAATATCTTGGTACGGATACAGATTCAAATCACCTTTATCAGGCCATTTCCAGTTTTTCAAAGATTTTTGCATTGATTTTATCAAAACTCCTTCTTCACTAAGAGACTCTATTTTACCTACGAAGTATTCTTCTTCATATATAAATATCACAAAGTCTCCTTTCTCATAACTGACATTTTTTTTTATACTCCAACTTCCACGAAGGCCTAAGGCCTAAGCAACCATTGGGTACCGTGGGGCTATAGGGGGATACATGGGAAAGGGGGGGGGACGCCACACGGAATCTGGCGAGGGAACACGTGTGCATGCAACATGCACACATTCTGGCTCCGCCTACGAGAACCGCCGGGTGGTACCTCCGCGTTCGACAGTCAGAGACCATCTACCACCTATGGGCAATCACAACATCCATAGCCAAGAGAAAAATTTCTCCTGGGACGGGACTCGAACCCGCACAGCGCACGGCGACTGATCAGGAGACCGAAGAGTCTACTACTGCGGCCACCGCTGCTGCCCTATCTTCATCCATCAAACTGTCGCCGTTTTCATTTTCTCCATAAAAGTCATCACTATCAGTATCGTGGCCGGAATAGTTGGAATCCTCAGAGTCAGACTCAATCAGGACTTTTCGTTTCACTCTATTTTCTTCCATGCCTTACCCTTGCATTTCTTCAGTTTACGATCACCTTTGAGACTAACTTTTTTAACTTGTTTTAAAGTTTCAATTGCGTTTTTCTCTGATGTGTTCGTTAGTATTATACATTTGCTTTTTGGTCTAAATGTTTGGGTTCCTTTTCTAGGTGCGGCTTTTGGATGTGGGCGAATTATTTCAGAGGTTATAAGTTTTGAAGAACTTGGCCCAACTTCCTGAGATGTTTTAGGAACATTCAAAGGGTGCATTTCAGCTTGTTCAGGGGGCTCTTGGGACAATTCTTGAGTGGAGTGATTGTCAGCAAGTGCACAAGATTCTTGTTGTAAAAGATGATCCACTTGGATTGGGGGCTTCTTGGGGCACAGGAGAATCAACTTGGACTGGAGGGTTTTGAAGCAGTGAGTTGTCACCACGTGCAGATACTTCTTCGGGTAAATAACGATCAGGCTGTGTGGAAGTTTCTTGGGGTAATGAATCCGATCAAAATGATGTACTTTGGCCAGTGACCGAGGTACATCGTAAATTGGGTGGCTAAGGTACAACATCGTGACATTTTCACTCAACAAGCTTTATAACACCACTTGCGATTGAGGTTAGGATCTAACACTCATGCCGCCTAGTAGCTAGATATACTAAGATTAAATTCTAAATAAAACAGTTTCTTCAAACACGCTTTTCTTTAAATAAATTGGCATAAAGTAAAGCCCAAAAAACTTACTTTTGGCGTGTAAATAAATAAATTACACTTTTTAACTGTACTCAAACTGCGCCGGCGAATCGCACCTTACTTCACGTTAATGTTGAAAAATTCTGATTCAAATACCATAGACAAAGGCTCTTAAAAGCAAGGGATATTTGAATAAAATATGATTGTTCTAGGTACACCTCTGTCCAAGGTACAACAGGTTCCCCTACATTGCTACCACGACTGATGAGCTTCACTCAAACAGGTTACTGATGAACGAAACTCAGACTGTCACTGTTAATTTTACCATCTGTAGACGTATCCCAGAAGTAAGCAATGTCTCTTGGCTGACTCTTAAACAGAACTCGGGCAAATGGGGACGCTAATTCAAGCTGACTCTCCGCTAGATACTATGTTACTCAGAAGTCTTCACAGTTGCACACTGAGGTGGAACAACATATCCCAAGCTTCCTTTACTAAAAACAGTTAATTGGGAAAACGGGCGCGTTATAAATAATTCAAACCGTATCGTTCATTTTGCGTCATCCTGTATTATGGTCTACGAAATCACTTACTTGAATAAGCAAATCTTTGGAATTCGAACAATCACCATCAAGGACAATACCAATGTGGTAATGAGTGGTTTTCAAAATTCCAAATTTACTAATTTCATCTATGTTGCGTATTAAGATTATCTGTTTCTTGTTCGACAGATGTTTCGTGATAACAAACTTTTCTGCAATTGATGATTATATACAAAGCATTTGCAAGATTAATTAAGAAGCCTTTAAATCAATCTGGTATTGATTAACCAATCAGAATTGAAAATGGCATATACTTTTTTAAATATTAAATCGCTTGTATCTCGAAAACCATCATTTTTAGAGAAAAGTACATTCGAACTATTTTGTTCACAATGGCCAAGCAAATCCAAAAAACTTTACTCGAAACGAAAATGACATTTTTGCCCTATATAAAAACCTGGAATGAATTTTTTTGTAAGAGTTGAAACTTGTGACGTTTCTAATCCCGGTAACAACGCGATGCTTTTGTAAATGATTACTGTTTTTATATCTACACATATACTAAGTAACATTAGAAGTGTTACACACAGAAAAAATAATATCTTCCACTTGTCTTCTTGGCAACATAATGACTATTTTTGTTCACTTTTTTAAAATGTTATCTCTTAGTTTTTTTGAAGAATGAAGTTTCTTCAAAATGAGTTCCAAAACGTCCAAATTATCACCTTGCTGCATGATTTTACCTCTGTTTATAAATCTGAGATATATAATGAAAATTACAGTGGTCCCAACACAGATCCCTGTGGTACACCAGAACAAATTTTTTGCGCGGTAGGATACTGTTGATTTAAACGAACCATTGAAATCGATTTTCAAGGTAGGTTTGAATAAATACTAAACGCTACTTCGCAAAAGCTTTGATATACTGTGCCGTAGCATCACCTGCTTTGAGGTGCAATTACTTGTTTCCATACATCTACATAAATCGTACATAAATAATTCTCAAATTACCGCATAATTGTCTTGAATAATTCACTACGATAATCTAAAAATCATATCAGCTGAGAAAGTAATGGCAAACTCACCGTGTTTCTTGAAACACCCAACGATATTGGCATGGCCAATGAATTTCTCCTCGAAATAACCGTCTATTAAATCTAATTCCATGAAACCGTTCACCAAATCGACCAAGATTATTGCAATTACGGTAATGGGACACAAGATATGCATCGTGCCTAGCTCCTGAAAAAGTGTTTGAAAAAATATCGCGTAGAGACACATGACAGTGATTGGAAAATTGGACTCATTACCTCACGGCAGCTGAGACAAGTTAACATCCATGATTTTCATTTGAAATATGCATGGATTCATGAGATATGATGTAGACCACAAGATGTCTACCTTGGAGTCCGAAGTCAATTTAGTGCTGAGGCTTACGGGTGGCCCGAGAAGGGTTATTACCAGATTGTCGAGATTTGTCGCCAAATAACAAAACAAAAATTTAAAATTACGGAAATTTTAAATTACGCTGTTTTAAAGTCGATTGAACGAAACGCGCGTTGTCTCATATTTTGATCTCGTACGTTTTCTATATATATGAATGACTTGCCAAAAACAGCGAAAACTATTATGTTAGACACAAGTTAGCTCTCCTGAGAAACAAGTTAGCGACGAACATGTAAAACAAAAGACCCTCCTTTTGAGAGAAATTTCTGCAGGCGCACATGATCGTTGCTATGCCTAATCCCGCGTGGATGACGTTACTGACTTTTACAGTATACAACCCACACCAGCACGAAAGCGATTGAAATTCATAGTGGCCCATCCATAAAGAAGTACATTTTGAGAAAATCTATTTATGACACGAAATTCGAGGTCACATTTCTCAAATATACAGGGTGTCCCAATTTTGACCTATACATATTTCAAAGTTGTGATTTTTTAATTGGAATACCTCAAATTTTATTGCATATTTTATAAACCAATTCAAAAGAAGAAGATTGATATAACATACTATGGGGTTTTGGTAATTAGCTACTGAGATGTAAGGTGTTCTGTCCAGAAAAACCGTCCACTTCGGCAACCCCTCAATCCGCCATTTTTAAATTTGGAGTGCTGAATTTTGTATCAAAAAAAAACTTACACACCTCAGCTTTTATCTTATATGTTACTTTTTGCTCATACAGGGTGGTCAAAAACGCGAATTGTGCTTTTTCTCAAAAATTCCAAATCCATCACCCTGTATATTTGTGCAAGTTTGGATTCAATTTTTTATTAGGTTTTTTTTGGTAGAAGGTTTGATTCAGATAAAATCACTAGATTTTGAGTTGTTAAGCTTTTAATAGAACAACACACCAAAATTAAGAAAAAAATCACATCATCCATGGAAACAAAAGACAAACAGTGGGCTAGTTCCGTATTTTATTTATAATTTATTTATTTATTTATTTTTTATTTATAATAATCTATTCAAAGCCTGAACAGAGTGATCCCATTAACAGGCAGGGAAAAAACAAAAAATGATACAAAAACAAAACTCTAAACATGATAAAAAAGACATAAATATTAATTATCTAATTGTTAAAAAGCACCTCTTGAGATTGATTTTGGTGGAACTAAAAATATCAAGTTCACTTACACTGTCACAGACATTACACATAACATAAAGAGGCGAAAATAACAATAAATTTGTCCGCGGAACAGGTAAATAAAATGAATTGTTACCACCATGACGAGTACGCCAATCGGGAACGCGTAGAGAGATCCTGTCTAGAAGAAAAGAGCAATCAATTGTTCCATTCAACAAATTACATAAAAAATTAGCAGCTAACAGATTCATACGTTTGACTAAATTATATCTACGTAAGAGAATGTCATTGCGTATACCCCTTTCAGGGTACGCTCTATCATCTTTAAACCATAAGTATTTCACAAAACGACGTTGGATTCTATCGATATTTTTACAGTGTATATCATAGGCCGGGTACCAGATAATCGAACAGTATTCTAAAATAGATCTGACAAAAACATTAAAAAGTAAAATTACTGTATTAGTATTATTGAAATGTCTACTGTTTCTTATAACAAAACCAAGATGTTCAAAATTAAAACATATCGGTTCCACCCTGCCTGTAAACGTCATAGTAGTACATTTATTGACATTCAAGTGCATGTTATTTACTTTACACCAGTGATCAATGACATTCAAATCAGCCTGTAACCTTAAACTGTCTTCTAAGCAACACACGCTATCAAAGATTTTGAGGTCATCGGCATATAGCAGGTACTCACAACGCAAGTCTGTTGTATACATCATTGATAAAAATTAAAAATAATAGAGGACCCAGAACAGAACCTTGGGGCACCCCCGATGTAGCTAAAACCGCACCAGACTTATATCCACGGAAGTCCACACGTATTGCCACTAAGAGTACGGCTTTGACGTAAAAACTAATAACAATCAGAACAGTATAAGTCAGCTTTAAGCGTAATAGAGAAAAAGAACTATAACAACAACATAAACAAATAAGTATCACTACTCAAGACCTAATCTACAAACACTGCTCGAAAATATCCCCACCTTGTTGAATACACAGCCGTAGTCTTTGAATAAATAACCTTATGTTCAGAAAAGCATCCTTAATCCTTTCCTTCGTATATCGGTGTCATATCTGGTGATCTAGTAGGCCAAGATATAGGCCCATCACGACCGATCCAACGATTGTTACTCCAGGTGTCCAAACAGTTATGCACACGATTATGATAATGCGCAGGTGCGCCGTCATGTTGGAGGTGCATATGCATCCGAGTTTGCAGGTTGACATCTTCCAAAAGCAAAGGCAAATGCTCGATCAAAAAAGTCAAGTATTCTGCACCTGTTAATCTGTTGTCGAAAAAGAAAGGCCCGATAACTTGCCTGCCAATAACTCCTTCCCATTTATTTTGGAAATCTATTTGCCTAACCCAGTAAGGGTTTTCTGTCGCATAATAGTGCATGTTATGCCTGTTGACAACACCTATGCTGTTAAAAGTTGGCTCATCGCTAAAAAAAACCTTATCCAAGTAGTGTCTTCACTCACTTTATTTAGCATTATTCTACTAAACTCCATTCTAGCTGCGAAATCCTGAAGAAGAAGGCCTTGATGCAAGTATAGGTAATATGGATGGTACCTATGCTTGTGAATAATCCTTTAGACAGAAGTTCTTCATATGATTTTCCTGCAACTTTAATAGAACCTCCAACTGGTTCGCCTCATTGGTGACACTTGGATTATTTATACATTTGTATGTCCAGTATCAAAAAAAAGCTTATAAACAGATTTAATGAAATTTTTGAAAAAAACTGCAATTTGCGTTTTTGACCACCCTGTATGAGCAAAAATTAGAATTCGAAAAAGTAACAAATAAGATAAAAGCTGAGGTGTGTAAGTTTTTTTTGATACAAAATTTAGCACTTCAAATTTCAAAATGGCGGACTGAGAAGGTTTTTCTAGACAAATCACCTTATATCGCAGTAACTAATTACCAAAACCCCATAGTATGCTATACCAATCTTCTTCTTTTGAATTGTTTAATCCAAATACGCAATAAAATTTGAGGCATTCTATTTAAAAAATCAGAACTTTGATATGTAGGTCAAAATTGGCACACCCTGTATAATTGCAAATATTTTAGAAATGTGGCCTCAAATTTCATGCCATAAATTGATTTTCCCAAAATACATTTCTTTATGAGTAATATTCCGTCCACACATGGATGGGCCACCCTCTACATCTAATAAGTGCGTAACGTTACTGGATTTGGAGGCATATAAATACTCCAACGCCAAAAATTGAGATAAACTCGCCCGCAGTCCCTCCAAGTTTTAATCACACGTTCCCCTGTCTCCCCTCCAACCCCGGCGCATCAAGCGTTGCCAGACCGAACCCCACGTTGCCAGTCTCATCACACAATTTACAGACCTCAGATATGTCCTGGCCATATCGTAAAATAGAATGTATCATTCTCCATTGGGAAGATCACGATGTGCGTTGACCAAAGCAATTTTAACAAATCGTTTATGGATATGATCAACTAAGCGCGCGGCTACTTTAAGTATGTTTGATCATAACGTAAAATAATTGCTTTCATTACCGATAGAGGCGCTGGGAGCGTTTTATTTCAACATGGCGGCTGTTAAATTGCTTTTGTGTGACAATTCTAATAATTCGTTATTAAATGAGGAAGAAAGTGAGGTTAAAACATTTTCGACAAAAAGGTACTCGATTACTATGCGGACCACGCAAATACCGATCAAAAAACCGTGGAGCGGAACATGTTTCACAGGTTTTCACTTCACGCTGATATTACTTTATTTTTATTCACTTATTTGACGTAAAAATCGTGTGCCAGCTAAGATACTCGAATGACTATATTACTCAACGTATGTGGAATGAAAACTCATCTCAATTATTATTTCATGTTTAGGTTATAGGTTAAATAAAGGAGAGTAGGGTGGTCACGCGAGGTAATAACTCATTTTGTGATATGCTTAAATATATTTAATTTTTGATACGTTGTGCAATTTATATATACTTATTTAAAATTTCATAGAGTTACTAGTTCTAATAAAGATGCTTGTCGATAAGCGAGTTGTAACATTTTGTCTTCTTATTAAATATTTAATGAGCACCCTATTTTACGATATGGTCAATCGCGGATGACCAGATTGTTAAAGATTGACGATTTAATGATATGGTCAAATTTAATTGGCCATTTCACGCAACCCATGCATGAAATGGTCAATTCTACGATATGACCACGGCGTGTAGTATATGACAAGACGCGATGCATTTATAATGACTTCAATTTCGATTTGAGCTAACCAAAATACCTACGGTAATGATCATTTGAATCATTCAGAGCATCTTTATTTTTGGTCATCATTTATTACAAAAAGTCTAGATACGTATTATCAAGAATTCTAATTATTAAAAAACGTATCATAAGCAATTTTTAAAACTTTTTGCTCGTCTGTGATTTGGATGAGTGTTCGGTATCTGAGAAAATGGTGAGCGTAGATTCCAAATCTGATGTACATCGGTAGTGAGGATGTCTCCTCGATGTCAAGGCTGGTTTTGTACAAAAAACTAGGAAAAAGATAATCGTATATTTTTGTAGTGCTTTATTAAGTTCTCTGAAACTGCAATACGTGACAAGGAAAAAATCTGATCGTTACAAATAGCTATTCGGTCCTCTGAAAATATAATTTTGCACTCTACTTGTTGCTAAATATCAATATTGATGAAATCAAATTTCATAAAATCACAGAATTCTCTTTGCAACATTCAATCAGTATAAGGATAGAGATAACCAAACGTTCCCCTGAACATATGCTTGATGGCTATCCATACATGTGAGTACATCACAAGTTCAATTAACATAAATACTAAAGAAAAACAAACACCATAACAGAGAGCAATTAAGCCGCACGAAAATTCTTTCAAATTGACGTGAATCTCTTTTTTCTTAGCCGCTTGAATGCAGATAGGTTTCCTTGCATCCCAGTATTTTCGAAGACGATCCATATTGCCATTTTCCATCAATTTGAACATGCTAAAACAAAAAATGGGTTACTATCGATTAGCTATGTCAAAAAATCAGAACAGCTACACAATTCGCAATGGTGAGAATGAAGTTTGTAGAGCCTGTAAGGCTGTGAGGTGACACTGAAGGTTTAGGCCGCGGTTATACTCCGCGGATGCATGTGATAGATTAGCGGTTTCCAACCTTTTTCCTTCTGTGAACCCCTTATAAAAATTGGAATACATCGGCGAACCCCCTGAGCAGTCGTTAGTGAGAGTAAATAAAACAGTACTATTTGGCTGTTATCAAAATTTATTGATCATATTGTAGCGTTTTTCTGAGTTCTTTTGGGTGTGGATTAACACACTGGATCCCACAAAAAGAAATGCAGTAATTTATTTAACTTGATAGAACATTTATATACACCACTATTTATGTCATACTAATTCTTATGTCGCCATTGACTGCACTATACTACTCCACTCCGCTCCGCTAATATGTACTCTCTGCCCCCATCTCCCGGCCGCCGAGTTATATAGTCCCAATTGCTGCTTCGAGAAAGGCCGGGTGAACCACAAAGCGACATCTAGAATACTGGAGGTCACTTCGCGTCAATCTGGAAGGCGATCCATTGTCACGATCCTCACAGACGCCGCCAAGCGGCTTGTGCGGTCGTGGTTCGCGTAAAAGCAGAGATCGGCCATTACGCTCTGGTGAGTAGGAGACTCGCCCAACAGATAGCGCCAACAGAACTATTCGTCACAATATGAATAATAGTTATAATGAGCAAAGTAAATTAAAACTTAACTGTAACGTAGAACATTTAGAGAAACGTTATTAAAACCAACTAAGCCTTACAAAAAAAAGGATTAATATAATATGAATACAAGTAATTCGATACTTGAAAATATCCTCAATGGGATATTTGTGCCTGTTTGTTGGAACAAAGAAATTCAAAATTTGGTTCAAAGTCCGAAAGCTTAAGTCTTAGATCGGGTTCTGCATTTAATCTATTTCTGTACTTTCTTTCTCACACAGATACGTTGTGCAGAACGGTAACAAAATGTTTATTGCTTTTTTGCTAAGATAGGGTATTCATTTATTACATTGAGTCAGAAGTCTATTAAAGAATGATCTTCAAAAACAGCTTTTAGAGAATTGTCAGAGGATAAATGAATGAGCTTTTCTTTTTCCAATAAAGATAAAGAAGTGTTAGAAACTATATCTCCTTCAAAAGGATTGCGTATGCAGTTGTTTGATCCAGGTTTATTAGGAAAATACTCCTAGAACGTCAACTGAACCTGTGTGAGATGTTCAGTAATATATCTTTTAATGTTTTCGTTAAGTTGAGTTTCTCATTCATCTGCAGAAATTGATTCCAAAACTTGAACTTCTTTAGCATAGCTTCTATTCTATCATGAACATTGGAATTGGTTATTCCTGGACCTTGTAAAGATATATTTAGTTCATTTAATATAGAAAAAATATCGGCTAAGTATTCAAGGTTCTGGAGCCACAGAATGTCAGATACAGAAGCGGACAAATGAAATGGATGGTCAAGAAAAAGTGCCTGAACTTCATACTTCGATTCAAACAATCAAAATTTTGCCACGACAAAGCCACCTAACTTCTGTATGAAGTAATAAAGAGACGTTGAGACTTCCCAGGTCCTCACAAAGTTCACGGAATAGACGAGAATTTTTAGCAAGGTACTTTATAAAATTCACAACTTATACAGCTTAGCTTAAAGTACTGGCTAACTCTGCAGGAATACGGTTACATGCCAATGCTTGCCATCAATACAGCAGTGAGTTCTTTATTCGTGCCAGAAAACCAGAATATGTTCGTCATTGATTTTACACCATCTGTGCATACACCTGAGCAAAATGACCAGTTGATTTCATGTTTTTCAAAATAGTCATTGATCGGATTAAAAATTTATTTAATAAGTTTCCAGTGGTTTTGCAAATAACACATCTTCTTGAATGGAATTCTTAAAAATGTATCTAACATACACGAGCAATATTGCACAGTTTGCTACATCGATCAACTCGTCAAGCTAAATAGCAAAATGATTCCAAGCATACAGATTGCGATGCCTTTAGCACAAGGTCCGATCAAATTTTCTGCCTCTGTATGAGCTTTTCCAGATATTGCGATTCTGTCACTAGCTCGAAATGATGCTTCAAGAGACATTTTACTATCCGCGTTGAAAGCCGACAGGAAAGAAGAAACACTACAATTGAAATAAAAACCCATTTGCAAATAGTCAGTGTCGTATTTTTGTTTCTTTCATTTTTTTCCACCATGCTTGTCTATGTTCTCATTACTTTTATTCTGGCCACGCTCTGTTGGACCCAAATCGGGAACCGAAGAAGAAGCAGTAGTTGATTGCTCATCTAGCTTTCCGTCAGAGTTCACAAAAGTGTCCATCTTAAATTTACAGAATATTATTATATTTATTTAATTTCACGTTCGACATGCGTACGGCTCACGAAGCGCGTTCGACTGTACTCGTACTTCCGTTTTTTTTTTTTTTGTGGTGAGGGGGGAATGCATTTACGCACCATACCATATCCCGAGCTACGGCGTGTGTGGGACTCCAGGCTCTTGAGGAGAGCACCTAATACCCACTAAACCCTAAACCTCCGCGTGGCCCGACTCATCAGCGTCTCGGTAGGCCATGTGTTGTGCGTGACCTGCGGTCTGCTACAACGTCTCCTCATGTGTTTCAGTCTCTGGGAACGCCGGGTTGGTTCCCTTTACCTCGCACATTCTATCGATGTCGTTAAGCGATCATCGATAGAGGGTCTGCTGGTTCTCTTGAAACTCTTGTTTTCGAAAAATCAAGAGTTTCAAGTCCTCTTACCAATATGTTGTTCCTGGTCCTGGTCCTGAAGGGTCCTGGTCCTGGTGGGTCCTGGTCGTGGCGGGTCCTGGTCGTGGCGGGTCCTGGTCGTGGCGGGTCCTGGTCCTGGTTGGTCCTGGTTCCGGTGGGTCCTGGTCCCGGTGGTTCCTGGTCCTCTGCATCCACGCCGTGGGGGGGGGGTAGCGGGTCCTCCTAGTCTCCTAGTCAAGGTTCCAGTTAGCGGGTGCCAACTGGGACCTTGGTCTGGGGTACCTGGTTCTGCGGTTGCGAGGCCTCTCGTCCGGATCGTAGTCCATGAGGAATCGTAGCTGCTCGTTCGGGTGGTCCTGAGCTTTCTCGAAGGTCTTCTCCGCTTTTTTCCTCATGTACTCGTGGATGGTGTCCCAGTGCAGGTCTCTACGCAAGGTTGAGTTTCTTACGTAGGATGGTGCACTGGTGACGATCCGGAGTAGCTTCATCTCTAGAGAAGCAAGTCGCTTGCGGTAGCTGGGGGCAGCGTGCCCCCAGACTGCGGAGGCGTAAGCGAGCTGAGGTCTGGCGATGGCCTTGATCAGCCGTAGCTTGGTCGCTAGCGGCATCTGGCTGTGTCTACCCAGTAATGGATAGAGTTGAGCCATGGCTGCTCTGGTCTTTGCGATGACAGCTTCTATGTGCGCTTTCCAGGTGAGGGACTTGTCAAATACGATCCCCAGATATTTGACATTGTCGCTCCACTGGATATCTTCGTCGAAGATGGATGCTTTGAGAGGTCTTGCAATCCTTCTTCGTTAAATGAAGATTGCCTGCGTCTTCTGGACGTTGATGCGGATTTTCCATTTCACGCACCAGTCCTGAATGTGGTCCAGTTCATCCTGTAGTCTCCTACGGATGATCTCGGGTCGTCTATGCTTGGCGGCTATAGCAGTGTCGTCTGCATATAGGGCCAGCATTGTGTCAGCTGTCTTCGGCACATCGTGAGTATAGTTGTTGTAGAGCAGGGGGGGCTAAGGCTGACCCCTGGGGCACGCCTGCTTCCAGCTGTCGTCTTGTTGAATGGCATGTACCAATCTTCACCGTGAACCATCTTTGTGTTAGATAGCTCTGGATCAGTTGGCACATGTTCGCATCGATTCCGGCGGCTTCCATTTTGGCGATGAGTCCATCGTGCCAAACTCGGTCGAAGGCTCGTTCCACGTCCAGCAGGACGAGACCGGTTGCCTCCTGGAGATTGAAGCCGCTGGTGATGTTTTCTGTCAGTCGTAGCGCTTGGAGTTCCGTGTTGTGCGAGGATCTGAAGCCGAATTGCTCTGGGGGGAGAAGTTGCAGTTCTTCTGCCTGCTTCTCTAGTCGAACGGCGATAGCCTTTTCGACTACTTTGCCCATCGAGGAAACCAGGCTGATGGGCCGGTAGTTCTGGGGCAACTTCCGGTCCTTGCCTGACTTGCGTACTTCCGTGACTGCGACCTACTATATTTATATCTGCAGACATTATTCTCGTTCTTTCCAGTACATTCTCAGAAAGGTCTCGGTGCGATTCGCCGAAGTAGAACTCTTGCCGGATTGTTGTAGCGGCGGTATTGCAATATTGAGGACAAATTCCGGCATTACCATAATTTTTTCGCGAACCCCCTTCATATAGCTCGCGAATCCCTAGATAGATGACGGGTGGTAGGCGACAGGCAACATGCATTGTTTTTGATGTAACCTATTATATAATAGTAATCTTACCAAAAATTCATCATCTCTCTAAAAGGAGAGTTTTTCTGCAAATTCGTATGCATAGGCTGCGTTCTGTACATCTGAACTTCTTCAAGGTCACAAATTTCTTCATTTCTGAATGTTCTCTCGATAATTGGATAAGCTGTGCTCGTTTCTACATGGAATGCAAAGCCTCCCTGTTTTACGAGAGGTATTCCCTCCTCAGGAGAGTAGAATCCAGAACTGTTGGATTCGCCTTTGATTTTAATTTCGTACAACTGGATGGCGTAAGGGTCAGTTGTTTGCTACAAAAATCTTAATATCAAATTTACTATAATCATTGTTGACAAATCTATAGTGGCATATACAGTGTGTCCAAATATTCCGTGAATATACCAGGTATTTCTAGAGTCAAAAGATTTAGAGTCGATTGGTCATGATTTACCTCTATGCAAAAACCGATTGAAATTTGGAACAAATATGTTTTGCTTAACGTACTAATATTTGACTTTTATGAAAAACTGTAAAGGGTTCAATTAGGGCGCAAACTATCCCCACCCCTACATAAATTATAGCAGGATCTTTAGCAGATCTTTTTATTCACTCCATTCATGTCCCCTATAAAAACAGGATTGTTTTCGAGAAAAAAAAATAGTTGCCTCAAGATGCTCCCAAGCGGCTTATTAGTTCTTTAACTGTAGTTACCGAAAATAAACGGGGACTTGTTACAATTTTATTTAATACAGGCAACAGGTGCAGATTTTTCATAAAAAGTGAGCACCATTTTCGTTCCTGCATATGAGATTACGACGAAAAAAAAATTTACACTTGATGTTTTACAAGAAAGAAAATTGTTTAGAAACCAGCTAGTTTAAGATAAAAAAAAACGGAAAAGGCATGTAGGGCTTGAATGCTAAACAATACGGTGTGATATAAAGAACATTCTAGTACTTACGATAAAGTAGTTTCTATCAATCAGAATATCTTCGACGCCAACGCGTAAACTGCTGTCCAGCAGATCTTCCAGATTGAAGATTGTCCTAGGAGGATCCATCAGTAGGTAGGATACGATACTTGCTGAATAAAACTGGTACACCAAGATACAGAATAAAAATACAAATATTGATATTATTCGACTACTGAAAAGTTTTGGGAAGCAAGTTGCACCTAGAAATTTGTAGAAACATGCGATAAAAACAGTTCTACCACCGCAAGGATGGTATTGCCGTAATACTAAATACATACATCTATAAAATGGCGAGTGAATATAATAATAATAATAATAATGATAATAATAATAATAATAAATCGTCTTTATTTAGGGGGCGAAGTCACTGCCACTTAACCCAAAAAAAAAAAACTGAAAAAACAATACAAAACACATAAATACATTTGATAAGTTGGAAGCTTTAAAATGTATGTGTTAAAAAATACGATGTATATAACATAGACAGGGTGTTTCAGTTTATTGTTGCATAACTTTAAGACTCGATAGAACTTTTAAAATTAATGCATAAAGTCTATATAAACATGGGTCGAAAAATGCGTGGCTTCCGAAATACGGTGTTTAAATTTAGTTTCTATAATAGTTTTTTTTAAATATTTCGAACAATATTTGATGTGACAGTGAAAGTTGGTATAAAAGGGTTTTTTGGTACGACAAAACGAACCATGGGCATAGTTTTACTGTAGCTGCTAGAGGGCGCTCTCTACTGTACCTGTAGTGTATTAAAATGACCGAAAATTTTTTCTTAGTGCAATTTTTTGCTTTTTGAATAAAAATACTGATTCTTTGCAATTTTCAACATTAAATAGCTCTCCTGTGAGTTTTCGTTATTTTAGCCGTTTTTGAGATATTTCGATTTTTAAGGTTCGATGGATTTTTAATTATTTATGATAAAATAACGCTAAAAAGTCAGTATCTCGATAATTTTTAGAAGTAGGCTGTACCTGCAGATATTTTTGAAATTGAAAGCAGAATAAGGTTAAACGTCAATTAGTTGACAGTTAGTTTTGATGTCTGTTGAAACCTGAAACGTTTTTTTGCAATTGTGAATGCACGAAATTTAGTTTCTATTACCTGTTTTTTTTGTAAGTTTTATAAAAATGCCATTTTTATTCTCCAATCAAGAGTTAGCGGATATTCATTTTGTGTATGGCTTTGTAAATGGAAACCCAGCAGAAGCAGCCAGAGAATACGCACGAAGATTTACAAACAGACGACATCCAACTCGCTCAGTATTTGTAAGAGTGCATCGCCAAATAATTGAAAATGGTTTTGGAAATCTCCAAAGGGGTCAAAACATAAATGCTCGTCAGCGCAGATTTACCCGTATGATTCTGCGTGAGTTTGATAGAGATCCGACCACAAGTGTTAGGAGAGTTTCTGGTGCCTTGGGAATTTCAGCAGGCCATGTTCACCGTGTTCTTAGAAATGACCATAGACGTCCTTACCATTTGCAACCTGTGCAAGGACTACAGTCAGTGGATTCTTGATAGAACTGATAATAATAGGGAGTTTTTAAGTAACGTTTTATGGACCGATGAGTCATGCTTCACTAGACGTGGAGTGGTAAATTTTCATAATCAACATATTTGGTCGCATGAAAATCCGCATGCAGTTCGGGAAAAAAATTTTCAGCATGAATTTAGTGTGAACGTGTGGATTGGTATCTACCGTAATCGACTATTTGGACCCTACCTTTTGCCTGCAAGGTTAAATTCTGCGACCTTCTTGGAATTTTTAAAGGCTGAACATGCAAATATGTGAGATGATGTTATGTTAGATTTAAGAAGATTGGCCTCGTTCCAGCTTGATGGTTGTCCAGCTCATTATTCGAGAATAGTTAGAAACTGGCTGGACGAAAATTATCCAGAAAGATGGATCGGCCGTGGAGGACCAGTCGCCTGGCCTCCACGATCCCCAGACCTAAATCCATTAGATTTCTTTGTGTAGAGATTTCTAAAAGAAAAAGTGTACTAGACTCCTGTAACCACAAGAGATATGCTAATAGACAGAATCAGGAATGCATGTGATGAAATAAGGCCTTATTTGAATAATGCTATACCACGTTCGATCATTCGTAGATGTGAATTGTGTATTGAGCAATTGGGTTTACATTTCGAGCAACTACTTTAGATTTTGTATGTTTGTCCTAACTATCCAATAGCATTTTAGTTGTAAATAATTAATTTAATTTGTTAAAAATAATATTGGAAAATTAAACAAATTAATATTCTGTTTTTTTGTGTTTATTTGAAGTAAATAATTATTACTGTGTTTAAAAACACAATCTAAACGATCATCTTAATTACTTGTAATGCCCAAATCGAGATTGTAAAAAAAAATATTATTTTCCCATAAATAATTAAAAATGCATCGAACCTTAAAAATCGAAGTATCTCAAAAACGGCTAACTCTAACGAAAACCTCAAAGGAGAGCTTTTTTATGTTGAAAAGTGCGAAGAATCAGTTTTTTTATTCAAAAAGCAAAAAATTGTACTAAGAAAAAAATTTCGGTCATTTTAATACACTACAGGTACAGTAGAGAGCGCCCTCTAGCGGTTACAGTAAAACTATGCCCATGGTTTGTTTCGTCGTACCAAAAAACCCTTGCATACCAATTTTCACTGTTATACATCAAATATTGTTCGAAATATTTTAAAAAAACCATTTTAGAAAGTAAATTTAAACACCCTGTATTTCGGAAGCCACGCATTTTTCGACCCATGTTTATATAGACTTTATGCATTAATTTTAAAAGTTCTATCGAATCTTAAAGTTACGCAACAATAAACTGAAACACCCTGTAGAGAAAGGGGCTGAAATACTATATTTTGATGGACAGCCAAGAGATTATTTTATGGAGAAGAAATTATTTAAAATCAATAAAGAAATACCGCGACCAGGGCAGGAAGATTTATTACTTGGATGAAGCCTGGATATATGCAGTACCTACGAAACCTAAAGTATGGACTGACTCTACAATTAAATCCTTCTTAGATGGACTAACCACTGGCTAAAGAATCCATCAGGTACGTGTATCTAACCAATTCCTCATTTGTGTTGTAAAAATGATGTCAAGTAGACTGAATCTATGAGCCAACGCTGAAAACTTAGCTACCCTAAACTTATCTATATATGGTAGATTAGGAACCAGCACCTGTTAGATACTCTGCTTGTAATATTATTAGTTATCTTAAATATATGAAATAATTATTTCCACGAAAGGGAAAGCCATTTGTTATCTGTCACATTGGCAGTGAAGATGGCTTTGTGCCCACTGCCCTATGGGCATTTGAGTCAAAGAAAACGACCGACTACCATGAAGAAATGGACGCGAGTTCATTTGAACGATGGTTTGAAGAACCGCTCTTAAAGCTTGACGACAATGCCATCATTGTACTTGATAATGCTGCATACTGCACTTGAAAACTAGAAAAAATTCTTGCAATGTCCACAAGAAAGGCAGAATTTCAACAATGGCTACTATCAGAACACATCAGTTGCAATGAAAATATAGTCAAAGCACAACTTATCCATTTAGTCAGGCAGCACAAATAAAAATATAATCTTAATGTTATTGAAGAAATGGTTAAAAACCGTTTTAAGACTACCCCGCTATTACTGCGAATTGAATCCCATTGAAATGATTTAGGCAAATTTAAAAAAACTATGTGGCTTCAAACAATAGAACATTCAAATTATGTGACGTGAAAAATTTGTTTTATGAAGCTGACAACAGAGTGACGGCAAACCATTGGAAATATTGCATCCGTCACGTTCAAGAGGCAATCGAAAAAAAGATGTGGGATCTGGACAATATGATCAAATTGACCCTGTAATAATCAATAATAATTATCTGGGCGATGATTCAAGTACTTCCAGCGAATAAAGCATTGTGAAAAGTATTCTTTCTATAAAAATAATCATTTAATTTGTTAAACTATTCCAAGACCATTGAGGAAAATACGGACCTGTACAATCTCGCTTTTGGGCATGTTGTGTTTTGTCTGGGCGTAAATGGACTACGAATGAGGTATAGTGTAGGTTTCCACAGGAGTTGCGCCTCTTGCCCCCTGGCACTCCGCACTCACAGGGAACAAGACAGACCAACTCTGCTCCTCTAACAAATTTTCTACGATTCAAGTTTCTTTCAGGTCATTGTATCCTCTTAGAAGTCGTGTGACTACAAAGAGTTTAATCAAGAGGAGGTGTGCATCCAAGATGACGTCCCCTAGACTCAAGGGGGCCCCAAAACGAGGTCCCCCAGAGTGAACAAAGTATACACCAATTTCAACTACAATGAGGCCGAACTTGGTGCTTCAGGCTCCACATATCTAAGATCGGTCAACGATTTAGAGTAGGACTGCTAGTTATCTAGTGCCATTCCTAGTGCTACCGGATATGAACATTTATACAGTGTGGAATGATTTTAAAAATGTTTACCTTGTTGGCAGAAGGCTCCTAACGTGAACAACAAAAGAAAACTCCACGATGATTCAACACCATTATGAGTACTACTTCCGATCTTAAGTTCATTAGCAAATATAACTTTCAAAACAATATTTATAATGCACATGACTATTAGAATTGTAAACCACACGTTCATCTGCAATGGCCTCAGAAAAATTTCGTAAGACTTGGCTTCGACTTTTGGTCTTCTATAGATAAAATAAGACCTAAAAAACAGTACATTACTTTAGGAGGTCACATGATGCATATCTGAATTTTTCCAACTTCATCTATAGTTTCAACAGATATAATTTTTTTAAATGCCAGGACAGATGTTCTGAGGACCCTAAAGGCCTCGGAGCGGGAATAATATATTGATGATACCTCAATATCCAATTACCATAACCATAATCAACAAAAGGCAATCTGTCAAGCTTGAGTAACAATGGAGAGCTACCAAAATCTACTATCCTCCTTTCTAATAATCCCACCAGTCCATCAAATCTTCCATCAGCTTGCATGTAGCCCCACGAATTTGTCCTTTGTACGTCTAAGCTGAAAAATGTATGCGATGAAAGAACCAAAAGTTCGATTCTTCTCTTAATAAAGTAGGTTTCTGAATTATCAGACCTGAAAGAGCGTAAGTATACTACGGCCATTTTAAAGTGATGCCCAAAGGTTTAAAGGGTTATGGTGACTATGTTGAAACATAAAAAAAATATTTTAGTTTGTGATACAATTTACGTTCATGAATAAAGTTTTTCTGAGTCCATTACCAAATAGTTCTTACTTAAAAAATAGCCCTCGTACTATATTATAGGCCAGGAGTTGCAGGTCCTACAGTTAGGGATGCAACGATATATCGGAAAACCGATAAATACCGATATATCGGCAACTAAAAATATCGATATTTATCAATATCGACGATACGCCGATATCGATATCGAAAAATTCAATATATCGTATGAAAATATAGAAAAACCAATCCAAATTAAAATACCCATAAAATCGGGTAAAACGCTTGACTGGCAACGTGACAACACTGACTCTCTAGAAAATGAGGTATGAGTATATGACAAGTGGCAAGTGTATACGTTTTGTGATATGACATGTGACATGTACCTACACGTGTTGTACCTGTTGTTACTGATTTCAAGAAAAATATTACTCTGGAAATGGAGAAGCATTTTGGCCAAAGCGATTTCAAAAATTAGAAAATTAATTTCAGAATATTAATCTGCAGCCGCAGCCGCAACAGGTTCATCACCATCTTCAGAGGATGAAGATAAAAGTGAATTTGATTTTTGGAAGCACCATAAATCTTTGGCTCACACGCAAATAAAAAGAAAAAAAATTGACGGCGACGACGAGCTCACGTTATATCTTTCTGCTCCTGTAAATACTCTAAAAGTAAACATTATTGAAATATGCAAGGTGTACATCCGAATCTTTTTAAATTGGCAATGAGTCATCTACCAATTGTGGCGACAAGCGTTCCTTCCGAACGTATTTTTTCAAAAGGAGGAGCCACTATAAATCAAAGCAGAAACCGGCTACAAGGAAGCAGACTGTCAAAGTTACTATTTTTAAGTTCAATACCTGGTACAAAATACTGGAATTAATTTTCCCAAATAAATGTATGGAAATAAAAACACATTTTATATAATTATCCGAATTTTGTTTCACTTCACATACATAAGTATAAAAATTTATATACATAAATAATCGATAACTGTTTGATATAACTGAAACAACATTGGATTTCTAATTTCTGTAAGCTTCTAAAAAATATTAAATATCGATATATCGGTTTAATAGACCGATATATTGATAGATCGATATCGGCTTAATTAGATATATGTACATGATATCGATATCGATATATCGATATTTATAAAAAGTTTGCGTCCTTACCTACTGTATCTAGACCCTGGTTCATCCAATACTGGGAGCTCCAACATTGGTCAGAAAGAGTTTTAGGGGATACTTCTATCATTATAAGTGATGAAGAAAACGAAATAAAATAATGATGGCAAAGAAAGTCTATTCGTACCTGAAGTTGTACATTTCTTTGCAAAGATGCACACTGACACTTTGAAATCTGTGCATTGAATTTATTTCTCGATTAGTTTCATCGTGCAAATAATCTTCCAGTGGCACTTTTAGTTCAGGAATCTAAAAATGTATGATCTTCGATGCATATTAAATGGATATTTATGTTCAGTAAACTGAAACATATTTGGAAAATGTAGAAGGACGCGCTATTCAGTGCTTAATAAAGTATACTTTATCTGAAGTCACTTGAAACACTGTTAAATACCGGGTGCGTTTTATATATCTATATTTAACACGCTCTGTTGCTGCAAAAATCGCCAAATTTCGCAGCAAATATCCCCCGTATAAGATCAAAGGCAGTTTCACCGGTCCACGTGGAGTAAAGCACGCCTATGCGTGGACATAGGCAATGAGAAAGCGTGTATTTCAGAGCAAGTGCAGGTGGCTACTGAAAATTGAAACAGTTTAGCCAGTGCCGTGTAGCGGTGAATAAACGTGTTTTCTTTAGTCTGTCCGTGTTTTTTCATAGATTTTATTAGTTTGTGTGTTTTTGACTTTTGAATACTCAGTTTGCTTGTTGATTTAATTGTTGTGTTGATTGTTCTTGTGTGTCCTAAATATGGCTCTTTGGAGACCTTGGGAAAATGCTCCAAGCCACGAGGAGATGGTTGATGAACCTGTGCAGGCAGAATTCTTTCATAAAGATTTAGAGGAACAGACCCAAAGAGTAATCCTAAATATGTATGATTGTCTGAAAAACGAAAATCCAGATTCCTCGCAAAATCAAATTTTAAACAGAATTTGTATCCTGACAAAAATCAGTCGGTCTACCATTTATCGGGTTATAAAAAGGGGAGATGTAGTCAACCATTCCTTCCACAGAAAGCGCATAGGGCAAAAATTAAAAAGAATAGACGTGGGTTTTCAGGAAGATATTCGTCGTATAATATACGGATTTTATAAAGAAAATTTGGTGCCCACGTTGGAAATGATACGGGATAAATTAAAAGATTATCCTGAAGATTTTTATAATTACAAATGCTTAGACTCACTGCACTGTATTGTAAAACTGTGTGGTTTCCAATACAAAAAATTAGATAAAAGAATGGTGATTATGGAGTCGTCTCGAATCGTTGAATTGCGCCAAGAATTTTTGCACAAAGTTAAAATCTATAGAGAGCAGAAAAGAAATCTGATTTACCTGGATGAAACGTGGTATGATACCCATGATGTTGTGCAGTACGGCTGGGTTGACGACAGCAACAAGTGCATTTTAAATGCACCATGCAACCGTGGAAAACGAATCATTATTCTCCATGCTGGCAGTGAAAATGGATTTATACCTAATGCCTTGCTGTTATCTGCCAAAAATATCAAAGAATCATGTGCCGACTATCATGAGGACATGACCTCCGACTTATTTGAAAAGTGGATAGAGCAGCAGTTAATACCAAACATTTCCCCAAATTCAGTGATTATTATGGACAATGCGCCATACCATTCCCGACAGAAAAACAAAATTCCGAATACAGGCACAAAAAACAAGACATTATTGATTTTATGAAGGATAAGGGAATGGAAATACCACAAAAATCAACCAAAGCCATATTATTGTATCTTATTAAAAAATGGCCATGAAGTATTACGTCTACCTCCCTATTACTGCATTTTTAACCCGATTGAGTTGGACTGGGCTGCTTTAAAAAAAAACTAAGAAAACATAATCAGACCCCTCAATTAAGTGAATCGCTATTGGCCACAATAAGAGATGCAGTATCTCATATTGCTGCCACAGACCTATGGAATCAGTGTTCTAGGCATATTATTGAAAAAGAAAATGAATATTGTGTTTTGCCTCCTGTAAATCCCGTTGTAATTCCTCTACAAGATGACTCTAGCGACAGCTCCGAAGGCGAGGATGATATATAAATACCTATAATGTAAGTCTTTATATACCTTTTTATATACCTACCTGCTATGTAAATATTTGCCTATGTCAAACGTTGGAATTCTGTAATTTTTCCATTTCTTAAATTTCAGTCAACATAAATTAAACTCCCAATATAAGTATTTTTTATCCCAAATCAAAAAATAAGAAGATAGTAAAATCCATTTATTGTGATATAAAAACATTATTATTATCGTTCTAAATAAATGACTGCACGCCTATGATACGTCATGAAATTACAAAGGACGCGCCGACCAAAGGTTTTTATGCTATTTCAAGTGACTTCAGATAAAGTATACATGGTCATCAGACTTCCACAACAAAGTTCACGTAAACGGAGGTCCGGTACTGTTTTGTTTTCATAATAAGCGGTGTCGAACTTTTTGGAAAATTCGTTGTTTGCGGAAAAATCATATTAACAAAATCATTTGAAGGATTATTATCATTTTCTTGAAAAAACAAATTTTTACAAGATCCACAGTTTCTGTATTTCACTGGTGTGCCTACGTTTATACGAACTTTTCTACTCAAAATTGGCCAAGGAACCCCTCTGATATATGAAGAGATACTGTATTCACGTAGCATCTACAGGATGTTTAAACCGTGGAGGACGGAATATTGCTTCTAAGCAAAAAGTTTCTAAAAAAACTATTGTTAGGTATATTATATATAGTATTTAAGGGCATGTTTCTGAAATATTTACTATCACATAGGGTGTTTCAATTTTGACCCACATATCAGAGTGTTATTTGTGTTAAATAAAATACCTTACCTTTTGTTACATTTTGGGATAGGCCCTTTTAAAGAAAAAAGTTTGATATAACATACTTATGAATTTTGATTATTGGTTGGTGAGCCTGCAATCTTCTGTTGTCAGGCAGAGTGGAGGATTTCTCTGTCAAAATGTTTGTATTATACTCACCTTTAACTTAATCCAACCGTTTTTTGAATTTACCGAATGATCAATACAAAGTGGTCAAAAACACAAAATGTGATGTTTCTCAAAAAACTTAAATGCAACACATTGTATATTTTATCACTTTTAGATTCCACTTTTTACAAGCTTTTCACTAATAAAAAGGTCAAAGGATCTTGTATGGTCAGTTTTTCAGTTACAGTTAGGTTTTTAAATATGCTCGGTAATCGCATAACAATGAGATTAAATAATCAAATCATCTATGGAAACAAAAGACGAGAACTGGATTAGTTACAACGAACCAAACAGAGCGGAAAGAGAGTACATGTAGTATTTTTAGATGTCATCATTCAGTCAAATGCCGCAATTTTAGATTGAGCAGCAAAGAGATACCTTAAGCCCTGATAGAGTATCTATACATTGATGCAGTTAGTATTGAGAATGTAAATATTATATTTGACTTAGGCTATTGATCTCATTCTTAATGTAATTTTCCATGAAATTGTGTCTATTTTAAGTTCACTAGCTCGTCAATTTAACACTACGTGTGAAGTAGTAAGATGATTTGATAATTATTTGATCATCTACCAAACTGTCACGCAGGTGTCACTTGCAAAATATAGGATTCACAATATTGTTTCTGCCATTCTTTAACATAAAGGTACAAAGGATAACATATTTCATTTCTATTATAAAACCCAATGTTCAGTTTCAACCTCATGCTTTGATTTAATGAATTAAGGAGGTTTAGTTTTAATTATGAATCTGCTACTTTTCTATAGTCTTCATGGATAATGCAATTTTTGTTAACAATATTGTGCAATTTGCGAACAATTTTAAATAACTCAAAAACTTCGTACATGAACACCACTGACATTTATATATTGGAAACGCCTGTAAAAAGTGGATTATGGAGGAATAAACAGGGTGTTCCAGTTCACTTTTTTGAGAAAAAGTACGTTTTGTGTTTTTGACCGCCATGTACCGAACATACAAAAAATGGAAACAACGGACAAATTAGATCAAAATTGGATATGAAAATTTTTGGCTCAAATTTCACTACTCCATTTAGCAAGATTGCAGAGGCTGTCAAACTTTGGTGTTTTTCTATATAGAATACCCAAAAACTAATAACTAATAATCAAAACCCGTAAGTACGTTATATCGATATCCTTCTTTTAAAATGATCTATCGGAATATGTAATAAAAAGTTGGGCATTTCATTAAAAAAATATTTGATGTCCGGTCAGAATTGGAACGCCCTGTATATCTAATTTTGAATATTTTAGAAATGTGTCGAACGTATAATAATCCATAAATATTTTTTTTAACTTAAAATGGCGGCTTTTTCTTCTTACCACAATTGCTGACTTGAACCTGACCCCAGTCATGTTCCTCCTATGCCAATATTTATTCTCTGCATATTTCTTAACATATCCCGACCCTCTACTATAATTCCCCAACAACTCTGTCTTCAATTCACCCCCATGATCAGATCCAGGATTATATACATCGTACACAGTTGCATTGTCTTTATCATGAAAAATAGCAACGTTAACATCTGCGTTTATGTTTAATTTTACTTTTTCAAATAGGGAGAAAGTGATATCTTTTTCACGTGTCGTGATTACCAACCAGTGATAGGTTTCATAAAAGTATTTTTTGTCTGTTTTCTGTAAAAAAATATTGTTTCAATCATTACAGTGTTAGATGGGTGCTTAAGTAATTGTATCTCATAGTGCAAGATAATATATCTCGAATAAATGTTCAGAACGTCTAAGAAGTATGAATACGGACGTTTCCTATAGAAAAATGTTGTGAGGGTTGAAAAGGGTCATCTAATGGTGACCTATGACGTGACCTTGACCATGGCTTGCAAGGGCGTGCAAAAGTATGGAAAGGACATGATATCTTGGAAAATAAGTTTCATAATGATGTGATAGGGCTTAAAAAGGGTGAACGAATAGTGACCTTGAACGCGAACTTGACTATGACATTCAAGGTCATTCGCTGTTTAAGGCAGTTTCATTAAGCGGAACCCCTATTTTTGACAATGGAAATACATCGAGCAGAAAGCTTTATGTTCAACTATGTCCTTGAATATGACCAAAAAGGTCATTTGAAAATTAATTCATTTTTAAAGAAAAACATTTACCCTGAAACCCAAATTGCAGACCATAATTTTCAAGGTCATTTGAAGGTTAGTTAAATTTTAAGTTTTAATTTTGTCGGGGATATGAAAAAGAGCAACATTTCTTTAGGTCGAGTTATTGTTTTTCCTACATTATAGTTATTTACTCTTTGTATGTATGTACTTGAAGCATTATTTAAAGTGAAGCTGATGTTACAAAATATACCTAATTAAATGTGATATATATTAGAAATAACTGAAAAAGTAGCTGTTGCAAATCACTAAATAATGAAAACATAACAAAGAACATTGCAAGTTTTTTGATGATTTGATGTAATTTAACTACGTATATAATGTTGGACGATGATATGTTGGGTGGACCTGGCGAGGTGGTTCAAATCGAGGAATCGACGTTGGGTATTTTTATATGCAATGACCGCTTGTGCCTTTTGTATTTTTTATGTCACGCGAGCCGCTTTTGCACTGTTTAGACACATACTGTTCCAAATGTCATCTAGTTTTCGGTAAATATTGGGACAACTTTTCATAAAGCAAGCCGTTTACAATAAATTAAGACTTTTATTTTGCAAATAACCTCATTTTTAATTACGTATTTCTCCCAAAAAAGGTAAAACTTGGCAACAATGGACATAATTTATTTTATCTGTCAAGAAATGAGCGTTATAAAATGGCCATTGAGAATCGTTTGTACTTTCGAATATTTCTTATAAACGCAAAAACTTTGATATCATTGAAAATACGCGAAAAAAAAATGGTTAAGGAATTTCAAGAAGACATTGAAAAATTACAAAACAACACCTCTACACAGTTTACCAAGTACACATCATCATTTACGTATGTATTTTGATCTGTTATTCAAGCTAATAAGCTAATATGTAATAACACGTCTGGTTTGTAGCAAAAAACAACGATTTTTTTACAGTTTCACATCTATTTTCCTTAGTACTATATACAGTATATGTTATATTCTTATAATTTAGAGCATGCTTTTGCACAAAAAGCAAAAAATGCAGCATATAAAACAGTAGAGTATTACCACCAAAAATGCAACTTCGAAGTTCTATAAAATAGCAAGCAGAGGGTTCCTTAAAGAAAATATGATATTTTCGTAAAAGCTACATCCAATCTTTCATTTCAAAGTAAGAAATTAAGTATTTGCGATATGAGCTAAAGTATAGTTTTACCCGGGTAATAGTTGAATGAGATACAAGACCTTTTATAAGGCGTATCATGAGGAACTTTTCAAAAATTTAATAACTTTTGTAGAACTTTTCTCAGTTCAGTTCAAAGTCTCCTGTACTAAGATGAAAGTGTATCTCAATGTCTACTTACACTTCATCATAATTAGTATTTTATTCCATTTTTTTCTTAACAGTGAACCTTTCACCTAGCAATGGCAGTGTTATTAGACGTATTGCCTACCTCGTTAACGATCGCTGTAATATTTTCACAATCTCCGTCCAAGATTACTGTCAGATGGTTGTAATTTGTATCCAACATATCGTGAAGATTCTCAGGTATATTGTTCACGTCGATCAATAGAAATTGTAAGTAATTAGACATCAGGTACTTAGAAAAAGATATCTTATCTAAAAAAACAGAGGACGTTTGATATGTCCGAGAGGTTCTGACTAAGTGTCTGCTAGATCTTCGGGCATAAGGCGTTTGGATTTTTTATAATATGGTCAAGGTATGGGTGTTGATGAACGAGTTTTTGAGATTTTTATACAACAGTTACAGATGCATTTATGAGAAATGTGAAATTTTCTTGTATCATTACAAACTTGAGTTAGTTAAGCGGGTCTGTCTGGTAGGCGCATCGCGCGGCGGTATCATGGAGCAGAGCTCTGAGGAGCAAAGCCCGTTGATGTAGCAGTAGAAGAGAGCTAGATCGCCGATGGCCCGCCGGTGCTAAAGGCGTTGTAAGGGTCCGTCTTAGACCCTTTTTTGGGGTTGGGTTGTACATGAGCAAATTTCTGGGAAGGTGTCGGATTCGTAAGATACCTGGAAGAGACGCGAAAGAACTAGAGCAAGCTCCGCTGCACACGTCTTCAATACAACGGTAGGAATTAAGTTTGGACCAGAAGCTTTGTTGATGTCGAGCTACAAGAGCACCCGTCTTATGGTCTTATACCTTAATGTCACTTCCCGCATAGTGTAGGGAACCCCTTGAATCGACAACGCTCGGGAGTTGGCGTTGGCAGCAAAGATCTTAGCAGCACTTCCACTTTGAGCCTTTGAGTCGGTTATAATCGTCCCTTCCTGACTCGTAAGTGGTGGAAGGCTACTCCTTGAGAAGTTCCCTTCAATCTGCTTAGCAAGTGTCCAGAAATACCGACTTCCGCTGCCCTGCGACATTACCATGTGCCTAACTTTTATATCGTTCTGGTCTTTGGCATTATGAACCGCGTCTTTATATTTGTTTCTGGGCTCGACGTCGGCTTGTCTCTTTTCTACAGTAGGGTTTTGTAAGTAGGTTCTATGTGCCTTGATCTTCTGCTGGCGAGCAGTGTCACACGATTTGTTGGACCAGCCGTTGGACCCTGTCTTAGGCACTCTTACTAAAAACCTAACCTTCACAACACTGTGGTCTGAGTTACACAGGGGAGACAGAACAGCAGTGCTGTAAGGGACAGGATGCGTGGTCAGAAAGAGATCCAGCGGGCTACTGGCATGTGACGAAACGCGGGGAAAATGTAGGGCTCGTCACCAGCTGTGTCAGCCCTTTGGTAATAACGAACTCTATTGAAATCGCTATTGCGTCGCCCTTTCACCATTTCTGAATCACTCCAACATCTTCCAGCGAAGTACTCACATTTTTCAAATAAAATCGAAGCAATTTCCGATATTTCAAAAATTGAGTCGCCCTGTCACCATTTCTGAAAGAAGCCGGCATTTCCCAGCGAGATGGACACATTCATAATTTTTTTGATAAAATCTAAGCATTGGACTCCTTCCTTTACTAACCGATATTCCTTTCTTACCTTTTCGACTCGAAAAGCATCCGAATACCGTGCCGTATTGACCATTTCTTGATTCACAGTACTCTACAATAACTTCTTCAACAAGCGCACAACTGACGAAAACGAAAAATTGAAAAAAGGACAGTAAAAGTATCTTCATACTTTTTTCTATACTGCCCGTAAGCGCCTGACGGTAATCTTTTAAACGTCTAGTTAGAATGATATTGTCCGCAGCGATTTTAGTAATTTTATGGAACTGCTGCTCAATGTCTGTTGGAATCAAATTGCATCTAACTACATAAAGATCAAAATGAGGGATAATTGAGCAATTGCTTCTAAAATATTGGATTCAGGGAAGCCTTTCAGTTACTGTATGTTTCGCTCGCTTTGTATTAGGATTCAACAGCACCACAAGGTGTCCACGGACTCATGTCTTCATTTTCACTGATTATTTTTTCGGATACTCATTTTTACTCATTTTACTTCTCGCGCCTTCTGGCGAGAACGTATTCTACCTAATCATGAAAAATTTCGAAAATAACATATTGTTTTTTTGGATTTTATATGACATTACAAAAGACCATGCCACTCATATCCGTTCGGCTGTCTGTCTGGTAATCCTTGGCCTGTCTATAACTTGGGAAGTTGCTCGGACTTGGTTGAAATTTTTACACAAGATTACTACTTGCCATGGACGAAAAAGCTCTGTAGTTTTCGAAAATCGATCGAGTGGCTGCGGAAAGAAAGGTCAAAAACGAAAAAATAACTCACGTTTTTTGGCGTTTCAGAGGACCCTGAAATATTGCGTCATGGGAGATTTTTGAAAGGTTATATGCTCCAAAACTCGGTAATTCTGCGCACCTACTATACATATTTCACACATCCATAGATTTTTCCTTAAAGAAACGCTTTCGGTACGCGTCCCTGCTTCTGCTCTCTGGGTTTACAGGCGCGCGTGCCGATCTTTGGTAAGTGTCCCGGCATTGCCGCTGTGCTGAGTGGTGCGACCAGGTATCGGGGACGCTGCCAGATGGACGGTAGGGCAGTGAAAGTTTACGGACTAAGTGTATGCGCCTGTTTGACTGACTTCATCCGATTAACTTTTCTGTTATTACATGTTCGAAATTAACTTATTCCTACGAGGGTCTAAATTCTACCGAACGCCCTTATGAACAAACGACGTTGTGTGAGAATGGCAGAGTCAACCTACTTGACGCCACTTCTGAAAACGTTATCATTGTAAAAATATATAATTGGAATTCTTATTTTTGCTAATGCGAATGAAACTTACTTCACTTAGGTAAATTGGGGGTTTAAAATCAAATTTGATCATCAAAAAATTCCTACGTGAAGTAGAAATCAATTCACAACAAGTCTGGATTTTGGAATTCAGGACGTTTTTATTTGTTTGAGAACGATATCAATTTTTCAGGTACGAGAGTGGTCCCAGAAGTACCCGGCCTGACCTAGAGATGGCGATAGTTGTTTGAAAAATATCAATGTATTAGAAAGTATGCAACCTATAAAGCATATGTGTCAAGTTTGAAGACGCCACGTTGTTTAGTATTTGTTTGGCAGCCATCAATACTGAACGTTTTCAGTGAATTTGTGAAAATGGAGAAAATTGGTCATCGTTATATGGTACAATACTTTTATTTCAAAGGCCTCAGCCCAACCAATATAAAAGCTGAACTGGATTCTACTCTGGGTGAGTCTGCTCTTTCGTTTACAAAAGTAAAATATTGTGTAACAGAGTTTAAACGATGCCGTATGAGCTGCCAAGACGAGCATCGCAGTGGTCGACCAAATGAGGTGACGACTCCAGAAATGGCGAAGAAAATTCACAAAGCGGTACTGAATGATCGTCGACTGAAAGTACGCGAGTTAGCAGACATAGTATGCATTTTAAAAAGTGCGGCTCATCGCATATTATCTGAAAATTTGGACATGAGAAAGCTGTGTGCGAGATGGGTGCCGCGATTGCTCACAATCGAGCAAAAACATTGTCGTGAAGGTGTTTCAATTGGGTGTTTAGCGAAGTTTCACAGCAACAAAGCAGAATTTTTGCGTCGTTTCGTAACCATGGATGAAACATGGGTCCATCACTTCACATCCGCGACAAAAGAACAATCAAAACAATGGACTCAAAAGGGACAACCAGCTCCAAAGAAGACGAAGACCGTTTCATCTGCAGGCAAGTTTATGGCGTCGGTTTTTTGGGATGCGCTTGGGATAATTTTCATTGACCATCTTGAAAAAGGTAAAACTATCAACGGCGAGTATTATGCGAACTTATTGCGACGATTGAGCGATGAAATCAATCAAAAACGACCGCATTTGGTTAAGAAGACAATGCACCAGCTCACAAATCCGTTATTGCAATGGCCAAAATTAACGAATTAAAGTTTGAATTGCTACCTCATGCACCCTATTCACCAGATTCAGCCCCCTCGGATTATTTTCTGTTTCCAAACTTGACAAAATGGCTCAGTGGTCAAAGATTTTCCAACGATGAAGAAGTGATGTCATCAGTTAATGGCTATTTTGAGGAGCAAGGCAGTTCTTATTATAAAAAGGGTATCGAACTTATTGAACATCGATGGGAAAAGTGTATAGAGCTCAAAGGAGATTATGTTGAAAAATAAATACATTTTTTACAAAATTTTTGTTTTCTTCATTGGGTCGGGTACTTCTGGGATCACCCTCGTAGAACCGAATTTATCACAATTATGATGAAAAGGTACAGGGGGCAATTCAAAAAATATTAATTTGGATATGTTCTTTATTTCAAACACAGTTTCAAAATCAGCTGCTAAATAAGCATTACAATACATTTAGCACATCATTTCCAACTTCATTACTATATTGCCTGGGATCAAATATGCATTGTACAAACATATCTAAGCTATTGAATAATATACTCATATCAATCAAATAGAAAGCCTAAGGTGATTTACTCTATAACTATAAATACAAGTGTTTATGTGTAAGCTGTGATGCTATTTATATGCCTGTTAGTTTATATGGAATTTGCAAGCTATGCATAAGTTGGAAATGATATCAAATTGTTATTACTATTTGGATGAAATGTAACAGATTTTTACCGATTTTCTAACTTACAAACATTGAAAATAATAATGACTATATTCAAGATTGAAATACTGTTTTTACTTAGCATAAAATTACCATTCCCGCTCTGTAGTGTATATACAGTATATTAATTTCAGCCTGTCATAGACCTGGAGTGAGTATTTGCAACATTGGTTTTCTTTCCAATATTTGGATAATGCGTTCTGAAAACATCTCCAAATAAAAAAACTTTTTAATAAAAATGTCATTTTCAATTATATTTATACAACTAGCTGCTCTGTAAAAACGTCACCATTTCTTCTTCATTTTCAGATATGTCTCCTTCACACAGCAACTGTCAACTGGCCTGCTTGTTTTTCTGTTTGAAAGCGATGACGTATCGTTGCACGACATAATGCGGTGGACTGTATCCCTCGGGATAAGTGGAGTCCTCAAATAGCAACTCGTATTCGTCAGTGAAGGTGGCAGGTGGTTTGTTTACTACTGCCTTGTAGAAACACGTGGTTTGAGGAAACAAAGCCATTACTGAAATAGATATAGAGTGAAAAGTGACAACACTGAAAGTGTCTGGTTTTTAACGCAGAAATCAGGGCGCATTTTCTGATGTTGTATGGATGCTAAGTGCGCGGCAGTTAAAATGCATTGTTAGTGTGTTGCTAGAACATGGCGTTTTGATAACGAATTCAATCACTCTATCACTACTCGCCAGAGCTTAATTGCCGATCTATGCTTTTACGCGAACCACTGCCGCACAAGCCGCCTGGCGGCGTCTTTGAGAACCGTGACAGCGGATCGCCTTCTAGATCGACGCGAAGTGATCTCCAACATTCTAGATGTCGCTCTGTGGCGGTAATTGGGACTACATATAACTCGGCGGCCGGGAGATGGAGGCAGAGTACAGATTACATCAGAGCAGAGCAGAGTGGAGTATAGTGCAGTCAATGGCGACATAAATATTGGTGGACATAAATGTTATATCAAGTTAAATAAATTAGTGCCTTTTTTTGTGGAATCTAGTGTTTTAATCCACACTCAAAAGAACCCATAAAATCAATTCAGTATAAATTGTTGAAATCTCCAAAATCAAATATTTTTAATTTGGTCACACTTTAATTGTTTTTGTTCCTTTTTCAAATCAATGCTTCATTTACAATGTTGAAATTTTATTATGTATTTTTTCATATTCATTTTAGCACTGAATAAATAAAAAAAATGCTGAAATGTTGGCAATTTGTAAAAAGACACTTTTTAACACCTATGCCTATCCCAAGAATTTGAAGAAACTAAAATTACATATCAGACACTGAGTAGGACCTTATTTCTTTTGTATCCATGAACCTAGCAAACTGAAAAATTTTATTTGAGCTATAGAAATGCTACCATCCATATAACATGTCCATTTAATTTAGCATTACCTAGTGTCCCTTGAGGAAACAATGCCTGGGGATCAGTTTCAGGATTGGCTCTCATCAAAGGCAGAGGAATAACTCTCCTTCTACTCAAAGTGTATCTCACTTTTTGGTTTTGTTCCTTCAATATATCATCAACTTCATACTTGCTTGTGCTTGAATTGTAGCTCACAACTTCTGCTACAATCCAGTTCTCTTCATCTTGGGTTTTTACCAGAGCTGCAACCATATCCCCAACCTGAAAACAAACCTTTCTATGAGATCAGCCTATCAAGGTAAATTAAAAATTGTGTGAAGTAGATTTGCTCAGTAAACCTTAAGCGAACAATATTAGATACGTAGAAGATTTGAATTTATCATAGATATCTGAAGTATTATTACCTTAGCTACATAGTTAGAGTCAGCTGGGATTGCGCCACACAGTGGAGGTGGCTTTTCCCCAATTTTGCTTACAAACAGAGGTAAAGTTTGTGCAGAACTGGATAGCATTTTCATCCACATTCCTTTGCGAATAGATTCTTTATTTGATGTAAATCTTGTCTGTAAAAACAGAGGGTGTTATAAAATGCTTCTTATCACACCAATAAGCAATCATGTAATACCTGTAAACGTCTCTCATTTTTTATGTTTCTTATCTCAGTAATTTTTTGTAGAGCTCTACGAATCACCTCTTCCTCTTGCTCTGATTGTGCTATTGCAGATTTGTATAATGACCTCATTTTCTGGAATAATAAAACGTGAAAGAATGATATGAATTTTAGTCATTTTAATCTCTCATCACAAATACAGTAAGATATACAATAAAGTACCTGTAAACTGTGGCCCCCAGATTTGTCATCATTCGCATACTTCTGCAAGGTAGTAATGCTGTGCTCGCACTGATGTCTTTTTTTCTCAGTTTCATGAACAAGTTGCTGTAAAACTTTTAAGCGCTCTTGCACTTGCTGAGCTGCTATTGCATCTGCAGTAAACGGCATGATTGTTTCCTGGGGCAGCTAAATTTCAATATACAACGTATACAACGACGTCCAGGAGCAATTTTGATTTATTTTTGTATTTTAAAAATATTTATTGCCAAATGTCAACATAAATATAAACCCTAACCTTACATAACCTGCATCTTTTGTATCAAGAGGAAAGTGGGTGGGGTTTAACGATCAGGTGATTCATTTTAGCTCTGTTGGTGTGTTGGTTGCTCAATAATTTTAAATCAAAAACGACTTTCAGTTACAGGGAGTGAAACGTCTTATGGGCGAACTAGCAACACCAAGGTCATCCTCTCGAGGCAAAATCGAGGAAACTGCATTACCGACATCATGTGACGTGCTACTTGCCGGAATTTACTTTCTTAAATCAAATCCAAGCGAATAACCAAAATTTCTGTGTTATCTGCCGCGGTTATAATATGGTTCAAGATGACACACGGGTTGATGACGTCAGTTACACAAATCGCTTGAACGCGTTGGTTTTAACCACGGTTTTGTTGCAAGTTGTTTATTTTAGAAAAGTGCGCATATAATCTCTGATTATTTTTATTATCACTTAATAATCGGTGCTTTTTTGTCTACAACGGTGTAAGGAAAATTTAAATACGAAACCTTCCATAATATTAATGGGAGAAATGTTTTATTTTTTCAGAAAAATTTTTTTAATGATTGAACCATGGTTTTGTAGCTATGATAACTTTCAATTCTCAAAAGTTTTCCGCATGTCAAAGAAAACATGTATTGATTTAGCAGAAATAATGAAAAAACGGTGAAAAAAGATATTAACAAAACCGTATACAGGTGGACATAATCCATTGAGTTATATGGCTATAATTTAATATTCTTGTCGTATATGTACACATATTACTTTGTTAAACATAGGAAACTAGATTGAAAGTGTTCCCAACAACAGTAATGAGTATAACTAATAAGGTGTTCCACTTTATGCTAACAATGAAGTCAGCCTGTATCAAGTTTTCCAAAAATGAAGCTGAAGTACAATAGCAATATCCAATACCCGGCAAAATTCTAACTGGCCACATTTCAAATAATAACCTGAAATATAAAACTACTCCTGAGTTGGGTAAATACCACAATTTTGCGGTGATAACTATGACACATAACAGCTGATTCATGACGACACGGATCTTATAACCAAACTGATAACCACACTCGCTTGAACGGATCGGTAAATACCAACCCAAAATGGTAAATACCATTTTCATTTGGTTATCCGCTTGAATTTGATTTTATTCTTTATCTAAATGTAAAAATATCAAATATGGCGTTTGTTTTGGTAAATATCCAGATAATCAACGCTGATGCTTTCGGAGATATTTCGTTAAAAATGAGTATAAAAGATAAAGCAACACTATCAGTAGCTGTGGTGGTATACGTGAGATGTATTTTAACTATTGCGGGAGTTGCAGAAGTTCAGGAGAGTCAATCATAAAGTGCTACAGGTAGGCTGTGAACTTACCCTATTGGCATGATGTAGTTGGTAGATTATTTAAAATTGCATATCTCTTTATAATCCTTGTAATTGGCACGGTTATATATAGTACGGAAGTTTTTTTTAATTAATTAAATAAGACATGGTAATATCGGCAGAGTACAGTCATAAAGCCCTATGCTCTGTAAAGCAAAATTCTGCCCACCTAGACTAACAAATTAAAGACATAGAACCGAGCAAGCTGATTAAAAGTGAGTAGCTTATTTACAAAGGGATATGAATTACTTTTAGCATACTGTGCTAGTTTTCAGTGAAATGAATACTATTAATGGTAGCTCAGTTATAAGTTCTTTATAGCCATAACAGGCAGAAAATGAGCAAGAAGTAGGGATTTTTTGAAAAACTTAAAAGTTGCAATATCTCGGAAACTAGAAAACTGTTATTAAGGTCATGTTGATTTTTTCTGTTTGATCTGAAGCCAATCTACCTCCCGTGTTACTCTGACGTGTTATTTCTGAGACATTTCGTGATTCATATTTAGTGTAGGATTATTATTATCATTCTGAATCTTGTTCTCAGCAAAACTGCTGAAAGAGATATTATTACCCTTGTTGGGGATAATTTATGAATAAATGTTCATGAAATAATCCTTCAATCGGAAATATCACTTTCAGCAGATATCAAATTATAAGCAAACGAAATTATCCGGAAATTCTTGGCGTTCTTTGTTCCAGGCGCATTCTCCGCAGATCTTCAGGTAAGTAGGTGGCGCAACCATCTGACAAACGTCAACGATGTTGCCATCGATTAACGTGCACTCCCACTCCTTCAGTCTTATGTCTTATGTGTTTCATGCTTATGGGCTTGGCTTGGTGCTTGGTCGCTTGGCTTGGGCTCTGTCATTTAACGAACATCTGCGTAAATTGACGTCTAATTCGTTGACGACTTGACCTCTTTTAATTTGTTGATATTTGCATTGGAATACGTTTCATTTCTAGATTTTCAGTGATTACGTTACAAGTGAGGACATAGTTCCTAAAATAGTTTCAGATTCCATATTTGTATATCTATAAGTACATCGATCAAAGTCAACCGCCTACGTCCAAATGAGCGCCCAACCAAGCCCTGGAAACCAAACTCTGGAAAGGGAAAAAGTTTATATGTGGATATTCGAGCTGACAAATCCAGAAACTCGTGAAAATGCCTTGCTGGAACTCAGGTAATTTGATATTTTAATCATACAAGCACCACATTGCATAACATAATCATTGTTGATTTTAGTAAAAAACGAGAGGTAGTCCCTGATCTCGCCCCCATGCTGTGGCACAGCTTTGGTACGATTGCCGCCCTGCTTCAAGAGATCGTCAACATCTATGCTGCTATCAACCCTCCAACCTTAACTGCTCACCAGTCCAACAGGGTTTGTAATGCCCTAGCTCTATTGCAATGTGTGGCCTCCCACCCTGAAACTCGATCACAATTTCTATTGGCTCATGTCCCTTTATTCCTTTATCCCTTCCTGCATACCTCATCGAAGACCAGGCCCTTTGAGTACCTGCGATTGACCAGCCTTGGTGTAATCGGGGCTTTAGTGAAGACTGACGAACAGGTAGGAATGTAGTCTAGCTTACTGAATAAACTGGTAATAAGTGGACTGATTTTCAACAGAAAAAAGAACATTAATTGATGGTGCATTTCTTACACTTTAACTCGGCCCCAATTCATTCTAGAATTTTTTGGAGGCTGCTTACTGCTTTGCATTCAGCATGACTACACTCAGTGGCCTATTTAGAGGCGGGGGGCGGGCGCGCGCCTAGACGTCTGACACTTGCTTTTGTAATCTAACATAATTGTGACAGAGGCATACTAACTATAAGCTATAGGAACTGAGTACTGTGATTTTTTGATATTCCAAACACTGTCCCTCTTCGATATCACTTATGTTTACAGCACAATTCTTACGATTTATATGTATATACAAGTATTGTGACTTATGACAAATCTAAGTCTAAACAATATATAAGCTATACAGATTGCACTTAAAAAGTGATTTATGTTCTGTTTGTTACTCAATAGTAATTTGTGTAAAACTTTACTGATTTTGTTCCGGGTTGGTGTTGCTGCGAAGCACTATTATTCTAATCATATTAGATGAAAATTCCCCTGGTTTGCGAAATAGTTCTAAAGGCTGGTTTTATTGCTGCAAGTTGCTCAAGGGGTTATTCAAAACATGGGCGCATAAAATGGGTACACTAATTTTTGTGGTAAAACTTTTTATTTGATAACAAAGAATGAGAAAACGTGTTTTTTGGAATTCAATCTAAATAATTGGCAGGGACGAAAAAACTCTCCGTATAAGATTTTTAAGTATTTATGAGACCACAGGTAAAAAGATGCGACTAATAGCAAAAAAGTTATGGCCGAAAACCGAGGCAAACTGCAGGTTTTGGCACGTCTTGGTAATGCGGCGACAGTAGTTTTTGAGAATTTCTAATTGTTTATCCCAAAACATCTGTTTTCTGGCCATCACTATTAGTTCATTGACCAATATACAGGGTGAGTTCAAAGTGAAATTTATCGCAAAATACACTAGTTTACCTTGACGATATGAATCGCAAACCATTCCGGAAGATAAATGTTATTTTATGCAAAAAAGGATGGGTTACGTTTTTTCTTCTAAATAAATTCAAACATTTCGTATTTGTGAGTAACTCACAACAAAAGATGATATACACATTCGCTTTGTTTTAAAATATGTATAATAACGTATGTATTTCGAATATCGTAGCGCATTTGCTCAATTTCTCACAAATACGAAATGTTTGAATTTGCTTAGAATAAAAAACGTAACTTTCATTTTTCACATAAAAATAACATTTGTATTTCAGAATGGTTTGCAATTCATATCGGCAAGGTAAACACGATTATTTTGCTATTAAATGTTCTTATATTGCTTATATCAATAAACTAGTAGTGATGGCCGGAAAGCAGGTGTTTTGGGATAAACAATTAGAGATTCTCAAAAAACGACTTGACCATTATACTCCAATTTTACTGTTGTAATTTAGAAGTATTAATCCTGCGGATTTGAATAATTTCAAGTAGTTGCGCAAAATTATCGTCGCATTACCAACAAGTGCCGAAACCTTCATTTTGCCTGGTTTTTCGGCCATAACATTTTTGCTATTAGGTGGATCTTTTCACGTGTTGTCTCATTCATTTTGTAGGTCTCATAAATACCTAAATATCTTATATAAAAAGTTTCTTCATTCCTGTCAACACTTTCGATTGAATCCTAAAAAAAACAAAACACGTTTTCTCATTCGTTGTTGTCAAATAAAAAGTTTTCCCACAAAAATTGAATACCCCCTTGAACAACTTGCAGCAATAAAACCGGACTTTGCAATTATTTCGGGGAAATTTGCTAATATGATTAGACTATAATGTTAGACACGTCCCGCATTTCTTCCCGCGTATGTTTCTATTTATGGTGCTATACGAGGGATGTCTTTTAAGTTTTGCATATGGAAATAAAACAACACGGTAGGTAGTTTTAAATGACTTTATTGTTTTTCGAAGTATTCACTACGAAGATTAATACATATCTGCATGCGCTCGAACCAATTTTCGAAGCACTTATTCCACTCGTTTGCTGGCAGATCCAAAATAGCATTTTTAAATGCGTCAACTGTTTCTTCTGCTGACTGGAACCTTTGACCACGCAGTCTGTTTTTAATTTTCGGGTAAAGTAAAGAAATCGTTAGGACTTAGATCGGGACTATATGGAGTATGGTCCAATAATTCCACGTTTTCTTCCATTAAATACTGCCTTGTTTTTTGGGCTTTTGACACAAATGTCGCGACCATCTTTTTCGAAACACTTCGAGAACGGATGACTTTTGTTGGCTTTTCTTCACCTTGGAACACCCAAACAGCCGACTGTCGTTGATTTTCTGGTTCATAACAGTAAATCAACGATTCATCACCACTAACAATGCTGTACACATTTTTTGAGTTTCCGGAATTGAAACGGTCAAGCGTTTTTTGACACCAATTAACCCTGGCTGATTTCTGCTCTTCAGTCAACAGGTGGGGTATCCAACGAGAAACTAATTTTCTTACTCCTAATTCTTCATGTAAATTTTTTTGAATTGAGGTCTTTGAGATTTTCAAGGACGCCTTAATCTCGCGATATGTCACATGTCTATCTTCAATGATGAGTTTTCGCACAGCATCGACGTTTTCCTGGGTGACTGCCGTTTTTGGTGCACCCACCCTGGAATCGTCGCTAAGACTCACCCGTCCACGTTTGAATTCTCCATACCAACGGGAAATTGTCGACTGATGTGGCGCTTCGTTGCCGAAAACAGACGGTAACTCAGCAAAGCATTCTTGTTGCGATAATTGTCTCTGAAAGTTGTAATAAATTATGGCGCGAAAATGTTTTCGGTTGAGTTCCATTTTTCTAATGACTTGGTGACACTTAAAAATTCACTGTAGTGAGAACACTGCACGTATTGTTGTGAAACTTTGAATTTAAGTTTACTAAAGACTTAAAACTTAAAAGATCCCACGTATTTGAATTCGTTTAAGTCACAGAGCTTCTGCACTACACGTGAATATGTACAGATATGTATTCGTGTTCTTGTTTCGTACGAACATACACTATCAATATAATTACGATCTAACATATATAGTTTTTTCCAAAGATTTCCAACATTTTTACATGCGATCAACACCGATTCGAAAACTGAGAAAGTAAAAACTATGCCGTAAATCTAAGTTCAAAAACGGAAGTTTGAAGAATAACTGTAACATCTATATTGAATTTCAAAAGATAATTGACTATACCTATTGATATTTTTATTACCTGCTGGTATAATAGAAGTGCTTGATTGTGTCAGTATTTACACCTATTATCTGATTTTTTTAACGGGTAGTTCAGAGTATTAAGCTTAGTACACACTAGTAGACCCCGTTGCGAAATTTGTCTATAGGCAGTCTGGAGATGGTCTCAAGACACGATCTATAGATGGTTTATAGACATCCCTCTTTGTCTCGTCTAGCGTTCATACGATAATGTGAATTTTTCAGTCTGATGTCTTGGGGTCCCTCAAAATGTTTTTTTTTTTTTTTGTTAACAGAGCAATGAAGTTATTTATGTTTCAATCTTCAATATTATTACACTAGTTATAAATGCCACGTAATTCTTTTGTTCCCATATTACAAAATATTGCCTTTCTGAGGATTACTGAGCACTTTCCATATTTTTTTTCCAGCTGGCATTGAACAGATAAAACACAATGGATTTAAGGAGCAATAATAGGATAAATTGTAGTTCCACTTAGGTAGAAAACTTTACCAGCCCCAAATATTGTTTGCCCCCCCTAGACGAAATCCTGAATCCGAACTTGACTACACTTTAGAATTTTCTAACTATAATATTTGAATTCATCATCCCAAATTATCTAAGTACTTGTAACTACCTAGAACTTGACTTATTTGGATGTCATTGTTTTGAAAATATCTGTTAACCATTTTTATTCTTACAAACAGGAGGTGATCACTTTCCTTCTGACAACTGAGATTATCCCACTATGTTTGAGGATTATGGAATCTGGATCTGAGCTAAGCAAGACTGTGGCAACATTCATCTTACAAAAGATTCTCCTTGATGATAGTGGATTGTCATATATTTGCCAGACATATGATAGGTGAGATTACCTTAGCATAATATACCATAAAACATATCACTTTCAGAGCTGCTTTGTGCTCTGCCAGTTTGACTTGCACTCCTAGAATATTGTTTTTTTTTTCAGATTCAGCCATGTAGCAATGATTCTTGGAAAAATGGTGATCTCACTGGCGAAAGAACCATCTGCTCGACTTCTTAAACATGTGGTCCGTTGTTACTTACGCCTCTCTGATAATGCTAGGGCTAGAGAAGCGCTGCGTCAATGCCTGCCTGATCAACTGAGAGACAATACATTCAATGTCTGCTTACAGGTAAGCACACTAAATACCCGAATGTTATTTGAAAATACTCTTGTTTTGTTGTCAGTTAATGCAATCAGTGGTGTAGAAGTTTACAACACACTGTATCTTAGTAAGAAGGCATTCTATGGCCTATGCTGATAAGAATCGTTTGTCTTATTTTTCTAAGTATATTTCTATTATTCTTCCGATCAGTCTATATAAAGCAGCTATTAACTATTCTTTCCAGGAGGACAAATCTACAAAGCACTGGCTGGCGCAGTTATTGACGAATCTGGAAACCACTGCACCTGCAGATCCTAGAAATGTGGGAATGTCCCCATTGAATGCACAGTAAAATAGTTCATGATGGCTGACAAAAAGAAGTTGCTGAAGTTAACAAAATTTCAGTATGAATTAAATTTTGGTTCTACAAAAAAGGATAAGGGATGTGAAACCTTTTTTTCTATGCCATGTAGATGCCTGATTTATGCATGCCATATTTTATAATAATTTGTGTTATTTTCCAGTAATTGTGATTTAACTTTATTGCCAGCATGGGGCTATTGGTAAATTAAACAAAAATTTAAGTAATTAAATAACAATACCTCTATTTTTTCCCAAAGCACTACAGATGTTCCTTTCTCTATTAATGTGTTTCACAGTTTATCAGTGTTGTGTTTCATATGTCATAGAAAAAAATTAGATTCACATAAAAGTGATTATATTGTAACCGTTCTGCTAGGAAACAATATTGTTTCACGATTTTCCGATCGAAAATGACAAATAATCAGATGATATTTTCACTAGTGAAATTATTTAACTGATGACTTTTTATATTGTGATTTATGTATCTGTATAATTCAATATTGAATGTGTCTGTCTGACGAAGTATTAATGAAATGCGCCTTGTTAAATTGTTTCAAATAATTGTAGTATAATAAATAAACTAGGAGATGATTAGGTACTGCTAATGTATATAATTATCAAATAGAAAAATAAATTTTATATATGAGAATCATTGCTTTATTTTTGACCTGTTATTATTTCTTTATAAAAAATAGCGTCAAGTAGGTTGACTCTGACCTCACGATACACTGTCATCAGTTCGTAAAGAATTGCTAGGCACAAGTTAGACCTTCTGAGAAATAAGTCAGGTAAGAACAAAAGTAAATGTCTCCTCCTGTGAAAGGAATTGCTGAAGACGCACATGATCGTCGCGAGCCGCGTGAATGACGATACCACAGAAGTGCGGAAGCGATTGTCGACTGTGACTTGCGACCACCGACGACGACGCTTGTCCATCGGAGGGCGACGTACCACGTATCGACTTCCGTCTATAAGAGATATTTCTAAGTTTTAAGGGTCAATGCGCGGGGACATCTATGATGAATGAAATATAGCTAATATGTGCGTAGAATTTTATACATATATATATATATATAACAAAAAATAGGAAAATAATGGGCAAAATCCGCAAAAAGAAGGAAAGTGGATTCGTGCAGAAAATAGGATAGGTAACCCGAGCGATATGTATTTCAGCTGGTTGGCTTCATCAGGCCCGAAATGAATGCACATATGCAACTGCAAAAGTAGATACACATGCTCATACATCCGGATACGGGTGTAACCTGAGGAAACAAAGATGGAGAGGAAAAAAATCACACACGAAGTCCACAAGAAGAGCCAACCTACACATTGTAGTATAAAATGGCTAGAAGACCTCCAATTTTCAAGGCGACATCTACCACAACCACGCGGTCGGTTATAGCCACTTGCTGTGGTACTTCAAGCCCAAAGGATCTACAAAGAGAAAATAATCATGCGGAGAAATGTATATAACAAAAAATGGGAAAATAATGGGCAAAATCCGCAAAAAGGAAAAAAAAAGACACAAGTTTTTTTTTTCCTGTCCATCTTTGTTTCCTCAGGTTACACCCGTATCCGGATGTATGGGCATGTGTCTCTACTTTTGTAGTTGCATATGTGCATTCATTTCGGGCCTGATGAAGCCAACCAGCAGAAATACGTATCGCTCGGGTTACCTATCCTATTCTGCTCAAATCCACTTTTTGCGGATTTTGCCCATTATTTTCCTATTTTTTTATATACCTTTCTCCGCATGATAATTTACTCTTTATATATATATATATATATATATATATATATATTTATCCACCACACCCTGCAACCCTTAACCGCAATTTGCGACCCTTACAAAGAAAATTCAGAAAATGATCAGAATCATCTGAAATGTCAAAAAACGAAATTTGAGCAATATATTTTTTTACTTTTTGGCCTTTTTCTCCGTCTCCACTCATCCGATTTTCAAAAACTACAGAGCTTTTGCATTCTTGCCATAGTAGTAACATTGTGTTTTATCGAGATGCAGACGGTACTTCCTCAATTTATAGGTGGTTATAAGATTAGCGGGCAGACTGACTGAAATGAGCGACATAGTTTTTCCTGATTCGCATGTCATATAACATCCAAAAAACTTGTCATTTTCGAAAAACTCCGCAATTACCATATTTCCCCGCTAGTAGGCATCGGAAGTAAAAACATTATGGATGATTAGCTATCTCAAAAAGTACCTGCGCTAACGTTAAAAGTAAAGATACTCCTAATATAAGCAAAAATTATTTTCTAAAAAAGCAACCCAGATAATTTTAGTTATTCGAGAAAACGTGTTTATTTAAACTTGGTAATCACACAAAGATCTACGAGTATGAGTTATTGGGACAATTTCAAAATATAGAAAATTCATTAAAATACATATATACAATATACATCTGTAAGCACTATTCCTTTAATGGATGATCATGATTTGGATTCTAAGCTTCGATAGTAGTCCTGTATAACTTGCCATGCCTTTGGTGCCATGAATCCTTCCGGTGGATCTTCTCCATTTCTAGCGAATTCTAAAAGAAGTTGTTTTTTAGTAGAAGGAATTGGTATAAAAATAAAAATCGATTCAAACCTTATTTACTTCTCGTCAAAAACAATACCAGCATTCGATCGCTGCTTTTGTTCGCATGTCGCTGCCTGCACAGGCACTTATGGGCCGCGCATTTGAACGTCGCGCGCTGGTATTTGTTTTAACGGGACGGAAATAAAATTTGAAGTAACACTTCATATTTTAAAGTGTATTCTTACCACTAAGATTTCGGAATTGTACGTAACTTCGATCATTCCATACAAAATTTTTATTGAGTATCCCTTGATAATTTTTTTTAAATATTTTAAGAACCGATAGTCCGATATGAATGAAATTTGGATATATACGTTTTGTTACATGTTCTAATATTTAACTTTTACGAAAAACTCTAAAAGGTTCGTGAATGGTGAAAAATACCACCACCACTACATGATTATAATATAATATAATCTTTTAGCAACTTTCCGGACGACTCTGACTTTTTTTAGATCTCTTTATGCCTCCTATAAAAACAGGCCATCTCGAATAGTTCTCAAGAAAAAAAAAAGTTGCTGCAAGAGGTTCCCAACTGTCTTATTAATTATTAAATTTGTTTGAAATTACTTATCACAAGTTTATTTAATGCAGCCAATAATGCGAATTTTTCTTAAAAGATGTTCAATATGACAACCATTTTCGTTCCTGCACATAACAATATATTTTTTTCTCGAAAACTATTCTAGATGTTTTTATAAGAGACAAAAAATGAAGTAAGTAAAGGGACTTATAAAAACAAAAATTCAGAGTCGTTTAGAAAGTTGCGAAAAGGTTCTGCCATATTTTATGTATGTGTGGGGGAATTTTCGCCCTTCTCGAACTGTTTCATTTTTTTTAAGAGTTAAATATTGGGACGTCTACCAAAACAATTTGTTTCAAACTTCATCCAAATAGGACTATCGGTTAAAAAAAACTGGAAAAAGAGTTTTAAACAAAAAACTTTATCGCACTCTAGCGGACAAACTTATTTTGATTTTAAAATACGTGGTACTCCTATGTCCCCGGAATATCGGGACACCCTGTGTAACGTTAAACTGACTGTACCTAATAGCAAATACAAATCAACTAAATATCACGTCATACTCACTTCGCATCCTCGTTCCCGATATGAAATCGAAGTCCTCTTTGTTCTCTGGCCTGAAAAAGTCCATTTTCCTTTGTTTGAGATCATAGGCTGCCACCCTAAACGGCAATATGTGCACTCTAGACATGCCAGGCGCTATAGAGAGAACTCTGCCGCCATGTGTCGCATCGTACAGGTTACCATCAGGGGTTGCTGATGTCCCTAGGGGATGAGCCATCCCCGCTGGGTCACGGCCTACTATGTAATAGTCTGCGCCGGCTACCATGCGGGCTTTTGCGTGCCACTGGACCTGAGATACAATATACAGGGTGTTACAAACTATCATCAGAAATGTTTTAACTTTCAGCATTGATTTGCGCGCCATCTTTTATGTCGGTATTGAAACATCGAATGACTTTGATATTTACCAACCGAGTGATTTGGTTATACGTGTTTCTGAAACGCCAATTCACTACAAAATGCCGTTGCATGACCGGAAAGTGACTGTTTGGGCCGGCGTTTGCGCCAAAACCATCATTGGGCCATTTTTCTTCAACGAAAACGAAACAGTCGATGAAAATCGATATCGGTGGATGTTGGCTCATTATGTCTGCCCACAAATGCGTGAAAAATGTCTTGATGGTTACTGGCTTCAACAAGACGGTGCGCCATGCCACACTGCAAATAAAACAATCCAGTTTCTGCAACGAAAATTCCCTGATGTCAAAAAGAGGTGAGATTGACTGGCCACCCAGGTCTCCAGATTTGACCCCACCGGACTTTTTCTTGTGGGGATATTTGAAAAGTCAAGTGTACGCCAGCAAGCCCCAGACTACTGAAGAACTCAAGGCAAACATTCGTACACCAATCGCTGCTATACCACCAGAGATGCTCGAAAAAGTAATAGAAAACGCAGCAAAACGGGCACATTTTGTTTTGGTCAATAAAGGTGGCCACTTGATAGATGTTGTGTTCAAAAACTAGTCCCAATAAATTGTAAAGGACCATATTTAATAAAAATACCCGATACCTATATAGAAATCAGTTTTTCGTTTTCTAAGTTATTTCATGTGTACATACCGACATAAAAGATGGCGCACCCTGTATAGTTCGCAGTGTTTAAACTTGATCAGTGGTGTTTACAGGGTGACTCACAAGTCTAAAAATGAAACATCATACACAGGACCGCATTTTAAGGGCGTCTTCTATGTAATATTTTCTCTTTGGAGGCTTCATTAAAAAGATATGAAGTTTAAAAATAGAAAAACATTGTTTCTTAATATCTTTAAACAGTCAACTGGAATGAACTAAAATTTGGTATGTGGATTTATCTAGTATTGTCCACATTCAAAAGTCTTTACTTAGAATTAACGTGCACCAGTGGCGGACATACGTACGATTAGTGGGATTATTTTTCCAAATAAAAATAGTACGCGCTACTGTTTTTTTTTTTCGAGACGCGCAATTTTTCGAATTTTACCTTCAATTTGGTACAAATAATTACTATTGCGTTTGTTCCTAGAGTGCACTGTTTTCGTAAAAATAAAAATAAGTAAATTCGCTTTTATTTATAAAAGCATCAAGTTCAAGCTTCATACTCATTATTGTCAGTCTTACCTCGGTAGGGCCTGCGTATAGCATTGGACTAGGGAAAACAGCCAAAACGGTACTATCCTTATCTAAAACACCCTCCTCCAGGACCGCTTGGTGTTGTTTGATCCTGACTGGTAGAGGCACATCGTCATCTTTTGTCCAACCTCCCAAAGGATGGAGTAGCAGTACAGGATTCTTGTACCCTACAAACAAATATTATATCTACAGTGAAATTCATTTACTTTTTCGGTCTTGGCTTTGAATGTGTACGAGGGCGGTTCAATAAGTACCCGCGTTTGACGACAGAGGGCGTTCCTGAGGGAAGTTAATGTTATCATCGTGTGCTGTCATCTATCAAACGACGGCACAAAAAATTTTAGACGGATTGATAGGTAAGTTTGGATTTGGCAGCCATTCAAGTAACTCGTGTTTCGTGATTTTCGCTAAGATGGAAAAAGAGCAGTAGCGTTCGGTAATTCGCTTTTTGTTTTTGGATGGGAAAAAATGCGAGGAGATAAAAGCAAAGTTGGATGTTGTTTATGGGGGCACTTCGCCATCTATGACCACAGTTAGATATTGGTTCAACTAATTTAAACGTGGGCGAACATCTGTTTTTGATGAGAATCGACCAGGACGCCCAGACGTGGTTACCGAGGAAATCATTCAAAAAGTCCATCGGGCGGAAAGGTCATGGCGATGATTTTTTGGGATGCGAACGGCGTCATCATTTTTTAGAAACAGGAAAAACGATCACTGGACAATATATAGTGAGTTATTGGATCGCTTCGACGAGAAATTGAAGGAGACACGGCCACATTTGATGAAAAAGAAGGTGATGTTTCACCACGATAACGCACCAGCACATTCATCCGGAGTTGTCGCCGGCAAACTGCATTAATTGCGTTATGAAGTGCTGCCGCACCCCCCCGTATGCACCCGATCTGCCCCCTTGTGACTTTTTCTTGTTCCCTGACATGAAGAAATGGCTCGCGGGGAAAAATTTAGCTCAAACGAGAAAGTCATCGCCGAGACTGAGGAGTTTGACAAATCCTATTTTTTGGGGGGGGGGTTAAATGAAATGGCAGGAACTTTGAGAAAAATGTATCTTTCTAAAAGGAGATTATGTTGAAAAGTAAAAATATTTTTTTTGGCAAAAATGGTGTCTTCATTTCTAACACGGGTACTTACTGAACCGCCCTCGTATGAGTGAGGAAAACTTGCGGTACCATGCTACACGTATGTTAGAAAGAGTGGGCCATATAAGCGTCGTCGCCACGTTGCCTGGCAACGATAATGGGGGAGGAGTTACAGCCGCTCTATGGTGCGCACTTTTTCTAACATACGTGTTGCACCGTCAAAAGGCGGAAACGGATCGTGATTAGGCACGATGACTCCTCGATCTCTGCATATCTAACTATATCAAGCAAGTCTATCATATTTCTGTTTACATTGCAGATATACGGAAAGTATTTGTGACTTAATATGTCTAACATGTGCATAGTATCATCGAGATTAGCAGCTTCTTAATAATAGAAAGGATTTCACTGACACCAAATATGCAACAATTTACCTCATACAGCTTCCAACCTAGTTTTCATTCCCTTCAAGCAATGTCTGAAAATGAGCTAGAATCCCTGAAACGTTATGACACTATGTTCCAGCGATTTTATTTTCGTCGCCTCTGAATCAATTTTCATAATCTGCGACTACCTCAACGATGGAAGTATCAAACTCTCGATAATATTCGGTTCACAATTTTTCTGTTGCTTAGAGATATCTGCATCACACAACTCCGTGTTTCTCATTTATGTCGATTTGACAGTGAATGTCTGTTGTATATAAATGCATAATAAGTACCTACTGAGTAAATCTACTTGACGCTAAGGTGATACGTACTCCTAATATCCAAATATGGCTGAAATATATAAATATTTCTCCTGCAGCGGTATGTCAGTGACGACACCGCCGCAGACCAGTTTTAGTTTGTTACCCATTGCACAGTCGGCAGTGACCGCCACGACGATGTAGCATCGCGCCGTGCACGCAACACCAACAATTGCAAAGTTATTTCGAATTATACGTCGGACTTTTATCATTTAATTTTCTCGCTATTACCAGTTTCAGATGCTTCGTAATAATAGAACGTCTTTCACTAATACTAAAGACGTTACGTTTACAATCCCCCACCCACTACAATCTCCAAGTTTCAACCCCTACAAAAAAAAAGGAGTTCAAGAAATTTTTATTTTTTTGTGTTTTTGTTCCTAGCTCCGCCACCACTAGACCTATTGTCAAAAACTTTTTCAAGCTTGGCATAGATCTTTTTGTGAAAATTTCATCAAGATCTGAGCGGTACTTCTCAAGTTAAAGTAAAGTGGGGGAATATGGCTCGCTGGGTAATACTCCACAGCTTGTTAACTTAGTTTTAAGCCTATATTTGGCGACACGCCGACAGTGTCAATTTTAACACGTTCTTCCAATGTACCAATCTTCTGTGAATACCTCAGAAATCAAATTAATTAGTTTTTTAGTGAATATTGTAAGTATAAAGGTAAGGACCGTTTAAAAAATATCCTCAAGTCCAGTTATACTCAGTGATAAAAGAAGTTGTAAGTGTTTTTAATCCAATTTTAATAAGAGTATGCCGACATACGATTCCTAGCCTAACTTTTTTTGGCGGAACAATCCGTTAAATGCATCTAAAATAAGTGTTGCCTTAATTTGCCGTAATAAAGTACAATGTGGGTTAATACGAATTGAAACATGATGAATCAGAATTTTGTGCCTAATGCGGTGGATACTATTTTGAGAAAAAAAGTCCCAAATGTGATTGGTTGCAATGTCTAAAATGTTATAATTAGATTCTCGGGATATGTACTCGTACTCCATCATATTGTAACGATTGTGTCCCACTAAATCAGCTAGCAAGTACCTCCAGAGCTCTGGAGATATGAGATTTATTAGCCTCGTTGTGTTACTTAATACTACTTGTTATGTTGTAAGGATTACATATTTTTTCTAACCTAAAAAGAGTTAGTCAATATTTACGAGAAGAGCATGTTGCCATATTCCCCAAAGGTACGGATAATAGGTATGGCCATAGCGTATCATTCGACATTTTTGCTTCTAACCATTCTTAAGTCTGGGATTATGTCAACGAGCATTGCACGTCACATACTCAAATACACACGCTCTAAGGCCCGTATCGTCAGCCGTCCCTACAATTGTAGGGCGCCTTTATGGCCTCCTTGATTGTCATAGTTTTCTACTTCTCCGTGTCAGCGCTCTATTTTGAGGTTATGCCACAAACATCTATTTGCATCAAATTGTGCTTGCTTTTGAGTTATATGATGTTTTATCAGCCTGAAATTTCCTACAATTTCATAAGGAAACATATCTTCACAATAGGAGAGCGCTGACGCTGACACGGGACAAGTGTAATCTAGAAATTTTTGAAGGAGAGAAAGGAGTAAGACAATCAAGGAGGCCATAAACGCGCCCTACAATTGTATGGACGACTAACGATACGGGCCTAAGATGCCGCCTTCTCATTGTGGTTGGTTGGTTGCTTGTTTGAATGTGAGCTTTTGAAATGTATGTTGCCATATTCCCCCACTTTATAGGCGGTTACAGAATTAGCAGACAAACCGACAGACTGGCAGATAGACGGAAATGAGAGACACGGTTTTTGTGATGTACATGTCATATAACATCCCCGCCAGTAGGCGTGGGAAGTAAAAGCGACACTCAAACTAGTCAGCACTGGCAAACCAAACGGCCTATCCACCCGTTTGAACTTGTGATGGCATGCCAGTTTTGGTGTAGGAAGTAAAACAAGGAAATACTGCTTGTCTGTGATGTGGGCAAAGACGTGTTTTCTGTATAAATGGTGTACGTAAATTCTGAATCCGATGTCGGCTTTCCGCCACAGGACAAATTAGACAATTACGATTTTTTGATGGTCATACACAAACTCAGCGCTGGAAATGCATGTGTGCAAATTTTTATTTGCTTGCAGCAACAGCAGATGAAAATGGAAAATTTGACTTAAAGAGTCCTATAATATTTCAGTGTGTTCTATGAACCAATTTTTTTATCATGCCAGAAAGAAGATGAAACAAGCCCGTATTTGCCAAAAGGATATCGATGATAGATAAAACAAGAAACCTTTTCTGCAAAATGATGAGTTATAGTCAAAATGACTATTATGTCATATCATAAATTGTACTGAAGTAAATAATGGACGTACGTCGATGATAAAATCACGATGTCAGGAACATAATGACAACAAATTTATATTATGATTTTTTATTTGGGTTATTTCACCGATTATTTTTAGTTTTATTTTATTTCATGGTTTTGAGCGATACCTCGATAATAATTTTAGTGGGGAGTTTTTGATTTGAAAAAAACAGTTATGAGTAGAATACCTTAAGACAGGAACACCAAAGACCAAAGTATTATTCGAAAACAACCTAACCTGCTTTAACATAACCTAACAACGTCTATCTTTGTCGGATACATGCAAATTAACAATAGTTTGTTAAGGCCCGTATCGTCAGTCGTTCATACAATTTTAGGACGCCTTTATGGCCTCCTTGATTGTCATAGTTTTCTACTTTTCCGTGTCAGCGCTCTATTTTCAGGTTATGTCACGAATATCTATTTGCATCAGATTGTGCATGCTTTTGAGTTATATCACGTTTTATCAACCTGAGATTTCCTACAATTTGAGGAACAGACACAGAACAGGTGCAATCTAGAAATTTTTGAAGGAGAGAATTCGATAGAACTTTTAAAATTAATGCATAAAGTCTATATAAACATGGGTCCAAAAATGCGTGGCTTCCGAAATACAGGGTGTTTAAATTTACTTTCTAAAATAGTTTTTTTTTTAATAATTCGAACAATATTTGATGTATAACAGTGAAAATTGGTATAAAAGGGTTTTTTGGTACGACAAAACGAACCATGGCCATAGTTTTAATGTAGCCGCTAGAAGGCGCTCTCTACTGTACCTGCAGTGTATTAAAATGACCGAAAATTTTTTCTTAGTGCAAATTTTTGCTTTTTGAATAAAGAAGCTGATTCTTCGCACTTTTTAACATAAAAAAGCTCTCTTGTGAATTTTCTGTTATAGTTAGCCGTTTTTGAGATATTTCGATTTTTAAGGTTCGATGCATTTTTAATTATTTATGGTAAAATAACGTTAAAAAGTCAGTATCTCGATAATTTTTAGAAGTAGGCTGTGCCTGCAAATATTTTTGAAATTGAAAGCAGAACAAGGTTAAACGTCAATTAGTTGACAGTTAGTTTTGTTGTATGTTGAAACCTGAAACGTTTTTTTGCAATTGTGAATGCACGAAATTTAGTTTCTTTTACCTGTTTTTTTTTGGAAGTTTTATAAAAATGCCATTTTTATTCTCCAATCAAGAGTTAGCGGATATTGATTTTGTGTATGGCTTTGTAAATGGAAACGCAGCAGAAGCAGCCAGAGAATACGCACGAAGATTTCGAAACAGACGACATCCAACTCGCTCAGTATTTATAACAGTGCATCGCCAAATAATTGAAAATGGTTTTGGAAATCTCCAAAGGGATCAAAACATAAATGGTCGTCAGCGCAGATTTACCCGTATGATTTTGCGTAAGTTTGATATAGATCCGACCACAAGTGTTAGGAGAGTTTCTGGTGCCTTGGCAATTTCAGCAAGCCATGTTCACCGTGTTCTTAGAAATGACCATAGACGTCCTTACCATTTGCAACCTGTGCAAGGACAACAGCCAGGGGATGGATAGGGATTTTTTAAGTAACGTTTTATGGACCGATGAGTCATGCTTCACTAGACGTGGAGTGGTAAATTTTCATAATCAACATATTTGGTCGCATGAAAATCCGCATGCAGTTCGGGAAAGAAATTTTCAGCATAGACCATAGACGTCCTTACCATTTGCAACCTGTGCAAGGACAACAGCCAGGGGACGGAGAACGAAGAATCGCATTTAGTCAGTGGATTCTTGATAGAACTGATAATAATAGGGATTTTTTAAGTAACGTTTTATGGACCGATGAGTCATGCTTCACTAGACGTGGAGTGGTAAATTTTCATAATCAAGATATTTGGTCGCATGAAAATCCGCATGCAGTTCGGGAAAGAAATTATCAGATGAATTTAGTGTGAACGTGTGGATTGGTATCTACCGTAATGGACTATTTGGACCCTACCTTTTGCCTGCAAGGTTAAATGCTGCCACCTTCTTGGAATTTTTAAAGGCTGAACATGCAAATATGTGGGATGATGTTATGTTAGATTTAAGAAGATTGACCTGGTCCCAGCTTGATGGTTGTCCAGCTCATTATTCGAGAATAGTTAGAAACTGGCTGGACGAAAATTATCCAGAAAGATGGATCGGCCGTGGAGTGCCAGTCGCCTGGCCTCCACGATCCCCTGACCTAAATCCATTAGATTTCTTTGTGTGGGGATTTCTAAAAGAAAAAGTGTACCAGACTCCCGTAACCACAAGAGATATGCTAATAGACAGAATCAGGAATGCATGTGATGAAATAAGGCCTTATTTGAATAATGCTATACCACGTTCGATCATTCGTAGATGTGAATTGTGTATTAAACAATTGGGTTTACATTTCGAGCAACTACTTTAGATTTTGTATGTTTGTCCTAACTTTCCAATAGCATTTTAGTTGTAAATAATTAATTTAATTTGTTAAAAATAATATTGGAAAATTAAACAAATTAATATTGTTTTTTGTGTTTATTTGGAGTTAGGAATTATTGCTGTGTTTAAAAACACAATCTAAACGATCATCTTAATTACTTGTAATGCCCAAATCGAAAATGTAAAAAAGAAATTTTTCCTATAAATAATTAAAAATGCATCGAACCTTAAAAATCGAAATATCTCAAAAACGGCTAACTATAACGAAAACTCACAGAAGAGCTTTTTCATGCAGAAAAATGCGAAGAATCAGTTTTTTTATTCAAAAAGCAAAAAATTGCACTAAGAAAAATTTTTCGGTCATTTTAATACACTACAGGTACAGTAGAGAGCGCCCTCTAGCGGCTACAGTAAAACTATTGTTTGTCGTACCAAAAAACCCTTGTATACCAATTTTCACTGTTATACATCAAATATTGTTCGAAATATTTAAAAAAAAACTATTTTAGAAAGTAAATTTAAACACCCTGTATTTCGGAAGCCACGCATTTTTCGTTACCCATGTTTATATAGACTTTATGCATTAATTTTAAAAGTTCTATCGAATCTTAAAGTTATGCAACAATAAACTGAAACACCCTGTATGATTTTTAAATAAAAAGTTTCTCGTCTGATCTACCCTTTCTATTCTATTTTTCGTATGAATACGTAATTCCGCCTCAGGCTAGATAGAGAGACCCTAAGCTCATAGACGAAAATGTAAATTTTGACTTCAAAAGTCTTATGCCATGTCAGTCATTACCATCAGTCTATCGGTCTGCCTGTCTGTCCGTTAGTCCTTGGCTTCGCTATAACTTGGAAAGTGTCATTAGGTTTTTCACACAAGATTACGACTATGCCACGGATGAGAAAGATTTATAGTTTTTGAAAAATAGTACAGAGGCGGACGTGCTGCAGGCAAAATAAAACGAAAAAAATATATATATCAAGCAACGCTTTTGGCGTTTCAGAGGTTCCATCATTTTCAGAAAAAATGTAGGCGTAAAAAATGGAGGTGGTGAAGAGTAGGTATCCATTTTTTGATCTAGGTTTAGATATTTATATGCCCTCTCCAGACTCACGCGCGATTCGCGCGCGAAGCCGCGAACTACCCGCGATCCATGAGTGTGGATCCCATTCGCGTATTCTTCGCGGCTTCACGTCGCGTTCGCGCGTTGTTCCCGTTTGTTGTCGGTTTTTTGTCCCGCGACAAAGGGTTCGCAAAGCGCGAACATGACTAGGCTCCACATTCGCTGGTGGTTCAGTTGCCTCATAGCGAGTGTCGGGAGTGGTTGTGTTTTTTCCACTTATTTTCAATTGCTCTAGTTTTACTTATATATGCGTAATTATAAAATGCCAAAGCGCAAAGTAGCACTGCAGCAGCAGTAGCAATTTCACCATCCATACTCGTCAAGACCGCGAACTATACTGTGAAGCAGGCGCGAACATCTGCGAGTGTGGAACTGTAGGAAGAAATTTCGGGATTCGCACCGCGATCCGAGCCGCGATTTCACGCCGTGATTCGCGCGTGAGTCTGGAGAGGGTAATACACTTCCAACATCGCGTCTAACTAGAAATATTTCATACATCAACTGTTACCGGTACACTGATAGTAAGATAAGAGAGATAATGACAATTGACCCATCCCACGCAACGCAATGAATGTGGTTTTACCTGCGTCAAGGTCTGACCGATGGGTTTCTGGCAATTAGTCATCGGTCAATGCAACGTTGCCAGATATGTTCACGGTACTGTCGATAGGGTAGGGGAGGAATTTCTGGACCGGATCGTTGTTAAATGGGTCCATAAACTAAGTGCATAGTCCTGTTACATGGTTGTTGCTAACTTTTCTCTCATAAGGGCTAACTTGTGTTGAACATAATCCATTACGTACTGGCGTTTTTTTAAGCGGTGAACGGTGCCTGTTTTAGAAAAAAAATGATTTTTGGTCGCCCTGAGCGCGGTTCATCGCTCAAACTGAGATCTCCCTAAGAAAATTTTTCGAAACACTTCTGTGCTGTTCGATCACTAATGGCATCATCTCCGAAAGCGGTACATATTTTTCGCGCCACCGTTGCAGCTTTTGTACTCATACAGTAAACAACTTCGAATTACTGTTTTATTCGTCGACATTTTCAATTATTAAAACTAGGTATGTAACAATTTTCAGCAACCTTTTATGTGTGTGAGAAAAGACGGATTCATACTAAAGTGACAACAAGTATCAAACAATCGCTATCGATCAACAACATCCACGGCAATGTGCGATATACAGCAACCGCATCTCTTATTTGGTTACCTGATAGTATACAGGGTGACAGGTAAATCGGTGAAAAACATTTTAGGAGGTGATAGTACAGCTCCTTTGCTATCAAAATTAGTGTATAATACCATACTCTATATTCAAAGGTTAAAAAGTTATGGAAGATTTAATTTTTTTAAAAAACAACCTAGATTACAGAGTAAAATAGTTGAGATAAAAAAAAGTTGGTGATTAAACATTCTTTTTTGGTGGTTTCAGGTTATTATTTAAATAAATAATTCTCATAAATTAAAAAACATATGAAAACACTACTGAAAACGTATTTATTTTCATTTAAATGTTAAATGAAAATTTTTATTTTCAACTTTCACATTAAGAAGTTTTTTTTTTCCAAAAAAATCATAATAAAGAAAATGTACAAATAACTGCAAAAACTTCCTCGTTTCATTAGGTTTATAAAATGGTATAATAACATATTAGTAAGTAAACCATTTAACAAAACAATATTACTTTGCTAGAAAGGACCGCTAAGCGCATTTCATTGTACTGAGCAGGTAAACCGAGCCTTTTATGGTTCGACCCTTTTTGTTATTTTTCCATTACACACCGGTTCAAGTATTAGAAGAAGGAGATCCCGCAAGAAGAATTGATTTTTGTCGATACAAGCTTCATCGGGATCAAGAAGACAACGACTATTTAACTAAAATATTGTGGACCGACGAGTCTAAGTTTGACAGAGAGGGGACAACAAATTATCACAACTTACACTATTGGGCCCCACGAGAGGCAAATCCCCACATGGCAAAGCCAAGAGCCCATCAAAGAAGATTTTCGGCAAACGTGTGGGTGGGAATCATTCATATCTACGTATCTAATTGGACCAGTTTTTTTGCCTGACAACCTGAATGGCGAATCCTATGAAAACTTTTTGAGATCCGAACTCTGGGAGTATCTCGAAGACCTGCCTCTGAATATCAGGATGCAGATGATCTACCAACACGATGGCTGTCCCGCGCATTTCCGTCTGGGTGTTAGACAGTGGCTGGACGAGAAATATCCTTGTCGCTGTATTGGTCGAGGTGGACCGACACCGTGGCCAGCGAGGAACCCAGATTTAACACCGTGTGACTATTATTTATGGGGGCACATGAAGTCACTGGTGTACGCTGAGCCCATAGACACTCTTGCACAGTTGAAAGAAAGAATTATTGCTGCTGCTGACACTATCAGATGACAACTAACTGGCTGCATCACGCGTACCAATATGAGAAAAGACTACGGGCTTGCATAAGAAACGGCGGGCGTCAGTTCGAACAACAATTGCAATGAATTTTACCTTCATTTCATTATTGTATTTTACTTACCAATTGTAGTAACTTTTAGTCAGTTTTTATTATTCTGTAGTACAATTACAACTGTGTAAATAATCTAATCGTGTAACTTAACCGTAGTTTAAAATAATAACTATCCCATAGCTTACAGTTACATTATTTTCACAAAAACACTTTCTTATCAATCAGAGAGTTGTGAAAATAGGAGACAAGCCATTGGTAAATTTACTCCCTATTGTTGTGTTACAATACATTATGTTTAGTTTCACACAGTTTTTGTGCACTTATCATACCAATTTAGATTCCTTATGAAACAAGGATATTATTTAAATTGTTTGTACGTTTTTTTGTATACTGATTTTTTTGTAAAACACCTTACTTACTGTAAAACGTTATTTGTTTTTCTTAGTTAAACATTTTTGAATAAAAATAAATACGTTGTTTGGTATTGTTTTCGAATCTTTTTTAATTTATAATAGTTAATTATTGAAATAATTACCCAAAACCACAAAAAACAAATGTTTAATCGCCAACTTTTTTCTCTCTCGACTTTTTTACTCTGAAATATGGATTGTTTTTAAAAAAATCTTAAATCTTCAATAACTTTTCAACCTTTGAATATAGGTTATGGTATTATATACTAATTTCGATAGCAAAGGGTCTGTACTATCACCTCCTAAAATGTTTTACACCTATTTACCTGTCACCCTGTATATAAAGATACAGTAAAATAATAAAAATAATTATAAAAGGTACTCACGTATAAAGCACATATTAAATTTAGAATCCAAGAACTCTTGGTATGAATAAAAAGCATTTTCAGCGAGGAAACTGCTTATCGTTTCTTTAAAGGCGATTAGATTTAAGGACGTGATTTGCAGTGGTAATTTATTATAGTAGTTAGGTGCTGTGATTTTTAAACTTTTCTGACTTTTTGTCAGTGTACTTCAGTGAAAACAATATCTTAATTTTCCGCCTTTGTAAAGAGAACAGTCGATGCCAATCTGCACCCTGACCCCAAACTAAGATAGCTTATGATATCAAAGAGTGGCATAGAGCAAAATAAACTGACTTCAATGTTTCACAATTCAACTCATAAGGTAAGCTTTTGATCAAATAAATGTTTTTTTCTTAGCTTTTTTGCTGTTTCATCGATGTCCCATTTCATTTTTTTATATACAGGGTGTTTCAGTTTATTGTTGCATAACTTTAAGATTCGATAGAACTTTTAAAATTAATGCATAAAGTCTATATAAACATGGGTCGAAAAATGCGTGGCTTCCGAAATACAGGGTGTTTAAATTTAATTTCTAAAATAGTTTTTTTAATATTTCGAACAATATTTGATGTATATCAGTGAAAATCGGTATACAAGGTTTTTTTGGTACGACAAAACGAACCATGGGCATAGTTTTACTGTAGCCGCTAGAGGACGCTCTCTACTGTACCTGTAGTGTATTAAAATGACCGACAAAATTTTCTTAGTGCAATTTTTTGCTTTTTGAATAAAAAAACTGATTCTTCACACTTTTCTCCATAAAAAAGCTCACCTGTGAGTTTTAGTTATAGTTAGCCGTTTTTGAGATATTTCGATTTTTAAGGTTCGATGCATTTTTAATTATTTATGATAAAATAACGTTAAAAAGTCAGTATCTCGATAATTTTTAGAAGTAGGCTGCGCCTGCAAATATTTTTGAAATTGAAAGCAGAATAAGGTTAAACGTCAATTAGTTGACAGTTAATTTTGTTGTCTGTTGAAACTGTTTTTTACAACTGTGAATGCACGAAATTTAGTTTCTTTTACCTGTGTTTTTTTTTGAAAGTTTTATAAAAATGCCATTTTTATTCTCCAATCAAGACTTAGCGGATATTCATTTGTGTATGGCTTTGTAAATGGAAACGCAGCAGAAGCAGCTAGAGAATACGCACGAAGATTTCCAAACAGACGACATCCAACTCGCTCAGTATTTGTAAGAATGCATCGCCAAATAATTGAAAATGGTTTTGGAAATCTCAAAAGGGATCAAAACATAAATGTTCTTCAGCGCAGATTTACCCGTATGATTCTACGTGAGTTTGATAGAGATCCGACCACAAGTGTTAGGATTGTTTCTGGTGACTTGGGAATTTCAGCAAGCCATGTTCACCGTGTTCTTAGAAATGACCATAGACGTCCTTACCATTTGCAACCTGTGCAAGGACTACGGCCAAGGGACGGAGAACGAAGAATCACATTTTGTCAGTGGATTCTTGATAGAACAGATAATAATAGGGAGTTTTTAAGTAACGTGTTATGGACCGATGTAGTTCGGGAAAGAAATTTTCAGCATGAATTTAGTGTGAACGTGTGGATTGGTATCTACCGTAATCGACTATTTGGACCCTACCTTTTGCCTACAAGGTTAAATGCTGCGACCTTCTTGGAATTTTTAAAGGCTGAACATGCAAATATGTGGGATGATGTTATGTTAGATTTAAGAAGATTGGCCTGGTTCCAGCTTGATGGTTGTCCAGCTCATTATTCGAGAATAGTTAGAAACTGGATGGACGAAAATTATCCAGAAAGATGGATCGGCCGTGGAGGACCAGCCGCCTGGCCTCCACGATCCCCTGACCTAAATCCATTAGATTTCTTTGTGTGGGGATTTCTAAAAGAAAAAGTGTACCAGACTCCCGTAACCGCAAGAGATATGCTAATAAACAGAATCAGGAATGCATGTGATGAAATAAGGCCTTATTTGAATAATATACCACGTTCGATCATTCGTAGATGTGAATTGTGTATTGAACAATTGGGTTTACATTTCGAGCAACTACTTTAGATTTTGTATGTTTGTCCTAACTATCCAATAGCATTTTAGTTGTAAGTAATTAATTTAATTTGTTAAAAATAATATTGAAAATTAAACAAATTAATATTCTGTTCTTTTGTGTTTATTTGGAGTTAGGAATTATTGCTGTGTTTAAAAACACAATCTAACCGATCATCTTAATTACTTGTAATGCCCAAATCGAAAATGTAAAAAAAAATATTATTTTCCCATAAATAATTAAAAATGCATGGAACCTTAAAAATCGAAATATCTCAAAAACGGCTAACTATAACGAAAACTCACAGGTGAGCTTTTTTATGGAGAAAAGTGTGAAGAATCAGTTTTTTTATTCAAAAAGCAAAAAATTGCACTAAGAAAATTTTTTCGGTCATTTTAATACACTACAGGTACAGTAGAGAGCGTCCTCTAGCGGCTACAGTAAAACTATGCCCATGGTTCGTTTTGTCGTGCCAAAAAACAATTGTATACCAATTTTCACTGTTATACATCAAATATTGTTCGAAATATTTAAAAAAAAACTATTTTAAAAAGTAAATTTAAACACCCTGTATTTCGGAAGCCACGCATTTTTCGACCCATGTTTATATAGACTTTATGCATTAATTTTAAAAGTTCTATCGAATCTTAAAGTTATGCAACAATAAACTGAAACACCCTGTATACTCAGAAACTGTATGTTCTGTATGTTGTGATCCATCTGTCAATGCAAATATCATATTTACTGTTTTGTTTCCGTTCAGGGTCAGTTTATTTGCATCACAGCAGTCTTTGGTAGTCGACTGTATAATCGCAGCCTTCTCAGGAAGGCCAGAAATATTTTTAGGTCTAACAGAGATCGTAGTATCATCAGCAAATGGTATATAGGTATATAGTTTTCATCTTTATGGTTCAGCAAATCATTGATGTATATAAAATACGTACTGTCCCTGCACAAATAGAACTTTATCTCACGTTACTTACCTTTCTGCTTAAGCTGTCTACGAGTATCTGTCATGAGTAGCGCATGTCCGTTGTGTATAGGATTCCTCAACTGAAACGCGAACACTGCATCAGCGCCCAACTGCCTCAATTTACTCCTTAATTCGTTCGGTGTTTTTCGATATTCATCAAGACCATCGTTCCACTTGACCCTTTTGAGAACCTGGAGGTCGCCACCAAGAAGCCAGTCTCCAGATTCGTATATCATCTGAAATTAATCAAACTTTTTGTTGCACGTAGATCACGAGCGACAAAATAGCACTTTGCGCTCTTTATACATAGATTGGGTATAAGTGGCCGAAAAAGCAGGTATTATTGCTCGCAGTCTGGCATGCAAAGTCAGCGTTTTCCAATGACCAAGCGCAAAAGATAACTTGGTACTCTAGAGCAATAAAGTAGCAAAAACGCTAGCTACTGGTTGGCTGGGGTCGGACAAACAATAGAATGCCTTCATGTTGGCCGAATACCAAATATCACCATGGTATGAGATAATATACAATTATATTATAGCAAAAAGGTAAATCGTTGCGGTTGTAGAAGAAATGGTACGTATAATTTAAGAATCTGGCTTGCAGGTAAAAATAAGGAAAGGGGAAATAATGAGAGGAAGAAGAGAGGAAAAAGGGGAGGATAGGAGGCAAGAAAGTAAAGGGAAAGGAGGGAAAAGAACATGAGAGAGGCGAGGGAAAATGAGAATGAAGTTGTATCATCTGATATGAGCTCAAACGGCTTGACAATACCCCCTGGAAGTAGACAACTACACTACTTGCCCCCCCCAAATTCTTGATGCTGGATCCGCACCCTGGCAAGAAATTAAACCAAATTATCATTTCAATACATACCTTGATATGAGGATGATCCCTGTTAGTTGTACCAAACTGCCTAGCACATCGTTCCTCTTTTCTATGGTAATATATCTGAGGTTCCCTCAAAATTGCATAGAGGTCGTTTTTGTGATATAGCCCAATCGACTTGACACCTGCAAATCTCTCTTTGTCTTCTGTACTTATCGGTAACACAATGGCCACACTTTGGTTGATCCTATCGTCATCTTTTTTTATCGTGTTGAAATGTAATACCTAAAAATATCCATGAAAGAATTTTGTTAAATTCACACAGAAAGAGGATGAATAAAAAATGTTCCGACTATATTTGAACTCTTGATTTTCGTGATTTTTGTTATTAAATATAGTAAGCGCCGCTTAGCATGTCGTGTAAAATCTAGACAGAAATACAGGGTGTTACAGAATGGTTTCCAGTGAAAGGGCAGATTCAGAACGGTAAGATATTGAAAAAGTCCATATAGTCAAAATAACGAAAGATGACTATTAAGTCAGATCATAAATTGTACCGAAGTAATCAATGGACGCACGTCGATGATAAAATCACGATGTCAGAGACATAATGACAACAATTTTATATTATGATTTTGCGAAGTTAGGTTATTTCACTGATTATTTTTATTTTCATTTTATTTCATGGTTTTGAGTGATAATAATAATAATAATAATAATAAATTGCTTTTATTGCTCATGTAAGTACAGAAAAAGAAAAAGTACATAAATTTAATGCAGTGAGCAAACGGCAAGGTTCGCTTGATTGACAACCATTAGTTGTCAATCCGCGCTCTTCCACCTAACCAAAAAAAAAAAATGAATAAAGTAGTATATCAGTAATAATAATAACAGCAAGAGAAAATTTGAACGTTAACACAGATACATATAGACATATTATGTTTTAAAACTATATATTATATTATACATCCATAGATGACATATAACTGTTGCAGGCACCTTGGTAAAACCTATAATATAAAACGAGTTGATGCTTGAATGAGATTGCTAGAAGTTGTAGCTAATATCTTATGAAGGGAAAATGTCAAAGATCAAACGAAAAAGACTCCTTGACTTTGTCTGGTTTCTGGGCAACCAGGACTGACAGATTCGAATAACGTACATCAGACAGCGAGTAATGGGCAAAGGTCCTACGGACCGCCCAGACAAATAAATGACGAATAGTACGAAAAAGACATACAGAAGAATAATAGGCAAATCAGCGTGCAGTGTTAAATTTAAGTCATCTCAAGTCTCAACATAGTCTTCACTTCTCGCTTAAATCTCAAAATTGATAGGGCTTTAATTCTATCAGGCAGCGAGTTGTAAACCTTAACAATGTCATATGAAAAAGAGCACTTATAATTTGAAGTTTTAAATTTAGGTAGTGAGAGATGATGTTTAAACCTCGTGTTACGACTATGCACTTCTGTACGGGTCTTGATCTTCTTGTAAAGATAGGATGGTGATTCAGTATTGAGTATCTTGTGGTATAGTACGGATCGATGAAGGAACCTTCTTTTCTCTATATTGAGCCAACCTAAGTTCTTTAAATGAAGAGATATCGGCTGCCGCCTTCTAATACCACTAACAAACCTGACACAAGAATTTTGAATACGCTGAAGGCGCGCCTTATCTCGATGTAGCAATGACGGGCCGTACGCGCAGTCTGCATAGCTGAGGTGAGAAAGAACTAAAGACTCGCACAATATTATTTTTGTTGTCTTGGTTATTATGCTTCTGCTATTGTATAGCAGTTTCAATGATGAAAATGCCCTTTTGGTTATAAGAGAGACATGCTGGGAAAAGCGTAGATCTGTATCCATAATAACCCCTAAATTTTTAGCGGAGTTTGTAAAAGTTATTTTGTCTTGTCCGAAATAAATGTCTAAATTATTGGAGTATAGTTCACGATTCTTGTTTTTACCAAATAGTAGAGCCTTAGATTTAGTGGCGTTGACGGAGAGACAATATTTTTTTGTTAGCTGATAAAGAACCTGAAGGTCCTCATTTATGTTACTTAAAGTTCGGTTTATATCTGATTCATTAAAAGCAATATATAATTGAGTGTCATCGGCGTAATAGTGATATGAGACGTGTTTAAAACTTTTGTGCAGCTGAGAGGTATACAGAGTGTACAAGAGTGGACCTACAACAGATCCTTGAGGTACACCTCGACAAACTTTAGACAATTCGGATGTTTCACCAAAGCATTTGACAACTTGTGCCCGATCTTTGAGATAATTTCTTAATAAATGAACCGCACTTTTAGAAAAACCCAAGTAGTGAAGAACAGCAATCAGTAGCCTTAATAATAATTTTAGTGGGGAGTTTTTGTTTAAAAAAAAACATGAGTAGAATACCTTAAGACAGGAACACCAAAGACCAAAGTATTATTCGAAAACAACCTAACCTGCTATAACATAACCTAACTACAGTGGACCTCCGGTAATCCGACAAACATTATGCAGGGTAGTGTCGGACTATCGAATTTGTCGGATTATAGAGCACTGTCTAAGACCCCCTATAGTCCGGAATTTTTTACAAAAGAGTACCTTGTAATCCGACAAATTACATATCCAATGGTAAGATTATATATGTTATGCATATGTATGTACTTTGAAGTACAAATCATACATAGTTTATGTTTGTCGAATTTAGTAAATTAAATAACAATAGAGAGCTTACGTTTTATTATAAAATTAAGCATAAATGCATATGTACCAAAGTAATCAAGAATTATTAATCAAAATCATTAATGAATTTATCAAATAATGAAGCTTGGAAACACTCATCATTTTTTTTTGTTTAAGGCTGTTATAACGCGAGATCAGAGGTTTGTCCCTCAGTCTTCTCAAAAGTAAAAGTTCGTTGTAGGATGTACCATTCTCTTTAGCCCATTGTAAACCTAGCTGAAAAGCGTTAATGGCGTCTTGTGCTGTGACTTGTGGAGCAGTTGCAATCACGTCGTTGTTATTTTCCTGATTGTTTGTTGTACAATTAGAAACCTCTTTTATAATCTCTTCGTCAGACATTTAATGAAAAACATTTTCCTCTTTATACATTCCACGGCACCAGATTTCCAAATCTTCCGGACTTATCTGTGTTTCAGTAGCGACTTGTTCTCTAACTTCCGAAGTAACACTGATTTGTGGAACGTTACTAGGGGAGTGGCGACTATATCTGGCCATAACTTTTTCCAAGACGATTTAATAGTTGATGACGGTAACGCATTCCACGACTGACAAAGAGCAAAAACCAAGTCTTTCATATTAAATTCTTTTAAAGTTTTTTCTATTGGTTGATACGGCTCTCAGAAGTAGGTTTTTCTTATAGTCTTGCTCGACAAATTGAATGATATTCTGGTCCATTGGTTGAATCAGTGCAGTGCAATTTGGCGGAAGAAACATCGCAGTGATGCATTTATCCTCAGTTGTTAGTTCTTCTTCAGACGGATGACCGGGAGCGTTATCAAGAAGCAACAACGCTTTTTGAAGAAAATGCCATTTTCTAACTTCAGGTATGAAGCATTCATCAAACCACTATTTGAAAAGGTCTTTTGTTATCCATGCACTTTTTTGTCCGTAATAGTGTACAGGTAAATCAATGTTTTTGAATGCCCGTGGTTTATTAGATTTCCCAATGACCATCATCTTAAGCGCGAGTGTGCCCGCAGCGTTAGCACATGGTAGTATGGTTACACGCTCTTTACTTACTTTTCATCCAGGTACGGATGTTTCGTTACGAGACTCGAAAGTTTTGTTAGGCATCACACGCCAAAAAAGCCCTTTTTCGTTTGCATTGTACACCTGTGACGGGTCAAGATTTAAATCGTTCACCTTTTGCAAAAATCTTAATTCAAAGGGCTCTATGCAGGTGGCATCGTTGGAAAGTTTCTCTCCTGTAATAGTCATTAAACGTATGCCATGGAGGCTTTTAAAATGTTCTAGCCATCCTTTGCTGGCCACACAATCATCTTTTTTTGTTATTTCCTTATAAAAAAACTTAGCTTTCATGGCCAACATGGGTCCTGAAATTGGTACATGCCTATTTCTTTCCTGAAGAAACCACATGTACAAAGTTTCTTCCACTTCTGGATGTTCAGCTTTCTTGAGTGTCTGTCTCTTGCCTGGCCCGCAGACAGTAGTTCACGAACTTCTTGATCTTCTCGTGGTTTCTTTTAATGTCATAAATTGTAGATCAGCCTACGCCGTATTCACTTGCTAAACTACTGAAAATTTCATTGCGATTTAAAATATCACATTTTTTAATTGTCAATGTTTTGTGCTTTCGCTTCTGAGTTTGTGATGACATTACTAGGAACTATACTTAATACTCAATAAATAAATAGTAAACAATGAACGCACGCTAGGCCGTACCGCTATCACCAATAGTCAAATTCAGCCTAAGTAAGACAATGCTTACGCGTCGAGCACGATAGCGGTGGCGCGTACAAGTTGTAACCTGTTCAAGCCTGCGTGATCTACATTAGCGAAGATTGTCAAATATGTATGTATGTAATATTCAAAGACATGTCGGATTACAGGGGGCGCCGGAATAGCCTGGGGCCGGATTATCGGGGGTCCACTGTATTCATCTTTCAAATATGATCGATCATGCAACATGAAAATATCGCCTATCTTTGTCGGATTATGCAAATTAGCAATACAGTTTGTTTAGACAATAAAATTCTGTTTGTCTCTGTCTAACATATCTGAAACTTCATTAAAAGTATTCGCTGTCGTTAGTCTTTGCTACAGACTAAAATGATGACGTAATCGTCATCTTTCGTGATTTCGACTATATAAACATAGAGAAGCCTTGTTTCCTTAATACGGGGTGTTTGAACTGTCCGTCTTTGATAGTAGACTTTATATTTCTCGAAAAAAGTTTCGAAGGTCACATTGACATTTACAAAAATTGTCTTTTGAAGCACTTTATGTGTAGAGATCGTGCCGAAAAGTCTTTGTTTATCGAAAAAACAGTACGCTACTACTTTTTTTAAATAAGTATCAGTACCTTCAAGCCAGATTAATTACAAATGGCCACTTGAAGTTTTTTGTTTAGCCGCATCCGACCCATTGTTTAAAAGAACTGTTTTAAAATGTTCGTGCTAGTCTTCCCTTAAACTTTCCTGAAAACATTTTGTAACACCCCAGAAGTCGACGTCAAGCCGGAAATGGGGGGTAAGCCAAGTCATAATAGTTATCGGAAGAATATACAAAACTAAGTCGTGTACTTTTTAAATTATAGGCTTAAAAGACAACGGAAAAATTTACAGCCTGTTTCATTCTACTGAGTGACAGTGAGACAGATGGTAACGCCACTTTTATTAATTCGTAAATGCTCCCAGTAAAAAAATCGACTGGATTTAAATCGGGCCACGAAATTGTACCAGACCGCCCTATTCAACTGCTCGGGTATTCCGCATCAAGATATTATCCAACTAAATCTAGAACAGTTCAATAGTTATTTTAGGAGAATTGATTTGTTAATACCTGTAAAAACTCGTCTTCTCTCATGAACCCTTTTAGTGGGTAGGCCCAACCTTCGCTCAATATTTGTAACCACTGGAGGTCCACCGTTCCGATTTCGAGTTTTGGTAAGTTCTCTGCTTCATTCACCAAATCTTTTACTTTATGGTCCGGCACAAATAGCTCCGGTACCACTAGGTCGTTAGTACCATCAAATTGGGATGCGTAACCATTCAGGTGGTTGTTGTTCTCCATTGCGAACTTTGAGAATATCCCCTAGAAAAATTGCAATCCTAACAAATGGCGTCAAGTTGACTATACTTCCCACGCAATTCTGGACTGATGGATATTCATTGTAAGTATGTTTTAACGTATGTCCTAAAAGTTTTGGCACAACATTCATTGGTTCTAATTTTAACAAACACAGAATAATATCAAGTTGCGTTTGGAAGCAAAAGTTTGTTTACTGTCAGATGACATTTAGTTATTTTGAAGTTTCTGGCTATACAAACCCTGCTTATACCTGGTCATGTAATATAAAAAAATATAATTGGAGAGAAAGGATTTGAGTTCATTTTTTTTAAATAATTGTTTATTTGCTTTAGAAAAAGGTACTTCAAAATTGGTGAGATCCTTCATTCCACATACTTTCTTCATATTCCCCGCAGAATGGTGAATGTGTATTTATTATCCCACATCTCAATTGTTACGGCCCTGATGTTGTCACCCTATCTGATTACAGTGGAATCCACTTATAATGAACTTGCTTATAATGGAAACCCGTATATAATGGACACAATTTAAGGTCCTATAAATAATTGCATGTAAAATCCTCGGATATTATAGACTGGCTTAAAATAGACCCTCGCTTGTATCGGGCTATTTTAATCCATTACATGCGAGCTATTTTGGTAGTTTCCCGAAGCAGATTTAGCTGATGCAATCGTTTACGGTCGTTTGGCATCGCAGTTTGCATTCGAACCTGGCCATCAGTGTTATAATGTATACTAAGTTACTTATGAATCCGAACACCCAATTTAAATGGTTTTATTTTAATAAAAGTTGGTGAATGTATTTATCTTACTGTAAATAACAAGTGAAAAAATTTTCAGCCTTATCAGTTGGACATTCCGGTTTTTATACTGCTTTTTTTTAATTCACTAACGCTCTAAAAATGAATATTTCAGCCGCAGTAAAGAATCAACGTTGGCGGATTTTGGTTCTTGACATCCTTTACGATCGGTTACGATGCCTAGAGTACGGAGACCTGTACGATTTCGTCAACTTAGTGAGTTTGATAGGGGCCGTATAGTGGGACTTCGGGAAGCTGGACTTTCTTTTCGGGCAATTGCAGTTAGAGTGCAAAGAAGTGTAGACACTGTGGTTAGGTGTTGTCAGGCATGGCTTGGAGAAGGCCGTTACGCAAAGAGCAAGGGGCACTGAACGCCGCCGTAGAACAACAGACCGTAAAGATCGCCGCCTAAGACTATTGGCCTTAAGGGAGCGTTTCTCCACTACCAGGTCCATTGCAAATGAATGGTTTGCAGAACACGGAAGACCTATTGGCATGCGAAGTGTTTACCGACGAATGAGAAGTTTTGGCTTGTTTTCATACCGGCCACATTGGGTCCTCCCTTTAACTCGAGAACACCGACGTAATCGCCTTGAGTGGTGCAGACAACGGTCACTCTGGGATCAGGAATGGAACAGTATTGTCTTTAGTGACGAGTCTCGATTTTGTTTAGGCATGCACGATGGTCGTGGCAGGGTTAGAAGGCGACGTGGTGAAAGGAGGAATCCACAGTTTTTTGTTGAAAGACATGTTCATCACACTGTTGGAGTTATGGTTTGGGGTGCTATAGATTATGGTTCCAGGTCACCTTTAATCTTCATCAGAGCTAACATGAACGCGCAGCATTATATCCACGAAGTTCTAGAACCCTATCTTTTACCCTATCTTGACACCCTGGCAGATCCAACTTTCCAACAAGATAATGCCCGACCACATGTTGCAAGAGTCACAATAGACTTCTTTCAACATAATGATGTCACATTGTTACCATGGCCACCAAGATCTTCAGACTTATCCCCAATTGAGCACGTGTGGGATATGATGGGTAGGAGATTGCTCAATTTGCAACGTCCTCCTCAGACTCTAGAAGCACTTCGAGAGGAGTTGGTGGTTGCCTGGAATGAGATACCACAGGAGGACATTGACCACCTGATCAGAAGCATGCCTAGGCGCGTTGGAGAATGCGTAGCACATCAGGGTGCATCCACACATTATTAAAGGTCAAAGGGCTTTAAAGCAGTGCAATCATTTTGAAATTTTTATCATTTACTTATTATGCTTCATTAAGTACTTATACAAAATTTTATTAAAATAAAACCATTTAAACTGGGTGTTCGGATTTATATGTCACTTTGTATATTTATTAGAGTTATAAACATGTCAAAAAGTGCGAAACGTGCATTCACTTTACACGAAAAGTTCACAATAATTAGTGAGCTTGAGCAGGGTTCATCTCAAGCAAATATATGTGCTCGTATGGCAATAAAAAAATCCACTATGTCAAATTTTTGGTAATCCCTGACAAAATTAAAAATGACTGGAAATAGTCAAAAGAAAAAATGCGGCTATCGCTGCATCCCCAAGTCGATGGTATGCTGTTTAAATGGTTTCAACAAAAGCGTGCTAATAATTTTCCAATAAGTGGACCTGTGAGGTAAATAAAGGCTGAAAAATTTTGGAATTTATTGGAGATTATTTCAAATGTAGTTCCGGTTGGCTAGACAGGTTTAAGAAAAGACATAACATTATTTTTGGAAAAAATTCCGACTTTCTTCAGTTGACAAGAACGTTACCAATGCCTGGATTTCTCAAGTTTGGCCCGCAATATCCAGTGATTATTCAGAGGATACGAGGGATGTCTTTTAAGTTTTCCATATGGAAATAAAACACACTTATTCCACTCGTTTGCTGGCAGATCCAAAACGGCATTTTTGAATGCGTCAACTGCTTCTTCTGGTGACTGGAACCTTTGACCACGCAGTCTGTTTTTAATTTTCGGGAAAGTAAAGAAATCGTTAGGACTTAGATCGGGACCATATGGAGGATGGTCCAATAATTCCACGTTTTCTTCCGTTAAATGCTGCCTTGTTTTTTGGGCTGTGTGCGAGCTTGCATTGTCTTGGTGGAGGATAATTCTTCTTCGGGGTTGATTTTTCGAAGCTCGGTGATGACTTAACAGTTCTTTGCTCATTAAGAGGAATTGTTGCAATATGACCCGCTTTTGACACAAATGTCGCGACCATCTTTTTCGAAACACTTCGAGAACGGATGGCTTTTGTTGGCTTTTCTTCACCTTGGAACACCCAAACATCCGACTGTCGTTTATTTTCTGGTTCATAACAGTAAATCCACGATTCATCACCACTAACAATGCTATACACATTTTTTGAGTTTCCGGAATTGAAACGGTCAAGCATTTTTTGACACCAATTAACCCTGCCTGCTGTCTGCTCTTCAGTCAACAAGGTGGGGTATCCAACGAGAAACTAATTTTCTTACTCCTAATTCTTCATGTAAAATTTTTTGAATTGAGGTCTTTTAGATCTTCAAAGACGCCTCAATCTCGCGATATGTCACATGTCTATCTTCAAAGATAAGTTTGCACACAGCATCGACGTTTTCCTGGGTGACTACCGTTTTTGGTGCATCCATCCTGGGATCGTCGCTAAGACTCACCCGTCCACGTTTGAATTCTCCATACCAACGGGAAATTGTCGACTGATGTGGCGCTTCGTTGCCGAAAACAGACAGTAACTCAGCAAGGCATTCTTGTTGCGATAATTGTCTTTGAAAGTTGTAATAAATTATGGCGCGAAAAAGTTCTCGGTGAGTTCCATTTTTTCTAATGACTTGGTGACACTTAAAAATTCACTGTAGCGAGAACACTGCACGTATTGTTGTGAAACTTTGAATTATTTAAGTTTACTAAAGAGTGAGGTTAAGATTCTGTACTGACGTTCGATCCGCGCGGCCTACTATGTTTCTATATGCAAAACTTAAAAGACATCCCTCGTAACATATTCAATGCAGATGAAACCGGGATATTTTATAGAATGCTAGCAGATAAAACTCATAAATTAAATGGTGAAACTTACAATGGAGGTAGACTATCAAAAGAGCGAATAACTGTTATGATTTGTGTTAATGCTTCTGGTCCTGAAAAACGGAAACTCACTGGACAACAAATTTTAGTTTTTTAATTGTATCTTGTGGGAAAAGTGCACTTCTTTGTTAATTTTGGGGCGCCGAATCCAAAAATGACAATGAAATAAAAAAATTAGTTGCGGTTTAGAAAAAAAACTTTTTATTTTTAAGGATATATTAAAAAAAGTAACAAGACTCATATACTTATAAGAATCACTATATGCGCTGTCTTTTTGCTGTTCTTTTATGGATCGTTTCTGCAGCATCTCTACCAAGAGTCCAACAGTAGTCTGCAAGCATGGAAGGATTCCACTTTCCCTGGTACCTTTTTTCCATTGTTGAAATATCCTGATGAAAACGTTCGCCGTGCTCATCACTTTCGGCTCCGCAATTGTCAGGAAAAAGTCCAGGTGTGAGTGTAGGAAATGTATCCTAAGATACATATTACAGCCCATCTTTTGATACGATGACAGCATATTTTTGACAAGGGTTTATAGTTGTCAGCTTTCCTATTTCCCAAGAAATTAGTGACCACCAGACGGAAATCATTCCAAGCAGTTTTTTCAATACCTGTTAAAGTGTTTTCAAACTGTGTATCTTTCAAAATATTTCGAATCTGTGGCCCAACAAAAATACCTTCTTTAACCTTTGCCTCACTTAGTCTTGGAAATTTCTGACGCAGGTATTGAAAAGCTGACCCATCTCTATCTAATGCCTTGACAAAGTTTTTCGTTAGGCCCAACTTGATATGCAGTGGTGGTAATAAATTTTTTTTCGAATCTACTAATGGCATATGCTGTACATTTTTTTGACCTGGCTCTAGGAACTGACGAACAGGCCAGTTTTGTCTGGTGTAATGAAGTGCCTTTGCCCGACTGTCCCATTCACACAAAAAACAGCAAAACTTTGTGTAGCCTAGCTGCAGCCCAAGTAAAAGTGCAACAACTTTCAAATCGCCACAAATATGCCATTGGTGCTCATCGTATTTTATGCATGTCAATAGGTACTTCATATTGTCATATGATTCTTTCATGTGAACTGCATACCCTACAGGAAGAGATGGTAAAATATTTCCAATATGCAATAACACTGCCTTTAAACTCAATGTTGAACTGTCTATAAACAATCTCCATTCTTCTGGGTTATAGTTTATATTTAAAGCCGCCAGTAAGCCGTAAATGTTACTGCAGAAAACCAAGTTATTCTCCATATTGAAAAATGGTTCTGTCTTTGTGGCGTTTACGAAAAACACATACCGAAACATCGTCTTCTAACAAGTTCCACTGCTGCAGTCTTGATCCAAGTAACTGCCTTACATTTTGGAAGTCCTAAATCTCTTACAAGATCATTTAATTCTGACTGTGTTATTTTGTGCGGTTGGTGGCATGACGTGCTCGGTATAAAATCAGGATCTCTTGACGTTGATGGCATATCTTCTTCCTGACGAATCACTCGATCGCCATGATCTGATTCGTTTTCTGATTCGCAAGTGTAGGATTCTGGGGGTTGTGGAATAGGATTTTCGTCACTGTGAGGCACAGGTCTCATCGCAGATGGTATGTTTGGGTAGTTAATAACCGATTTTTTTTCTTAGACATACCTGTGGCTTGTCCAACACAAGGTACCATGCAAAAGTAACAATCATTAATACGATTTGAGGCTCTCTCCAAACCATTGGGACAGCAAAGCGCATAGACCGTTTTTTGCCATTTAACCAGCTCCTCAGACTTGAAGCACATGTATTACAGCAGATGTGGGGTGCCCACTGTTTGTCTTGATCACCTAGTTTACAACCGAAATAAAGCTGATATGCCTTTGTTATTAGTGGACTAATAGACCGTCTCTGAGACGCAAAAGTCACATCACCACACGTAACAAAACTGATCTGGATTGTTTACACACTTTCGAGATATCTTGCATGAACGCTGTCAGCCAACTGAGGAAAAAATGGTTAATATATAACGTAACACAATCATGCCGATTATATCATCTTTCCTCGCCGAATATAAAAATGTAGCACGTGCATTCTTGTGAATCACAGTATATTAACACTGTCACAGCAGGAACACATATAATTACCGTATCTCTAAAACTTGAACTAATATTGAAAAAATAAGTTTCATTCCGGTTTTAGCACATTAAAAATAGTAATATTTTGTTGATTTTATTTAGGATATTTTTTGGCTGTTGATCAGTGATTGATAATAGGTAAGTGAATTAATAGAAATTTATGTTTTAATTTTTTTGATATTCAATGGCTGTGCTGCAAAGAATTTATTACCTTTTTTTATTTCAGGGAAATTTAAGAATTCCAGGTGTTTCTAAAATGTCAAAACACATCCTATCGATTATGTTGGAAACATTAAAGCTTGGATGACTTCATTAATATTTGAAGAATATTTAAGAAAGTGGGACGCTGAACTAGTTAAGAAAAATCGAAAAATTCTGCTCTTGGTCAATAACTGGCCCGCTCATCCAAATATGTATTTCACCTAATAACATCAACCTTCAATTTTTTCCACCCAATGTGACGTCAGTTCTGCAACCAATGGACCAGGGTGTCATTTGGAGCCTTAAAAAAATGTATCGGAAACATATATTGATGGAAATTATGGAGCTTCAAGAAGATGTCAACATTATCAAAGCTGTCACCAGATGCTATAAATTTGCTTACTATTGCATGGGATCTGGTTACTCCAGAAACGATTCGTAATTGTTTACGCCATGCTGGGTTAGTGAAAAACATAACTGAAATAGTCAGCGATTTTAATCCCGAAGATGAAATTCCATTAAGTGATTTACTGAAAATCAATAGTGTTTTGAATATAGACAAATTTAATGAGTATGTAAATGTTGACAAGAATTTAATAGCAACACAGGAATTGTCAGACTCCAATTTGGTTAATGAAGGATCCGTTGATAACGAACAGGAAGACGAACTAGAAAACAACGATGAAGAATAGCTTCCAGTGACAACTAAGGAGGCATTAGACTGCGTGAAAAAGTTGCAACGTTATTTTCAGCAAGAAGAAGACAGTACAGCCACACTTACCAAACTAAATAAAATTCAACTTGCCGTTATAAATAATTATACAAAAAACAATCTGTTCAAATGAAAATAACTAGCTTTTTTACCAAATAATTTACGGTTTTTATACATACCTACACAGTATACTTTATCTGAAGTCACTTGAAACACTGTGAAATACCAGGTGCGCTTTATATATCTATATATACGTATATTTAACACGCTCTGTTGCTGCAAAAATCGCCAAATTTCGCAGCAAATATATAAGATCAAAGGCAGTTTCACCGGTCCACGTGGTGTAAAGCACGCCTATGCGCGGACATAGCCAATGAGAAAGCGTGTATTTCAGAGCTCCGAACAAGTGCAGGTGGCTACTGAAAATTGAAACAGTTTAGCCAGTGCCGTGTAGCGGTGAATAAACGTGTTTTCTTTAGTCTGTCCGTGTTTTTTCATAGATTTTATTAGTTTGTGTGTTTTTGACTTTTGAATACTCAGTTTACTTGTTGATTTAATTGTTGTGTTGATTGTTCTTGTGTGTCCTAAATATGGCTCTTTGGAGACCTTGGGAAAATGCTCCAAGCCACGAGGAGATGGTTGATGAACCTGTGCAGGCAGAATTATTTCATAAAGATTTAGAGGAACAGACCCAAAGAGTAATCCTAAATATGTATGATTGTCTTTAAAACGAAAATCCAGATTCCTCGCAAAATCAAATTTTAAACAGAATTTGTATCCTGACAAAAATCAGTCGGTCTACCATTTATCGGGTTATAAAAAGGGGAGATGTAGTCAACCATTCCTTCCACAGAAAGCGCATAGGGCAAAAATTAAAAAGAATAGACGTGGGTTTTCAAGAAGATATTCGTCGTATAATATACGGATTTTATAAAGAAAATTTGGTGCCCAAGTTGGAAATGATTCGGGATAAATTAAAAGATTATCCTGAAGATTTTTATAATTACAAATGCTTAGACTCACTGCACTGTATTGTAAAACTGTGTGGTTTTCAATACAAAAAATTAGATAAAAGAATGGTGATTATGGAGTCGTCTTGAATCGTTGAATTGCGCCAAGAATTTTTGCACAAAGTTAAAATCTATAGAGAGCAGAAAAGAAATCTGCTTTACCTGGATGAAACGTGGTATGATACCCATGATGTTGTGCAGTACGGCTGGGTTGACGACAGCAACAAGTGCATTTTAAATGCACCATGCAACCGTGGAAAACGAATCATTATTCTCCATGCTGGCAGTGAAAATAGATTTATACCTAATGCCTTGCTGTTATCTGCCAAAAATATCAAAGAATCATGTGCCGACTATCATGAGGACATGACCTCCGACTTATTTGAAAAGTGGATAGAGCAGCAGTTAATACCAAACATTTCCCCAAATTCAGTGATTATTATGGACAATGCGCCATACCATTCCCGACAGAAAAACAAAATTCCGAATACAGGCACAAAAAAACAAGACATTATTGATTTTATGAAGGATAAGGGAATGGAAATACCACAAAAACCAACCAAAGCCATATTATTGGATCTTATTAAAAGACAAAAATTTGAAAAAGAGTATGTTGTTGACAATCTGCTTCAGCAATATGGCCATGAAGTATTACGTCTACCTCCCTATTACTGCATTTTTAACCCGATTGAGTTGGTCTGGGCTGCTTTAAAAAAAAAGTAAGAAAACACAATCAGACCCCTCAATTAAGTGAATCGCTATTGGCCACAATAAGAGATGCAGTATCTCATATTGCTGACACAGACCTATGGAAGCAGTGTTCTAGGCATATTATTGAAAAAGAAAATGAATATTGTGTTTTGCCTCCTGTAAATCCCGTTGTAATTCCTCTACAAGATGACTCTAGCGACAGCTCCGAAGGCGAGGATGATATATAAATACCTATAATGTAAGTCTTTATATACCTTTTTATATACCTACCTGCTATGTAAATATTTGCCTATGTCAAACGTTGGAATTCTGTAATTTTTCCATTTCTTAACTTTCAGTCAACATAAATTAAACTCCCAATATAAGTATTTTTTATCCCAAATCAAAAAAATAAGAAGATAGTAAAGTCCATTTATTGTGATATAAAAACATTATTATTATCGTTCTAAATAAATCACCGCACGCCTATGATACGTCATGAAATTACAAAGGACGCGCCGACCAAAGGTTTTTATGCTATTTCAAGTGACTTCAGGTAAAGTATACGTATGCCTGTAATATGTGTATCAGATTCTGAAAAAATGCAAATTCCAAAATTACGTATAACTTTTTTGTATGTATCTTTATTTATGTAATACATGTTAAACAAACACCTTTTAAGCTTTTAATATGTTATTTCTGCTGCTTTTTTTATTAAAAAAAAGAGTTCGTTTGAAGATGGTCATCCGTCTATAATAGACTATTTGTCACAGTCCCGCCGTGTCCATTATAAGCGGGTTGCACTGTATTTATATTCAATAAAATGTATTGCCCTGGTAGTAGCCATTATTACTTCGCCGGGGCATCGTTGACCTCATCTCAGCTGTCCAGGTAAAACATTTGTAGCATGGATGTTGACCCGATGGCTAGCAGCGGCCTGTACACTTTATAGACAAAATAATAAATAGTCCTAAGGGCAAATATACGAGGCAATATAAGATGTATGGAATATGCCAATAGTCTCGCAGAATTACTGAGGTTAGAAGTTTATAAATATACTGCCACCAAAATATTACTCAACCCCCTACATCCTTCCACCTCCAATTATTTACCTCTAAGAGTTGTTTAAAAAATGATTATGATCTTTCGATTTTCGTTCTTGTCTTTTTTCTTCGCAATCGCTGGACCGATTACCAAAAACTATAAAACTTTTTCGTTCTTGGCATGTTAATAACTTTGTGTGAGAATTTCACAAAATCTAAGCGGTACTTTCCATGCTATACAGGGTGTTTCAGTTTATTGTTGCATAACTTTAAGATTCGATAGAACTTTTAAAATTAATGCATAAAGTCTATATAAACATGGGTCGAAAAATGGGTGGCTTCCGAAATACAGGGTATTTAAATTTACTTTTTAAAATAGTTTTTTTTAAATATTTCGAACAATATTTGATGTATAACAGTGAAAATTGGTATACAAGGGTTTTTTGGTACGACAAAACGAACCATGGGCATAGTTTTACTGTAGCCGCTAGAGGGCGCTCTCTACTGTACCTGTAGTGTATTAAAATGACCGAAAAAATTTTCTTAGTGCAATTTTTTGCTTTTTGAACAAAAAAACTGATTCTTCGCACTTTTCTGCATAAAAAAGGTCTCTTGTGAGTTTTCGTTATAGTTAGCCGTTTTTGACATATTTCGATTTTTAAGGTTCGATGCATTTTTAATTACTTATGGGAAAATAATATTTTTTTTTACATTTTCGATTTGGGCATTACAAGTAATTAAGATGATCGTTTAGATTGTGTTTTTAAACACAGCAATAATTCGTAACTCCAAATAAACACAAAAGAACAGAATATTAATTTGTTTAATTTTCCAATATTATTTTTAACAAATTAAATTAATTATTTACAACTGGATAGTTAGGACAAACATACAAAATCTAAAGTTGTTGCTCGAAATGTAAACCCAATTGTTCAATACACAATTCACATCTACGAATGATCGAACGTGGTATAGCATTATTCAAATAAGGCCTTATTTAATCACATGCATTCCTGATTCTGTCTATTAGCATATCTCTTGTGGTTACGGGAGTCTGGTACACTTTTTCTTTTAGAAATCCCCACACAAAGAAATCTAATGGTTTTAGGTCAGGGGATCGTGGAGGCCAGGCGACTGGTCCTCCACGGCCGATCCATCTTTCTGGATAATTTTCGTCCAGCCAGTTTCTAACTATTCTCGACTAATGAGCTGGACAACCATCAAGCTGGAACCAGGCCAATCTTCTTAAATCTAACATAACATCATCCCACATATTTGCATGTTCAGCCTTTAAAAATTCCAAGAAGGTCGCAGCATTTAACCTTGCAGGCAAAAGGTAGGGTCCAAATAGTCGATTACGGTAGATACCAATCCACACGTTCACACTAAACTCATGCTGAAAATTTCTTTCCCGAACTGCATGCGGATTTTCATGCGACCAAATATGTTGATTATGAAAATTTACCACTCCACGTCTAGTGAAGCATGACTCATCGGTCCATAAAACGTTACTTAAAAACTCCCTATTATTTTCAGTTCTATCAAGAATCCACTGACAAAATGTGATTCTTCGTTCTCCGTCCCCTGGCTGTAGTCCTTGCACAGGTTGCAAATGGTAAGGACGTCTATGGTCATTTCTAAGAACACGGTGAACATGGCTTGCTGAAATTCCCAAGGCACCAGAAACTCTCCTAACACTTGTAGTTGGATCTCTATCAAACTCACGCAGAATCATACGGGTAAATCTGCGCTAACGAACATTTATGTTTTGATCCCTTTGGAGATTTCCAAAACCATTTTCAATTATTTGGCGATGCACTCTTACAAATACTGAGCGAGTTGGATGTCGTCTGTTTGGAAATCTTCGTGCGTATTCTCTGTCTGCTTCTGCTTCGTTTCCATTTACAAAGCCATACACAAAATAAATAACCGCTAACTCTTGATTGGAGAATAAAAATGGCATTTTTATAAAACTTACAAAAAAAAACAGGTAAAAGAAACTAAATTTCGTGCATTCACAAGTGCAAAAAAACGTTTCAGGTTTCAACAGACAACAAAACTAACTGTCAACTAATTGACGTTTAACCTTATTCTCCTTTCAATTTCAAAAATATTTGCAGGCACAGCCTACTTCTAAAAATTATCGAGATACTGACTTTTTAACGTTATTTTATCATAAATAATTAAAAATGCATCGAACCTTAACAATCGAAATATCTCAAAAACGGCTAACTATAACGAAAAATCACAAGAGAGATTTTTTATGTTGAAAAGTGCGAAGAATCAGTTTTTTTATTCAAAAAGCAAAAAATTGCACTAAGAAAAAATTTTCGGTCATTTTAATACACTACAGGTATAGTAGAGAGCGCCCTCTAGCGGCTACAGTAAAACCATGCCCATGGTTCGTTTTGTCGTACCAAAAAACCCTTGTATACCAATTTTCACTGTTATACATCAAATATTGTTCGAAATATTTAAAAAAAACTATTTTAGAAAGTAAATTTAAACACCCTGTATTTCGGAAGCCACGCATTTTTGGACCCATGTTTATATAGACTTTATGCATTAATTTTAAAAGTTCTATCGAATCTTAAAGTTATGGGGAGTAGCGGACAGGGAGACCGATAGACAGGCCAACCAACAGGAAGACAGAAAGGGTGACATGTTTTTTCGTGATGTACATGACATATAACATCCGAGAATCATAACACATTTTTGATTTTTTTACGATTACAATGCTTCCTCGCCAGTGTCGAAGAGGTAAGAGCCTGCTTTGATCTTCCTTTCCTTCCTGTCTTTGACATACTCCCCTGCAGGACTTCAAACAAGAGCAAGGATCATACGAATAGTTAAAATTACGGCTTTCACGCTGGTTATTAATTATAGAAACAATGTTGTTAAACTGATCCCTGTGGGGCGCTCGCATCGATATCTTACGATCAAGAAGGAAGTCGTCTATCAATTTTGAGTGAGATACTTACGTGTTCTTTCAACAAATCAAGAACTTGCTGCACAGACTGCTCGATAGTGTGACGGGCTGTCTTCAGTACCAATTCGGGATGTTCTGGCTTCTCGTATTCTTGATCTATACCAGTGAAGCTTTTGATCAGTCCCTGCCTTGCCTTTTCATATAAACCTTTCACATCTCTCTGTTCACAAACTGCAAGTGGAGTATCTACGAAAACCTACGAAAGTTCAACAGTAAGCAGAAGAAAATGCTTTTTCTACAAACGACAGAAAAAGTACATTGCTCGAGGTTGGTAGCTTTGACGCTCTTAAGCGGCAAATTGGCTAAGTCGCTCGCTACAAACTCCGACGATAGAAAATGATAGTCCAGGAAAGATAGGTTTTAATTGCAAGCAAAATACAAAGGTGATTAAAAAAAAACGTGGAAATATTCGTGGTAAAACAGAATATCCAAAATAATGTCTTGATATGTCCCATTACCAAGATACAGGGTTTCTACCCCATTGATGAGACTCAATAATTACAAAACATGGGCATTGTTCAAATAACACTATGGTGAGCTAGGCTTACTGCCCTTATATACTACATATAACTTTCAATATCAAGCTTCCCTACCTTCAGCGTGTTTCCAAATTCGAATGAATTGAAGTTTTTTATATGGTTTGACCTCAAATATTTAAACCAATTTTACTCCAAAAGAAAAAGACTGACAAGGCCGATTCGTGTAAAATTGCAATATACTAAGTGACATATAAATCCGAACACCCAGTTTAAATGGTTTTATTTTAATAAAAGTTGGTGAATGTATTTATCTTACTGTAAGTAACAAGTGAAAAAATTTTCAGCCTTATCGGTTGGACATTCCGGTTTTTATACTGCTTTTTTTTAATTCACTAACGCTCTAAAAATGAGTATTTCAGCCGCAGTAAAGAATCAACGTTGGCGGATTTTGGTTCTTGACATCCTTTACGATCGGTTACGATGCCTAGAGTACGGAGACCTGTACGATTTCGTCAACTTAGTGAGTTTGATAGGGGCCGTATAGTGGGACTTCGGGAAGCTGGACTTTCTTTTCGGGCAATTGCAGTTAGAGTGCAAAGAAGTGTAGACACTGTGGTTAGGTGTTGTCAGGCATGGCTTCGAGAAGGCCGTACGCAAAGAGCAAGGGGCACTGGACGCCGCCGTAGAACAACAGACCGTGAAGATCGCCGCCTAAGATTATTGGCCTTAAGGGGCCGTTTCTCCTCTACCAGGTCCATTGCAAATGAATGGTTTGCAGAACACGGAAGACCTATTGGCATGCGAAGTGTTTACCGACGAATGAGAAGTTTTGGCTTGTTTTCATACCGGCCACACTGGGTCCTCCCTTTAACTCGAGAACACCGACGTAATCGCCTTGAGTGGTGCAGACAACGGTCACTCTGGGATCAGGAATGGAACAGTATTGTCTTTATTGACGAGTCTCGATTTTGTTTAGGCATGCACGATGGTCGTGCCAGGGTTAGAAGGCGACGTGGTGAAAGGAGGAATCCACAGTTTTTTGTTGAAAGACATGTTCATCACACTGTTGGAGTTATGGTTTGGGGTGCTATAGCTTATGGTTCCAGGTCACCTTTAATCTTCATCAGAGGTAACATGAACGCGCAGCGTTATATCCACGAAGTTCTAGAACCCCATCTTTTACCCTATCTTGACACCCTGGCAGATCCAACTTTCCAACAAGATAATGCCCGACCACATGTTGCAAGAGTCACAATAGACTTCTTTCAACATAATGATGTCACATTGTTACCATGGCCACCAAGATCTCCTGACTTATCCCCAATTGAGCATGTGTGGGATATGATGGGTAGGAGATTACTCAATTTGCAACGTCCTCCTCAGACTCTAGAAGCACTTCGAGAGGAGTTGGTGGTTGCCTGGAATGAGATACCACAGGAGGACGTTGACCACCTGATCAGAAGCATGCCTAGGCGCGTTGGAGAATGCGTAACACATCAGGGTGCATCCACACATTATTAAAGGTCAAAGGGCTTTAAAGCAGTGCAATCATTTTGAAATTTTATCATTTACTTATTATGCTTCATTAAGTACTTATACAAAATTTTATTAAAATAAAACCATTTAAACTGGGTGTTCGGATTTATATGTCACTTAGTATATAAAGGACGTTAATTTCATAAAATCTTAAAAATTAGTATAATTCGAAAACGGCTAATTTTCGGACAGTAGTTCCTATAGAAAAATCGATTCAGACTATCTCCCCCCACTGGCTCCGCATCTATTTTCGCGTCACCCTGTATACTACATATAATTTCAAACTTCCCTACCTTCAGCGTGTTTCCAAATTCGAATGAGTTTTAGTTTTTTATATAGTTTGACCTCAAATATTTAAACCAATTTTACTCTAAAAGAAAAAGACTGACAAGGCCGATTCGTGTAAAATTGAATACCCTGTTCAAAAATGCAATAGATGTTTCAAAAAAGTAATTTTCCAAATTCTAGGCTACTGGTGTAGTCTTAGTCACAAAAATTCTTATGAATATCAACTATACCATCAGTACTAGATGTAGAAATTTGAATCAACATCTGAATCCACCCTAAAGATATATGTTTTTTGATTTAGAAATTATCATTTCAACACCCTTCTTCTTCTAGTATTTTTGAGTTTACTTTATGCCCTATAGATGTACTGGTAACTTTTTTATAATCACCCTGTGTAGTGATATAGAAAGTATTGGCTGCTTTTGTAATCTTGTATAGTGTTTAATAATTAATAATAACTCATGACAATATTGTAAAATTTTACCTCAAAAAATGGCAACCCACTGCGTTCGTGGACAGTTCTAGCCATTTGCCTGTCTACTGAGAATGGAGATACAAAACTGCATAAGCAGATTTGCCCGGCATCAGCAAAAAGTCGAGCTACCTAAAAAAAAAATATAAGTGACAACTAGTAACAAACGATATTATATCTGATACTGAAAGTCTTGAAGGAAAATCTGGTGTGAGAGTGTGACTTTTTGAAGTTTTTCTTTAGGCGCGTGGGATAACATTAAAAACGTTTTGCTTAAATGATCAGTGTCGATGCAATAATCAATATGATATTAATTGCTGTCAAGAATCTCTTATCCTATTCAATTGAGTACGTCAATATTCAAAATTAAGTCACACAGTTCAATTACCTGTTTCAGATCATATCAGGCCACAAAACCTATTAAGATTTATCAATATTCATGTAATTGTGTGATAATTCTTGTTTGATGTGAGATCTTTGAAGATTTGTGTCAGTCGTTTCCTGGATAAACTTGGTGTATAGATTTCAAATTCGACATTAGTTTGGCGCTAGGATCACGGCTATCATATTGGAGGGTTCCCCCAAATTTAGAGGATATTTACGTTCCTTGAGGATTTCTTGGAGGATAAAATATTCTGAGTGTTTTTTAGGGAAAAATAAAATCGTTGTGAACTCTTGGGGTATTTTATTGCATTTCTAACCACGAAAAACTATTCGCTGCTAAATAACAATTCCACAAAACATCAATTGTAGATTGGTAGACATACGTACATAGTCATAAAAACAGCAGAATAATAAGTGCGTAGATACCGAATCCGATATCTATTTGACACGGTGAGTCCATCTGAAGAGGACGCGATAGATGGCCTCATTTTTGCAACAAGCCGTTCATTTCGGCTGGTCGGAGTCCAGATCACCGGAGACTTGATCTGACACGAACACATCTCGTCAATAGCGGCAGCTGCTGGGAAAAAGCTAGACTATTTGTTTACTGCTAAGAAGTACTTTTCTCCGCATGATTTCTATATAAGGCCCAGATAAGTCCTAGCCTCGCGTATTGGTCACACGTTTGGGGTGCTGCCACACCGACTACATTATTTTCAGAGGAGGGCTGTCCGACTGATCGATGATTCTTGTTTAACAGACTGTATCGGGACCCTTTCGCACCGGCGGGCCGGCGGCGAGCTAGCTCTTGTTTATCACTACAATAACGGGCTTTGCTCCTCATGATGCCGCCGCGCGATGTGCCTGCCAGACAGACCCGCCCGACTTCGGCCTTCCATCCTAACCGTGTCGAACTTCGTACGTCCAGAACTGGCCGATATGACCGCTTCTTTGTCCCGAGGGTGCCGAGATTGTGGAACAGTTTACAACAGGAGGCTTTTCCCAGTTCCATTACCCAACTAGCAAAGTAGTGGTATAAGCTTTTGGTAAAAGAACCGTTCAGCCATAAAAGCTCTCTATTGTTGTTGCCTGAACACCAAAATGCTGGCTTAATGTTGTGTGGAATGCAAATTTGCTTTCTGCAACATATTTGCTCTAAAATGAGGTGTTTAAAATATTCTTATAGCATAGTTATACAACACCTTATATGGCAAATTTTTAACTGTTGCATAAACATTTATACAACTATTTTATACGGCATATTTGCAAGTTAGTCAAAATGGTTGTGTTGTGGCATCCATGGTAACGTTTATAAAACAAACCCGAGCCTTGTTGTTTTGCTGTGCAATTTACTACCTTAGCCAACAAATTGCTCCAACGGAAGCACTTATACAACTGTTGTTTAGTAACTGTTAAAGGCTGTACATATGCTAAATATGTTATTATTATTATTATTATTATTATTATTATTATGATAATTGAGATGAGCAGAGTACACAGTACTATACGTATAAGCTCATGCAGTAAATATAGTGTACGGACACGTAACACAAATACATCAAATAGAAAAAAATAAAAAAGACAGTTCATAGCTATAAAGTTTGTACACTCCTCCAGCTATCATACTGCACTTTGAAGCTATTAACTGAAGTAGCACCAACCACACTTTCAGGTAAACTATTCCAGGTGTTGAATATGCGGTTGGGAAGAAACCACTGCAGGACTGTTGTTTTAAATGGCTCCTTATGCAGTTTGAAGCTGTGTCCGCGTAGATTGCTGCGCGACAGCCGGTATAGATGCATGAGGTTGGTGCCCATCAAACCATGAAGTATTCTGAACGTAACTATAAGATCGCCACGAAGTCTTCGCTCAGAGAATGAGGTCAGGTTGAATAATTCAAGGTGATCTTCATAGCTTGGTCTTCGTGCTCCAAAAGGGATACGAGTAGCCCGACGCTGTACTGATTCGACGAGATTTCTATCGCGCAGAAGCACAGTGTCCCATACCGGGCCAGCGAATTCAAGAATTGGCCTCACGAATGCCTTGTAAATGTAGGCGCAAGTGTTGACATCGGATCCTTTGAAAGACCTCTCCAGCATGTATAGAAGTTTCTTGGCTTTTGATGTAACGTGGTGAATATGCTCTGACCAGGAAAGACGATCGTTGACTACAACGCCCAGATCAGTGTGGCCTGAAACTGCTTCGATGTTGTGGTCAGAGATCTTGTATGTAAATCGCGGATTTGTCTTCCCGAGGTGAAGGACACAACACTTAGTTAGATTTAAGGGTAAAAGCCAACTGACTGACCATTGACAAACAATATCAAGATCTCGTTGAAGCATAGCAGAATTTACGACAGTATTGTAAATCTTGGTGTCGTCGGCATAAACTGAACATGTTGAGGAAATCAATGCGGGCAGGTCACTTGTATACAGAAGGAACAGCACTGGCCCCAAGACAGAGCCTTGAGGAACTCCACTTGCTACATGATGAACGTGAGACTGGCTATCACTAACGCGCACAGAGAAAGTCCTCCCGGTGAGAAAAGCCTTAATGCACAGTAACAACTCGCCTCTTATTCCCATACATTCCAACTTAAACAGAAGCCTTCTATGTGGTACGCGATCGAAAGCCCTAGAAAAGTCTAAGTAGATTATATCAACAGGAGTCTTTGTGTCCAGATACTGAGTCCAATCGTTGAGAGAGTGGAGAAGGTTGGCCATTATTGATCGACCAGGGAGAAATCCGTGCTGTTGGTAAACAACTTCACCATAACCTAAGTTTCTGCTGTCATATTTTTGTTAAAATGCCATAACCAATGTTTTAAGACAAACAACGCATGCATATTGGTTCAAAAGGTTTTATCAACTGTTCAAACAGAAGATATAGATCTGGTACAAATTCTGGGTAAATCATTCGACTCTATTGGTATTTCATTTCAGACATTTGTCAAACTGTTGTATAACACCTGCAGGCAACACCAAAATATTCTAATAACCTAAAGACAATATGGACGATGCCATGATTGAACACAACCACCCGCCATATTGGGCGAACATTTATTCCTCTATTAATATCAAATAATTATGTTTCTGTTCGAAATTACGGATATAAAGTGATAAACATTAGTGTAATTGTGTCTAAATATAGGATTTGTGGAAGATAAGTATAAGTTTTCCATCTTAAAAATCTAGACATACTTTTGATCATTGTCAAAATATGAATCAAATACGAAGCCCGTAGAAATTGGCTAACTAATTTGCACGATAATCACAATAAAATTTGCTGCGCAAGTAATTCAATAGCCCTATATCAAAGTGTAGAACTTTATCATATACCTGTGTATGAAATTCACAATGGCCGATCTGTAAGTAAACAAGATGACTCTAATGTATTAGTTATATATTCTTCACTTCGTCTATACAATACATAAGAAATAGTTTGATTGCGATAAAGTAGAATCACGTAACAGAATAGTTGTATAGTTGACAAAAACTGAATCTTGCACTGACGCAAATGTCCTATAGCGGCTGCAAGAGGCTTACACTTTTGTTTTATAACTGTTACCTGCAGCCCTTATACAACCTCTTAAATGACTGAAGTGTCCTATTAGATGTGCCCATTCCGCTTGTATAGCTGTTCTAAGAGGGTTTTGCCAATGTTCTTTCAGTATACAAAGCTGTTTAAGGAATACTGTATAATCATTCTTGCAACTCTAATAGGAGTGATAATTGTTAGTTGGGTAGCGCAGCTAAAAAATCGGATTAACAAAATTTAGGCTTCAGTGTAAAAAACAAAAAAAGCTCAAATTTACCACACGAGTTGATGTGATTTCTGAATTATCGAATTTTACTAATTTTCGTTCGCATGTAGCGCATCGAAAACGAAAATGGATTTTTTGCCCAGCAAAATCGCATATATTGCAACTTTTCAGCTAGAGTAGGATGTGTACATCATAAAAGAAATCTACAGGGTGCTCGATTCTGGTAATAGATGGAACTTTGGGCTATATTATACTCTGGATAGAGGATAGTTGCTTCGCTTAGCATAAAACATTCGTCCATGGTCAGCAGGCTGTATTAATAGTTTATAATAGAAGTTTCTCTTATCTAGTTACCTCTGCCACTCTCCTGATATTCTCCCTCCTATCTTCCTCCGAAAATCCCAAATTCTTGTTCAGACCATGCCTGATGTTGTCGCCATCCAAACTGTACGCTGGTACACCGTAGCTCACCAATTGCTCTTCCAGCGCAAAAGATATGCTTGTCTTCCCTGCCCCCGACAGTCCAGTGAACCAGATAGTGCATCCTTTGAACGATTTGCCATGGCCCAAAATCTTCCCTCGTTTTTCCCTTGATACGTGGTGTTCTTCTGGGCGTATGTTCGTTGCCTTTTGGTAGTCCTTCAACGAAAACAAACTGTCAATGGGTTGCTTTAGTATAGAATGGTTCTTTTTTTACACTGCACTTCTGCTGCCGTTCAAGTATTACATAAGCAGACTTGTTATAATTATATGCCGCCCTTGACAGCAAGAGTAAGCAAACGTTATTTCGTGGTTAGCGAAGCTAATTTAGATTCTTTCATTTTTTGTATCAGCTGATAAAGAAATGTTTTCTCTATTTGAATTTACAGTTTTATATTATTGTTTTCTCTGTAACTTATTACAGAGTCTTGCCGTGGTGTATTTATAATCTACTCGTATTTATACAGGGTGTAAACGTTATGATAGTCATTATTTAAATGGGTGATAGAGGGGTTTTTTTTTTGGCTTTAGGACTAAGCCATGCAGCCAGAAACTAGGTTGTATATAGAATATATCTAATTATGTACAAACACACGACGTCACAACATCCATGGCGAAGGCGAGATTCGAACTCGCGACCCGGCCGGCCGGCTGATAGAGGGAGTTGAAAGTAGCAAAAAGTTTCATATGTGCACCTATGAGAACACTTATTGTTACTAAACCACCAGCTCCTTGGCTAACATACAATATTAAAATGATCAATAAAGCTAGAGATAAAGCGTATTTAAGGTTTAAAAGAAGTAAGTCAACTGCCCACTGGAACTATTATAAAGAACTCCGTAATTGCGCTGCCGCTGCTGCTCTTCGGATAGAAAAAAAGGCCTATATAGAATATATCCTATCTGGGAGGAACAGTAAAGCAATATGGAGTTCTCTTAGGAAACTTAATATAATTAAGTCCTCTATAAATACTCTTCCAGATAGCTTCAATGACGCAGATGAAATAAATTCACATTTCTCAAATATTCCAATCATAACCAAGACACAAAAGCAATTAGAACTACTGAACAAATATCAAAACAATAAGTTTCCCAAGTCATTCTGTTTCCAAAAGGTTGCCAAAGAATCTGTTGCGAAGAGTTTCTCACTTATTAAAACTAATGCTGTATGGGCTGATGGAATCTCACTCATTATGATAAAATACATTTTCACTTTGCTCTTAGACCATATTACATTTATAATCAATCACGCAATATCAACATCCTGTTTCCCTGATGCTTGGAAGCAGGGTATCATCACACCTATTCCTAAAGTAGCGATTCCCACGTCTGTAACGCAACTCAGACCAGTCAGCTTACTTCCCGCATTTTCGAAGCTTTTGGAACGGGAAATGAAGATACAAATATCTCAGTATATTTTCAGTAATGAAATAGTTCCATCAATGCAGTCTGAATTCAGGGAAAACCATAGTACAACAACTGCTCTAGCCAATGTCACTGATGATGTTATCAGATCAAGGAAATATCACTTTTTTAGTTCTGCTGGATTACACAAAAGCTTTCGATATGATAGACCCTGAAATTCTGCTACTTAAGCTGTCTTACTATGGTTTTACTGATGCTGCAGTCAATTTGATAAGCTGCTATTTGTCAAATAGAAATTAAAAGGTGTTAACAGCTTCGAAAATGTCACAGTCAACTGTTATAAGTTTTGGTGTTCCTCAAGGTTCCATACTGGGACCTTTACTTTTCTCTCTATATATATCGGATTTTCATCAACATGTCCATAATTGCACAATCCATAACTATGCTGATGATACTCAAATTTATTTTAGTTTTCAACACAAAGATTTTAAAATAGCAGAAGCATTGATCAACGAAGACTTAACAAGGCTAGTGTAGACATCTCGTGCTCGCATAACATAAAAATTAATCCATCAAAATCTTCAGTTATGGTTTTCGGCTCCAAAAACAAAAGAACATTGATCGAAACGGAAATTAACCTTAAAATCTATGATTACCGGCTTCCTATAATGAATGAGTGTAAAAACCTGGGGATTGACACAGAACTAAAATACAAAAAACACGTAAATTCGTTACGTAGTGCATCATACTGCATTTTGAAACAGTTTTATCCACATAGGCAAATAATAACTACTTCAGTAAATCTGAAACTGTGTGAAACATTAATTATATCAAAGATCAGTTATTGTGACAGTATATATGGCGCAGCTCGATCATATAGTGAACAAAGCAAATTACAGCGTATTCAGAATTCGTGCGTCAGATTTTCTTGCGGAATACGAAAGTTTGATCATATTTCTTATAAATTTAAGGAACTTGGTATTCTGCAGATTAAAGGCATGCAAAAGCTTCACTTATTGACACTCACACATAAGGTCTTAGCTACCAAACAACCACAATATTTGCATAATAAGTTAACACGATGTAGTGACATAAATCAACTGAATACAAGGAATAGGAATATGTTAGTGATACCCTTACATTCTAACGCTGTCTACAAAACATCATTCAGCTACAATGCTATTAAATTATATGATGATTGCCTGTTACATTCCAAAACTATACATTATTTAATTTTAAAAAGAGTCTTAAACTAAAACTACAAGTCGAGGTCTGATGATGAATAAAAAATTCTAGAAATATAGACTATTCTTGTAATTGTTATGTTTTTTTTGTGTTGTTAATTATTTAGTAATTATTGAGAATTATGGATACATTTTTTTGTTGGTGGAATGTTTTATTATATATATATATATATAAATATAACTTGAGACGTGGTCATTGGAGAACTTACCTATCTCCCCAAATTTCGACTTTTCACAACCATAAATATAATCTGTGTTTTGGCCGATTCCACCAACAAATTTCATTCCACTCAAAATCTAATAATTCTCTTCTCACGATTTATTAATAATTGTTAATTTAAAATTCCCATTAATTAAAATATAGTTTATTCAACTGCCTCTGGTCGGTTTAACAATTTCTTACATAACATTCTGAAAATCACATCATCTAAAGTGATTTGACAACTTTTGGCACACGCCCACAATTCGTTCCATCTTTCAACACAGACATTGACAACCTTCGGCCTTCTGTCAAAGGTTCATCTCACTCATTATTCCATGACCACCATTTTGTGCAATCATCAAGTGGCTTCACGACGTAATGCTCTAATGTTTTTTAAATAATTTTTAATCTGTTTTTAACTTGTCTTGTCATATTTTATATAATTTTGACCATTGTACCATGTATCCAGCTCTCACCATGTTACTGGACGTTTTCCTCATCCTATACGTAAACAACAATTAGCAACATCCTCACATACTACTGTAAGTTGAGTCAATTTAAATTCATTTTACACTTTTGTTGCTACTGTTATTGTAATTGCAGCTCCTGATGATGATGGCAAAGTCCATTGAAAGCTAGAGAGAATTAAAAAAAGTATAAAGAGTCCTCTTTGCTTAAATGTTGTCGAAGTACCCAACAAAAGGCGGAAGCTTTAATTTTTCACCTATACATATATATATATATATATATATATATATATATATATATATATATATATATATTGTTAAGGTTAAGTTGAAAAACGCTAATCTTAGCGACACTTCGCCTTGTTTGTGCTTTTACTTAGGTACGAAATAAAGCCTATTTATTATTATTATATAAGATGGGGGTCAAAACGGCATTTTTCTAGAGAAAAGCGACTTTAAAGTAAAATAAAATCTGACAACGCCGCAATGCCACACGCAAATTACGACGGAACGCAGTGTAAATAAAGGTGGAGTTTGTTATTTTTGGCTCTTAGGTATTATTTCATCAATTGCTAATGTACTCGTAAAATGCAAACCATTAAAGAAAAGGACTTACCACTAACTGTCTCAGCGCTTCACCTGGTGTGAGAAAGTTTATTGAACGTATTAAAAACAAACACAAAACAACACGCCCGATGCTCTGCTGTTACCGTTTGCGATCGATTGCCGGTTCGATAAGAGTGATGACAGACGGACGCGCTGTTATCAAGTGTGTTTTAAATATTTAATTTACTGAAACTTACTTACTTACTGACTACAAATTTTGGCTTAACTTAGAAAAACTTAATGCCATTTATTTTTTAATTACCCAATTTAAAAACATTTTAGATTAGATTATAAAAATTGTGGTGATTGTGATCGATATAAAGCACTTTAAAGTTGTAAACTATAAAGCCATTCAGACAAACATCTATTGACTTTTGGACCATGGGTCATATGAACTTTTTGATTTGTTTTGACCCATCCTATTACCCATTTCAATAATGGCTACCTACTATAACGTTTACACCCTGTATTACAAAAACTATGTCCATAAAAACTCTCAGGCATTTCTCCTGCTACGTAGGGACTATGTACACGAATAAATCTAAATATTTTTATAACGTTGCCATCTTCATCTAAATCTTCTAAAAATACGAACTGTATTTTCAAGAGAATGTCTCATTTTGGAAGGTTTACCAATTACCTGTACCTTGCAAAAATATCACGTTCCTATTCCTGAAGTTAATAAACAAGCGAAATCTCGAAATGTTCCATCTCATACCTTTACACTTTGTTTTGTGACTTAGGTTTAATCAGTCCATATTTTAGAGAAAATAACGTAGATTCAAAATTTACATTGGTTTCCGAACAATTTAAACAAAACATACCCATTCGCTTTTACATCCTCCTTTGCCCATCATAGAAGTCACAAACACCTGTTGATTGTTTTGAATTGACTGTCGTCAGAAGCTGAAGACCGCGGAAGACACTGTGCGGTGAAAGTTGTGCCGATTTTTTTTTATGTGCATGTTATCACACAACCGATATCCATTGAAAGGAATCGGACATTGCTATGCACATACAAGGTGATTCAACAGTGGTAGCGATGTTTATATTTCAATACCATGTAGTTAGGTGATTTAACAATTCCCTATTATAGTGCTTTTTAAAAAGCCCCCCATACTTATGTTTCGAACAGATCATGTTAGCAAGCTGAAAATCGAAATGGTGGAATTGACGCGTGATGCATTTTAACGTAAGAATAACAGCTGAACATTTTAAGATGGTGGCTGGGTGCCATCTTGTAACATCTTTTTATTTTGATAGAATAGGGAGTGTGATATCCCATTTTGAAGCTCCTTGAAATTAGTATCTTTAAAAATGCCAAAAGAAAAGTCGGGCTCTCAGGTTGAGCGCTTTTGTACATTGAGTTGCTTATAACTCAGCATCCAATCATCAAAACTCTCTAGTATTGGTCATCTTCTTTTCGAATCGCTTAGCTGAATGTACGATAAAATATGAGACATTTCCAGATTTTGGCTACTGTTCCATATTCAAATAGACATTCCCAAGAGTAGAAGATTGATATAACATATTCATATTACAGTGCTTTGATGATGGTGATGATTGTTGTTACCGATTCAATGTGCAAAAACGCTCAACTTTGACAGCCTGACTGTCTGACATTTTGAGATATCCAGGATTATAAAGTGTTCATAAAACTATTCAACTACTACTATTCACACGACCCCAATTCCATTGAAGAAAATCCGATAAGAATTCAACGCCCTAAATTACCTAAAGTACACCAAGTTTCCCTTGAATGTAACAAGAGGGAACGGAAATGGAAAACTGTGCATCAAATTTTATAATACATATGATTAAAAAAAAGTGTTCGTTGATTCAGAAAAACTTGCGTAGATTCCCGATTCAACGTCAATATGATTCCTCAAATTTGCTCCCATGTCTAAGTAAGTTGAGTGGATGACGGAAGGCCTCAAATAAACAGTTATTATTCCTTTATTTAGTGGATAAATGAAACAAATAAATTATTGAGTAACACTTGGTTCTCTTACTTAACTTATAGAATATTTTTCTTCATGGCAAATTTAATCATTATTTATTAAAGTCTCTACAAGACTCCATATAAGGCCAATATAATGAACCAGTCGCTCAACTTTTAAACTAAAGTCGTGATCATAATATATTTTTATATTAGTTAAGCTATACAGGGTGTCCAATAAGTACCACGGCAAACTTAAGGAAAAGGGAGGCTTTGGACTGATCTCCCAAATAACAAAAACTTAACTATATGAAAGTGTCACCGTTTTTGAGATATTGAATTTTTTCTTAAATTTTGGTGGTTTTTAGCTGCATGTACAAATAAGGTTATACTTTGTTCAATAAAATACTTCTAGATAGTTGCCTTGTCATATACAAATGCAATGTACGAGCCCCTTCCCACTTCAGTTGGCCCACTTCAAGATTTGTACCAAAATATGCCTTTATAAACTAAACATGACGAAACTATTTACTTCTAAAACAATTTATTTTTTCAAAAACATTTTAGATACACTCTAGTCGTAAAAAATACATATTTGAAATCACTTAGACCTATAACTAATACAACATCTGAACAAATAAACAATCTGCGAATAAATGCGCGTTAAGTTAACAAAGCAACAATTGAAAGATTACCATTGGGTAACATCACCTTTATTTTTTATTACGGCTGAAATTTTTTGGGGCATAGTGTTAACCAAGTTTTGGCAAACAGTTGGTGTAAAACAATCCCATATTTCTTGAAGCTTTTGTCTCAGTTCGGTGATTGTACGAGCAGGATGTTGTCGTAGATCCTTTTTCATCTCGTGCCACAAAGTTTCAGTAGGTGACAGATCTGGACTGCTAGAAACCCATTTCAAAAGTGGTACATTATTTTCTTCCATCCATTTTATAGCCTTTTTTGAGGTATGGCACGCTGCATCATCTTGCTGAAACACACAATCTTGGCCGGATGTCAAACATTCTTCCATCACTGGTAAAAGCAATTCTTCTAAAATTGCCAAATATTTGTTTGTATCCACATTTCCATCAATAAAATGAAGTTTTCCTACTCCTTGTGATGACATACTGGCCCAGACCATAATGGATTCTGGAAATTTTACTTTTCTCTTCAGACTGTCAACATGGAATGCTTAATTTTTTTTTCGAATAACTCTACTGCGACTGTCACCAACACAAACTTCGAATCGGGCCTCATCACTTCGTTGTATTGCACATCATTGTTGAGGTGTCCATTGTCTATGTTCTTTAGCCCATCTAAGCCAATTTTTCTTTTGCAGTGGAGTTTGTGGGCCTCTCTATGAGTTGTGGACCTCGAAATTCTCCTTCCAACAGCGTCACTCCACAGAGCACTTAATTGTAAATAATTGGCACGCCTGTTTTTCACGATTATTCTTCTTAATGCTCTTCGGTCGGCATTTGTGATATTACTTTCTCTCACATATCGTGGCTTAATATTAACTGAGCCAGTTACGTTATATCTTCTAACAATATTTCTCACACTGTACCGCGATAAGTCTAACAAAGTTGCAATTTCTGAGTTTGATTTCCCAGAATTAAAAAATTTGATTATCAGTAACCAATTTTTCTCACTAATAACCTTTCCTCTACCCATTTTGAATACCTTAACTACCCAAAACTATTTTAAACGTATTCTGACAGCTGTGATTAATAAAAACAATTTTCATGGCTTATATTTTTCACAGCCACCTATGCGTTATAGACTTATTTTGCATTGAAATGAAAATAGGTTGATATGCTGTAATTGCAACATGTGTTATTTTTATGCTACAAATTTGATTAGGGAGTGATAAAGTTGGTGTTTTCTAATATATATTATCAAAATTTCATTCATTGTTAATATTTTAAACCTATAACAAACTAATACATTTTTATTATTTGTGTTTGATAAGAAAAAAACTAAGATTTCAATAGTTGGGCCAACTGAAGTGGGAAGGGGCTCGTAGTTAAATGATATTAAGGAACCATGATCAAATAAGGACTATTTTGGGATTTAGAACCTTCTTAAATAGTTCGTTAATATCTTTTAACTATATTGCATTTGTATATGTATATTGCAACTATCTAGAAGTATTTTATAGAAAAAATGAACAAAGTATAACCTTATTTGTACATGCAGCTAAAGACCACAGATGAAAAGGTTAGTTTTTTTAAATTTAAGGAAAAATTCAATATCTCAGAAACACTGACACTTTTATATAGGTAAGTTTTTGTTATTTGGGAGATCAGTCCAAACCCTATCTTCTCCTTAAGGTTGTCGTGGTACTTATTGACGTTATCGTAAGACTGAGTTTGTGAAAATATTTTAACTTTTAAAATCAAAGAAAATAATAGTTTATTTACTTGAAAACCCTCGTTTTGGTATGAGCTAGGATTATAATTTTAACGTCAACGACCGATAATAATCGGCTTTACAAGGAGCGTGGCCCATCTTACTGCTTTCTTTAACAGCGTGAAACCAAAGTAGAAATTTCGCCCTAAAAACAACAAGATATTTTGGAATATCCTATGAAAAAATTTGATACATTCTGATGTATGCGGACGAGCAGTCATTATTTGGGTAAATTGTCAGTTCCCCAAATTCGGCCCCACGTCACTTTACGATGTTACTGTATTGGAATTCATTAACCCGAATTACCTGTTTATCCCAAGCTTGGTTTGCAGGTAGCCACCGAGAAAGAAAACGGATGTTTACATCTGGTCCCAGAGCACTCATTCTCCATCCCAAATTAGGCGCTCTAGTGCTTCTTAATAGTCATATCCGAATTTAGACCCCAAATCACCCAGGCATGCCAAGTTTCCCTATCTTGCAATCACCCTATATAAATGCGAGTCGCTGTTTATAGAAAACTATCACCTATTAGCTTATGAATTTATTAAACATACCGATTTTATGTAACTGCGACGTGAAACAAATATCCGAACTAATATCGTATCAGAAACCATAACGACAGGCATTACGGTTTCCGGTACCAGCAATCCACGGAGGAACTTCTACCTTACGTCACGTCACTCTGAAGTTAACTCATATTGGTGAGACTCATGTCGTTGCTCATGATATCACGATACAAACTTCCATCCTAAGGCCTCCCAGAAAAGCTTCTCAGATGGGTGGCTGACCAAATCTTCATCCGAAAATCTCAACGCGGGTGTTCCCCAGGGATCGGTCTTTGCCCCGACATCATAATGTCCTCTTAGATACCAACGACCTAGTTTTCGGTAGGTTACCACTGGTTGAGGATGCAACAATCTTGTACAGTTTAATGAACTTGATCTGATAGCACGAACACATCTCGTCAATAGCGGCAGCTGCTAAGAAAAAGCTAGGCTATTTGCTTAGGGCTAACAAGTACTTTTCTCAATTTAATCTCATCACTCCGTACAAGGCCCAGAGAAGATCTAGCATCGAGTACTGCTCACATGTTTGGGGTGCTGCCGCCTCGACTACGTTATCCTTGTTCGATGTTCTTCAGAGAAGGGCTGCCCTTTTTTCTCAGAAGGGCTATCTTTCACTAAACATAGTCCTTTACAGAGCAGCGTGGGAAGCACTTGACGTCGTTTTTTTACCGAGCAAAAACGACTCAAGTAGTCAACTTCAGCGAGCTTGAAATACTACTGAAGTTCTTATAACAAGCTCTTTACTTTGGAACCTTTGGATGCTTTCGATGATGTTGGGATCCGACTCATCGATGACTCTCCTCTATCGGACAGTCTCGGGACCTTTCACACCGACAGGCCACTTGCAATCTAGCTCTCTTCTACTGCTATGTCAACGAGACTTGCTCCTCGGAGCTCTCCTCCATGCTGCCGCCGTGAGGCGTACCTGCTAGACAGACCTGCCTGACTTTGGCTACCATCCTAACCTTGACGAACTTCACACATCCAGAATTTTCCGATACGACCGCTCCTTCAACCCTAGGATATCGAGATTTTGGATCAATCTGCCTGAGAATGCTTTTTACTGTTCTACTAACATTAGGAAGTTCAAAATTCGGATAGACAAAGTTTGTTTAAGCTCTTCGTAGCAGTCGCAGTGCCCTGGTATTTAGGCTGCTACGGAATAATAAATCCATTGAGCGGTGATGCTTGAAATATCGCAGAAGCTCCATATTAATACATTTCTCCGTAACTTTGCTGTGTGCTATACAGGGTGTTTTAGTTTATTGTTGCATAACGTTAAGATTCGATAGAACTTTTAAAATTAATCCATAAAGTCTATATAAACATGGGTCGAAAAATGCGTGGCTTCCGAAATACAGGGTGTTTAAATTTACTTTTTAAAATAGTTTTTTTTTAATATTTCGAACAATATTTGATGTATAACAGTGAAAATTGGTATACAAGGGTTTTATGGTACGACAAAACGAACCATGGGCATAGTTTTCCTGTAGCCGCTAGAGGGCGCTCTCTACTGTACCTGTAGTGTATTAAAATGACCGAAAAATTTTTCTTAGTGCAATTTTTTGCATTTTGAATAAAAAAACTGATTTTTCGCACTTTTCTGCATAAAAAAGCTCTCTTGTGAGTTTTCGTTATAGTTAGCCGTTTTTGAGATATTTCGATTTTTAATGTTCGATGCGTTTTTAATTATTTATGGGAAAATAATATTTTTTTTTACATTTTCGATTTGGGCATTACAAGTAATTAAGATGATCGCTTAGATTATGTTTTTAAACACAGCAATAATTCCTAACTCCAAATAAACACAAAAAAAAACAGAATATTAATTTGTTTAATTAACCAATATTATTTTTAACAAATTAAATTAATTATTTACAACTAAAATGCTATTGGATAGTGAGGACAAACATACAAAATCTAAAGTAGTTGCTCGAAATGTAAACTCAATTCAATACACAATTCACATCTACGAATGATCGAACGTGGTATAGCATTTTTCAAATAAGGCCTTATTTCATCACATGCATTCCTGATTATGTCTATTAGCATATCTCTTGTGGTTACGGGAGTCTGGTACACTTTTTATTTTAGAAATCCCCACACAAAGAAATCTAATGGATTTAGGTCACGGGATCGTGGAGGCCAGGCGACTGGTCCTCCGCGGCCGATCCATCTTTCTGGATAATTTTCGTCCAGCCAGTTTCTAACTATTCTCGAATAATGAGCTGGACAACCATCAAGCTGGAACCAGGCCAATCTTCTTGAATCTAACATAACATCATCCCACATGTTTGCATGTTCAGCCTTCAAAAATTCCAATAAGGTCGCAGCATTTAACCTTGCAGGCAAAAGGTAGGGTCCAAATAGTCGATTACGGTAGATACCAATCCACACGTTCACACTAAATTCATGCTGAAAATTTCTTTCCCGAACTGCATGCGGATTTTCATGCGACCAAATATGTTGATTATGAAAACTTACCACTCCACGTCTAGTGAAGCATGACTCATCGGTCCATAAAACGTTACTTAAAAACTCCCTATTATGTTATTATCAGTTCTATCAAGAATCCACTGACAAAATGTGATTCTTCGTTCTCCGTCCCCTGGCTGTAGTCCTTGCACAGCTTGCAAATGGTAAGGACGTCTATGGTAATTTCTAAGAACACGGTGAACATGGCTTGCTGAAATCCCCAAGGCACCAGAAACCCTCCTAACACTTGTGGTCGGATCTCTATCAAACTCACGCAGAATCATTCGGGTAAATCTGCGCTGACGAACATTTATGTTTTGATCCCTTTGGAGATTTCCAAAACCATTTTCAATTATTTGGCGATCCACTCTTACAAATACTGAGCGAGTTGGATGTCGTCTGTTTGGAAATCTTCGTGCGTATTCTCTGGCTGCTTCTGCTGCGTTTCCATTTACAAAGCCATACACAAAATGAATATCCGCTAACTCTTGATTGGAGAGCAAAAATGGCATTTTTATAAAACTTACAAAAAAAAACAGGTAAATGAAACTAAATTTCGTGCATTCACAATTGCAAAAAAACGTTTCAGGTTTAAACAGACAACAAAACTAACTGTCGACTAATTGACGTTTAACCTTATTCTGCTTTCAATTTCAAAATTATTTGCAGGCACAGCCTACTTCTAAAAATTATCGAGATACTGACTTTTTAACGTTATTTTATCATGAATAATTAAAAATGCATCGAACCTTAAAAATCGAAATATCTCAAAAACGAAAATTCACAAGAGAGCTTTTTTATGTTGAAAAGTGCGAAGAATCAGTTTTTTTATTCAAAAAGCAAAAAATTGCACTAAGAAAAAATTTTCGGTCATTTTAATACACTACAGGTACAGCAGACAGCGCCCTCTAGCGGCTACAGTAAAACTATGCCCATGGTTAGTTTTGTCGTACCAAAAAGACCCTTGTATACCAATTTTCACTGTTATACATCAAATATTGTTCGAAATATTTTAAAAAACTATTTTAGAAAGTAAATTTAAACACCCTGTATTTCGGAAGCCACGCATTTTTCGACCCATGTTTATATAGACTTTATGCATCAATTTTAAAAGTTCTATCGAATTTTAAAGTTATGCAACAATAAACTGAAACACTCTGTATACCAGTACTGCATAGAAGAATTTTATATGAAGGACTTGGGTCAATAAAGTTCCCTTTCGACATTGACTTTGTTTCGAGAAATCTAAAGTTACAATTTTTATGTAAATCTTAAAATCCTGTTTCTTGTTCAATTTCGATTGAAATGCTACAATTCGCTTACCTTTTAAAGAACAAAGATTTAATGACAACGATATCGAAAAAGTATAACTAATGTTCATGAAATAAATTTATTTTTGAAAATACTGTGGCTTGCTGCCTTATTGAAAAAAAGTTGTACCCCAAGGGTAACTCAAAGATGGTTTGTTTTATAAACATATAATTTGGATATTCATTGTTAGACTTGGAACATGACCCTTCGGTGAATTTAACGGACTCGTTACTTACGTTAAAGTTCTTTTGACAGTTCAGAATGGTAAACAAACAGAAAACCCACAGAATGTGCGTTACATATTTGGGACAGAATGCGTAAAAGTTCCGTTTTTTTTTATCAGAACTGCGTCAGATATGATTTCTATTTCGAAAAAAATAGGAATAGGTTGAAGACCGAAATAGATCACAAGCGATAAATTTATTTTGGCAAGAAAGGCATAAGACATGAGACAAGGTAATGATATATTCTGATAAATATATGGTTTGAAATCAGTATCTCTGCTGGTATTAAGACACCAGTACAAACAATAGCTTTCTTAGGTAATAAAATCATAAGCAGCATGTACAGGGTGGTCCAGTCATGTGTGGACGGAATATTACTCATAAACAAATACATTTTGGAAAAATCTATTTTTGGGATGTTATACATGACATTTGAGGGCACATTTATAAAATATTTTTTTGTTTAGAAAAACCTCCCAGTTCGGCAACCTCTCAGTCCACTATTTTGAAATTTGGAGTGCTGAATTTTGTATCAAAAAAAAACTTACACACCTTAGCTTTTATGTTATTTGTTACTTTTTCGAATTGTAATTTTTACTTATACAGGGTGGTCAAAAACGCAAATTTCTCAAAAATTTCAAATGCATCACCCTGTATAGTTGTGCACGTTTGGATTTAATGTTTATAAGCTTTTTTTGATACTAGACACATAAGGGTTTTTACGGCTATTTTTTCGATTAGCACATCTTTTATGGAACGGCTTAATTCCTTAAAGTATCGCATCATCCTTGGAAACAAATAAATGGTTGATTAGTTACAAATTGTCAAAATTATGTTTGAAAATGAATTTTTCTAAAGAAGAAATGGTGAATATAGCATCTCGCATCTACGCATTAACGTTTTGAATCAAGTGGAGCAGTGGAATATAGTAAAAAAATGTATAAATAATCCACCAATGAGGCGAATCAGTTGGAGGTTATATTAAAGCTGCAGGCAAATCCCCATTTAAGTGCACGGCAAATTGGAGATATTTTCGAGCAGTTTTTGTAGATTAGGTCTTGAGTAGTGATAGTTGTTTGTTTATGTTGTTGTTATAGTTGTTTTTCTCTATTACACTTGAAGCAGATTTATACTGTTCTGATTGTTATTAGTTTTTACGTCAAATCTGTACTCTTAGGCCCGTATCGTCAGTCGTTCCTACAATTGTAGGGCACGTTTATGGCCTCCTTGATTGTCATAGTTTTCTACTTCTCCGTGTCAGAACTCTATTTTGAGGTTATGTCACAAACATCTATTTGCATCAAATTGTGCTTGCTTTTGAGTTATATCATGTTTTATCAGCCTGAAATTTCCTACAATTTAAAAAGAAAACATATCTTCATAATAGGAGAGCGCTGACGCTGACACGGGACGAGTGTAATCTAGAAATTTTTGAAGGAGAGAAAAGAGTATGACAATCAAGGAGGCCATAAACGCGCCCTACAATTGTAGGGACGACTGACGATACGGGCCTTAGTGGCAATATGGAACTAGCCGACTGTTTGTCTCTTGTTTCCATGGATGATGTGATTTTTTCCTTAATTTTGGTGTGTTGTTCTATTAAAAGCTTAAAATGTAGTGATTTTATCTGAATCAAACCTTATACAAAAAAAACCTTATCAAAAATTGAATCCACACTTGCTCAAATATACAGGGTGATGCATTTTAAATGTTTGAGAAAAAGTACAATTCGCGTTTCTGACACACCCTGTATGAGCAAAAATGAAAATTCTAAAATGTAACAAATAAGATAAAAGCTGAGGTGTGTAAGTTTTTTGATATAATATTTAGCACTCCAAATTTCAAAATGGCGGACTGAGAGGTTGCCGAAGTGAGGGGTTTTTCTAGACAAAACACCTTATATCTCAGTAGCTAATTACCAAAACCTCCCAGTATGTTATATCAATCTTCTTCTTTTGAATTGGTTTATCCAAATATGCAATAAAATTTGAGGCATTCCATTTAAAAAATAACAACTTTGATATGTAGGTCAAAATTGGGACATCCTGTATAATTGCCAATGTTTCAGAAATAGATTTTCCCAAAATGTATTTGTTTATGAGTAATATTCCGTCCATACATGGATGGGCCACCCTGTATAACTGCAGTAAAGTAATAAGCCACACATTTATTTGTTAGCCTGAGCTACGTGCTCCGAGTCACACAGAACTGCTACCAGTCGGAGACAGCTAAAATAGGCAGCCTAACCGCTCAGGTAACAGTTTTAGTAAATTCAAAAGAATGGATAAACCCTAAAAAGACCACTGAGAACCGCTACTTATGATCATTTCATATCCACTGACGAAGATGTATAGATCGAAGTATTTGTAAAAGCAAAATCAAGAAGGAGGAAAAGCGACAAGACTTTCCTCCTCTTCCGAATAACAGGATCAATTACATTTCATGCCTCTCCCCCACTTCATCAAATCGAAACACCTTTGATGAAAGAGGACCCTCACACTGGTATCTGAACTAAGTCCAACTACCTTTGTTCTCTGTGTCATTAAACCATTATTTTCACCATCGAGTACTTTCCGTTTGACTCTCATCTTGGAATTCAAGTGGCTTCTAGATTTCATGTCGTAAAAATGTGAAGGATATCGTGGTTGTTCAAAAACGCCATTTAGAAAAATTTAGCGAACTGTCAAAGAAAACAACAACTTCGGACGTAGATACCTACACAACGGATGATGAGGTACCGTATTGATATTGGTCAAGCTTGATTTCTCCAAGGTTTTCAATACGCTCAGTCATGAGATTCTTTCGAGTAAGCTAAAGTATTATGGCATTTCAGAAGTTCCTTTGAATTCCTTCAGATGCTATCTAACTTAGCGCACCCAAAAGGTGAAAACATTTAGAGAAATTTCTGATGCACAGTATGTTTCATCACGAGTTCCCCAGGGTTCAGTACTGGGACCACTTTTATTGCAAGAGAGTGTAGAACATTGTTACATTCAAATGTATGCCGACGATATACAATTAACATTTCATTTTAGTGAATCCAACTTACGTGAAGCATCGTATAAGATTAACCTAGAAATGATAACGTATCACCGAATTGTAATAGGTACTGTCTCCGTATCTATGCATCAAAATGTACCGCGATACCATACTGTCCTAAATATTCGAATAACAATATCACAAATCGAGTCTCTTATTTATCAACGATACTAATATTTCATTTTTTGATAACACTAAGAATCTAGGTGTTATATTCGATTCAAATATTAGATTTAACTTGCATGTGAATAGTAGAAATCCTCATATTGTCAATTTTAGCTTACTCTCTAGTCCTCATTTACCCCAGCCTTGACTCGGTTTACAAGTCAAAATTGCAGATGCTTGAGAACTCTTGCATATTTGGTGTTAGGAAATTTTCATCAAGAATCAAGGAGTTACAGTAGCTCAGACTTGACGGTTGATTCAATTATTCCATTGCTGCTATGCATTTTTAAAACTGGTAAACCGGTTTATTAACTCAATAAGTTGATTCCACCTGGAAAGCAAATAACTGTAAATCTACGGCACAATGATTTACTTTCCAGTCCTCTACATCGTACGCCAGTCTTTGAAAGTAATATAATTCTTTACCAGCTAACTATAAGACTCTAAGTTTGCAGAGCTTCAAGAATACAGTCAAGTTGCACTTTCTGCGCTCAGCACATTGAGTAATAAATTCAGTTAGTTGTTTATAAAATGTCCATTCTATTGTTTCTATTCTTTCTATATGTTCATATTATATGTTTACTTCTATTTAATGCACTTCTTACTTCTTACAGTCATCTGATTCATGTCGTTATCCTAATGTTTTGAGATGTCTCGTTGTAGTATGGTTAAGTGGTAGAGTAGCCATGGTCAAACTTCACCAAACTATGATCATTTTCTGAATAAAGACATTACAATTATTATTATTGCTATTATTATTCACAGCCCATCACACGCAACGTTAGAATCCTTTACGAGCGAGTCCTGCAAAAACTTGTAAACTCTGTGTACACAATGATTTAAACGGCTTTCTCTTTCAAAATCACTCACCATTTTATCACGAACGCGCGTTTTACACTATCCTTATAGCACCATAGGCATACCGAAAAATACTAAACTTGATATATTTGAAGCACACAAATATATATTTTCCGCTTGTTTGGTCATATACTTTGTTAAACAACAACGCTTCGATTACGCGATATACCTTACAAAAAGTTTAGATAAAAATTGACCGTGAATAGTTCTGTTGCATGTGGTACAATAAACAATCTGCTTTTTATGTCATATAGCGTAGCTTATTCCGGAAATTCACCCTGAAAAACGAAGGTCAAAATCCAGTGCAAAGAGTCATGCTGAAGGAAAAAAATAACCTTGACCGTTCTACTTTTATATGGCATAATACGCCATCATTCTTTGTGGTTGCCGTTGCACAACAGGTGTCTGATTCTGACGCAGTTTAACTTTTATATTATAGGGGGACTGGAGAAGAACAGTCGCTGTAACCGTTATAAAATAACCCATAAATTGGTCCGTCTGATTGCTTTGAAGGCAATCGATTGCAAGCTAGTGTAGCAACTAGGCCACCTTTGGCCCTTTTTACTTCCCACGCCTAAAGGCGGGGATATACCGTAATCGCGAAAATGGTTGTGATGATTTTAATGAAATTTTTACACAAGGTTACAACTATGCCAAGGATGAAAAGGCTTTGAAGTTTTTGAAAATCGGTCTAGTGGTGGCGAAACTTCGTTTTTTTACGGTTCAGAGGCTCCTGATCCTTTACAGAATTTTTTTGTAAGGGTTGAAACTTGAGGGTAGGAAGTTCTAGGGGATATGGGGTTGTAAATAGGTATTAGTCAAAGACGTTCTATCATTAAGAAAATTCTAATCCCGGTATGGAAAACTTAAATGATAAATAAAATATAATATATACTAAGTGACATATAAATCCGAACACCCAGTTTAAATGGTTTTATTTTAATAAAATTTTGTATAAGTACTTAATGAAGCATAATAAGTAAATGATAAAAATTTCAAAATGATTGCACTGCTTTAAAGCCCTTTGACCTTTAATAATGCGTGGATGCACCCTGATGTGCTACGCATTCTCCAACGCGCCTAAGCATGCTTCTGATCAGGTGGTCAATGTCCTCCTGTGGTATCTCATTCCAGACAACCACCAACTCCTCTCGAAGTGCTTCTAGAGTCTGAGGAGGACGTTGCAAATTGAGCAATCTCCTACCCATCATATCCCACACGTGCTCAATTGGGGATAAGTCGGGAGATCTTGGTGGCCATGGTAACAATGTGACATCATTATGTTGAAAGAAGTCTATTGTGACTCTTGCAACATGTGGTTGAGCATTATCTTGTTGGAAAGTTGGATCTGCCAGGGTGTCAAGATAGGGTAAAAGATGGGGTTCTAGAACTTCGTGGATATAACGCTGCGCGTTCATGTTACCTCTGATGAAGATTAAAGGTGACCTGGAACCATAAGCTATAGCACCCCAAACCATAACTCCAACAGTGTGATGAACATGTCTTTCAACAAAAAACTGTGGATTCCTCCTTTCACCACGTTGCCTTCTAACCCTGGCACGACCATCGTGCATGCCTAAACAAAATCGAGACTCGTCACTAAAGACAATACTGTTCCATTCCTGATCCCAGAGTGACCGTTGTCTGCACCACTCAAGGCGATTACGTCGGTGTTCTCGAGTTAAAGGGAGGACCCAGTGTGGCCGGTATGAAAACAAGCCAAAACTTCTCATTCGTCGGTAAACACTTCGCATGCCAATAGGTCTTCCGTGTTCTGCAAACCATTCATTTGCAATGGACCTGGTAGTTGAGAAACGGTCCCTTAAGGCCAATAATCTTAGGCGGCGATCTTCATGGTCTGTTGTTCTACGGCGGCGTCCAGTGCCCCTTGCTCTTTGCGTACGGCCTTCTCGAAGCCATGCCTGACAACACCTAACTACAGTGTCTACACTTCTTTGCTTCCCGAAGTCCCACTATACGGCCCCTATCAAACTCACTAAGTTGACGAAATCGTACAGGTCTCCGTACTCTAGGCATCGTAACCGATCGTAAAGGATGTCAAGAACCAAAATCCGCCAACGTTGATTCTTTACTGCGGCTGAAATATTCATTTTTAGAGCGTTAGTGAATTAAAAAAAAGCAGTATAAAAACCGGAATGTCCAACTGATAAGGCTGAAAATTTGTTCACTTATTGTTTACAGTAAGATAAATACATTCACCAACTTTTATTAAAATAAAACCATTTAAACTGGGTGTTCGGATTTATATGTCACTTAGTATAAATATAAATCTCATTTTCGACATTTTTCTCGATTACAATACTTTCTGGCCAGTAGGCGTAGGAAGTAAAAGTCTGACATAAATTTAAAGCTCATTAAAGTTATCTAAAAGTTTATATTCTAAGGTTTTTTTTAGGTCGCTAATTAAAAATCTGTTACCAGAGTTTTTTTTATAATTCCAAAATGACGCGCCCAATACTGTTATGACACAAGAGTATTTGTTTTTCAGAAACCTCTTCATCGATGTTAAACGGAACTACCTTGGTTAGCCTAATTACCAAACTTTCTGAAAATGTTATAGGTGGGTCATTATGATGCAATATAACAAATAAATTTTTACATTGGATTGGTTGGTCCCTGGAGAAGTAAATGAGTTATATCTTTTCTATGGAGGCACTAATTACTAACTCATAAAAATTTCTTTGATGTCTATAAAAAATTGTTGAGAAAGAGTGATTGGTTAGAAAAGAAGAAGTACAGCTCTAACTGATTTGTTGCCAGGTTAATAAAGACATTTTATTATTATTTTCAATAGCGCCTTTAGGGAGGCTGTATCTACACAGAGGAACCCCGAAGGATACTGTTTTATGGGAACTTTTGGTATTATTTTTTGTGTATTATATGTATACCAAAGATTGATATGTTATTCTAGGATATGGTCCCCAGTCTAGTTAGATTATAGACCTGTTCATTGTACTGAAACCCTAAGGGTAGGCTGTATCGCATAGATAAGTATTTAATTTTCTTTGATTTCTATAAAAAATTGTTGAGAAAGAGCGATTGGTTAGAAAATAAGAAGTACAGCTCTAGCTGATTTCTTGCCAGGTTAATAAAGGCATTTTATTATTACTATTTCCAGTGGCGCCTTTAGGAAGGCCGTATCTACACAGAGGAACCCCGAAGGATACTCTTTTATGGGAACTTTTGGTATTATTTTTTGTATTTTATATGTATACCAGAGACTGATATGTTATTCTAGGATATTGTCCCCAGTCTAGTTAGATTATAGACCTGAAACCCTAAGGGTCTGTATCGCATAGATAAGTATTTAATTTTCTTTGATTTCTATAAAAAAATGTTGAGAAAGAGCGATTGGTTAGAAAATAAGAAGTACAGCTCTAGCTGATTTCTTGCCAGGTTAATAAAGGCATTTTATTATTACTATTTCCAGTGGCGCCTTTAGGAAGGCTGTATCTACACAGAGGAACCCCGAAGGATACTCTTTTATGGGAACTTTTGGTATTATTTTTTGTGTTTTATATGTATACCAGAGATTGATATGTTATTCTAGGATATGGTCCCCAGTCTAGTTAGATTATAGACCTGTTCATTGTACTGAAACCCTAAGGGTAGGCTGTATCGCATAGCTAAGAATTTAATTTTTAAAGCCCCACACAGAATATTGCACGATTTAGTTCAATAACACAAGAGAAATGAATGCTTGCAATTCAAATTTTTTCTAACCTGAAATTTGACCAATCAGCGTCGCGAGTACCCATCACCGTAGAATGACAGGTGATTATCTAGTAATATCTCAAAATTCCCCATATCGGCACGGGGCACATAATTCTGACGGATTAGTCAATGCCAGGTGGACAGAGCCGTATAAAGGCTTTTATAGTGTTTGAGGCATTCAAATTGATTTTTGCTACTTGTTAACTGTTTTGATTAGGCTAAAACGCCCTTCCCTCACCGAAATCGCTTATAAATTTAGCAGCATTTATTCTATTAGATATTATTTTTGTGTTTACCTTAAACAGAAAATCCATTTTAGAATACACTATTGGATCGATTGTTCTGGCAAGACTGATATCGAATCAAGTTGAATAGATTCACACCAAAAAACTCAAAACACAGCATTTAGATAGATATTATGTGGAATTTTATTATAATTCTTCAAGGTAGATGCAGCTATTGTTTCTAAGTCATATTTAAACAAGTAAATGTTTTCAATAACTCTGGAAACATTATTATTTAAACAAGGATTCTCTAATATTTACTTTTTAGTTGAAGAGCCGGCAGGATGATTTCTCGGTAAAGCTAAGATACCCATTAATCTTGCACCTTATAGTTCCCAGACACAATACTCTAATCCGATTTGCGCTGGCCCAAGAGGTGGTTTAAGCCTTGTTTGACCACTGCTTTTGTAAGGGTGTCAAAGAATCCACACTAATAACACTGTTCAACACGAAAATCCTCCGTATGTGTTATATTTCATTTGGACTTACACTAATATACAACTGACTCCTAAATATTTAGATTAGCCTCGGATTTCTTGGAAGGGTCGAGTAGGCAGGTAATAAACAGGCGCCTGCAGCAGTGGGATCTCTTGGAAAAAGGAGTTAAGGTGTCCATCTACCTGAAAAGGCAATCTACTCTCACATTTTTTGCATTGGAAGGTGATTTCGTATTTTTCCATGACATACCTGGCCTAATGACCGAACTAAACTTACCATACACGCTCGATAAATGGAGACTATTTTTAAAAAAAGTCCAAAAGCGGTTTTACTTTTTAATGTGAATGAGCATCCATCGGCTCCTATATAGGTAATTCGGTAAATATGAAAGAAACATATGACAATCTTAAGATGTTACTCAGATGTATAAAGTACGAAGATCACAAATGGATTATATAGATATACATAATACTGTTGCTTTTTGTGTGAGTGGGACAGCCGAGCAAGTGACAAACATTATAAAATTGTTTGGCCTACACGTGAAACAATAGAAGCTGGCATTAAAATTATATATATATATATAGAAAAATAATGGGCAAAATCGGCAAAAAGGAGGAAAGTGGATTCGAGCAGAAAATAGGATAGGTAACCCGAGCGATACGTATTTCTGCTGGTTGGCTTCATCAGGCCCGAAATGAATGCACATATGAAACTACAAAAGTAGACACACATGCCCACACTTCCGGATACGGGTGTAACCTGAGGAAACGAAGATGGAGAGGGAAAAATCATACACGAAGTCCACAAACAAGAGCCAACCCACACATTGCAGTATAAAATGGCTAGAAGGCCTCGAATTTTCAAGGCGATAACTAACCACAACCACGCGGCGGGTTATAGTCACTTGCTGTGGTACTTCAAGCCCAAAGGATCTACAAAGAGAAAACGATCATGCAGAGAAAGGTATATAACAAAAAGTAGGAAAATAATGGGAAAAATCCGCAAAAAGGAGGAAATGTGGATTCGAGCAGAAAATATGATAGGTAACCCGAGCGATACGTATTTCTGCTGGTTGGCTTCATCAGGCCAGAATTGAATGCACATATGAAACTACAAAAGTAGACACACATGCCCACACTTCCGGGTACGGGTGTAACCTGAGGAAACGAAGATGGAGAGGAAAAAACACACGAAGTCCACAACAAGAGCCAACCTGCACATTGTAGTATAAAATGGCTAGAAGGCCTCGAATTTTCAAGGCGATAACTAACCACAACCACGCGGCGGGATATAGTCACTTGCTGTGGTACTTCAAGCCCAAAGGATCTACAAAGAGATTTATTAACTATTCGATCTACAAATTTCTTCTAAATCCGTCAGTGGTTTCTGGAAAAAAAACATAGCTATGGTTTAATTAATAATTAATTTTACAAATTAAAAAAATCTTCCTAATCTAACCTCAACAATCCAGTTTTTACTCATTGAGTATGTGTTATCATCTACTTCTCTCTAAGAACAATTTCAGCAACAATCTCGCCGACTTACTCCCGATGATGGTGGCATAGACCGTCGAAAGCTTGAGTTTAAGTTAAAAGAGTGTACTTTTGCCAAAAAAATTGCCTTCATTCCAAAGAATTTTAATGATATTTTCTCCTAACGAAGTAAGGCATCTTAATTACTTTTTTTGTTTAAGCAGTGGATAAAGGAGGAAATGCTTTCAGGTATTTAAAATACAAATGTCTACGTACGAGCCCCTTCCCACTTCAGTTGGCCCACTTCAAGATTTGTACCAAAATATGCGTTTATAAACTAAACATGATGAAACTATTTACTTCTAAAACAATTTATTTCTCAAAAACATTTTAGATACACTCTAGTCGCAAAGCATACATATTTGAAATCACTTAGACCTATTACTAATAGAACATCTGAACAAATAAACAATGTACAAATAAGTTAACAAAGCAACAATTAAAAGATTACCATTGGGTAACATCACCTTTATCTTTTATTACGGCTGAAATTCTGTGGGGCATAGTGTTAACCAAATTTTGGCAAAAATTTGGTGTAAAACAATCCCAAATTTCTTGAAGCTTTTGTCTCAGTTCGGTGATTGTACGAGCAGGATGTTGTCGTAGAACCTTTTTCATCTCGTGCCACAAAGTTTCAATAGGTGACAGATCTGGACTGCTAGAAACCCATTTCAAAAGTTATATCCATTTTATAGCCTTTTTTGAGGTATGGCACGCTGCACCATCTTGCTGAAACACAAAATCTTGGCCGGATGTCAAACATTCTTCCATCACTGGTAAGAGCGATTCTTCTAAAATTGCCAAATATTTGTTTGTATCCACATTTCCATCAATAAAATGAAGTTTTCCTACTCCTTTTGATGACATACGGCCCCAGACCATAATGGATGCTGGAAATTTCACTTTTCTCTTCAGACAGTCAACAAGGAATGCTTCATTTTTTACTCTACTGAGACTGTTACCAACACTAACTTCGAATCGGGCCTCATCATTCCATTGTATTGCACACCATTGTGGAGGTGTCCATTGTCTATGTTCTTTAGCCCATCTGAGCCGATTTTTCTTTCGCAGTGGAGTTAATAGTGGCTTTTCTTTGGCCTATAAACAAGTTGTGCAACTTTAGGGTTTTTACTTCACTTTTTTATAAGAAAACTTACCTTGCAAGTGCTAAATCCCAGTTTGTGGGCCTCTCTATGAGTTGTGGACCTCGAAATTCTCCTTCCAACAGCGTCACTCCACAGAGCACTTAATTGTAAATAATTGGCACGCCTGCTTTTCACGATTATTCTTCTTAATGCTCTTCGGTCGGCATTTGTGATATTACTTTTTTCACATATCGTGGCTTAATATTAACTGAACCAGTTACGTTATATCTTCTTACAATATTTCTCACACTGTACCGAGATAAGTCTAACAAAGTTGCAATTTCTGAGTTTGATTTCCCAGAATTAAAAAAATTAATTATCAGTAACCGAATTTTCTCACTAATAACCTTTCCTCTACCCATTTTGAAAACCTTAACTACCCAAAACTATTTTAAACATATTCTGACACCTGTGATTAATAAAAACAATTGTCATAGCTTTTATTTTTCACAGCCACCTATGCGTTATAGACTTATTTTGCATTGACATGAAAATAGGTTGATATGCTGTAATTGCAACATGTGTTATTTTTATGCTGCAAATTTGATTAGGGAGTGATAAAGTTGGTGTTTTCTACTACATATTATCAAAATAATCATTGTTAATATTTTAAACCTATAACACCCTGCTACATTTTTATTATTTGTGTTTGATAAGAAAAAAACTAAGATTTCAATATTTGGGCCAACTGAAGTGGGAAGGGGCTCGTATAAACGAGGCAACAATTAAAGAAAGAATTTTTGTTGGTCCCCAAATTAGGCGATTTTTCAAAGGTGCGAACTTCAGGCAAATTTTAAGTGGCAATGAAAGTCGGGCACGGGATGCATTCGAAAGTGTTTGCAACAATTTTCTTGGAAATAACAAATCAGAAAATTATCGCGAACTCGTGGAAAAACTACTCATGGCCTATCATACGTTAGAATGTAACATGTCGCTAAAACTTCACTTTTTTCATTCTCCTTTGGACTTTTTCGTAAAAATTTAGGAGCAATATCAGATGACCATGGAGAACGATTTCACCACGATATCTCCTCCATAGAGAAACGGTATACAGGAAACTGGAGCCCGCATATGTTAGTCGATTATTGCTGGACAATAATACGAGACAAATCCAGGAGTTCTTTTAAATGAAAGACGTTAAGGAAATAAATATTAAATTTATCCAAAATTACTTAAAAATGTTCATATTGTATCTATGGTAAGCTAACTGTTAATGAAACGTATTATTGTTTAAATTTAATCAAAAGGCATTACCTATGGTAAAGGTGATTTTTATGAATTTTTATTTATATCAAAGCCTGCATCACTGCAGACTAATATAGAAAATTTGCGACCACATCCGGATTCAACAAATATATAGAGTCCAGCCAAAATCATTCTAGGAAGAAAAAATGTTTTAAAATGTTCCTCAGTGTAACGTAACCTTTAAAATTTATCATGTGGTTGTCTCTATGATCAATTTCCACACTCCATATTTTACTGACCGCAAAATGGAAACTACAGGCGTTTTCACAGGGATGGCCGAAACGTCAGTAAGTATTTCGGTTCTACATCTACAGAACAAGGTCAGGCACAAATGTGAACCTTGTTTTTTGAGAATCTCTTCTAAAAAGTACGCTGGCTCCTAGACTATTATTCTAAGATTTCTGCAAAAATAAATCAGTGAAATTTTATAAGCCATTGTTTCCAAAGTTATATTTAAACAATTAAACTGCTACGTAGTCTGGAAACATTTCAAAATGACAAGGATACGAAATTACCTAGCTATACTGTGGGGAAACTTTGAATGGTCTTGCGCGGTGAAGAATTATTGAAGGTCTGATTAATCCACGGTTATACAGGGTGGCGCATCGAAAACGAAACAGTCGCATTTACTGGCAGCTCAGTTTTTTTTTTTTTGAAAAACGCTCAGACCCGTGGATTTTGTTTTCGAGGGGGACACAAGTTTGGCAAAAAATCACGTTAGCACGTGCAGCCCCCTAAGCGGGGTTGACGCCACCCCCAAAGTCTTAAATGGAAAGGGAGATCGAGTGATACCTTATTTTAAAGGTATTTCAATTCCCTTTATAATGAAATATAATATATGTACTTCAGTTTAGTAGTTTTGAAGATTTATTGATTTGAAGCTTAAATAAAACTTAGAGATCATCATTAGTGGAGATCAATACATTTGGCAGCAAAGTAATTTAAAAATGAAGAATGAACTGACCCGTTAGGCAAGTAAATGTTGAAAATGGCCACCATGACTCTCCATGCAATAATAAAGATTTTGGTCAAAACGTTGCCGCACACTATGGGCCTTTAGAATCCGTTGGACAGTACGTCGACTAACACCACACACAGTCTCCAATGTGCGGGTACTTAACGTAGGATCTACATAAACTTCCCCTAAAACCCCCAATTCTATTGCTTCATTCCTTATGGGATTTTCAATGTTGCGTTTTTTATTGACGACTGACCCAGTTTCCCGAAATTTAGCTGCAAGTTCTAGAACATATTTTCGATGCACGTTACTGTTCTCATGTCGCTCATTAAATATTTCTGCTGTTCTATTAGCGCACTGATTATTTCCGAAAAATATTTCGATAATTTCTACTCTTTCTGCTGTGGAATATACCATGGTAGAATTTATGTAATAAAGCGTTACAAGTTACTTTAGCAACAAAGATTGGTCAAATCAATCGCAAACTATGTACTAAATTCCTATTTAAAATAAGTACGAGATATTTCCTTATCTTTCTTCAAGAAATAACTTTTTTGCCACAAAAGATGCTCCAATAGCTATTTTCAACAACAAAATGATAAACAAACCATGGGCGTAGTGAAGAAAAGCATTTACTTATTTAGTAAATTCTTTTAGTCAAATTTCTTCTGAAAGTATTACAAACTAATCTTATGCACCTATTAAAGTCTACTTTAAGCTTTAAATCAATAAATCTTCAAAACTACTGAACTGAAGCTCATGTATTTTACATCATTATAAAGGGAATTGAAAGACCTTTAAAATAAGGTATCACTCGACCACCCGTTCCATTTAAGATTTTAGGGTTGGTGTCACCCCCGCCCAGGGGGCTGCACGTGTTAACGTAATTTTTTGCAAAACTTGTGTCCCCCTCGAAAACAAAATCGATCGGTCTGAGCGTTTTTTCAAAAAAAAACTGAGCTACCCGTAAATGCGTCTGTTTCGTTTTCGATGCGCCACCCTGTATATGTTGAAGATGTTTACATGAAGGTATTTTGCCTAGAATGGTTCGAGATAACAGAAACATGGTATACCGAGTGTTTCAAATTTGACTCTCACCATTGGGAAACGGAAACGGTAGGAGATACGAAGTCGTTAAATGGGTGCAAAGTTGCGCGTTTAGGTTACCGAACAAAATGGCACTTCCTCGGGTTACACCCGTATCCGGATGAATGGACATGTTTATCTACTGGTGTGGTTGCATATGTTCATTCATTTCGGGCCTGATGAAGCCAACAAGCAGAAATACGTATTGCTCGGGTTAGCTATCCTATTTTCTGTTCGTATCCACTTTCCCTTTTTGCGGATTTTGCCCATTATTTTCCTATTTCTTGTTATACAGGAATATATATATATATATATATATATATATATATATATATATATATATATATACAGGGTGACTTCGAAGTTGAGTCATTTATTTTAACAGTGGGTAGATCTGATCAAAAGAAATGTTTTTTTTCCTTTACCATTTTTCTGGTAAAATTAAAGTAACAAAGTTATAGCCCTTTGAAAGTTTGAGTACCGCCCTGTCTCAATATCATGTGCTCGTGTTTGGCAACAACGGATATAATCCGCCTTACCGGTTCATCGCATCGGAAACAAAAAAGCGAAAGAATTTGGAACGATGTTTGTACAATTTATTATTTTATTCAGTTCAGTTATACATACAGTCAGTGTCAGTCGCGTGTGAATAGTGTCTGTTGCGTGGCTCAAACGAAATAAAAAATGGCACATGTTTATGCGGATCGGTTTCCCAATCGAGTGCAACCAACCCCTCGTGCCTTTGTTAATGTAGTACAACGGGTTCGTGAATCAGGTGACTTAAGACCTCACAGGGGACCACACGATCAAATACAGGTCCGCACTGAAATACTTGTCGGGAGGATACTTTATAAAACAAGGTAATTTTTTTTTTTTATTTTTACACACATATTTTGGTTTATTTTCCTTCTACAATCATTATCTGAAAATTAATGCCTCAACTTCAAAGTCACCCTGTATATATATAACTATAACGAGGGTTATTTTAACTAGATGGAGACGCTCTATATGACACTTCAGCTGTAGGTTAACAGTCTTTGAATGCAAAATGTGAACAACGGCTTGAATATGGTAGATATGAAAGTGTTTCTATCAGTTACACACAAAAAAAAATAATACTGTTCTCAATGTTTTCAATACTATCCTTAAAAAATATAAAAAGTTTTAGTAATATGTTGTTATTTATTCGACCAGTTAAGACAAACTATAAGAAGAATACATTTTAAGACATTTATAATATCAATCCATGTCATGATATGTATAATATCCACATGTGTAAAATCTGAAATGGGGACTGTCCGACTATGCTTTATTTATAAAAACTGAAGGATTGCTTGGAAGATTAAACGAAACAAATGACTATCTGATAATTTTAAGGTCTACTAGTAAATTATATATTTTTGAAATAAATAAAGTTTTGTAGTGTTAATGTATGACATATCATACATTTTAAAACTCTTTCCACCTGATTACATATGGTGTCTATAAGAAAAGATAAAGTTGGTGATTGAGGCCAAGAAACGAAACGTCGTATTGAAATTCTAATTATACCATATTGTAGAGAAGACAAGGTGGCGCAATGTTAATGTACTTGTTTTTCAAATCTCATGTCAATTAAAGCCGATAACTTTGGAAATACTAGGATTTGCGAAGTGCAATTTTTTTAATTACGTAAATGCGCAACTTTTTCCTCATTCACCACCTTAGTATCTCTTACCGATTCAGAGATCCAAAACACCCTGTATATCCTCTATAAATAATAATAATTTATTAATGCTATTACACAGAAATGTTTTTGCACAAGTCTATTAAAGTAGAACCAACATGAAACACAAAGTGGCACTAAGAGGTAAAAAAGTTAATAAAACATAAGTTAAAATTTTTATGAAAAATAAATAGAGATGGTTAAAAAAGTTATAAAATAGACTAAATACAAAGAAAATTATGCCACGATGAAAAAACTGAAGGTAAGGAAGTCTTCGACGTCAAAAAAAGATAGTAGGAACATTGCTTGGTTTTGGCAAATTGTTGAACATCGAGAGATGAGATTTCAGTTGACAATAGGTTGTAGAATTTTTATCCATTGTAGTTAACACCATTTCTAGTTTTGGAAATGCGATGTCGATTTGGACACAAATGTTCCTTGTTTCTGTACCACACAATACAAACCTTGCTTTGTCAACGCGAAGCTCATGATTTAAAAAAGTCTGATTTGTAAGCGCATGTATTGGTCTGGACGATTGCAAGCTTCTTACATTTTGTGGTACATTAAGGCTTTTGTGAAGAAAAACTACAATCCATGAAAGTAAATACGTGTATTCGTTTAACATAATTTCTGCTTAAAAATAAGATATATTCACAAAAATTTATAAACATGGTATAAACAATACTTATCAAATGAATTAACAAAACTTAAACATTGTCCCAAATGTAATAGCAAGTTCACATATCAAAATCTATAACAATTATAAGAACGTCACAACTCTTCAAATATAATGTTATATATCTACAATAAGTTATATAATAAGTAACCCTAACCTAGAGCAAATATCTATTTTGCTTGTCTATATAAAGGCTTAATAAAAAAATACACTGACGATTTTTTTAGGTCCTTGCCAATATAGCAGTGCAGAAGTACTGAAAAACTCTACCAAATGCCCAGTTGTTTACATTATATGCTTGATTTAAATTAAGTAGCTATATCAGCTAGCTTCAAAATAATGCTTTTGGGTTTTTCTAATTCAACACTTTTCGTTTCAAAATATTTAAATAAATAAAAAGTATCGTCAGTATATTGTTCGATTCTACGAGAATGACTTGCAAAATCGAAAGTCCCGCAATATTTATATCATCAGTACACATATTAAAAGATTTTTATATTTAATATATGATTTCACATTATATGTTTACTATATATTATATATATCATATAGTCAAGCTAATATTATCAGCATGCATTTCTTAGAATACAATTTTTTCAAAGGTAGGCGTAAGTATTACGATGTTATGTACAGGATTGGTATCCAAATTTGGCAGTTTTTCCATCAACAAGTGTATAACACAAAAATGTTGCGAGAAGCTAAAACGCGTAGACCGATTCTATTAGAGAAAAGTGCCCTAGATCTGACCCCCTACAAGCGTCTCGCTGGTCTTGTTGGCTGTGCATTCTCTAATATTCCATTATAATCAAGTGTAAATAGTAGCCCACCATTATGTGTTTTGTTTCCTTATTGGAAATTATTTTCTTTAACAATAACTCTCAAGTTACAGTTGTTTAATACGTTTAGCTATTCTTCATTTTAAATCAAAAACAACTTGGGGGTCCGATATGGGGCACTCTACTATCTTAAATGAAAAATGGTTGATGATTGGGAATTGATCAATGATACAAAATATTCTGAGATCTTATACGTCAAGTTGTTTCGATATGTATTCCTAATAGAAAAATACATCAAGTTTCCACGTAGATAACCATAGAACCATAGAAAAACCATACATAGTAGATCATTCCTATGATTCGCATCAGTATATTATGAAGATACACACATTTAGGTACACATACAATAATATTGATTGATACTTTTTATCATCGTATTGTTGAATTTATCGTATATAGTGTTTGCTTGTACTTGCTCCGATTAAGTACTATATCTTATCAAGAATTGTAATACAGTCCGATTGATTCACCTTTCTCGTAGCATGATATATGTAGGTTATTTATACATATTTACTATGAATTAATAACGCTCAGGTGACTGTACGAGTAGAATTCGTGTATAGTGTATTTAGTGGATATATTTTATTTGAACTTTCTAGGGTGATAATGTTTCGACACTGTCCCTAAATGGGGCGTCCGGTGGGAAAGTTCACATTTCAAATTTGAGGAAGTGGGGAGATGTCTTGATCGACGCATTCGGCGTGCGGGTTAAATAGTCATAATGAAACGTTGGACCGGAGCGCAACGTGGCTTTTGCTATCGAGGCTTACTTTAGAATGGCGATCCATACGCAACTGCCCTTCGGAAATTTTTTGTAGACGATACAACATTCGCCGACCAAGAGATGACCTAGGTATTTAAGAACTCGAGCTTGAAAAAATGGATTAAGAAGTTCGTGAAAAAGACTCTACTCTTAGTCAATCCAATCCTGGCCCTACACCTAAATGTGCGTCGAGTAAGTGATTCGGTCATTGCAAATCCTCGGCGTTCTGTACGCAAGCATTCCGCTGATTTGGGAATCCCTAGCTCAACACTGCATAGCATAATGAAAAAAAAATGGATTTTCATCCTTATAAAATCCAATCAGTCCATGCTTTAAAAGAAAGTGATTACGTATTACGGAAATCTTGTACTGAACGGATGTTGAATCTTTTTCCTACGCAGCGCAGTCTCGAGATCGTTGTTTTCAGTAACGAGGCCCATTTTCACTTAGATGGTTATGTGAACAAGCAGAATTGCAGACATTGCGCACCAACGAACCCAAAAGAGAAACATCAACATAGTCCACAGGTGACTGTTTGGTGCGCCATATCCTCTACCGGTATTATTGGGCCGTATTTCTTTGAAGATGAAAACGGTCATGCATTGACAGTCAGTTCCGAGCGATACAAGGACATGGTTGACACTTTTTTTAACAGAAACACATGCTTCCAATAGAATGGGGCCACTGCCGATTCTTCCAGAGAATCGAGGAATACTATGATAGCACTTTTTCCTCATAAAGTTTGGAGACATTCACTGGTCTCCTAGGTCACCCGACATCACGCCATGCGATTATTTTTTGTGGGGTCAAAGACAACATTCGACGAGAAATAAACATCATTCCGGAACTCTGTAAGAGAGTGTTTCAGTATTTGCGCGCGCGATTAGAAGAGTGTCCGAAGGGGTGGTAATCATGTGGTCGGAATAAAATTTAAGAAATGAAACCCGCCGTATTTAGGAATATGTTGATAGTAATAAATATAAGTGAGCTTTCCCATTGGACACCATCTGCTAGTCTAGTATTACTTGATTGCTAATTGCCATGCTACTATCTGGTAGAATACTGTTGTGTGCCAATACTCTCATAGTCACCTGAATTCTACTTCCATCTCGTTAGAATTCTACACATTTAGATTAAATAATACCATTTTGCATTTATCTGTATATCAACGATTATAAAGTTTCTCTCAACTCACTATTTTTGTACGACTCTGGGAGGGATGTAAACACCTCACTGTATCACAATATTCTAAGAATAATATACAACTACGTCTCCAAAAAATATTTTGGGATCTACAAAGCTGACCAAGGACAGATAATAAAAATTATTTATTCGCTTGTCCTTTATCTGTCCCCGATCTTTCAAAATGAGTGAATCAGTGTCCAAATATAATATTTGCATCTGTTTGTATTGATACTTTTAGTTTGTGCGTCGAAGTCGTGGTCTGTTGTTAATTTTTCAGTGTCTAAATATCAGTTTTACTGTAAATCCTATAGAATATACGTTGCGAAATCGAAGGTACATATCTAGCATATAGTGAAACAATTTCAACGGCATTTGGAATTCAAAATCTTATACAGTTTCACAATAAATTCATTGATTTTCGAAAGTAGACAACAAAATGCTTGTACGGTTTTAAAAATCATGTGATGATTACTACTAGGAGCTCTAACACAAAAATGTTCGCACATTATCTAATTTAATCTAAAAGTTTGTTTATTTTTGTTAGGTTAAAAATTAACTGTTTTTCTTTTATAAGAGAATGAAATATATTGTTTGCACATCATATTAACAACTGTTTTCAAGTAGCATGATACTGAAGTATAAAATCAAACTAATATTGATAACAACGCAACATTTTGCTGACACATAAATGTTCGCACACGAAATTAAAAAGAAAATAATAGCAGGCCATGGAAACAAAGAAGTGTCTTCAATTTGACATTTAGGTTTAAGAATGAATTCTGTGAATCAATTTGCTTTAAAATGTCGCGTGTTAAATCAATAAACGGTGCAATCAGAGTTTTAATCATAAAATTGTTTCATCAAGGAAAGAGTTTTCGGGATATTGCTAAACAAATGTCTCAAAGTCTACGGTGACAGATATTGCAAAAAAGTATGGAGACACAGGTTTAAGTCAAGTTTCAAGACAGGGTGTTGGTAGGACACGTAAGATCAGTCCCCTAGAATGCAAAGATCTCTTGTTCGTATTTGTAAAGCTGGTCGTCGAGGTATTGTAAGGGACATAACAGCAAAATGGAATGAAGAAACAGCTGGAAATGTTTCACGAGAAACGTGCCGTCGGTGGATTCATAAGTCTGGTTTACATTTTTATAAGGTACGTAGGATGCATTTAAAGGACATATGGCATATTTATTCATAGGCAAAAGCAAGGTCGTTGCTCACGGTAAAAAAATTGGTACCTTAAAAAAATAAACAAACTTTAAGATAAAATTAGATAATGTCCGAACTATTTCAGGGCTCGTAGCTACTATTTCGGTATTTAATCTTGTTGTGACTTGACCCTTTTTCTAAAATGATACGCCTATGAGTACCTCGGAACAATTGACACTTCGTCTCTGTTGTACTTTTCCCGGTAAGCGGCAAAGCATGTGCCTTTTTATAATTAATGATAAAAGTGATTTGCAAGGATCAACGAAAACAAGTTACTAAGTGAGTTGAACACTCGTAATACTACCTACTACATAACAAATCTTATTCTTCAAAGATCTTGTAAGACTACGATCCGTGGTAAGTGAACAGAGAGGAAGCAGTACTGGAATTGCTTTTTTTTCGATCTCATCCGTCGGGCCATTAAATAGAAGATTATTGGAAACTGTAGATTTTGAATCATGCCATATTATCAGAACACACCGTTCGAAGATGTACACATATAACATATAACATCTATCAGTTGAACTACTAAAAATCGAACATTTAATCTCAAGTAACTGATTTACTGATCGGTTTATTGCTAAATTATAGCCTTTGCTTCAAAGATTATTAAGGGCCCTAACCACAAAACAGTATACATAATGTTACAGTATACATACTGTATACAGGGTGATTTACAAGTCGTGACCAAAAATGAAACATCGTTTTAAGGGGGTCTTCAATGTGACATTTTTTCTTCAAGGGCTTCATCAAAAAGATACCGGGTGTTGAAGTTTGTAAATAAAAAACAATTTTTTTTAATATCTTCATAACCGTCAACTGGAAGCAACTGAAATTTGGTATGTGGATTTACCTAAGTATTGCCCACACTTAAAATAAACGTGCTCCAGTGGCGGAGATACAGGGGATTAGTGGCACTGTTTTTTTTTTTCGTAATGCGCAATTTTTCAAATTTTGTTACAAACAATTACACTTGTCTTTTTTCCTAGAGTGCAGTGTTTTCGTAAAAATAAAAATAAAACAAATTAGATCATCCATGAAGAGCCGAGATACAAATCGTTTCACAATAAAATAAGAGGCCTTGATACCAACATGACGTTTCTTGGGAAATAGGATGTCAAAGTTTTGTGTTATACGGTTGTTATTATTTATTTGTTTGTTTAAGATTTATTTAGCATGATTGCTACTATTACATTCTTCTAAAAAACTAAACAATTACATAACATACAGATATTTAGAAAAAAAAATTGCATCTTTATGAATTTTCATTTTCCATGAAATATTCTTTTAATTGTCTTTTAAATATCTTTGAATTACAAGTAGACTTTATATCATTATTTAGTTTATTAAATTCAAGTAATCATTTGTGAAATATTGATTTGCTAGTTAAATTAACATTACAATTTTGTAAATGAAAATCTATATTTCCTCTTGTATAATAATTGTGATAATGATTATTCAATTCTATGTAGTGTTCTAAATGTTCTGGCAAAAGATGATTTTTTATTTTAAATATAAAAGAAGAATCAAATATGAAATAAAATTTTTTATATTCAACCACTGCAATTCTTGTAACATAGATTTTATTTTCGTGTTCTTATTTTTATTCAATATTATTCTCATAGCTTTATTTTGCAAGACTTGTAATTTTGAGAATACAGCTTCATTGGCTGTGAACAAGATAATTGAACAATATAGTAAATGCTTTAGAATAATTGTATTATAAACTATTTTTTTGGAATATGTACTAAGACTATGAGAAGCCCTATAAAAGTAATTTGTTTTTTTGCAATTTTTGAAATAATGTATTCTAAGTGATCCTCAAACTTTAGTTTTGTATCAATATATATATATATACCTAAATATTTAATTGATTCAACATTTTCAATTATTTCTCCATTTATCCTAACTGTGATAGTATTTTCATTTAGGTATTTCGCTATAAGCATACATTTTGTTTTAGAAGTATTCAATTTTAGTTTATTTACATTTAACCAATTTACGATTTTTGCCAAGTCAGAATTTAGCATTTTTAAAGCAGTGTCTATATTTTCATCTGATATGTATATTAACGTATCATCTGCGAATATCTGAAGTTTACAATAATCTAAAATATTACAAATGTCATTAATGTATAAAATAAGTAGTAGTAGACCTAGTTTACTACCTTGTGACCATCAGAAATATTCTTTGTTCTTGATAATGTAGATCCAATTTTGGTTTTTTGACTTCTGTCAATTAAATAGTTTTGTAGAATTTTAAATACAGATCCTTTAAATCCGTAGTGATGCAATTTTGTAAGTAATTTATCATGTCAATAGTCTCAAACGCCCTTTTGAAGTCCAAAAACACTGTTACTGTATGTTTCCTATTATCCATACATCTCCAGTCCTCTAAAACCATTTGTGTTGCCATTTCAGTTGAGTGTTTCTCCCTGAATCCAGCTTGAAATTTGGTTAAAATGTTATTTCCCTCAATAAATTCGTTACTACTACCATTTTCAAGTCAAAAGTTTATTTTTTCCATTTTTGAGTGCGGTCCTGTGTATGATGTTTCATTTTTGGTCATGACTTGTGAATCACTCTATATACTTCGATCTTATAGTCTGTGGATAACTCTAAGTCTTAGTTTCAAAATGGCGCTTTAACAACAAAGGCCTCCAATAAACTATATTTCGCTTTGGTTTCCTCGTATAGAAAAAAATCGTTCCTTAGTAAACGTTCATGTATGACTCGCGATATTTGGCTCTATTTTGTGGTCTTCTGAACCACTTCTTCAAGAAGACGCTTTCCCTACAAGAGCCTCTAGCAACCTGTACTTCGCTTTGGTCTTCTTGTAGGTCAAATAAACCGTTTCCATGGATACCTTATCCTCCTTCTGTATCATCCTGCCAGTCTTCATCTGCATTTCCATTTCGAACTGTTTGATTGTCCTTCTGAGCTCCTTTTTCTCTTCCGTAACTACTTTGAGCTGCTGTAGCAGTTCTGATCTTGGAAGAGAGTGTAGGTTCTCTCCGATCGAACTGTCAGTGTCACTGTCAGTGCTGATTGAGGGTAGCATAGTCGCTGTTTTTTCTGATTCTGTGTCGTTTGATTGAGACGACGAGGTAGGGGTGATGAAATTCATTGCTTCGTTTTCGTGGATTGTAGCTAACTCATTGCCTGACGAATTCGGCTGTAAAAATATCAAAATATGTAATAAAAGCTAGGTAAAAGTCTATATCTATAAAGATAAGTTGAGGGCTGATATACAGGGTATCCCAATATTCTGTGGGCATAGAAGTATTGTACAGGGTGTTCATTAATGATATGCGAATATTTAAGGGTGTGGAATCTACATGAAAAATTAATGTTAGTTTGCTTTATAAACTATGGTCCAGAAATGTTTCCTTGGGGTGTTGAAGTTTTAGGAAAAAATGGAAATTAATTAATATCTTCAGAACCGCTTCAGATATTAACAACAACCTTTGCTTTTATCTTGTCGCATTTTTTCCCATCCAAAAACAAAAAGCGAATTATCGAACGATACTGCTCTCTTTCCATCTTAGCGAAAATCACGAAACACGTGTTACTCGAAAGGCTGCCAAAGCAAACTAACCCATCAATCAGTCTGAAATTTGTTGTGCCGTCGTTTAATAGATGGCAGCACACGATGATAATATTAGCTTCCCTTAGGAACGCCCTCTGTCGTCAAACAGGGATACTTATTGAACCGCCCTCGTATTTATACATTTTTTTTTCATACGCAATTCCCAACCGTAAAGTCATCCATAACTGAATTTAAAGTCAAATCGTTGAAAAATGTCTCTAAATTTATTGAGTATAAATTGACAACATTTCTGTATTTTTATCCTTCACACTTACCGTTGATATTTTTACGACCAATCTCTTCAGAGTTCTGTATCGATCATAGAAGGGTCTAACTATGTCCCTGTTTTCTTTGGTATTCGGTCTTCCATGTGTAGCCTCCAGGTACAACAGAGCTTTCTGAATGGCGACTTTCTCATCCATCAGCTGTTCGGGTGTCATTTCTTCGATTCTGTAGCTTCTTCCGGCAGTTTCTCGCTTTGTAGTAAGTTTCTGAAGTGGAAGAAAGACAAGTGTCAGATCGAGAAAAACATGCGAGGTCTGTTTACAAGACCAGTGCTCTGCCACTGAGCTTCAGAGGCTTGTAGTTTCAGTATTCGTAAAGCGCCATTTGAAATACGTGGCTTTTTATTAACATATCTGATTTTTAGAGAATTTTACTTATGAATAAGGATAATTGAAAAAGTATCTGCGTCCGAGTGCCGGAACCAACAAAGAGTAAGTCCAAAACTCTATCCTCTTACTTTTTTACAGAGGATCTATAAAAGAATTTGTCAATCCTGGCGGTCCTAATAAGGATAATGGAAAACAAATTATTTCATTATCATCGGTGCATACCTACAGGCCAAGCTAATAAAACGTGTTAAAAAAAATTAGATACATTTTTCGATATTATTACCTTTTCGATTTCCGAAACAGTAGTCTCTAAACAGCTCATCTTTTCCGATTTAGTCTCTTCTCCTGGAATCAACGTACAAGTACTCGACATCTCAGTGAGTTGCTTCTGCTCCTTCTTCAACTTGCTCAACTCTGAATAAAGCTTCTTCATATTCTTGTCGCTCATTTTCTCGACGTACGAGGGTTTGAAACCGTGTTTATTTTCAAATTCGCCCTCGTATTTTTTGATTTTCTTTTTAACGCTGTTTATTTGCTTTGCCAGTTTTTGACATTTTTCATCGACTGGACTTTGGAGTTTTTGGTCGAGCGATGAGATCATTTTTGGTATATCTGGATCCAAGTAGATCCTGTGAGTTGCGATGATCGAGTTTCTTGGAGATGATAAGAGTCTGTTGGTAGCTACTGATAGGCTAGGCATGGTTTCGGTGGTTTCAGTCACCTAAAATAGAATTAACATATAGAAGATACACAGAAAATTTAGCCATCCTCAACTAAATCAGGTTCTGAATATTCCCACATAAAAAGTTCCTTAATAACACTTTAGTAAAGATGACCTAATCATAAGCAATTTGATGTATGAAACCCCTAAGCTAATTTTGACAGTTTGTAACTAATCAACAATTTATTTGTTTCCAAGGATGATGCGATATTTTAGGTAACCCGTCTAGTATCAAAAAAGCTAAAAAAATTAATCCAAACTTGCACAAATATACAGGGTGATGCATTTGAAATGTTTGAGAAAAAGTACAATTCGCGTTTTTGACCACACTGTATGAGCAAAAATGAAAATTCCAAAAAGTAACAAATAGGATAAAAGCTGAGGTATGAAAGTTTTTTTTTTGATAGAAAATTCAGCACTCCAAATTTCAAAATGGCGGATTGGGCGTTGCCGAAGTGGACGGTTTTTCTGGACAAAACACCTTATATCTCAGTAGTTAGTTACCAAAACCTTATAGTATGTTATATCCATATTCTTCTTTTGAATAGGTTTATCCAAATATGCAATAAAATTTGAGGCATTCCATTTAAAAAAACGCAACTTTGATATGTAGGTCAAAATTAGGTCACCCTGTATAATTGCCAATATTTTAGAAATGTGCCCCCAAATGTCATTTATAACATGCCATAAATAGATTATTCCAAAATGTATTTGTTTATGAGTAATATTCCGTTCACAATTGTAGCGACTGGCTTGTCTGACATAAAGTTTCAATGCTGGTTGTGCTGCTAGTTTTCGTGTTACTCTTGACCTCCAGGGTCGACAAAAAATCCAAAAATGCCCTACTACTATGCTTCTGAGGAACCACTAACCTGCCTGCTTTGTGACAACATCGGCTCATTTGAATCCACTTGTTCATGCAACGTACTTAAGTCCAAAACTGGAGATACAGATCTGTGAGTGGGACTCGGAGATCGATCTCTTTGTCCGTCGTTGCTGTGTGCGTCTAAAAAGTCTGTCGTTTTGTCTGAAGCACACTGCAAAGTATTGCTTTTCTTATGATGGTCTTTGGTATCAGTTGGCAGTTCTGGTTTACACTTGGTCCGTGAAAGGTACCTCACTCTTAATCGCTTGTGGGGGTGCTTTTTGCTCTTCAGCGTTAGAGGTCTGGCAAATCTTTCATGGGACCTGAAAATGAGTATTTTTTGGTCTTAAAACACAAATTGCTGTTTCTTAAAAAAAAATGTCGTCAACAAAAATGTTTCTTAAAACGATCCGGAGCCTCTGAAGAAACAAAAAGCGAAGTTTGTTCGTGTTTTTACCCCTAGCCCCGCCGCCACTGAACTGATTTTCAAGAACTTTAAAGCTTCCTCGGCATAGTAGTGACCTTGTCTGAGAATTTCATCTAAATCCGAGCGGACAGACAGACCAATGGAAATGAGTATAAAAATATATCTCATTTTCATTTTTTGCGACCAGAATACTTGTACTGGCAGTGGCGTACGAAATTTAAGCTCTTGGTTTGAGCAAAGATAAACCTATTCTACGATATACTGTAATCTGGTGGCAAAAAAGGATCTGAAAGATCCTAGCGCCATCTATGGGGCAGTAGCAAAAACTAAAATTAGTTTTGAAATCTACTTTGAAAAGAATTAAACTGGTGTCTCTCTAATTTTTATCTTAATCGGGTACATTCAGGTGGGATTCGCTTACCGATGCTTGAATTAATTCTGTGGCTTATTTTATCTGTAATAGTTACCTTCTCTTTTCATGTTCACAGTCATCATACGTCAAGGTTTTTTCACTTGATCCGCCTCTGTGTGGAGATAAGCTGGCTCTGTCGGTTGCGCCTGGTCTTTGGAAATCCTCGCTGCTAGAAACTCTTCTAATATTGCTTTTACTTTCTACAAGTTTCTTTTGCGTAGGTCTCTCTTCTGAGTTGGATCTATAATAAACTTTATTGAGCCTGGAACCATGGTAAACAATAATGTTTTCATTTCTTCCCCACAAAGAATAGCTGTCGGTTACTGTCTTCTTCAATATAAACTGATGACGCCATTTCGAAGATTTAGAAAGTTATTTAAACTGAATTATGTCACGGGCCTATACAGGGTGATTCACAAGTCGTGACCAAAAACGAAACATCATACACAGGATCGCATTTTAAGTAGGGTAAAATGGTACGCCACTGTTTTTTTTTTCAAACGCGCAATTTTTATCTATTCTTTCTTGTGACTGATGAACAGTATTAATTTGTTCAGCATACACTAGTTGTTTGAAAGCGCCCCACTAAAAGAAATCCAGGGGGTTCAAATCAGGAGACCTCGCAGGCCAATGTATAGTACGTGTCCGTTTCTGCCAATCCATCGCTGTCTAAAATGATTAAATAATCATAAAAATAATATCTTACTAAGTTGTTGACAAATTGAGTGAAAATCAAGTATCAGGATGTCATTTTCTGAGAAAAATCAGGACCCTTTGTTGAAGAATATTCTCGGAATTTTAGTATCTCTCGAAGGAAGGTTCGAAATTTTATGTTGTGTCATCATACTCTTTGTAAGACCTTCTAAATCTTCGAAATGGAGTCACCGGTAAATACTGAAGAAGAGCTGGGAAGGAAATGGGTTAAGAGCATATCAGATTCAATACATGTACAATATGACAGTATCTTAGTCCACTCCGAAGATATTTTTTTTTTCGATTTCGAAATTATAACTTCAACATTCTGTATCTCGGTAAGAGTGCATCTTAACACCCACATTTATATGAAACTTCCATATTTTTATATTATGCGTTAAAAAAAATGCCACTATTGTCTGAACCCTGTATATAGGGTGTCCGCAAAGTTTCCCTTTTCCTTTACACGACGTGTAGATCTTGAAAACATAAGCAATTTTTCTTAGTACCATATACACCAATGTCTTAAGGGAACCGAGATAAAGAGCTCTGCAACATAAACAATATCTGAATACCGTCCTGTAGCCGCGACCCGTCGGGATATCCCCGACTGTTACAAGGTCTCAACCCGACCGCAGAACTGGGTCGGGGTTCGGGGTCAGTGTGTCAAATTAGTATGCAACCTTCAACCGACGGTTACAGTCACGCGTGTAAACGGGTAAACGAACTCGTATAATCGATTGCGTTTCAAAAAACAACAAGCACTAGAGACGTGGCTAGAGAAGTGCAAGTATCAAAAACTAAAGTGTGGCAAATGCTGCGTGAAGAGGGGCTGTATCCGTTTCACGTCCAACGTGTACAAGCCCTTCAACCTGACGATTTTCCTGCAAGAGTGCGGATTTGTGAGTGGTTGTTGCATCAACATGACAATAATCCGGACTTTTTGAAATGCATATTGGTGACAGACGAATCTACGTTCACGCGTAATGGGGTGAATAACTTTCGCAACACTCATGTTTGGTGATTTTCAACAAACATTTTCGGTGAATGTTTGGGCTGGCATGGTGAACGGTATGCTCATTGGACCATTTATTCTCCCAAATCGATTGGACGGGATGCAATACCTAGACTTTTTCCGCAACATTTTGCCTTCCTTGTTAGAAGATGTGCCATCAAGTGTAAGACAATCAATGTGGTTTCTGCGTCTGCTCGGTAGCGCTTCAGCTGATTTCATTTTCTGTTGGAGCGGTATGATTTCGGGCAGAGTACCTACTTAGCCCTTCTCGTCAACTGGAGAGTGAGTACTTTTTCCTTTATTTTTTTTTACTTGGTCGCCCTCGTTTTACTATGCATTACCTTTGTTATTTCAAGGGTAGTTGTTTCTGAAAAGAAAAACCCCAACTTTGCGGACACCCTGTATATATATATATATATATAGCGGAAAGCTTGCTTTATGCTTCAAATGTATCTAACCTGATGACTTTTCTTTCTTGGTATAGAGAGCTGATGCTCTCCTGTCTTTCTTTCCTCTTCCTAGCCTTACAAGTCGCCTTCGCCTCATCATACGTGACTGGGGCTACTTGCTGCTGCATCTGCGAACTCATCCTTTGCTTCAGTTTGCCCACTTTCGACTCGTATGTCTTCGCGCTGCCGCTGGGCGAATCCTCCTTCCGGCTTGGTCCTTTCATTCTTGTCACTGCAATCAAAAACGTTTATTATTGAATTAAGTGATTTTACTACCTAAGGCCTCAATACCCAGGAGTTTCGTGTCTACTACTCTATTGTATATTGCCACCTCAACCATTTAATGCAATTTTGGGGATCGTCTGTTAATACCCAACGAAGCTTTATCCTTCAAAAGAGAATAATCAGAGTCTTATTCCCGTTGCATCCTGTAGAGTCTTGTCGAGAAATATTTAGAGATGAAAAAATACTAACGTTAGCATCACTACTCAATCTGGAGGGGTGCCTTTATGTGAAATCATATCCTTCCAAACTCACGTACCTAAATTGAACAACTATAGCCTTAGCACGAACTGTAATAGCCCTGACTACCTATGTGGTTCTATCTTCAATAATTTTCCCTCCGAGTTAAAAACTATCAACGACTCAAAAGTCTTCAAAAAACAACTCTTAAAGTCCCAAGTGTTTTTACTCTCTTCTATTCTTCTATTTAACTATTTATACTAAACAAACATAACTTTTTTCTACTTATTTTATAACTTTTCAACACTTATTTTATTGTAATTTAATCATGTATACAGGTATTTTTCTTTTACTTATGCATATCTGACCTTTTCCTGTTGACGTTTCATATCCGCAAAGAAATTTGAATGAAAGTTATTATTATTATAGGGGACGTCACATGGACTTTAGCGAGAGAACACTTGTGCATGTGACATCAGTGGTACCTCCACACTGCACAGTCTTAGACCGTCTAAAAAAATCTCTTGGAAAGCGATTCGAACCATCGCAGCTCACGGCGAGTGATTAGTAAGCCCATGCCTCATCTTCTGCTATATCTGATATCTGCTATATTCGCTATCCCTGCTTGGGTTGCAGCTGATACATCGTTAATAAAAACTGTTAAAGAACAATTTGCTTTATTAAATGAAGATAGAGAAACCATCCTCAAATATGCGCTAAAGGTATAGCATCATACCATTTTTTATACCGAAGCAGCGCGTACGCAGAAGCCTAAATACCAGTGCACCGCAAATGCTATAAAGAGCTTAAAGAATCTTTCTGAACAGCATGGATAATGTCATGGAGACAGCACCCTGAACATATGAGCAGTACTCGAGGATAGGCCTTCTACAGTGTGAGGAGGTTTTGTGGAGAAAAGTACTTGTTAGCCCTGAACAAATAGTCTAGCTTTTATGTATATAGAAAACCATAGTAAATATGCAAATTTTAGAGACCAACCGGATTATCGAGGGGCTTTGCGGACCTTAACCTCCGCTAAAAATAATATTATTCATTATTGGAAATATTGTCGAAACCTCGTTCTACAACCAAAATTGTAATCCACAGGGTGTAAACCTTATGATAGTCATTATTTAAATGGGTGATAGAGAAGGTTAAAACAAGCAAAAAGTTTCATATAACATGGGGTCGGACTTACCACTAACTGTCTCAGCGCTTCCCTGGTATGTGAAGGTTTATTGAACGTATTAAAAAAATCCACTTATGAATAGAGAAAACAATTTTGATACATACATTGTTTTTCTTTTTAAAACCCACACTGCACTTTTTGTATTTAAAAAAGGTGTTCAAAATATCTTCCTCCACTTTCCACACAAGCTTCATTACGACGAACCCAGTTTCTTCTTACTCTAGGTCCTCGAAGTTGTCCATTTATTATTTCAGCCGCATTAAATTTTTTTTCGCGAAATTGTGCTTCAGTTGTTATTGGTGCAGCCCCATAAACCATCCCTTTAAGTTCTCCTCCATACCAGAAATCCATCGGATTGAGGTCAGGAGATCTTGTTGGCCATTTTCGAGGATCAGGAGCATTTCGACCGATCCAGCGATTTGGATAATGTTCATTCAAATACTGAAGGACGCCTCTAAAAATGTGTGGTGGTGCCCCGTCATGAGGAAACCACAAATTCTGTCTCCGTTCTAATGGCATGATGTCTAAGGTCTGTTCCAAAAGTTCTGGTTGTTATTGTCTAGAAAGCAGAGGTATCCTTCTCCTGACAACTTTGGGGGTAACTCGAAAGGGCTAATTACCTGATCGTCAAGAATACCCACCCAAATATTTATTTTAAAACGTTGATGGAAATGGCCTTCACGAATGGTATGAGGATTTTCTTGGGCCCACGTGTGAGTATTATGGAAATTTAATATCCCGTCTCGCGTAAAGGATCCCCCAAACCGACGCGAATATTTCGCAACGACTGCGGTTAATTCGCGACGACATTCTCGTAGAAGTAAATGAACAAGAACAGACCTGTGCGTCAACTTCGCTCACAGCGGTGCAGCGACTAAATTTTAATTCGCTGCTTGCACGATTTTTATCGCTGTCGCAATGGCAAACACTGAAAAACTTCTGGAAATAATTAAACAATTTCCAATTCTCTATGACTTGAACAACGAGGACTACAAAAAAAAGACAAAATCTGGGATGAGATAGGAGTGGAATTGAATGACACCGGTAAGTTACTCTTTACTGAGAAATTATTATAATACGTTTATTATTTATGAATGGCTTAGCTAAGCTGATCTTGTCCAACAATATTAGGAGTTAAAGTAGTCAACAAATTTTTCTCGTGTAGAAAATACCAGATTCGTTGCACGTCTTGGATCATTTTCGATGTTGATAAAGGCTTGTGATGGATCTGTATCTTCGTCTAGAAGGTGTATATACTGTTCGTCACATTGCTTACTGCGTAAAAAATTATGCAGAACGCATGTAGTTTTTACTATTAAAATTGTAGTATCTGTTTTCTTTTCCATGGGCCTATAAAAAATTCTCCACTTTTGACTTAGAATCCCAAAAGCATTTTCCACTACTCTCCGCGCCCAGTATTGTATTTCTATTTTCTAGTGTCTGCTTTCGACTGTCTATATGGAAACGGTCCCATTAGGTAGGGTTTAAGGGCAAATCCTTCATCTCCAATCAAAACATGAGGGCACACCGTTTACTGCCAATCCACTGCGATCTTTTCGCTTCGATATGAAAGTCCCTCAGATGTTCGCAGCGAATTTCGCGAGAATTAAGCATCCCACAAACCGGCGCGAAATTTTCGCTTTGGCTGCGAAAATTTCGCGGCGATGAATTCGCGATCAGATTAAAACGCGGCGGTTTACGGACAGGCTCAGACTTGTGCGAAGCGAATGCGATTGTTCCAGCGTTTTTATCGCGGCGTATTTCAGTTCGCCTTTGACCGCGTTTTTGACGCCGTTCTTAAAAAATTCGCAATGGCAAAAACGGAATTATTGATAGAAATAGTGAAAAAGTATCCTTGTTTGTATGATTTGTCGAACGATGAATACAGGAATGTGAGAAAGAAAGACAAGATTTGGATGGAAATAGGAAAAGAATTAAATACAAATGGTATGTACCTAATATTTTTTATTAACATGTTAAATAATTTACAGTCTACACAAATGTGAAAACGAACATTCTATATATTGGGCATAGGCATATCAGAATTAAAATAATTTACGAATTTGTCACGAGTAGAAAATGCTAGCCTTGCTGCCCGCCGAGGATCATTTGCTATATCAGTAGAAGCTCCAAGCACGGGTTCTGGCGGATCTAAGAATTGAAAATATCTGTCATCGCCACTTTTACTTCGTAAACAATTGTGTAAAACACATGCCGTACGTACAATTAGAATAGTAGTATCTACTTTAGTTTCTAATGGCCTGTAAAATATTCGCCATTTTTGAGACAAAATACCAAACGCATTTTCCACGACCCTTCTAGCTCGACAAAGTCTTACATTGTATTTCTCTTTCCTGACGTCTGTTAAAGTCTGCTTATAAGGAAATGGTCTCATAAGGTATGGTTTTAAAGCAAATGCTTCATCACCAATTACGACGTACGAGCAGATTTCATTTTGCCCATGGAGAAATCTAGGTGCAGGGACACTCATTAAATTTTGTTCAAATCGTTTTCCTATGTTTGAGGTTTCGAAAATACCCCCATCACTATTTTTTCCGAAACCACCAATATCAACACATATAAATTTATAGTCCGGGCCAACAATGGCCATAAGTACTATTGAATATTTATGTAAATAGCACCAGTAATTGGAGCCACTGTTGTTAGGTCTCTTGATTGTTACATGTTTACCGTCCACGCTGCCAATGCAATTGGGAAATCCCCATCTATTTTCAAATTCTTCAGCACATTTTTTCCATATATTCTCTGTTGGTTCTGGTAAATATATATGCTCCATATATCTGCATATCGCTCCACAGACTTCGGTTACGATTGCACTCACTGTTGTAAAGCCAACTCGAAAGCTATGCCCAATGGTATAGAAGGTGTCACTAGTGGCAAGGAATCTATAAAAAAAATCGTTTCTAGGTGATGAAGTAAAAAAAAGGTGGAAGAATATCAGAGACACATTTGCAAAATATATAAAATCTACCAAACCAAAGACCGACCAAGCAGTGGGCAACATAAAAAAATGGCAGTGGGCTGACTACATGGAATTTTTCCGTCCTTTTTTAGCATTTGCCAAAACGTCGTCTAATGTGAAAGATATTGACGTCATACATTATGAGACTGCCGAATTTAACTCAAATATATATCAGGAAAGGGCTGGAAATGTAGAAACCGAAAATTTGGAAGACCGCGGCCATGGAGAAGATGAAAATGCTGATGTAGATGCAGAAGATGCACAGAACGCCTCGGCAAGACAGACAGCACCACCTTCTTCATTGAACACTACAGCAGTGACTACTCCAGGGCACACCTTTCCGCAGACTGCAACTACACCAAAATATAAAACGAGCAGAAAACGCTATGATCCACCATCTTCGTCTGTATAACAGCTCATTAATTATTTTGAAGGTAAAAAACCTAAAAAAGAGAACGAGGCCATTGATTCACTTTTCTTGGCACATGCACAGACTGTGAAAACACTTCCCTTAAAGCGTCAAACCCGAATAAAACTAAAAATAGCCGAATTAATAGCGCACGAAGAATTTGAACATATTGAAGAAATGTCTTCAGCGTCTACCCAGAATTCTGCAAGTACGTATGATAGTAGTATGGCGTCCTTCCCAAGCGGCACTGGGTTTACTCCAATAATATACCCAACAGAGGAGGCAAATTCTGCCTCGAATTATTTAGCAACATTTAATCCTAGTGGCAACATGTAGTCCAATTATTACAATAAAATATTTATTTCACGATCCATGAAGTTTTCGTATTCGATAAGCCTACTAATTTTAATTCATATAATTGTTTTACCTGAGTGTAATAGCAAGTCGTTCTTCTGGCGAAATCGCTTCACGATAATTTGTGTCAGATTTTCGTATTTCATGTTTCACCAAGTTCAATATTTCATCGAAACACTCTGGAGTCATTCTAAAATATACGTAAAAGCTCTGTTCATCCAGCCGAAGTTGTGGCATCAAAGTATGGTATTCCCCAAATTTATTTCGTTCCAAGTTAATATCATGTACCCACTTCCTTCGTTTCCTAAACAAAATTGAAAATATTTATTTTATGTACTTCGTTAAACTTAATACATACCCAACTATCAAATGGCGTTAAATAAACATAACTTACCGTGCATTTTGTTCCTCTTCTAAAGCAAGAAATAGAAGTGCCTCCTCTTCTTCTGAAGACGAGCTCATTGCAAAAGGCAAAAATAAAATGTACGCAACCTGTCGAAACCTTCACGTTTGCGGAGCGAATAAGACGCTTTGGTATGAATAAACAGGCGAAACAGATTGCGAATTTCGCTCTGAATTTCGTTGCGAATACTTCGCCGCGATTATTTCGCGCCGGTTTGTGGGATGCTTTATATCGCCACGAATATCGCAGCGGATTAATCGCGTTGGTTTGGGGGATCCTAAAGCATCCCACAAACCGGCGCGAAATATTCGCTTTGGCTGCGAAAATTTCGCGGCGATGAATTCGCGATCAGATTAAAACGCGGCGGTTTACGGACAGGCTCAGACTTGTGCGAAGCGAATGCGATTGTTCCAGCGTTTTTATCGCGGCGTATTTCAGTTCGCCTTTGACCGCGTTTTTGACGCCGCTCTTCAAAAATTCGCAATGGCAAAAACGGAATTATTGATAGAAATAGTGAAAAAGTATCCTTGTTTGTATGATTTGTCGAACGATGAATACAGGAATGTGAGAAAGAAAGACAAGATTTGGATGGAAATAGGAAAAGAATTAAATACAAATGGTATGTACCTAATATTTTTTATTAACTTGTTAAATAATTTACAGTCTACACAAATGTGAAAACGAACATTCTATATATTGGGCATAGGCATATCAGAATTAAAATAATTTACGAATTTGTCACGAGTAGAAAATGCCAGCCTTGCTGCCCGCCGAGAATCATTTGCTATATCAGTAAAAGCTCCAAGCACGGGTTCTGGGGGATCTAAGAATTGAAAATATTTGTCATCGCCACTTTTATATCGTAAAAAATTGTGTAAAACACATGCCGTACGTACAATTAGAATAGTAGTATCTACTTTAGTTTCTAATGGCCTGTAAAATATTCGCCATTTTTGAGACAAAATACCAAACGCATTTTCCACGACCCTTCTAGCTCAACAAAGTCTTACATTGTATTTCTCTTTTCTGACGTCTGTTAAAGTCTGCTTATAAGGAAATGGTCTCATAAGGTATGGTTTTAAAGCAAATGTTTCATCACCAATTAAGACGTACGAGCAGATTTCATTTTGCCCAGGGAGAAATCTAGGTGCAGGGACACTCATTAAATTTTGTTCAAATCATTTTCCCATGTTTGAGGTTTCGAAAATACCCCCATCACTATTTTTTCCGAAACCACCAATATCAACACATATAAATTTATAGTCCGGGCCAACAATGGCCATAAGTACTATTGAATATTTATTTAAATAGCACCAGTAATTGGAGCCACTGTTGTTAGGTCTCTTGATTGTTACATGTTTACCGTCCACGCTGCCAATGCAATTGGGAAATCCCCATCTATTTTCAAATTCTTCAGCACATTTTTTCCATATATTCTCTGTTGGTTCTGGTAAATATATATGTTCCATATGTCTGCATATCGCTTCACAGACTTCGGTTACGATTGCACTCACTGTTGTAAAGCCAACTCGAAAGCTATGCCCAATGGTATAGAAGGTGTCACCAGTGGCAAGGAATCTATAAAAAAAATTGTTTTTAGGTGATGAAGTAAAAAAAAGGTGGAAGAATATCAGAGACACATTTGCAAAATATATAAAATCTACCAAACCAAAGACCGGCCAAGCAGTGGGCAACATAAAGAAATAGCAGTGGGCTGACTACACGGAATTTTTCCGTCCTTTTTTGGCATTTGCCAAAACGTCGTCTAATGTGAAAGATATTGACGTCATACATTATGAGACTGCCGAATTTAACTCAAATATATATCAGGAAAGGGCTGGAAATGTAGAAACCGAAAATTTGGAAGACCGCGGCCATGGAGAAGATGAAAATGCTGATGTAGATGCAGAAGATGCACAGAACGCCTCGGCAACACAGACAGAACCACCTTCTTCATTCAGCAGTGACTACTCCAGGGCACACCTTTCCGCAGACTGCAACTACACCAAAATATAAAACGAGCAGAAAACGCTATGAACCACCATCTTCGTCTGAACAACAGCTCATTAATTATTTTGAAGGTAAAAAACCTAAAAAAGAGAACGAGGCCATTGATTCACTTTTCTTGGCACATGCACAGACTGTGAAAACACTTCCCTTAAAGCGTCAAGCCCGAATAAAACTAAAAATAGCCGAATTAATAGCGCACGAAGAATTTGAACATATTGAAGAAATGTCTTCAGCGTCTACCCAGAATTCTGCAAGTATGTATGATAGTAGTATGTCGTCCTTTCCAAGCGGCACTGGGTTTACTCCAATAATATACCCAACAGAGGAGGCAAATTCTGCCTCGAATTATTTAGCAACATTTAATCCTAGTGGCAACGTGTAGTCCAATTATTGCAATAAAATATTTATTTCACGATCCCTGAAGTTTTCGTATTTGATAAGCCTACTAATTTTAATACATATAATTTTTTTACCTGAGTGTAATAGCAAGTCGTTCTTCTAGCGAAATAGCTTCACGATAATTTGTGTCAAATTTTCGTATTTCATTTTTCACCAAGTTCAATATTTCATCGAAACACTCTGGAGTCATTCTAAAATATACGTAAAAGCGCTGTTCATCCAGCCGAAGTTGTGGCATCAAGGTATGGTATTCCCCAAATTTATTTCGTTCCAAGTTAATATCATGTACCCACTTCCTTCGTTTCCTAAACAAAATTGAAAATATTTGTTTTATGTACTTCGTTAAACTTAATACATACCCAACTATCAAATGGCGTTAAATAAACATAACTTACCGTACATTTTGTTCCTCTTCTAAAGCAAGAAATAGAAGTGCCTCCTCTTCTTCTGAAGACGAGCTCATTGCAAAAGGCAAAAATAAAATGTACGCAACCTGTCGAAACCTTCACGTTCGCGGAGCGAATAAGACGCTTTGGTATGAATAAACAGGCGAAACAGATTGCGAATTTCGCTCTGAATTTCGTTACGAATACTTCGCCGCGATTATTTCGCGCCGGTTTGTGGGATGCTTTAAAAGTACATTCGTCCGTCGCTAGAATGTTTTTTAAAAAAACCGGGTTTTCAATGTTTTTGTGCAAAAAACGCTGACAGAATGTTAGTCTGCGAGGATAGTTGTACATGGTAGGGATAAAGCAAAGCTTCAGGTAGGATTCTATGGACTATGGTATGCGACAGACCTACGCGGCGGCCTAATTCCCGAGTGCTGCATTGATATCCACGATATTTAAAATTTGTTAAGTAACCTATCTTTCACGAGTGCGAATATCAGTGGGCTGAACACTTCCTGTATCTCGAAGTCTTTGGTACACTTGCACAAATGTCCTTCTGACTGGGTGTACCCGTTAGCGAAATGTGTCGCGATAAATTTGAGCTACAAGATTTGAATTCTGACGAGCTTCACCGTACCGTAAACTAACAACATGCGGCGAACTCTTGATTGGAGAACATTGTAAATAAACACGACGACGTACGCGAACAATAACTAACCACTGTTACCGCTTGCGATCGATTGCGGTTCGATAAGAGTGATGAATGACCGACGCGCTGTTGTCATGTGTGTTTTAAATATTCAATTTAATGAAACTCACTTACTTAATGACTACAAATTTTGGCTTAACTTAGAAAAACTTAATGCCATTTATTTGTTAATCACCCAATTTAAAAACGTTTTAGATTAGATTATAAAAATTAGTAAGATTGTGGTCGATATAAAGCACTTGAAGTTGTAAACTATAAAGCCATTTTAGACAAAAATCTATTGACTTGTTACCATAACGTTTACACCCTGTATAAACCGCTCTTCAAGCTTCTATGATTCTGTGTCTGTTAACTTTGGTGGGATCCACGGATTCCAACATCGGAATTATCCCAAAGTTCCAAAATAAAGACCTTGCTATAATAACTTAAGTAGTGTTTTCAGTTCGTTAAGGTTGACAACTTAAATCGTTTTTCCGTCGTGAAAATGTATTAAAAAAACATGTTTTGAATTAACATTTAGCTGTAAAAATAAGTTAATAGTTTGCATCTGGTGAATTTATAGCGAAAATAACAATCGCATTGAACTATGTGTGACGATAATCAAATAGTTATTCGAGTAAAAATAAACCAGACTCAAAATACCAATCCTGAATCATGAGAGAAAACTTCTACGTCTTACCGAACTATTTGCAACCAAAGATAACGGGATCTTATTTTAGCGCATTTTCAGCTCCTGAGATGCATTTAACAGTTTGTTTTCTGTTTAATAAGCTAAGGTCATATCTACCGAGTGTCTCAAGAACAACTATCGCCATTGGGCTGTGGAAAATGATAGGAAATGCCAAGTTTTTTAAAGTCGTGCAGGATTTGTAAAGTTCAATGCATTCCCGAAAATACAAAATATTGCACCAAGCCATTTTTATATTTTGACTTTGAGACGGAACTCAAAAATGAATTGACAGTGATATACTAAGTGACATATAAATCCGAACACCCAGTTTAAATGGTTTGGTTTTAATAAAATTTTGTATAAGTACTTAATGAAGCATAATAAGTAAATGATAAAAATTTCAAAATGATTGCACTGCTTTAAAGCCCTTTGACCTTTAATAATGTGTGGATGCACCCTGATGTGCTACGCATTCTCCAACGCGCCTAGGCATGCTTCTGATCAGGTGGTCAATGTCCTCCTGTGGTATCTCATTCCAGGCAACCACCAACTCCTCTCGAAGTGCTTCTAGAGTCTGAGGAGGATGTTGCAAATTGAGCAATCTCCTACCCATGATATCCCACACGTGCTCAATTGGGGATAAGTCGGGAGATCTTGGTGGCCATGGTAACAATGTGACATTATTATGTTGAAAGAAGTCTATTGTGAATCTTGCAACATGTGGTCGGGCATTATCTTGTTGGAAAGTTGGATCTGCCAGGGTGTCAAGATAGTGTAAAAGATGGGGTTCTAGAACTTCGTGGATATAACGCTGCGCCTTCATGTTACCTCTGATGAAGATTAAAGGTGACCTGGAACCATAAGCTATAGCACCCCAAACCATAACTCCAACAGTGTGATGAACATGTCTTTCAACAAAAAACTGTGGATTGCTCCTTTCACCACGTCGCCTTCTAACCCTGGCACGACCATCGTGCATGCCTAAACAAAATCGAGACTCCTCACTAAAGACAATACTGTTCCATTCCTGATCCCAGAGTGACCGTTGTCTGCACCACTCAAGGCGATTACGTCGGTGTTCTCGAGTTAAAGGGAGGACCCAGTGTGGCCGGTATGAAAACAAGCCAAAACTTCTCATTCGTCGGTAAACACTTCGCATGCCAATAGGTCTTCCGTGTTCTGCAAACCATTCATTTGCAATGGACCTGGTAGTGGAGAAACGGTCCCTTAAGGCCAATAATCTTAGGCGGCGATCTTCACGGTCTGTTGTTCTACGGCGGCGTCCAGTGCCCCTTGCTCTTTGCGTACGGCCTTCTCGAAGCCATGCCTGACAACACCTAACCACAGTGTCTACACTTCTTTGCACTCTAACTGCAATTGCCCGAAAAGAAAGTCCAGCTTCCCGAAGTCCCACTATACGGCTCCTATCAAACTCACTAAGTTGACGAAATCATACAGGTCTCCGTACTCTAGGCATCGTAACCGATCGTAAACGATGTCAAGAACCAAAATCCGCCAACGTTGATTCTTTACTGCGGCTGAAATATTCATTTTTAGAGCGTTAGTGAATTAAAAAAAAGCAGTATAAAAACCGGAATGTCCAACTGATAAGGCTGAAAATTTCTTCACTTGTTATTTACAGTAAGATAAATACATTCACCAACTTTTATTAAAATAAAACCATTTAAACTGGGTGTTCGGATTTATATGTCACTTAGTATATTTTGTGGATATAGCGTTGGAGCTAGAGCCGTGTTGAAATTGTTCGAAGGCCCGTCAAAGACTGCAAATAGACCAGGAAAACCTTTGCATCTCCGTCTCAGATTCGGTTGTTTGCACCATCTTATCAAAAAATAAGCCCTTTAATGAATCTGCATGTTACCAGTTCTAAAACTGCGCCAGAATTGTTTAAACAATATTTATAACTAAATTCCAATGATTGTTTCTGTCGCCGCGGATTAAGTGGTTTGTTTTTTTGAGTTATTCTGAACCAAAATCCTTCTGTACTTTTATTTATTGCGTTTCTCCATCACTTGGGTTTTTGCTGATAACAAACCACAGAGCTATAACAAGCTTACGAGATACAAAAGTAGTACTAATAGTTCTGCTAAAGCTATAGGTTTTGTAAACGCATCCTAGATGGACCGGGAGCTGTGGGCAAACATGGGGGGGTCATGTGATACACCAGGAAACCTACTCAGAACGATAGTACTACATGAAAAAATAACTTCTAGCACTATGCCGTCACTTGAAAGCGGTACATGTAAGTACAGGGGAAAATTGAATTTTTACGGCTTTCTTTAGTATCACAGATGCCAACAAAATAATCACGATAATGGTGCCGGAAGCCATAAAAAAATTTTAATTTTCAGGAAATTTTCTATGCAGAAAAATTATTTAATTAACGTACGGATTGTTACAGTTACCTTTCTGTAATTTTTTACATTTAAAATTTACCAACGCCGTACATATATGCGGCTGAAGTTCCGATCGATCACGCTCTGATCGAAACGGTAAAAAGGCAGCAGTGACGAAAATTTGACATTACCACTTCTACTGACGTAATTTAGGTCCAAATAAACATAAATCGATGCGGTTTTCACGTAGTTCGATTGTATTACGGGCTTTCTATGTACTGTAAGAGTTTTATCTCCCTCCTCCAAAATCTTCCTCAAAGTGAGGAGAAACGCGAAAAAATTGATATTACATTAAAATAAACCTGGAGAAATGCGGTTTTCACGTCAATTGATTAGAAAAAGCATATTTTACTTACGCTAAGTTCAAATCCGTGCTATCTCGTTCACAGATACCGCAAATTGACCCCCCTTTAAAACCTAATATTTTAGAAGCTATATAATCATCTATAGCTTTTCAAAACCGCCCAAGACCAAAATGTTTTGGACACTTCTCGCATGTATATGATCTAGTCAATCACACCATATCAGCCGTTTCCCCAAACCAAGTCCGGAACCCTCCGTTTTTGACCCCTCTTTATTTATACATGAGAAATTTGAAAAAATCTATTATTCGTCAAAACAGCCGAAGACCCAAAATTTTTTTACATTTCTGGCATCAATATAATCTACCTTATCACTCCCTACTAGCCGTTTCCCCAAACCAAGTCCGGAACCCTCCGTTTTTGACCCCTCTTTATTTATACATGACAAATTTGAAAAAATCTATTATTCGTCAAAACAGCCGAAGACCCAAAATTTTTTTACATTTCTGGCATCAGTATAATCCACTTTATCACTCCCTACTAGCCGTTTCCCCAAACCAAGTCCGGAACCCTCCGTTTTTGACCCCTCTTTATTTATACATGAGAAATTTGAAAAAATCTATTATTCGTCAAAACAGCCGAAGACCCAAATTTTTTTTACATTTCTGGCATCAATATAATCTGCCTTATCACTCCCTACTAGCCGTTTCCCCAAACCAAGTCCGGAACCCTCCGTTTTTGACCCCTCTTTATTTATACATGAGAAATTTGAAAAAATCTATTATTCGTCAAAACAGCCGAAGACCCTAAATTTTTTTACATTTCTGGCATTAATATAATCTACCTTATCACTCCCTACTAGCCGTTTCCCCAAACCAAGTCCGGAACCCTCCGTTTTTGACCCCTCTTTATTTATACATGAGAAATTTGAAAAAATCTATTATTCGTCAAAACAGCCGAAGACCCAAAATTTTTTTACACTTCTGGCATCAATATAATCTACCTTATCACTCCCTACTAGCCGTTTCCCCAAACCAAGTCCGGAACCCTCCGTTTTTGACCCCTCTTTATTTATACATGAGAAATTTGAAAAAATCTATTATTCGTCAAAACAGCCGAAGACCCAAAATTTTTTTACATTTCTGGCATCAATATAATCTGTCTTATCACTGCCTACTAGCCGTTTCCCCAAACCAAGTCCGGAACCCTCCGTTTTTGACCCCTCTTTATTTATACATGAGAAATTTGAAAAAAATTATTATTCGTCAAAACAGCCGAAGACCCAAAATTTTTTTACATTTCTGGCATCAATATAATCTACCTTATCACTCCCTACTAGCCGTTTCCCCAAACCAAGTCCGGAACCCTCCGTTTTTGACCCCTCTTTATTTATACATGAGAAATTTGAAAAAATCTATTATTCGTCAAAACAGCCGAAGACCCAAAATTTTTTTACATTTCTGGCATCAATATAATCTACCTTATCACTCCCTACTAGCCGTTTCCCCAAACCAAGTCCGGAACCCTCCGTTTTTGACCCCTCTTTATTTATACATGACAAATTTGAAAAAATCTATTATTCGTCAAAACAGCCGAAGACCCAAAATTTTTTTACATTTCTGGCATCAATATAATCTACCTTATCACTCCCTACTAGCCGTTTCCCCAAACCAAGTCCGGAACCCTCCGTTTTTGACCCCTCTTTATTTATACATGAGAAATTTGAAAAAATCTATTATTCGTCAAAACAGCCGAAGACCCAAAAATTTTTCACATTTCTGGCATCAATATAATCTACCTTATCACTCCCTACTAGCCGTTTCCCCAAACCAAGTCCGGAACCCTCCGTTTTTGACCCCTCTTTATTTATACATGAGAAATTTGAAAAAATCTATTATTCGTCAAAACAGCCGAAGACCCAAAATTTTTTTACATTTCTGGCATCAATATAATCTACCTTATCACTCCCTACTAGCCGTTTCCCCAAACCAAGTCCGGAACCCTCCGTTTTTGACCCCTCTTTATTTATACATGAGAAATTTGAAAAAATCTATTATTCGTCAAAACAGCCGAAGACCCAAAATTTTTTTACATTTCTGGCATCAATATAATCTACCTTATCACTCCCTACTAGCCGTTTCCCCAAACCAAGTCCGGAACCCTCCGTTTTTGACCCCTCTTTATTTATACATGACAAATTTGAAAAAATCTATTATTCGTCAAAACAGCCGAAGACCCAAAATTTTTTTACATTTCTGGCATCAGTATAATCCACTTTATCACTCCCTACTAGCCGTTTCCCCAAACCAAGTCCGGAACCCTCCGTTTTTGACCCCTCTTTATTTACACATGACAAATTTGAAAAAATCTATTATTCGTCAAAACAGCCGAAGACCCAAAATTTTTTTACATTTCTGGCATCAGTATAATCCACTTTATCACTCCCTACTAGCCGTTTCCCCAAACCAAGTCCGGAACCCTCCGTTTTTGACCCCTCTTTATTTATACATGAGAAATTTTAAAAAATCTATTATTCGTCAAAACAGCCGAAGACCCAAAATTTTTTTACATTTCTGGCATCAATATAATCTACCTTATCACTCCCTACTAGCCGTTTCCCCAAACCAAGTCCGGAACCCTCCGTTTTTGACCCCTCTTTATTTATACATGAGAAATTTGAAAAAATCTATTATTCGTCAAAACAGCCGAAGACCCAAAAGTTTTTTACATTTCTGGCATCAATATAACCTACTCTCTCACATCATACCATCTGTTTTTCCAAAGCAAGTACTTCATTTTTCACCACCCTCGTTTATATTACTACATGGAATTTCAAACATAATCATAACTCGTAAGTATAGCTGTGATTTTAGAATATTGTCAGATGTTAATGTTAGATGATTAGATGTTAAAATCTAACTAAAGTAATGTGTACTTGAGTAAAACAAAACGGGTGAGATCAAATTCAACAATACAGAGGTATGCTGTTCATAAAACGTTATTAAATCCTGAAATATGGAAGTGTGGTGCCGACAAATGCAGTAAATAGGTCGTTTTTACCTGTTACCCTATCGTAAAGGTTGAGGGTGTTTCCTGTCGGGAGTAATAAAAATACTAATAAAATTAATACAAAGGTATGCGGTACACAAACATATCAATACAAATATTAAAACTAACAACATAAATGACACACAAAAATATAAAGTAGATATTGAAACATGTTGTAGAAGAAGTTTCAGGGTCAAAAATGTATTGCGTAATAAGGTTCACGACTTGTTAGATTGAAATGTCCTCCGCAAAATGTTATGGAGTATGAGCCGGGCGATTGTTGTCAATATGGACTAAACAATTAGGGCAAAGAAAACAGTGAAGCATGTTGCGGCACTGGTGCCGAAGAAGGGCGTTTCAATTCTAACAAGTTGCATACACATATTTCAGTTCCAGTTTGTTAGATTGGAGACCGCCCTTAGTTGCACTGGTTGATATCTTATGAGATCAGGGGCTTGAATCTGAATGACCATTGAAATCAATTTCGGTGGCGTCTTGTGACGATTTACTTGATTCCGAATGATGCTTTTGCCATATGGTTATATCGATTATTTAATATTGAAATTTTATGCGGCTGAAGTTCCGATCGATCACGCTCTGATCGAAACGGTAAAAAGGCAGCAGTGACGAAAATTTGACATTACCACTTCTACTGACGTAATTTAGGTCCAAATAAACATAAATCGATGCGGTTTTCACGTAGTTCGATTGTATTACGGGCTTTCTATGTACTGTAAGAGTTTTATCTCCCTCCTCCAAAATCTTCCTCAAAGTGAGGAGAAACGCGAAAAAATTGATATTACATTAAAATAAACCTGGAGAAATGCGGTTTTCACGTCAATTGATTAGAAAAAGCATATTTTACTTACGCTAAGTTCAAATCCGTGCTATCTCGTTCACAGATACCGCAAATTGACCCCCCTTTAAAACCTAATATTTTAGAAGCTATATAATCATCTATAGCTTTTCAAAACCGCCCAAGACCAAAATGTTTTGGACACTTCTCGCATGTATATGATCTAGTCAATCACACCATATCAGCCGTTTCCCCAAACCAAGTCCGGAACCCTCCGTTTTTGACCCCTCTTTATTTATACATGAGAAATTTGAAAAAATCTATTATTCGTCAAAACAGCCGAAGACCCAAAATTTTTTTACATTTCTGGCATCAATATAATCTACCTTATCACTCCCTACTAGCCGTTTCCCCAAACCAAGTCCGGAACCCTCCGTTTTTGACCCCTCTTTATTTATACATGACAAATTTGAAAAAATCTATTATTCGTCAAAACAGCCGAAGACCCAAAATTTTTTTACATTTCTGGCATCAGTATAATCCACTTTATCACTCCCTACTAGCCGTTTCCCCAAACCAAGTCCGGAACCCTCCGTTTTTGACCCCTCTTTATTTATACATGAGAAATTTGAAAAAATCTATTATTCGTCAAAACAGCCGAAGACCCAAATTTTTTTTACATTTCTGGCATCAATATAATCTGCCTTATCACTCCCTACTAGCCGTTTCCCCAAACCAAGTCCGGAACCCTCCGTTTTTGACCCCTCTTTATTTATACATGAGAAATTTGAAAAAATCTATTATTCGTCAAAACAGCCGAAGACCCTAAATTTTTTTACATTTCTGGCATTAATATAATCTACCTTATCACTCCCTACTAGCCGTTTCCCCAAACCAAGTCCGGAACCCTCCGTTTTTGACCCCTCTTTATTTATACATGAGAAATTTGAAAAAATCTATTATTCGTCAAAACAGCCGAAGACCCAAAATTTTTTTACACTTCTGGCATCAATATAATCTACCTTATCACTCCCTACTAGCCGTTTCCCCAAACCAGGTCCGGAACCCTCCGTTTTTGACCCCTCTTTATTTATACATGAGAAATTTGAAAAAATCTATTATTCGTCAAAACAGCCGAAGACCCAAAATTTTTTTACATTTCTGGCATCAATATAATCTGTCTTATCACTGCCTACTAGCCGTTTCCCCAAACCAAGTCCGGAACCCTCCGTTTTTGACCCCTCTTTATTTATACATGAGAAATTTGAAAAAAATTATTATTCGTCAAAACAGCCGAAGACCCAAAATTTTTTTACATTTCTGGCATCAATATAATCTACCTTATCACTCCCTACTAGCCGTTTCCCCAAACCAAGTCCGGAACCCTCCGTTTTTGACCCCTCTTTATTTATACATGAGAAATTTGAAAAAATCTATTATTCGTCAAAACAGCCGAAGACCCAAAATTTTTTTACATTTCTGGCATCAATATAATCTACCTTATCACTCCCTACTAGCCGTTTCCCCAAACCAAGTCCGGAACCCTCCGTTTTTGACCCCTCTTTATTTATACATGACAAATTTGAAAAAATCTATTATTCGTCAAAACAGCCGAAGACCCAAAATTTTTTTACATTTCTGGCATCAATATAATCTACCTTATCACTCCCTACTAGCCGTTTCCCCAAACCAAGTCCGGAACCCTCCGTTTTTGACCCCTCTTTATTTATACATGAGAAATTTGAAAAAATCTATTATTCGTCAAAACAGCCGAAGACCCAAAAATTTTTCACATTTCTGGCATCAATATAATCTACCTTATCACTCCCTACTAGCCGTTTCCCCAAACCAAGTCCGGAACCCTCCGTTTTTGACCCCTCTTTATTTATACATGAGAAATTTGAAAAAATCTATTATTCGTCAAAACAGCCGAAGACCCAAAATTTTTTTACATTTCTGGCATCAATATAATCTACCTTATCACTCCCTACTAGCCGTTTCCCCAAACCAAGTCCGGAACCCTCCGTTTTTGACCCCTCTTTATTTATACATGACAAATTTGAAAAAATCTATTATTCGTCAAAACAGCCGAAGACCCAAAATTTTTTTACATTTCTGGCATCAGTATAATCCACTTTATCACTCCCTACTAGCCGTTTCCCCAAACCAAGTCCGGAACCCTCCGTTTTTGACCCCTCTTTATTTACACATGACAAATTTGAAAAAATCTATTATTCGTCAAAACAGCCGAAGACCCAAAATTTTTTTACATTTCTGGCATCAGTATAATCCACTTTATCACTCCCTACTAGCCGTTTCCCCAAACCAAGTCCGGAACCCTCCGTTTTTGACCCCTCTTTATTTATACATGAGAAATTTTAAAAAATCTATTATTCGTCAAAACAGCCGAAGACCCAAATTTTTTTTACATTTCTGGCATCAATATAATCTACCTTATCACTCCCTACTAGCCGTTTCCCCAAACCAAGTCCGGAACCCTCCGTTTTTGACCCCTCTTTATTTATACATGAGAAATTTGAAAAAATCTATTATTCGTCAAAACAGCCGAAGACCCAAAAGTTTTTTACATTTCTGGCATCAATATAACCTACTCTCTCACATCATACCATCTGTTTTTCCAAAGCAAGTACTTCATTTTTCACCACCCTCGTTTATATTACTACATGGAATTTCAAACATAATCATAACTCGTAAGTATAGCTGTGATTTTAGAATATTGTCAGATGTTAATGTTAGATGATTAGATGTTAAAATCTAACTAAAGTAATGTGTACTTGAGTAAAACAAAACGGGTGAGATCAAATTCAACAATACAGAGGTATGCTGTTCATAAAACGTTATTAAATCCTGAAATATGGAAGTGTGGTGCCGACAAATGCAGTAAATAGGTCGTTTTTACCTGTTACCCTATCGTAAAGGTTGAGGGTGTTTCCTGTCGGGAGTAATAAAAATACTAATAAAATTAATACAAAGGTATGCGGTACACAAACATATCAATACAAATATTAAAACTAACAACATAAATGACACACAAAAATATAAAGTAGATATTGAAACATGTTGTAGAAGAAGTTTCAGGGTCAAAAATGTATTGCGTAATAAGGTTCGCGACTTGTTAGATTGAAATGTCCTCCGCAAAATGTTATGGAGTATGAGCCGGGCGATTGTTGTCAATATGGACTAAACAATTAGGGCAAAGAAAACAGTGAAGCATGTTGCGGCACTGGTGCCGAAGAAGGGCGTTTCAATTCTAACAAGTTGCATACACATATTTCAGTTCCAGTTTGTTAGATTGGAGACCGCCCTTAGTTGCACTGGTTGATATCTTATGAGATCAGGGGCTTGAATCTGAATGACCATTGAAATCAATTTCGGTGGCGTCTTGTGACGATTTACTTGATTCCGAATGATGCTTTTGCCATATGGTTATATCGATTATTTAATATTGAAATTTTCATGGCAGAGTAAAAATTATCGTAGTGAATCAAGTATATCGACACAAGACGCCATTGAAATCAATTTCAACGGTCGAAACTCATTTAGAATCAGGCCCCAGGTTACCGTTGTAGTTGCCTAGATAAACAACGTTCATCAAACGTAATGAAAAAAAAAAAACGGAAAACACTGTTGCGCTTTACACGGAAACTCTCACGTTTACACAGATATCGAATACATGATGTAATACTGTCTGAAAAATGCATTTTTGTCAAGTTATCGATATTTCATTTAGTTTTGGCTTTTTGGCTTTCAAACATTTTGACAAATATCTTTGTTCAAGTTTGCTATATACATAGGGGCTCACAATAGGCGGGACTTGCTTTTGGAAAACGGCTAGTAGGGAGTGATAAGGTAGATTATATTGATGCCAGAAATGTAAAAAAATTTTGGGTCTTCGGCTGTTTTGACGAATAATAGATTTTTTCAAATTTCTCATGTATAAATAAAGAGGGGTCAAAAACGGAGGGTTCCAGACTTGCTTTGGGGAAACGGCTAGTAGGGAGTGATAAAGTGGATTATACTGATGCCAGAAATGTAAAAAAATTTTGGGTCTTCGGCTGTTTTGACGAATAATAGATTTTTTCAAATTTCTCATGTATAAACAAACAGGGGTCAAAAACGGAGGGTTCCGGACTTGGTTTGGGGAAACGGCTAGTAGGGAGTGATAAGGTAGATTATATTGATGCCAGAAATGTAAAAAAATTTTGGGTCTTCGGCTGTTTTGACGAATAATAGATTTTTTCAAATTTCTCATGTATAAACAAAGAGGGGTCAAAAACGGAGGGTTCCGGACTTGGTTTGGGGAAACGGCTAGTAGGGAGTGATAAGGTAGATTATATTGATGCCAGAAATGTAAAAAAATTTTGGGTCTTCGGCTGTTTTGACGAATAATAGATTTTTTCAAATGTCTCATGTATAAATAAAGAGGGGTCAAAAACGGAGGGTTCCGGACTTGGTTTGGGGAAAAGGCTAGTAGGGAGTGATAAAGTGGATTATACTGATGCCAGAAATGTAAAAAAATTTTGGGTCTTCGGCTGTTTTGACGAATAATAGATTTTTTCAAATTTGTCATGTATAAATAAAGAGGGGTCAAAAACGGAGGGTTCCGGACTTGGTTTGGGGAAACGGCTAGTAGGGAGTGATAAGGTAGATTATATTGATGCCAGAAATATAAAAAAATTTTGGGTCTTCGGCTGTTTTGACGAATAATAGATTTTTTCAAATTTCTCATGTATAAACAAAGAGGGGTCAAAAACGGAGGGTTCCGGACTTGGTTTGGGGAAACGGCTAGTAGGGAGTGATAAACTGGATTATACTGATGCCAGAAATGTAAAAAAATTTTGGGTCTTCGGCTGTTTTGACGAATAATAGATTTTTTCAAATTTGTCATGTATAAATAAAGAGGGGTCAAAAACGGAGGGTTCCGGACTTGGTTTGGGGAAACGGCTAGTAGGGAGTGATAAGGTAGATTATATTGATGCCAGAAATGTAAAAAAATTTTGGGTCTTCGGCTGCTTTGACGAATAATAGATTTTTTCAAATTTCTCATGTATAAATAAAGAGGGGTCAAAAACGGAGGGTTCCGGACTTGGTTTGGGGAAACGGCTAGTAGGGAGTGATAAAGTGGATTATACTGATGCCAGAAATGTAAAAAAATTTTGGGTCTTCGGCTGTTTTGACGAATAATAGATTTTTTCAAATTTGTCATGTATAAATAAAGAGGGGTCAAAAACGGAGGGTTCCGGACTTGGTTTGGGGAAACGGCTAGTAGGGAGTGATAAGGCAGATTATATTGATGCCAGAAATGTAAAAAAATTTTGGGTCTTCGGCTGTTTTGACGAATAATAGATTTTTTCAAATTTCTCATGTATAAATAAAGAGGGGTCAAAAACGGAGGGTTCCGGACTTGGTTTGGGGAAACGGCTAGTAGGGAGTGATAAAGTGGATTATACTGATGCCATAAATGTAAAAAAAATTTGGGTCTTCGGCTGTTTTGACGAATAATAGATTTTTTCAAATTTGTCATGTATAAATAAAGAGGGGTCAAAAACGGAGAGTTCCGGACTTGGTTTGGGGAAACGGCTAGTAGGGAGTGATAAAGTGGATTATACTGATGCCAGAAATGTAAAAAAAATTTGGGTCTTCGGCTGTTTTGACGAATAATAGATTTTTTCAAATTTGTCATGTATAAATAAAGAGGGGTCAAAAACGGAGGGTTCCGGACTTGGTTTGGGGAAACGGCTAGTAGGGAGTGATAAGGTAGATTATATTGATGCCAGAAATGTAAAAAAATTTTGGGTCTTCGGCTGTTTTGACGAATAATAGATTTTTTCAAATTTCTCATGTATAAATAAAGAGGGGTCAAAAACGGAGGGTTCCGGACTTGGTTTGGGGAAACGGCTAGTAGGGAGTGATAAGGCAGATTATATTGATGCCAGAAATGTACAAAAATTTTGGGTCTTCGGCTGTTTTGACGAATAATAGATTTTTTCAAATTTGTCATGTATAAATAAAGAGGGGTCAAAAACGGAGGGTTCCGGACTTGGTTTGGGGAAACGGCTAGTAGGGAGTGATAAGGTAGATTATATTGATGCCAGAAATGTAAAAAAATTTTGGGTCTTCGGCTGTTTTGACGAATAATAGATTTTTTCAAATTTCTCATGTATAAATAAAGAGGGGTCAAAAACGGAGGGTTCCGGACTTGGTTTGGGGAAACGGCTAGTAGGGAGTGATAAGGCAGATTATATTGATGCCAGAAATGTAAAAAAATTTTGGGTCTTCGGCTGTTTTGACGAATAATAGATTTTTTCAAATTTCTCATATATAAATAAAGAGGGGTCAAAAACGGAGGGTTCCGGACTTGGTTTGGGGAAACGGCTAGTAGGGAGTGATAAGGTAGATTATATTGATGCCAGAAATGTAAAAAAATTTTGGGTCTTCGGCTGTTTTGACGAATACTAGATTTTTTCAAATTTCTCATGTATAAATAAAGAGGGGTCAAAAACGGAGGGTTCCGGACTTGGTTTGGGGAAACGGCTAGTAGGGAGTGATAAGGCAGATTATATTGATGCCAGAAATGTAAAAAAATTTTGGGTCTTCGGATGTTTTGACGAATAATAGATTTTTTCAAATTTCTCATGTATAAATAAAGAGGGGTCAAAAACGGAGGGTTCCGGACTTGGTTTGGGGAAACGGCTGATATGGTGTGATTGACTAGATCATATACATGCGAGAAGTGTCCAAAACATTTTGGTCTTGGGCGGTTTTGAAAAGCTATAGATGATTATATAGCTTCTAAAATATTAGGTTTTAAAGGGGGGTCAATTTGCGGTATCTGTGAACGAGATAGCAAGGATTTGAACTTAGCGTAAGTAAAATATGCTTTTTCTAATCAACTGACGTGAAAACCGCATTTCTCCAGGTTTATTTTAATGTAATATCAATTTTTTCGCGTTTCTCCTCACTTTGAGGAAGATTTTGGAGGAGGGAGATAAAACTCTTACAGTACATAGAAAGCCCGTAATACAATCGAACTACGTGAAAACCGCATCGATTTATGTTTATTTGGACCTAAATTACGTCAGTAGAAGTGGTAATGGCAAATTTTCGTCACTGCTGCCTTTTTACCGTTTCGATCAGAGCGTGATCGATCGGAACTTCAGCCGCATGTACATATCTGCTGGTACAGGGGTGACAAAACTTGGGTCGCAACCCCCTACCCTTATATAGTATAATGGTGGTGAATTGATACAACTGAAAATTAAATAATTTTAATAGTATTTGATAAATTAACGACAATTTTTATAATGCCGTACATTTTTCGTGGAATATATGGCCACACGGGGATAACCTCGAAAACCCTCTATAACGCGTTTTACTTTATATTTTTGAAGGATATTTCAAATTTCGATTGCGATTTAAGATTTAACTGTGATTTAAGAGTGATTTAAATCAGTTAAATCGTGTCGGTAGCCCCTCGATATTTCCTATCAAATTTAAATAATAAAGTTCGCACTGTTGAGTAACAGTCCGTGTATAATTAATAATTAGTAAATTTTAGTATTTTTAAATGAACTTGAATGATAAAAATCTGACGATTTTCTGTGAAATCAGTCACGCGAACTTTTTACATAATAAGATTTAAAATTATCCGTCTTTTAACAAATAAAGCTTGTTGTGAAGCTTTTATAATGAAAAAATACTATTATTTAATAGGCAATTGCAAATTGTACTTTTGCTAATTAGCAATTGCTTTAATTACAATATTTGAATATTGTAATTAGCGATTATTAGAAGAAGGTCATTAATACATATATGTACCGCTCTTACATCGCAAAGTTCTATTATCTTGTTGTCAACTTTCAGGCGCACAGCAAGTAACCGAGTCTCAAAATCGCACTCTAACTGCATATTTCTCAGAACTTCACTGTTTTATACGTACTGTTCAGTTAATTCTTGAACAACAGCCAATTTATAGGGATGAAAATGGAGGTCTTCATGGAGAATTCGTCGAACAGTAGTGTCAGAAATTCCCATAGCAGCTGCGTGTTTGCGAGCCGAACGCCGGGGAGAACGCACAACTGACTGCCTCACTCTTTCGACATTTTCCGGAGTTCTGATGGTCCGTTGAAGTCCATTTCTGGGTTTAGCGACACTTCCACACTCCCGAAATGAGTCAACCCACGACAGAATCGAATTACGGCCAGGAACGAGTCTGTGAGGAGGAATTTCAAAGCGAGCGCGGAAGGCACGTTGCGTAGCAACAACTGAGCGACCGTTAGAAAAGAAGCTCTCGACTGCGAAGGCCCGCTGTTCTCTAGACCAGAGCTTGATGGCAACTGACTGGAGTGAGAAATAAACTTGGGAACTTCCCCCTCCAGATGCGCCGCCTCTCGCCCCTCTACCCGCCCAGCTCACCGCGCGGGAATTTTTTCAAATAAGTAAGTTTCTCTGGCGCACCCGGTATGTAAAATGAACGGCATAATAACACTGGTCAACAAAATTTTAACTTTGTCGTGCCACACGGACTTTTTTGATATTTCTTACTTTAATTGGTGATTGAAAGAAAAAAAAATAGTTAAAAAAAATTCGCTAGACAAGGATTTTATTCTATTGAGTAATTTAAAATATTAAGAAAAAACACAGATCTCGTAAATCAAAAGTTATTTTTTTTTTATAAATGACTTAATAATCTAAGATTTTCTTGAATATTTAGCTTCTGGTTGGTCCCTTTTAATTGTCCAGCAGTAATCTGCTAACATATTTGGGCTCCATTTGCCCTGGTACCGCTTTTCCATATTATAAATGCCCTGATGGAACCTCTCACCGTGCCCGTCGCTGACAGCCTCTAAATTGTCAGGAAAAAATCCAGGTGCGAGTCTAAAAAATGGATCTTAAGTGACATGTTGCAACCCAATGCTTTATATGACAATAATAGCTCGCTAACCAACTCTCTGTAGCTGTCACTCTTGTGGTTACCCAAAAAATTTGAAACAACATTTTTAAAAGCCTTCCATGCAGATGTTTCTAAATCGCTTAATTTTTCTTCAAATCTTGAATCTTTTATTAACTCCCTAATTTGAGGGCCAACAAAAATACCCTTTTATCTTTGCATCACTTATTTTAGGGAATTTTTCTTTTAGATACAAAAATCCACTCCCATTGCGATCCATTGCCTTCACAAAATTTTTTATTAATCCTAATTTGATATGCAATGGTGGTAGAAACACATTATTTGGCTGTACAAGGGGTAAATACTTTACGTTTTTTTGCCCAGGAACTAACGATGCACGCGTAGGCCATGTTTTTTTTATATAGTGATTAGTTCTGTCTCGGCTATCCCATTCACATAAGAAGCAGCAAAACTTTGTATAACCCAGCTGAAGTCCAAGTAATAGTGCAACAACTTTAAGATCACCGCAGATTTTGAAGGAATATGTACTGTAATTTATTTTATCAAGTAAAAGTTTCATATTTTCATAGGTTTCTTTCATATTTGCAGCATGGGCCAGAGGTACAGACGGAAGCTTATTTCCATTATGCAATAACACTGCTTTTAGACTTGCTTTCGAAGAATCAATGAATAAACGCCACTGAGAGAGATCAAAATCTATGTCCAACATTTTCATAATCTCATTTATGTTATTGCAAAACACCAAATCTCCATCCTGAGAAAAATACGTTCTGAAGTGTTGATCACGGTTTCGAAAATAGCTAACTTTTGTATTATGATGTAGCAAATTCCATTCTTTTAGACGTGATCCTAATAGTTCTGACTGCATTTTTGACAAATTTAAATCCCGAACCAAATCATTTAGGTCTCTTTGAGTTATCAAATGTGGCTCGTTTACAATTCATTTTAACTCAAAGTCATCGTCCTCGTCAACACATTCACCTGAAGTGGACGGTTGTGAATTGTTCTCAACAGACGTAGTTGCAACTGGTATTAGTTCTGGCAATTTTTTACAATGAGAGACTGGTCTTATAGCCGAAGATAAGTTAGGGTAAATAACTGTGGTTTTTTCTTGTAATTTATACCTTTTATGTCTGTGAGACAAAAATAGCAATCTGAAACGTGATCTCGCTGTTCAGTCCATATCATGGGTACAGCAAACGGCATAGGTCGTGCATCTTTCTTCCAGGCAGTTAAATTTTTCACACACGTTATGCAACAGACATGAGGGGCCCAGGATTTGTCTTGATGGGCGACAGAAAAACCAAAACATTGGTGATAACACTCCAACACAAGATTCGTAAAATTTCGTCGTTGTTTTTTGAATGTTAGTTCTCCGCAGACATAACAAAAAGAATTAGGATCATTATTACACTTCCTCGACATATTCACAGGGTTAATAAATCACAAAAGTGTTCAAATTCAACAACAAATATTTTTATAAGGATTTACTTGTAAGCGTTTCTGTCAATTTACTGCAGTAGTACTAGTTATGAGTATTACCGTATCACAACAAATATGAGGCTAATAGACATATGACAGCTGTCATGTAATAATGAGGGTAGACTGATAAAACAAAATTAGCTGTCAAAGTTCGTGTGGCAAAACCAGTGTATATAATTTTGTTTATGCCGTACAGTATTTAATAACCACCCAACTAACAATTATCACTCCTATTAGAGTTGCAAGAATGATTATACAGTATTCCTTAAACAGCATTGTATACTGTAAGAACATTGGCAAAACCCTCTTAGAACAGCTATACAAGCGGAATGGACACACCTAATAGGACACTTCAGTCATTTAAGAGGTTGTATAAGGGCTGCAGGTAACAGTTATAAAACAAAAGTGTAAGCCTCTTGCAGCCGCTATAGGACATTTGCGTCAGTGTAAGATTCAGTTTTTGTCAATTATACAACTATTCTGTTGCGTGATTCTACTTTATTGCAACCAAACTATTTCTTATGTATTGTATAGACGAAGTGAAGAATATATAACTAACACATTACAGTCATCTTGTTTACTTACATATCGGCCATTGTGAATTTCATACACCGGTATATGATAAAGTTCTACACTGTGATACAGGGCTATTGAATTACTTGCGCAGCAAATTTTATTGTGATTATCGTGCAAATTAGTTACCCAATTTCTACGGGCTTCGTATTTGATTCATATTTAGACAATGATCAAAAGTATGTCTAGATTTTGAAGATGGAAAACTGAACTTATCTGCGTTAAATCTTCCACAAATCCTATATTTAGACACAATAACACTAATGTTTATCTCTTTATATCCGTAATTTCGAACTGAAACATAATTATTTAATATTAAATAGAGGAATAAATGTTTGCCCAATATGGCGGGTGGTTGTGTACAATCATGGCATCGTCCATGTTGTCTTTAGTTTATTAGAATATTTTGGTGTTGCCTGCAGGTGTTATACAACAATTTGACAAATGTCTGAAATGAAATACCGACAGAGTCGAATGATTTACCCAGAATTTGTACCAGATCTATGTTATATCTTCTGTTTGAACAGTTGATAAAACCTTTTGAACCAATATGCATGCGTTGTTTGTCTTAAAACATTGGTTATGGCATTTTACAAAAATGTGACAGCAGAAAACTTTAATGACTAAGTTGTTTACCAACATATTTAGCATATGTACAGCCTTTAACAGTTACTAAACAACAGTTGTGTAAGTGCTTCCGTTGGGAGAAATTTGTTGGCTAAAGTAGTAAATTGCACAGCAAAACAACAAGGCTCGGGTTTGTTTTATAAACGTTACCATGGATGCCACAACACAACCATTTTGACTAACGTGCAAATATGCCGTATAAAATAGTTGTATAAACGTTTATGCAGCAGTTAAAAATTTGATCTATAAGATGTTGTATAACTATGCTATAAGAATATTTTAAACACCTCATTTTAGAGCAAATATGTTGCAGAAAGCAAATTTGCATTCCACACAATATTAAGCCAGCATTTTGGTGTCCAGGCAACAACAATAGAGAGCTTTTATGGCTGAACGGTTCTTTTACCAAAAGCTTATACCACTACTTTGTTAGTTGAGCATTAGAGACACCTAAAACTTAATCTTAATATTTTTATGCGCTGCAAAAAAGTAGGTAAATAAAAATGTACGGCATATGTTTTTTTTTGTTTTTTAATGTTTGATAAACATAAAATAGCAAGAATAATTTTTAATATCACTTTTGTTATTAATAAATAGTACATTTAAAAATCTTTAAATTTTATTTTTTTTATTTTAATATATTTTCATGTTGGTCCATTTGTTATAAACGGCTACGTGGTAAAATGATCATATTTAATATAATTTTGTAAAAAAATTGATTGCCGTATAGTATCTTATGATTTTATTGTAAGAAAATGATATTGAACCTCCAAATTTTGGTAATTATTTATTTATATTTATATGAACTAAATTTTTAAGACGGCATTATTATTTAAAGTTATTTTAGATGTTAAACAAGAGATTGAAATGAATTTCGTACATTTTCCGATGACTTTCCACCATTGAGGTCTAAAGCAGGGGTTGCGAACCGAGTTTTCTCACCCAGATATGTACGGCGTTGGTAAATTTTAAATGTAAAAAATTATAGAAAGGTAACTGTAACAATGCCGTACGTTAATTAATTAATTTTTCCGCATAGAAAATTAAAATTTTTTATGGCTTCCGGCACCATTATCGTGATTATTTTGTTGGCATCTGTGATACTAAAGAAATCCGTAAAAAATCATTCAGTCTTTTCCGACCCCTTCTGGACAGAAAATTCAATTTTCCCCTGTACTTACATGTACCGCTCTCAAGTGACGGCATAGTGCTGGAAGTTATTTTTTCATGTAGTACTATCGTTCTGAGTAGGTTTCCTGCTGTATCACATGACCCCCCCATGTTTGCCCACAGCTCCCGGTCTAAGACTATAGGCAGTCAACTTCCCGATTAGCAGTACTCACATATTCACAATATCGGAGCTAAAGCTGATCCTTGAGGAACATCCGTGCTGATATTGTCGGACGGAGAGAATACAGCAAAATTTACGAAGAAACACATTGTCTGATTGAAAGCCTTCATAATATATCAAGAGCCTACCCAAATAACAGGCTGAGCTTGCTCCTCAAATGTGTGACGTATTCCGAGTGTTGCTCATTAAACGGTCGTACTCGAGGTATTTCAGAAGCTCCAGTTTGAATACTTTTATATCGCGTTGATAATCACAGTTAAAAGAACTATATCTAACAGATAAAAGCAAAACTCACCAATTAAGTCCATAAGTTTCGTAAACATATCCTAGGCCGTACCGTTCAACTTCCGGGTTGACAGTACCGACGCCACAGTCCCGAAACCGAAACGAAATTGGTGCAAATATCCGAAATTCTAGCGGTTTCAAGTTGTTCTGCGGCGTTCATCGTGTGCAACTGTGCGAAAATGCAGTCTGTCCCGCGCGGTGCTCAGCGATATATAGAAAGAAAATGACCGTGTGGTTGCCGGCGAAATAGGCGTGCGGCGGGCTGGATTGCCGGCCGGTAAAGGACTGAATGCAATGTCAAACAGTGGCGTAACTGAAATTTGACGTCCGTTTGACGGAAATTGAGGTTCATTGTTACCAAGAGAAGATTTTTTTATGTGAGAAAAAATTACATACTGCTTAATGCCATATATCCGGCTCGAAGGACCAGTAATTACGATGGCAATTTTAAGCGATCTACGAGTCCCTCAGTTGGCCCACTTCAAGATTTCTACCAAAATATGCCTTTATAAACTGAACATGACGAAACTATTTACTTCTAAAACAATTTATTTTCTCAAAAACATTTTAGATACACTCTAGTCGTAAAAAATACAATACACTTAGAACTATAACTAATAGAACATCTGAACAAATAAACAATGTGCGAATAAATGCGCGAAGTTAACAAAGCAACAGTTGAAAGATTACCATTGGGTAACATCACCTTTATTTTTTATTACGGCTGAAATTCTTTAGTGCACAGTGTTAACCAAGTTTTGGCAACAATTTGGTGTAAAAGAATCCCATATTTCTTGAAGCTTTTGTCTCAGTTCGGTGATTGTACGAGCAGGATGTTGTCGTAGAACCTTTTTCATCTCGTGCCACAAAGGTTCAATAGGTGACAGATCTGGGCTGCTAGAAACCCATTTCAAAAGTGATACATTATTTTCTTCCATCCAATTTATAGCCTTTTTCGAGGTATGGCACGCTGCACCATCTTGCTGAAACACAAAATCTTGGCCAGATGTCAAACATTCTTTCATCACTGGTAAAAGCGATTCTTCTAAAATTGCCAAATATTTGTTTGTATCCACATTTCAGTCAATAAAATGGAGTTTTCCTCCTCCTTTTGATGACATACTGCCCCAGACCATAATGGATGCTGAAAATTTCACTTTTCTCTTCAGACAGTCAACATGGAATGCTTCATTTTTTTGCGAATAACTCTACTGCGACTGTCACCAACACAAACTTCGAATCGGGCCTCATCACTCCATTGTATTGCACACCATTGTTGAGGTGTCCATTGTCTATGTTCTTTAGCCCATCTAAGCCGATTTTTCTTTTGCAGTGGAGTTAATAGTGGCTTTCCTTTGGCCTATAACAAGTTGTGCAACTTTAGGGTTTTTAAGAAAATTTACCTTGCAAATGCTAAATCCCAGTTTGTGGGCCTCTCTATGATTTGTGGACCTCGAAATTCTCCTTCCAACAGCGTCACTCCACAGAGCACTTAATTGTAAATAATTGGCACGCCTGTTTTTCACGATTATTCTTCTTAATGCTCTTCGGTCGGCATTTGTAATATTACTTTTTTTCGCATATCGTGGCTTAATATTAACTGAACCGGTTACGTTATATCTTCTAACAATATTTCTCACACTGTACCGCGATAAGTCTAACAAAGTTGCAGTTTCTGAGTTTGATTTTCGAGAATTAAAAAATTTAATCATCAGTAACCGAATTTTCTTACTAATAACCTTTCCTCTACCCATTTTGAAAAGCTTAACTACCCAAAACTATTTTAAACTTATTCTGACAGCTGTGATTAATAAAAACAGTTGTCATGGCTTTTATTTTTCCCAGCCACCTATGCGTTATAGACTTATTTTGCATTGAAATGAAAATAGGTTGATATCTTGTAATTGCAACATGTGCTATTTTTATGCTGCAAATTTGATTAGGGAGTGATAAAGTTGATGTTTTCTACTATATATTATCAAAATATTCATTGTTAATATTTTAAACCTACAACACCCTGCTACATTTTTATTATTTGTGTTTGATAAGAAAAAACTAAGATTTCAATAGTTGGGCCAACTGAAGTGGGAAGGAGCTCGTACCAGTCATAACCGGTCTTGTCTGGTTTTACCTTTTTCATTTTAAGCGACGCGGTTTGCAATAGCTGCCAAGTAATGACGTCACGAACAACCCTTCCTAGCCTCACTTTTACTGATAATCAAAACCTTTTAATAATCTTACATTAGCAACTCTCGTGTTCCAAAAAAAAAGATCGACCTTACAGACGTACACTCTTAGGAAGCATTCAAAATATCTCTATATGATTAACGATAAGCAGTTCAAGTTCCGACACATATTGTATAGATACGCCACCGACGTTGGCATGGATAACGTCCGCATAAACACACAATAAACCTTGGGCAGAAGAGAATCTAAAGTAATAGTAACCTGTTTGACTTTCACGTCAATATTTCTTAGGAATGCGTTGTTTGTCACTTTTATGAGCGCAAGGTTGGAAAAATTAATAAGCTTGTTGTGGATAAACACGCAGAGGTTGATTTTTTCTTTTTGAGTCACTTTGACATTAAGAAAATGAAGTTAAGTAGATTGACTCGGCATCCAAGTGTCGATAAATATGTATTTAAAGCTCTGCTTAGACGAACATTCCAGGCATTATTACCAATATCTAATCCTCTATTTCTTTACCACGTCCTAGTTAGAAAACGGAATACAAAAGCTGATTTTTTAATTTTGAACTACACACAAAAATGATCGGCATGGGTATCATGTACAAAACCTATAGAATGTCAAAAAAACCTATAAGATGTCATCTTGCAAACTACGTAGTTTTTAGGGTGCAAACAGTCATTCCACGTTTGCTCACTAGGATCATTGTGAACGTCCATCTATGGAGGAATCACTCAACTAAACTACGCATTATTGGTTGCATAGTTTTGTGAGGCTGAGTGATCCGGGTTTGTAGTTTTTATCTCTGAGAAGAAAGTTGGTTGAATAGCAAGATCGCGTCTGGATGACTATGTGTATTGGTCTGCATATGTATAAAATCAGAGAAAATCATTACTGATTATGCTGCTAATGAAGTATATCTATTGGCTGTGTCCGACGGGTTATCTTTTTGTTGTGCTTTCTGAAGGGAGGTTATGTTCAAAGTCATAAATTACGAAAAACTGAGGAGAATTACGGGAAATCATCACCGCGCCCGCATTGTATGTAATTTCTGTTAGCATGTATTTGGCTTGTAATTTATAGTGTACAGTGAATATAATTATTTCTTACCTCTCTCATTTTTTAAATTCAGCAAATATGTATATGTAATTTCTAGAATGGATAAGAAAAAGTGGGTGCGCCACTAATTTCTAGCTTTGAATCTCAATTAAGTGTATTTGAGACAAGAACCCAATGTAATTATCATCAACACATACAACTTACAGCTTAGACCTCCAGTAATGACATCTCAGAAGCAGATTTTACATCATATCGGAGCCAAAGATTGATTACAAGCCTCATGACGTTTACGCAACACGTACAACTAAGTGCTAAGTTAATATCTTGTAGAAAAACCTACATATGTCGGCATAATGTCACTTTTCAAGATACGTGATACACGTGCGCAAATACGAAAAACGAATTTTGAGAACGTTATTTTTAGTTTTTCACCTATAACTGCGCCATCAGTGGACAGATTCTCAATAAAACTATAAAGCCTTTTCGTTCTCGGCATGACAGGAAGCTACATATAAGAGTTAAAGGTCATTGGGAAGGCGGTAAGTCAAACAGAATGTCTATTTTTTTAATTTTAATACCGCTAAAACATTTTACAAAGCTCTCTTGTCTTTTATAGTTCAGTGTTGCTTGGCATCAGCAAAATACGTTTACAGTATATTCAGATAAGAGATAGACCGGATGTAAACAAAAGGTTCGGGTGATTTTCACGCTAACGCCGCCGTCTCGACGTAAAACAGGAGCCCTCATTGGCCAATTCGCAATTAAATGCCTATGCCGAGCGGCAGAGCAGTCGTATCAAGGCAGAGTCACATTCAGGTTCAGACGTGTTACGTATGTCGTGTGCATCATTGCAATTTGATATTTCTTTGGACGTTTTCGTTTGTTATCTTATTAAGTTGTTGAGTTTGTCGTTGTTATTGTTATACCTTGTTATTGATGTTATTGTTATCAACTGCTTGCGCAAAATGCCCAGTAGTACAGATACTGCCGATGAAGTTGTAAACTCCTGTAGTCCACCTAGGAAACGCTCTAAAAAAAGACACCTGAGTGCATAAATGAAAGAGGTCATTTTGAATATATATTAGATCGAGCGCGAGGAGAACGATGCATCAACCATCAAAGAAATTGTTGTGAAGGTTTCTCACAAAGTTGGGGTGTGTCGCGCATCAGTGTTTAATGTGTTAAGACAATACAAAAAAAATCACACCTTTTCTGAGCCAATGACCAGTAAACATCGCAAAAGTATTGTTAAATCATTGGATGAAGCTGATAAGCATGCGATTAGGAGGAAAGTGTATGAATTCTTCTTTAGGAATGAAATACCTACTATAGATAAAGTACTGCAGGATTTAAATGGAGATACAACGTTGCCAAATTTCAAACGATCAACTTTCCATGCGTTACTGAAGCATTTAAATTTCAAATGGAAAAAAGGGGGTCGTAATAGTTACTACTGGATAGAGAAGAAATTGTGCTATGGAGGAGGGATTATTTAACAAAAATTGGGAAATATAGAAATCAAAACAGGAAGATTTATTACCTTGATGAAACGTGGGTAAACGCAGGACACACTACAAGTAAAGTATGGGTTGATGATTCTGTAACTTCATCCAGGAGGGCCTTTCTAGATGGACTGTCCACCGGATTAAAAAATCCAGCAGGTAAATACGAGTAATAGACAACAATCGGATGTTTTTCAAACCTTGGGAACAAGGTTCTAAACATTAATTCCAGGGGGCAGATAAAACATATTACAAGTAACAAAACTTTTATAACTTTCGATAAAATGCGTGGATGTTTTATTGTCATTTTCATTTGTTAGAACTTTTTTAAGCCATATTTTTATGTGTTTTCGATATTTCAATAATTTTTTAATATAATCTTAAAATATGTCGAATATTATAAACTTAAAAAAAGTTACTAAGTTTTATATTGTGTACCGTTCCTAATATTTCTAATCATTTTAATTCATACTTTAAGCTTTATAAAGTGATAATTTGTTAATATTAATATTTGCGCGTATTTCAGGTTCCTGATCATTCATTTTTTAAAGGTTTATAACTTTAAATTAAATTGTGAAGCGCTGAGTAATCATACGACGTTCAATATTCTTTCTTTCAATATGACTAAATAATCCCAATTATAGCAATCTGATACTCATGTCTCAATGTTTTTTCGCTGAATGTGATGAAAACATTTGAAAAAGGTTCGCTTATTGAAATAAATCTACACCAGTTAGTACTTCGATTTCCAGGTAAAGGGAAAAGGCTCATTATCTGCCATATTGGCAGTGAGGATGGATTTGTTATTGACGGTCTGTGGTGCTTTGAGTCTAAGAAAACTGGAGATTACCACGAGGAAATGAATGGCGAATCGTTTGAACAGTGGTTTTCAAAAATTTTACCGAACTTAGAGGAAAACGCAGTAATTGTGTTGGATAATGCGCCTTATCATTCTCGAAGAATGGAGAAGGTCCCAACAACGGCTTCAAGGAAAGTTGATGTTCAAAATTGGCTCCGCTCGAAAAATATCAACTTTGAAGAAGCAATGCTGAAAGTACAATTATTAAGAATTGTCAAGGATCACAAGGCGGAATATCAAAAATACGCCATTGACGAAATGGCAGCAAGTCAAAATAAAACTGTGCTCCGTTTACCTCCATACCATTGCGAGCTCAATCCCATTGAGCTCATATGGGCAGAGGTTAAAAATTATATAGCTAAGCACAATACAACTTTTAAATTTTGTGACCTCAAAGGACTTTTCAAAGAAGCACTATAATTAATAACAGCGCAAAAATGGGAAAACTGTATTAAGCACGTGAAAGACAAAGTTGAAAAGAGAATGTGGGAACTGGACAATATTTTAGAGGAACAAGTCGAGCCATTCATTATTGACGTTGGTGCTTCAGGCAGTAGCGATGATGAAAGCTCATCAAGCTCATCTTTCCAATAAAAGATGTCGTTCATCAAATTCGGTAAGTTATAAGTAATTATAAAGCTACTGTATTTTTTAATTAATTATTGACATTTTTGAACCCATTTTGGCAAAACCTATTCAAGAATCTACTTTCTGACAATGTTCAACCATGCACATTTTTTTACGTTTTGAACGTTTTAATTTGGTTACATATTTACCTAGAAATCAAAAAATATACTAATCAATATTCTAAAAGCAATTTTAAGAGATATACGATTATTTTTAATTTAGGCTAATTTAAACGCCCTTTTGAGATTGTATTCGACTGTATTTCACCAAACATCAGGCGGCATCCGAAGCTGGAAATCGAAGCGAAAATTTTGAAACCCTTATGTATATTTACATCATTATATATTTCTTACCCCACCCCCACATGATCCTATATCCATCACCAATCGTATACACATCGAATTGTGCTAATTTACTACAAAGTTATGCAAAGCAGCATCTACTATCTAAAATATGTACTGCGTGACTTTTAATACGTCCCTGCCGAATGTTACAGCGTTCGATGATCACGTGGTCTTGTTTATGTCCGGTCTATCTCTTATCTGAATATACTGTAGATCCTATAATGCCCGATATCTGCAGCATAAACTGTTATACTTGAAATACGCGTTAGATACATGTTCCATGCTTATACAGGGTGGCCGATATGTAATTGACTGATTTTTATCATCAATATTTGTGAAATGAAATAAAATACGTCCATATTTCTCATCTTAATATTTTATTGGAACTTAGAAATTATGTATGATTACATTTTCCATCATTTTTTATTAATCTGCAATATTGCATGACTGTATTGTTGACGACTTTCATGGTCACTAGGCTGTAGTTCTTGGGTTAACTGAATTTTGTATGGCCGCAAATGCAAGTCTTTTTTTTTAATAGTGCATAATGACGTGCGACGAATACCCAGTTCTTGAGAACGATGTCTGGTAGACGTCTCAGGGCGCTCCACTACACTTTCACGAACTGACTCGATATTTTCTAGAGTACGAACAGTTCGAACAAGTCTTTAACTTCACCTTTTTGTTCAAATTTCCCCACCAACTGACGAATGGTGTTGACACTAGGCACATTATTTCGACCGCAATCTTGTCGTAGCTTCCGAATCGTTGTAACCGTCGACTCATTATTTAAGTAAAACGTTTTAACAAAACGGACGCGTTGTGGGATCGATGATGAATTGTACACATGTGCTTTAAAGAACTACTGCGGCGCCAGCTACTGAAATGCGTTTTAAAAAATGACGCGCAATTTAAATCAGTCAGTTATACATTGGCCACCCTGTATTAAAACTGCAAATAAAAAACTATAGCAATGATAATATTAATAGTGACCATGAACAAACCTATCATTATTATTGCAGTTAAACCCATTTTACCTATCATTTACTGGTAGGGAAAAGCACTATCCCGAGTTATTTTATCTAAATATCGGACGTTATCATTATACAATGCAATGTTTCGTTTATTTGATGTCGAACAGTTAATAGTTCCGCTAATGGAAGGTAGATATGCGCTTATCAATTTACTAAGAAATGTTACAAATATAAGCCAATGACTATTCTAATATACTAAGTGACATATAAATCCGAACACCCAGTTTAAATGGTTTTATTTTAATAAAAGTTGGTGAATGTATTTATCTTACTGTAAATAACAAGTGAAAAAATTTTCAGCCTTATCAGTTGGACATTCCGTTTTATACTGCTTTTTTTTAATTCACTAACGCTCTAAAAATGAATATTTCAGCCGCAGTAAAGAATCAACGTTGGCGGATTTTGGTTCTTGACATCCTTTACGATCGGTTACGATGCCTAGAGTACGGAGACCTGTACAATTTCGTCAACTTAGTGAGTTTGATAGGGGCCGTATAGTGGGACTTCGGGAAGCTGGACTTTCTTTTCGGGCAATTGCAGTTAGAGTGCAAAGAAGTGTAGACACTGTGGTTAGGTGTTGTCAGGCATGGCTTCGAGAAGGCCGTACGCAAAGAGCAAGGGGCACTGGACGCCGCCGTAGAACAACAGACCGTGAAGATCGCCGCCTAAGATTATTGGCCTTAAGGGACCGTTTCTCCACTACCAGGTCCATTGCAAATGAATGGTTTGCAGAACACGGAAGACCTATTGGCATGCGAAGTGTTTACCGACGAATGAGAAGTTTTGGCTTGTTTTCATACCGGCCGCACTGGGTCCTCCCTTTAACTCGAGAACACCGACGTAATCGCCTTGAGTGGTGCAGACAACGGTCACTCTGGGATCAGGAATGGAACAGTATTGTCTTTAGTGACGAGTCTCGATTTTGTTTTGGCATGCACGATGGTCGTGCCAGGGTTAGAAGGCGACGTGGTGAAAGGAGGAATCCACAGTTTTTTGTTGAAAGACATATTCATCACACTGTTGGAGTTATGGTTTGGGGTGCTATAGCTCATGGTTCCAGGTCACCTTTAATCTTCATCAGAGGTAACATGAACGCGCAGCGTTATATCCACGAAGTTCTAGAACCCCATCTTTTACCCTATCTTGACACCCTGGCAGATCCAACTTTCCAACAGGATAATGCCCGACCACATGTTGCAAGAGTCACAATAGACTTCTTTCAACATAATGATGTCACATTGTTACCATGGCCACCAAGATCTCCCGACTTATCCCCAATTGAGCACGTGTGGGATATGATGGGTAGGAGATTGCTCAATTTGCAACGTCCTCCTCAGACTCTAGAAGCACTTCGAGAGGAGTTGGTGGTTGCCTGGAATGAGATACCACAGGAGGACATTGACCACCTGATCAGAAGCATGCCTAGGCGCGTTGGAGAATGCGTAGCACATCAGGGTGCATCCACACATTATTAAAGGTCAAAGGGCTTTAAAGCAGTGCAATCATTTTGAAATTTTTATCATTTACTTATTATGCTTCATTAAGTACTTGTACAAAATTTTATTAAAATAAAACCATTTAAACTGGGTGTTCGGATTTATATGTCACTTAGTATAGTTGAATCATAGGTCGCTGGATGTTCAAACCACGTTTTGCGTCAAAATTAGCCTCTCATTAGATTGAAAGTTTTTCATCTAACTTGTCAAGCAACACCAGCAGAACTGCTCTGGACAAGCAGAAATCAACTCTCTATCGTTACAGAACTTCTACTACGGATACAATGGCCTGAAAAACTCCAACAAAAAATTTTGTATAATGCAGATCTCAACTTCAATCTCAGACAATGTGGTAGAGAAGCAATCAGTCTATCATCTCAGTTTCGTCTATTTGATTTCGGACAGTTAATAGTTCCGCTAATGGAAGGTAGATATGTGCTTATCAATGTCCTAAGAAATGTTACAAATATAAGCCAATGACTATTCTAATAGTTGAATCATAGGTCGCTGGATGTTCAAACTACGTTTTGCGTCAAAATTTGCCTCCCATTAGATTGAAAGTTTGTCATCTAACTTGTCAAACAACACCAGCAGAACTGCTCTGGACAAGCAGAAAACAACTCTCTATAGTTACAGAACTTCTACTACGGATACAGTGGCCTGAAAGACTCCAACAAAACATTTTGTATAATGCACATCTCAACCTCAACCTCAAACAATGTGGTAGAGAAGCAATCAGTCTATCATCTCAGTTTCGTCTATTTGATTTCGGACAGTTAATAGTTCCGCTAATGGAAGGTAGATATGTGCTTATCAATTTCCTAAGAAATGTTACAAATATAAGCCAATGACTATTCTAATAGTTGAATCATAGGTCGCTGGATGTTCAAACTACGTTTTGCGTCAAAATTTGCCTCCCATTAGATTGAAAGTTTGTCATCTAACTTGTCAAACAACACCAGCAGAACTGCTCTGGACAAGCAGAAAACAACTCTCTATAGTTACAGAACTTCTACTACGGATACAGTGGCCTGAAAGACTCCAACAAAACATTTTGTATAATGCAGATCTCAACTTCAATCTCAGACAATGTGGTAGAGAAGCAATCAGTCTATCATCTCAGTTTCGTCTATTTGATTTCGGACAGTTAATAGTTCCGCTAATGGAAGGTAGATATGTGCTTATCAATGTCCTAAGAAATGTTACAAATATAAGCCAATGACTATTCTAATAGTTGAATCATAGGTCGCTGGATGTTCAAACTACGTTTTGCGTCAAAATTTGCCTCCCATTAGATTGAAAGTTTGTCATCTAACTTGTCAAACAACACCAGCAGAACTGCTCTGGACAAGCAGAAAACAACTCTCTATAGTTACAGAACTTCTACTACGGATACAGTGGCCTGAAAGACTCCAACAAAACATTTTGTATAATGCACATCTCAACCTCAACCTCAAACAATGTGGTAGAGAAGCAATCAGTCTATCATCTCAGTTTCGTCTATTTGATTTCGGACAGTTAATAGTTCCGCTAATGGAAGGTAGATATGTGCTTATCAATTTCCTAAGAAATGTTACAAATATAAGCCAATGACTATTCTAATAGTTGAATCATAGGTCGCTGGATGTTCAAACTACGTTTTGCGTCAAAATTTGCCTCCCATTAGATTGAAAGTTTGTCATCTAACTTGTCAAACAACACCAGCAGAACTGCTCTGGACAAGCAGAAAACAACTCTCTATAGTTACAGAACTTCTACTACGGATACAGTGGCCTGAAAGACTCCAACAAAACATTTTGTATAATGCACATCTCAACCTCAACCTCAAACAATGTGGTAGAGAAGCAATCAGTCTATCATCTCAGTTTCGTCTATTTGATTTCGGACAGTTAATAGTTCCGCTAATGGAAGGTAGATATGTGCTTATCAATGTCCTAAGAAATGTTACAAATATAAGCCAATGACTATTCTAATAGTTGAATCATAGGTCGCTGGATGTTCAAACTACGTTTTGCGTCAAAATTTGCCTCCCATTAGATTGAAAGTTTGTCATCTAACTTGTCAAACAACACCAGCAGAACTGCTCTGGACAAGCAGAAAACAACTCTCTATAGTTACAGAACTTCTACTACGGATACAGTGGCCTGAAAGACTCCAACAAAACATTTTGTATAATGCACATCTCAACCTCAACCTCAAACAATGTGGTAGAGAAGCAATCAGTCTATCATCTCAGTTTCGTCTATTTGATTTCGGACAGTTAATAGTTCCGCTAATGGAAGGTAGATATGCGCTTATCCATTTCCTAAGAAATGTTACAAATATAAGCCAATGACTATTCTAATAGTTGAATCATAGGTCGCTGGATGTTCAAACTACGTTTTGCGTCAAAATTTGCCTCCCATTAGATTGAAAGTTTGTCATCTAACTTGTCAAACAACACCAGCAGAACTGCTCTGGACAAGCAGAAAACAACTCTCTAGTTACAGAACTTCTACTACGGATACAGTGGCCTGAAAGACTCCAACAAAACATTTTGTATAATGCACATCTCAACCTCAACCTCAAACAATGTGGTAGAGAAGCAATCAGTCTATCATCTCAGTTTCGTCTATTTGATTTCGGACAGTTAATAGTTCCGCTAATGGAAGGTAGATATGTGCTTATCAATTTCCTAAGAAATGTTACAAATATAAGCCAATGACTATTCTAATAGTTGAATCATAGGTCGCTCGATGTTCAAACTACGTTTTGCGTCAAAATTAGCTCATTAGATTGAAAGTTTGTCATTTAACTTGTCAAACAACACCAGCAGAACTGCTCTGGACAAGCAGAAATCAACTCTCTATAGTTACAGAACTTCTACTACGGATACAATGGCCTGAAAAACTCCAACAAAAATTTTTGTATAATGCAGATCTCAACGTCAACCTTAAACAATGTGGTAGAGAAGCAATCAGTCTATCATCTGATTGCGAAAAATGGGAAACTAAGACTAGATTCGAGGAATATCGAATAGTACCGAAAGGGTAACTGTATCTACTAACTACATAGCAGTGGCGAAGCGTCCATGTTACCATTGGTAACAGTTAAAAATCTTAAAAATAAATATTTTATGGTTAAGTACTGTGAAATAATTTTATTTATTTGTTTACCAACAGCAATATGTAATAGTAATTCAGTAAATAGCAAATTAGCCCACGAAAATAATGCGCCCTATACTGTCTAGGTTTTGCGAACGCGATGAAGCAGACTCGCCTCGACTTGGTTGTCGGTTGTTAGCATTGTCGTTTATGGATACACTTGATAGTCCGTCGGGGACCGTCGGTTGTGGCTCGTGTCTGATCGCGGTCGCCCGAGTGGGTGGGCCGCTGCGACTATTATGTAGGCTTGTTTTGATTACCGGCTGTAGTGTGTGTGCAATTAAACATGGATGAGTCACGCTGCGTAATCGATCAACTATTCACCTTGTATAATTTTGAAGAAAAAAAGGATATCATTGAAAATGGGAGACAAACACCTATTTTAGATGATTTTAAAAAGGAATAAAAAGTAGGTCGATTTTTTAAATTAAGTTGGTATAGTGGAAACTCTTGGTTATGTGGTTGCAATAACAACAGATTGTATTGTTGGCGATGTCTTCTGTTTCCTACAGAAAAAAATTAGTGGAACAGCAGCGGAGTCAACGGTTTAAACAGTTTTAGAGTTCTAAAGAGGAGACATGAAATTTCTCCGTTACATGTGAGATGTGTAGCCAATTTGATTCAGTTTGGGAAAACCAGAATCGAAAGTTGTCTCTTTTAGGCAGCACACTTATAGATGTCTCATGTTTTTTGGCCAAACAAGAATTACCATTTCGGGGTCATTTTGAAGGGGATGACTCTGACAACACAGGAAATTACAGGGTTAACATTAATTGCCAAAAAAGATCAAAAATTTTCCGAACATCAACTGTTTTTCTAGAAGGCTTAGATTAGTCATATCATAAGACGATGAGGTATATCAAGTGCCCCAGATGCTCAGTCCAGCAATGTTTACCTTAATTCAAAAAAAGTTTGAATAAAATACCTAAAATCGGCAAAAAATTATATTTGGGAGGTTCAAAATAAACTTGTTTCAATAAGATTTTTCACATCTGGCTTTGGTAACAGCTTAAGAGAAGTCACGCTACATAGTATGTACATAATTTGAGGCGAACACTGCTTGACAAGATACTGTAAACTCCCAGGAAAGTTGTTCAACCAACCTTAAAGGCTGCAGTGCCATCTGGAACTTTGTTAGGACGACTCTCACAGGAAAAGCACCCTGTATATGTTAACGTACATGAATCGTAAACAGTGATTCATCTGATCAATGCTATCGCGTCGCAAAACAGTTTATTTTTCTATATAAGCGTTCGAGGCAAGGTAAAAGTTGCGGAAATCATCATAATGTCGGTGAAGGAATTTTGCAACCAGTAGCGTAGAATATGAACACGACAGGAGTTATGTAATGACTCTAGAATGCTCATTAATTGTTTGACTTTGCTTTGAAAAAGTTTCCGAGTCAGTTAACTGAGAACTCCTCATTCCTTCAAGGAAATATCGTCATTCATATAGCCAAATATTGGCGAAAGATTGACGGTCCAAAGGGCGAAACAACACGCCAGGCCAGACAGTTTAAAGCTGTCCCAACTAACAATTATCACACCTCTTAGAGTTGCAAGAATGATTATACAGTATTCCTTGAACAGCATTGTATACTGTAAGAACATCGGCAAAACCCTCTTAGAACTGCTATACAAGCGGAATGAGCACACCTTATAGGACACTTCAGTCATTTAAGAGGTTGTACAACTGCTACAGGTAACAGTTATACAACAAAAGTGTAAGCCTCTTGCAGCCGCTATAGGACATTTGCGTCAGTGCAAGTTTCAGTTTTTGTCAACTATACAACTATTCTGTTACGTAATTCTACTTTATTGCAACCGAACTATTTCTTATGAATTGTATAGACGAAGAAGAATATATAACTAACACATTACAGTCATCTTGTTTACTTACATATCGGCCATTGTGAATTTGGATTAGTTACGCAATTTCTACGGGCTTCGTATTTGATTCATATTTTGATAATGATCAAAAGTATGTCTGGATTTTTAAGATGGACAACTGAACTTATCTGCGTTAAATCTTCCACAAATCCTATATTTAGACACAATTACACTTATGTTTATCACTTTATATCTGTAATTTCGAACTGAAACATAATTATTTAATATTAAATAGAGGAATAAATGTTTGCCCAATATGGCGAGTGGTTGTGTATAATCATGGCATCGTCCATGTTGTCTTTGGGTTATTAGAATATTTTGGTGTTGTCTGCAGGTGTTATACAACAATTTGACAAATGTCTGAAATGAAATACCGACAGAGTCGAATGATTTTCCCAGAATTTGTACCAGATCTATATCTTCTGTTTGAACAGTTGATAAAACATTTTGAAAAAAAAAGCATGCGTTGTTTGTCTTAAAACATTGGTTATGGCATTTTAACAAAAATATGACAGCAAAAAGTTAGGTTATGGTGAAGTTGTATACCAACATATTTAGCATATGTACACACAGCCTTTAACAGTTACTAAACAACAGTTGTATAAGTGCTTCCATTGGGAGCAATTTGTTGGCTAAAGTAGTAAATTGCACAGCAAAACAACAAGGCTCGGGTTTGTTTTATAAACGTTACCATGGACACAACACAAACATTTTGACTAACGCGCTAATATGCTGTATAAAATAATTGTATAAACGTTTATGCAACAGTTAAAAATTTGCCCTATAAGGTGTTGTATAACTATGGTACAAGAATATTTTAAACACCTCACTTTAGAGCAAATATGTTGCAGAAAGCAAATTTGCATTCCACACAACATTAAGCCAGCATTTTGGCGTTCAGGCAACAACAATAGAGAGCTTTTATGGCTGAACGGTTGTTTTACGAAAAGCTTATAGCACTTCTTTGCTAGTTGGGGTGTGCCCACTGAGGCCAAGTGACGCGAAAAGAATCGAGACGGAATGTTTCATTGTACACGTCAAACTTGTTTCAATGTTTGAGCTCTCATTTAATTGTATGTAAGGAAAACCGGCCGAAGAGTTTCGCTACTCTTCACTTCGCTTCCGCTTCCCTCAGTGGACGAGCACCTTAAAAAAAGCGCGTAATACCTTTAGATTTCCCACGTTTTTATTGTTATAATATTGCATGATTGATTCACGAAATTTATTATTAATTCAGGTTAAACAAATGTTATATTACGCCTCGGTTGCTATGGGTGGGAACTCTGACGAAATTTAGTTCTGACGAGTACATTTGAATCAAATTTGGAACACATGTGTTTTATTTATTTATTTATTCCCAACAGGTAACACCGAATTACAGAAGAAATACAAGAAAAAGTTACATAATTAGCAACAGCGGTAACGCCAAACACAAAAAAAAACTTAAAAAAAGAAAAAACAAACTCTCACTGACAGAGGTACCAGTCTCTGTAGCACTTCAGAACAAAGTTCTCACTATCAAAAAATAAGTCACAGGAACTGCAAACAAAATTGAAACATGTACAAATCATATTTACCGGACATCTAGACATTAAAATAGTATTACCAATAACCGGATAGAAAGTGATTTGAACACGATTTCCAAACCTAGCCACACGAAAATTAAGCTTACTCAATATGAATGAACAATCAACTTGATTGTGTATGATTTTGTACAAAAGATGTAGCGCTGATATGTCGCGTCTAAGATGCAATGACTCTATATCAAAAATGTTTAATAAAATAGAATGGTCGAAACCTCTTTCAGGATAATTGCCATAACATTTGTATTACAAATACTTTAAAGCCTTACGCTGCACATGTTCAATACTAACCCTTGAATTGTTGTAGATTGGAGACCAAATTAATGAAGCGTATTCCAGCTTACTTCTAAAAAATGTAAAATATAAAAGCTTGATATGTTTAAAAACCCTGACCAATTCCTTACAAAAAAGCCTAGCATCTTAAACGCATTTGAGTGATGTGATCCTTGAATGTCAGCTTGGCATCGAATACAACACCCAAATCTTTGAACGTTTCTGTTCGTTCGACTAAGTGATCATTGATACTATAATCATAATGTACTATGTAATTTACACTGCCGTCCAGCGTCAGCTGTCATTGCATCAACACGGATTTGACGCTAATCGCTCAACAACCACAAATCTATTTATAATAACGCAGTACCTCTCGGAAGCAATTGATAGTAATGATCAAGTTGACGTTATTTATACCGACTTTTCGAAGGCTTTCAATAAAATTAACCACAAAACTTTATTAAATAAGTTAGGTGCACTTGGTTTCAGATGATGCTAGGGAGTTGATGAAATCTTACTTATCCGATCGTAGACAATTTGTTACCTATAATGGCTTCCAATCTGAGACCTACTTGGCACCTTCTGGAGTTCCTCAGGGGTCCAACCTGGGACCATTACTGTTTTTGATATTTATTAATGACCTCTGTGACTCAGTTGAATGTGAACGCCTCTGCTTTGCTGACGACCTAAAAATTTATTCGCAGATAAATACTCCTGACGATTGTATCAAGCTACAACACCAATTAAATTTTGTGCTGTCTTGGTGTGTAGAAAACAAGTTGGAGCTTAATGTGAGGAAGTGTAAAATAGCCAGCTATACCAGGAAAATTAATGTTTGCGAATATCCGTACTCTATTGATGGGTCTGTGCTAGAAAGATGCTCTGATGTACGTGATTTAGGTATAATCTATGATCAAAAGTTATAAATAAAAAAGCATCAGAAGCATTTTCGGCTTATGGTTTCATAGTAAGGAATTACAGGAATTTTCATAACATAAAGTCTATTAAGCTATTATATTATGCTTACGTTAGATCCAAAGTCGAATATTGTAGTATTATTTGGAGCCCTTACTATGCTATAGCACAGCTATTGAAAGAGTACAACGGAAGTTTATGAAGTTTGTCCTGTTTAGGATTGATGGGACATATCCAGAGAGAGATACAAGTAATGAGGAACTATGTAGTCGCTTAGGCATGTTGACGTTGAAAAAACGTAGGTACTGTGCCTCAATAATATTTGGCTACAAAATGATCAACAATTTAATTGATTGCCCCATGATCCTGGAACAGATCAAGTTTCGTACTCCAACGTTTGCATCTCGCAATCATAAAATATTCGGGCTTCCTAGAGCTAGGACAAACATTCTTCTCAAGTCACCGTTATATGTAATGTGCTCTAACTTAAACAGAATTGGATGTTACTGTGATATACTTACGACAAATGTTAATTACCTGCTAAAGGCAGCTAAGGCTTATTCGGGCCAATAGCTCAAGTTACAAATTTATACCTGTGTTGCATTTGTTGTTTTCTTTTCGCTTTTTTTTTGCTTTTGTATTATGTTTATAAATTGTCCTATAAATGGGAAACTGTTGGACAATAAAGCTATTATTATTATAATTATTATTATTATTATTATTACATTTTGCTTCCTACTAAAAGACAGAACTTTACACTTTGATACATTAGTCGTAAGAGAGTTTCTGGAACACCAAAAATGCACCAAGTTCAAGCTGTTTTGAAGAGAGATACAGTCGTGGTAGCTCTAAATAACAGTATAAATTTTTAAGTCCTAATATTTGACTTTCTCAAAAAACCCTAAAGGGTTCGAAAAGGGTGAAAACTACCCTCACCCCGATATAAATAATAGTTGAATTTTTTCGCAGTCTCGCAACGATTCTGAATTTTTTTCATTTAAAAGATCCTTTTATTTACTTCTTGTCTCTTCTAAAGACACATCATATCGCATAGTTTTCGAGAAAAAAATGGTTCTTATTGAATGTGTTAAAACCTAGTAGGCATTTAGTTGGCGAAAATGTGGGATGTTATATCAGCGTCAGATTATTTCTGACAAGCTTTATAAGGCTCAAATTAATAGGTAATGTTTGAGTTTATTTTAATTTGTCAATTTCATGATTTTTTTATTTGACAGGAGAAAGCTTTTATAACGACTTTCAGGCAGAAAAACTCGACAGTATTGCACTGCCGACCGTTCCTGCCCGAAGTGTGAGATTCTCCAGAAATGGCATACTCACTAAAACCCTCAGTGGTTCACCTCACATCCCACAACGGTAACGCTTGTAGCATTTCTTCATAGTGAGTAGCGTTGCCCTAGGTTTTCACGCATCTATTCTCTATCGTACACATAAATACTTTTATACCTATGTACATGTACAACCAAGCAAAATAGAAACCGACTATTAGTTTCTTGGTTTATGTTTGTTCTCCCGTACCTTACTCAGCGTCATTCGCCTCACTATTGGTAGAATATCAACATATTTCCCTCGCGTATATACGCGGCAAAATTGTCAGCAGTGACCCTCAACCCCCCTACCACATTGGAGTAAGTGATTAGGAGTATCCTTCTCTTCATTACAATATACGCAATTCGCATATTCCCTCTTTCAGGTAGCTGTGGAAACAACCATGTCCGATTAGGAACTATACAGGATAGTAATCTATCTACACCGCCCCTTGACAATCCAACTTTCAATATCTGCCCGTTGCTTGTAGCTTCAACGAGCTTCTTATAGAGTGCACATGTCTCCGCAGCCAGCAAATCAATTGGCGGGATACCAGCCACCACCACCAGTACAGCGGTCGACACCGTTCTGCATACCACGCGCAGCACTACTTTTCGTTGGCTTCTCGATATTAGCTATCAATATTTCTTTTTTCTCAAGGCCTTGTTATACAGGGTGTTCCTTAATGATATGCGAATATTTAAGGATGGGAATCTACGTGAAAAATTATGGTCAAAAAATGTTTCCTTACAAAAACGTTTTAGGAAAGAATGGAAATTAATTAATATTTTCAGAACCGCTTCAGACATTTCATTGATATTTAGTACGTAGTGAAAGTTAATAAAGTGGCATATTTTTCAATGCAAAAATTTTTTTAACAGTGGCGTGCGTACGGGTATTGACTTCGATATTTTTTAAGAAAAAAATGGTACGCCAATGGTTTTTTGCCAAATAAAAATTATTTTTAAGTTCCCCGTTCAATTTGAAATAAATGATCTCTCTCGAATTGTTTTCTTTCGATGCGTCATTTTTGAGTAAAACAATAAAAACCGTTCTATTGTCCGAGAAAATTAATGTAATTGACGAATGCAATTTAGCAATAAATATCTGGTTGCTCTGGAATATGTCACTGGCTTTTGACATCTGACAAGTCAAAGCTGTTCGCTGTGACATCTTTTTCATCATTTAGTTTTTACAATCTTGTTAATAATGGTGAATTATTCAAATGCAGAAATGGCGGAAATGCGTTACGTATATGGCCTTGCCGACGGTAATGGCGAGCAAGTCAAACGGATTTATCACCAGAGATATCCCGATCGTGCTTTGCCATATAGTCGAACCGTTACTAATATTCATCGTCGTTTTATCGAAACTGGTACTGTCCTAAAAGGAACATCTGAAGGTAGACCTCTAAGTGTGAGAACACCTGAATTTGAGAAAGCAGTGCTGCACGACGTCGAAGAACATCCTGAAACGAGTACGAACAAGATCGCTAGACACTTAAATATTTGCCATCAAATTGTTTGGAGAATTTTAGTGGATCTTTTGTTATATCCTTACCATATTCTAAGTGTTCAGGCATTACTTCCCATTGATTTTCCAAAACTCGTGACCTTTTGTCAGTGGTATCTTCAAAAAGTTACACAAAATCCGCAATTTGAATCAATGATTCTGTTCACGGACAAAGCTAATTTTTCTCGAAATGCTATTCAGAATGTCCACAATAATCATTTGTGGGCAGAAGAAAATCCCTATGCCGTAACCGAAACCCATTTCCAACAACAATTTTCGGTTAACGTATGGGCAGGAATTATTGGCAACCACTTTATTGGCCCATTCTTCTTGCCGGGACGACTTGACGGACAGGTTTACCTCAATTTTCTTCAACAACAGTTGCTTTTGCTACTTGATGATGTTCCGTTAATAATAAGAAACAATACGTGGTACATGCATGAGGGTGTACCAGCGCATTTCAGTGCAGCGGTTCGTAATTATTTACAAACTGTTTATCCAAATCGTTGGATTGGCCGCGGTGGGCCCCAAGAATGGCCAGCAAGGTCCCCAGACCTCAACAGTTTAGATTTCTTTTTGTGGGGCTAACTTAAGACACTAGTGTACACAAGTCTCATTAACACTGTAGAGGAATTAAGAGAAAGAATAGTTGCAGCTTGTGATAGAATAAAAAACACTCCAGGGATATTTCAACGAGTGCGCAATTCCATGAGGAGGGCGTAAGCATGCATACTAAGTGAAGGGGGCCATTTTCAACAATTTTTGTAATCATTTCGTTGGTTTCAATGTAATGTTTATGCTGTCAGCTGTTGTTGTTTATTACCCCTAATGTGTTTAATTGTTCCAATTAAATTAATAATAATTTTGCAAGTTAGACAATAGAACGGTTTTTATTTTTTTACTCAAAAATGGCACATTGAAAAAAAACAATTCAAGAAAGATCATTTGTTTTAAATTCAACGGGGAATTCAAAAATAATTTTTATTTGGCAAAAAATTATTGGCGTACCATTTTTTCTTAAAAAATATCGAAGAACGCTCGCCACTGTTAAAGCTAAAAATTATTTTTGCATTGAAAAATATGCAACTTTATTAACTTTTCACTACAGCATAATCGAGTTTTTCACCCCTGCTAAAATTCTGCGCCTCTCACTACTGGGGCCTTAATTTGATGTTTTTTAATATGTTCAAACTTCAAATTAATTAACGTTTGCAATTAGCTTCGTAGAAACCAAGTACTAACAACATATCAGTCTGTTCGTCAAAATAATATTCCATATTCACGATAAAAACAAGCAGCAACAACAACTTGACCAAAACTAGTGTCAAACGTTAATTAGATTAAAATTTATGAAGAACAAACAACAAATTTACAATCAAAAATAAACTCAAACATTACTTATTAATTTAAACTTTATGAAGCTTGTCAAAAATATACCAAGTGACATATAAATCCGAACACCCAGTTTAAATGGTTTTATTTTAATAAAAGTTGGTGAATGTATTTGTAAATAACAAGTGCCTTAACAGTTGGACATTCCGGTTTTTATACTGCTTTTTTTTTCACTAACGCTCTAAAAATGAATATTTCAGCCGCAGTAAAGAATCAACGTTGTCGGATTTTGGTTCTTGGCATCCTTTACGATCGGTTACGATGCCTAGAGTACGGAGACCTGTACGATTTCGTCAACTTAGTGAGTTTGATAGGGGCCGTATAGTGGGACTTCGGGAAGCTGGACTTTCTTTTCGGGCAATTGCAGTTAGAGTGCAAAGAAGTATAGACACTGTGGTTAGGTGTTGTCAGGCATGGCTTCAAGAAGGCCGTACGCAAAGAGCAAGGGGCACTGGACGCCGCCGTAGAACAACAGACCGTGAAGATCGCCGCCTAAGATTATTGGCCTTAAGGGACCGTTTCTCCACTACCAGGTCCATTACAAATGAATGGTTTGCAGAACACGGAAGACCTATTGGCATGCGAAGTGTTTACCGACGAATGAGAAGTTTTGGCTTGTTTTCATACCGGCCACACTGGGTCCTCGTTTTAACTCGAGAACACCGACGTAATCGCCTTGAGTGGTGCAGACAACGGTCACTGTGGGATCAGGAATGGAACAGTATTGTCTTTAGTGACGAGTCTCTATTTTGTTTAGGCATGCACGATGGTCGTGCCAGGGTTAGAAAGCGACGTGGTGAAAGGAGGAATCCACAGTTTTTTGTTGAAAGACATGTTCATCACACTGTTGGAGTTATGGTTTGGGGTGCTATAGCTTATAGTTCCAGGTCACCTTTAATCTTCATCAGAGGTAACATGAACGCGCAGCGTTATATCCACGAAGTTCTAGAACCCCATCTTTTACCCTATCTTGACACCCTGGCAGATCCAACTTTCCAACAAGATAATGCCCGACCACATGTTGCAAGAGTCACAATAGACTTCTTTCAACATAATGATGTCACATTGTTACCATGGCCACCAAGATCTCCCGACTTATCCCCAATTGAGCACGTGTGGGATATGATGGGTAGGAGATTGCTCAATTTGCAACGTCCTCCTCAGACTCTAGAAGCACTTCGAGAGGAGTTGGTGGTTGTCTGGAATGAGATACCACAGGAGGACATTGACCACCTGATCAGAAGCATGCCTAGGCTCGTTGGAGAATGCGTAGCACATCAGGGTGCATCCACACATTATTAAAGGTCAAAGGGCTTTAAAGTAGTGCAATCATTTTGTAATTTTTATCATTTACTTATTATGCTTCATTAAGTACTTATACAAAATTTTATTAAAATAAAACCATTTACACTGGGTGTTCGGATTTATATGTCACTTAGTATAATTTGACACTGGCATGACATTTCACATTTTCGGCAACTAGATGCTTACTAGGTTTTACCTCCGAAAAATATTTTTTTTCCTAGAAAATTGTGCGAGACGACATGTTCAAAACAAAATTGCGTCAAAATTCGCATACATAGTAACCGTAGCCTAAAGCGTTAAAAAAATAACTCGAGAACATTCGCGAAATTGATTAATTGATAGGTGATATAAGCGTTATATAAATGATTTATGATACAATAATACACAGTTAGTATTCCACATCACACTTCCTATTTTTATTGTTTCAATTATTCGGCTGGTTAGTGGAAATAATTCATTGGATATCAATTACGATTATGAATTTGTCGTTAAATAATAAGTTTGACCTTTCTGACTTTCTTCTGGGCCTTCAGTCTAGTATGTTTCGAATAATAAGGTGACAGTGTCTATACGACAAATTGAGAAGTGTATTACACAGGTTGCCAAGGACAGACTAACCCCAATGCAGCATTGCTAAAAATTTGTCCGCTAATCTTATAACCGCCTATAACTTGAAAAGATTTTGATTAGGTTTTCACACACGTTACTACTTTGCCAAGGGTGAAAAAGCTTTGTAGTTTATAAAAATCGATCCAGTGGCGGCGAAGCTAAGGGCAAAAGCAAGAAAAAAATAAAAATTGCTAAAACTTCGATTTCGTGATGTTTCTGTGGCTCCTGGTCATTTTCGGAAGATTTTTTGTAGGAGTTGAAACATGGGTGTTGGTGGTTGTAGGGCGTAGAGGGTAGTCAATGTTACATCTTTAGTATTATTCGAATACTTTCTAACATTAAGGAGCTTTTGGTCCCAGTAACAACGGAAAAAATAACTTAATTGTTTTTATATCTGCTCATATATTCTTCTGAATTTTATTACCTTGAATCTACCACCCATTTCGCCTAACCCCTATTGTGTTACTATATCTGTGATGGTTCTCCGAATATTTCGTCAAGTAGATTGACTCAGTTGTTATGACGCATTGATATACAACAAACATGGACTAACAAACCGACATAAATGAGAAACTTGTGTTGCAGATATCTTTAAGAAACAGAAAACTTACGAACCGTAGTTTGAATATTATTGCAAGTTTAACACTTCCATCGTTTAGATAGTCGTAGATTTTGAAAACTGATTCAGAGGCGCGGAAATAAAATCGCTGTAACATAGTGATACAGATTCCTTCTCATTTTCAGATATTGTTTAGAGGGGATGAAAATTGTAGGTTGGAAGCTGTATGCAGATTGTTGCATATTTAGTGTCAGTAAAAGACCTTCTATTATTGAGAAGTTGCTGATCTCAGTGATAATATGCACCTGTTAGACAAAATAAGCCTAACATAATTTCCCTATATCTTCCATGGCAACAGAAATATGATAGATTTGCTTTACATGGTCTGATATGCAGAGGTCGAAGATTTATCGTACCTAAGTGAACCTACCTAATCAAGATTCGATTTCGCCTTTTCAAACGATTTGTCTCTTCCCTTTTTTTCCAGCGAAGACGTAGGAAGTATAGAGTCAATCTACTTGGGGGCCGTTCAAGTATTACGTGAGCACTATGAGGAGGGTGGGGGGTTCTTCGCTTTGCTTATTTTGGATGACATGGGAGTCTAGATGATGATTACGTCATCGGTAGTTATTTACTTTTTTACACGAATGGCAACCCTCACATTGTCTTTGCTTGAAAACGAAACGCATTTTCGGGGATTCCCGCAGATAAGCATACGTTTAGTGAACAGCGCGCGGTAATTTCCCTACTCGCTTTAGAACCGAGTAGGGGAATTAGCGCGCGGTGTTCACTTGTCTAAATTTCCTCTATCAGTGTATTGTTTCGTTTGGATACTATACCGAGTAGACGTATTGTAAGCATAGTAAAGCAAGTTAACATTTGTGTTACCATTGATTCCATTAGCCAAAGTTTAATGTTTAAATAAGATGTCGTTTCACATAGACAAATAAAAGTTTTACCAAAAATTGTTTGAAAGTTTTAAAAAATCTCATACAAGCACGAAAGTAAAAAATATACAAAAGTTAGTTAACGAAGTGTGGCGAAATTACAAATTACAAGCAAAATCCGACAAGGAACTAGATATTATTGTATCTAAGAATTGCAAGCGGCGACTAAGAATAAATCCAATCTACTAAATTTTTTTCTAAGGTGAGACGAAATCATTTTAGGTACCTATGAGTACTAGAAATATTAGAAATCGACAAAAAGTTTCTCTTTACTGATTAGAAAATATTATGTCCTATCTCAAAGTATAGAGGTAATATTCGTTATATTATAGATTTATTTCTTATGATTGATTCCGTCAATTGGTCACAAAGAACAGGATGTTAGTTTTATACATATATACAGAAAACTAACACCCTGTACTTTGTGACCGGAACGAATTGCTCGTTTAAACATATTAGATTTAAAGCCATTTTGTATTTCCCATATATATTGCCATACTTTGTATTTATGTAGCTTAATAAGAGAATCTTTAGCAGAAGCCATAGAAAGTTTTTATTTTTCGGCAACCTGTAAATCTGCAGAAAAACACAAATTATACAGTCAGCTTCTAATATTAAAAAAGAGGAAGAAGATAAAATAAAACCCGGTAATGAATCACAACAGCAATGCGAAATTAATGAAAATACAGATAAACAGAGAGCAAAACCTTCTCAGGAAGCTATGAAAAATAAGATTGCTCTACTCGAGAAAAATCTGAATGCTTTGTATTCTGCCAGAGATACTATGCCAAGCCGTGCTGAAGTTGATAAACAGATCATTAAGTTGCGCGAGGAAATAAAAACAGCAAAACAGTCTTTAAACAGGAAGGTTCAAAACGCAGTTGCCTAGAAGAAACACAGGGATGGCATGAAAAGAAAGTTAGAAGATATTTGTCATGAAAATCCAGAAATAAAAAAAAGACTATCTCTGAGGAATTCATTTTCGTCCTAATCTTGAAAGCAATCAACATTCACTATTGAAAACAGTCGCGGATATAGCTTTATTCGGGAGTGCAGCAGATGATAGAAGACGAACGGAATCAATTCGCAGCGTAAGAACTCTTGATGAACTCACACAAGAATTACGTAGAATAGGATTTGACATTAGTCGCAGTGGGACATATCTTTGATTCCCAGAAAATCTAATTCTGCACAGGGACGAAGACATGTATCGACTGTCCCTGTTAAGCTCATTTGGGCTCAAACTGATCACCACAAGAGCCACTTAGATAGCAAGTTCGCTGAAACATCAACCCGTTATTTAGAGAACATATCATCCATACTTGGACCAGATCAAGTATTTTTCATATCTCAAGATGATAAAGCTCGAGTCCCTATTGGAGTAACTGCGGCAAATAAGCAAGCACCTCTTCTAATGCACATGGAATATAGAATCAAATTGCCTGATCACGATTGGGTAATCGCTGAGCGTCATAAATTAATACCATCTGTTTATGCTGGTATCAAAATCACTTCCAATATGCATGGACAACTGCAAGCCGTTGGATATTCTGGACCAACACACATCGCTATTCGAAGTGGAAAGCCTATTTCATCTACTGCTAATACTCATGCTCAGGATTTCGAGACGCTTCTCGAATTTGAAGAGTTTCGACCATTAGCTAAAACTGACCATGAACTAGTAAAACCAGTGGTAATCATGACGGTTGATGGAGGGCCAGATGGAAATCCACGTTATCAAAAAGTCATAGGGTTTGCTATACAACACTTTAAGCGACATGATCTCGATGCATTGTTTTTAGCTATCAATGCTCCTAGAAGAAGTGCGTACTGCGTATAACAGAGTAGAGCGCAGAATGGCTCCTCTTAGTCGGGAACTGGCTGGTTTAATATTGCCTCATGACCATTTTGGCTCTCATTTGGATGAAAATGGCGTTATAATTGATGGACATTTAGAAAGACCTAATTTCGAATTTGCAGGAAATGTATTAGCTGAAGTATGGAGTTCAATGGAAATTGATGGCTATAATGTTAATGCAAAATATGTTGGGGCAGGTGAACAAGATCTTCCTGATTTTCCAGACATTAAATGGTATTCAGAACATGTGCGTGAGAGCCAATACTTGCTTCAAATTGTAAAATGTAGAAATACAGAATGCTGTCGTCCAAGAAGTGGCCTATTTAGATTACTATACAACAGGTTTCTTAGACCACCTGTAAAAGTAAAACAAACAGTTGATGACTTGGTTTTAGATGAAGGAGGGCAACTTCTTAATCTTCCAGTCAATTTAGCTCTACGCTTAAGTGCTTCACTCAAAGATTTCCTGCAAATGCCCTACGGTAAAATTGAGGCTTGAGGCTATCAAGTCGAACATGCAAAACGTGTGGTCTTTATCATGCTTCCGTCAAGTCACTAAATCTTCACATCGAAAATATCCATAAAAAAGTAAACACGAACACTGATAGGAAAGTTAGACCTGTAAGAGTCGCTGATCGTCGTGCTAATGAACTGATGTGCATTATTCAAAATTTAGAGCACCATGATGTTGAATGGCTCGATGAGAATGACGTAAACATTCCAAAATCCGATGAAAGCGAACAAACTCACAACACTGAGCAGCAATCAAAGCGATCCAATGCCATCGAAAACTTAGAATTATGGATTCGGGTTTCGTGGACTGTCGACTTAATTTGAATTTAATATATGTACCAAAAATTTAAAATAAGTTTGTTATGTTAGTAAGATATAATATTTTTGTCGTTTACTCCATGTAGAATACCGTATCAGTAAAATATAATCTCTATCCTAAATCTATTTTCTTATTTTTGAAATTATAATTATAACGTTATAATTATAATATTAAAAAAAAACAATACATTAATTGCTAAATGTTTACGTAAGCATGAGGGGAGGGGGTAAGAGCTTTGCTTACTTTTGCTGACAGGGGGGATGGGGGTAAATAATTGTAATAAATCTGCTTACGTAATACTTGAACGGCCCCTTGACGCAATTTTTTTTTGTTCGCCGGATACTAGGGCTAGTATTTGATATCTGGCAAAACCATAAATTATAACCAGATATGCCGGATAGCGAATAGTAACCGGATATCCATGGCAACGCTGCTTTAAACTCCATCCTTCAGCACCCCGTTCCCTCAATCCGCCCCTGTCTTTGCACGTTCGAAACGTCGAAGATGAGATATCGTCAAATCTCAATGACTGCCCCGCAATAAAAATACGGTTATGAAACATTCAAGATCGAACTCGGCATGCATAAGTTGCAACTTTCCCAAAAATAGAAAAGCGAATCGTCGATCAATCCGGTCGTCTGGAAAGCTGCGGCATTTGTTTCGCCGTCGCGTCGCCCTGGAGGCAGGATGTTACTGCGCAGTTCAAGTTCAAGGTCGCATTAAATTGGATAAGAGGTAGCTTCGCAGTTTTGGACGCTCCACGACTGGGTGGCTTTCGCATGTTAGGGCGATCAGTCTGATACTGTGGATAAACTAAGTAATAGCAGTCAAGTAGATTGACTCGGTACGAGTCGCTTTACAGTTTTCGACATTTTAAGATAGATAGGTCTCTTTCGCTTGTTATGATCAATCTGTAGACGAAGCGACACCTTGGACTGGAGGTTCGACCGAAAGTCAAAGGTTTCGAAAAATCTCTACTCCTGAGGTCTTGCAAAAATATCGATGATGATCGATGATTATCCAATATTTAATAATACTTTTCTCTTAAACAAATATTTCATAAATATTTGGAATATATCTAATATTTTTATTAAATATTGATTCAACATTTTTTTAAATATTTTAAATAATGGGTGCTTTTTTTGCTAGTATCTTTTTGGAACACTGTTTTTGACAGATGACGCATGAATCGTGTCTTGTGTCATTGTCAAACTTGTTCAGTTTGGTCTATAATTTAACCATGAATCGACTTACGAACGAACAACGCTTGCAAAATATGGAATTTTACTATCAAAATTCATGATCGGTTAAGAGAGTGCATCGCGCACTGCTTCCAATTTATGGGCAATTTGGTCGGCCTACTGAGGGAGCTATTCGGAAGCTTGTGACTAAATTTCGAACTCAGTTTACATTATTGGAGATTAAACCACCAACACGCAGACGTAGAGTGAGGACTGAAGAAAATATTGCGGCTGTATCCGAAAGTGTTAGTGATGACCGTGAAATGTCGATTCGCCACCGTTCGCAGCAATTGGGCCTCTGTTACTCCACTACGTGGAAAATTTTACGACAGGATTTGGATGTAAAACCTAATAAGATACGGCTGGTGCAAGAATTGAAGCCGCACGACCTCCCACAACGTTTCCAATTTGGTGAATGGGCGCTGGCAAAGTTGGAGGAAGATCCACATTTTTATCGAAAAATTGTGTTCGGCGACGAAGCTCATTTCTGGTTGAATGGGTACGTTAACAAGCAAAATTGCCGCATCTGGAGTGAAGACCAGCCAGAAGCATTGCAAAAGCTACCAATGCATCCCGAAAAAATCACTGTTTGGTGTGGATTATGGGCCGTACTTCTTCAAAGACGACAATGGCCGGAACGTAACTGTGAATGGCGAGCGCTACCGTGCGATGATAACAAACTTTTTTTTGCCGAAAATGGAAGAGCTGGACTTGGCTGACATGTGGTTTCAACAAGACGGTGCCACATGCCACACCGCACACGAAACAATGGCCCTATTGAGAGGCGAGTTCGGTGAACAGTTTATCTCACGTTTGGGGCCCGTCAATTGGCCGCCTACAATTAACGCCGTTGGACTATTTCTTGTGGGGCCATGTTAAGGCTAATGTCTACAGGGATAAACCAGCAACGATTGAACCACTGGAAGCCAATATTGAAGCATTTATTCGTCAGATACCGGCCGATATGTTGGAGAGAGTGTGCCAAAATTGGACCTTGCGCATGTGCCATCTAAAGCGGAGCCGCGGCCAACATTTACATGAAATAATCTTTAAATATTAAATTATATCGACCGTTCTATCGACTCAAATAAAGATTTAATCGTTTTTACAAATTTTTTGTGTTTTTCTTGAAAATCAAATCCTATACCTCTTAAAAATCACCCGTTACAATATTTGTTTTATGATATTCATTTAATACTTACTTTTCAATCAATGGAAATAGTATTATTAATATTATTATTATTCTCATTATTGTTATTATTATTATAATTATTATTATTATAATTATTATTATTAATATATTATATACCTTACCTGAAGTGACAGACGTTCCTTCAGTACCACAGACGAGATCAGTTGAGAAGTTGGCTGCTAGCGATGGCCGATCGATAAAAGCGATCACAAAACAAAAAAACAACGTGGCGATGTATGACACAACCTACTAGGATATTACAGGATGGTCGCAAAAAATGGATGCTTGTAAGTACGCGCGCGTGATAGTAGATGGTTAAATGCGTGGTGTGTAGAAAAGGTTCATCATATCCCTATCACGGCACATATCGCGATCTACGGCTGTTTCAGGAAATGTGTGGACACCAGGCGGAACTTTAGCATGGATGTTTGAGTCCGCCGAGCGTCTTACTGCACCCTCTCTCTCCTGGTCGCTCACCAAGCGATCCTCCCCTGTTACAGTCCTGGAACAAATAAAATATTCAATCAGAACCACTGAAACAAATAACAAGTTAATGTTGTGTGGAATGCAAATTTGCTTTCTGCAACATATTTGCTCTAAAATGAGGTGTTTAAAATATTCTTATAGCATAGTTACACAACACCTAATAGGACAAATTTTTAACTGTTGCATAAACGTTTATACAACTATTTTATACGGCATATTTGCAGGTTAGTCAAAATGGTTGTATTGTGGCATCCATGGTAACGTTTATAAAACAAACCCGAACCTTGTTGTTTTGCTGCGCAAATTTACTACTTTAGCCAACAAATTGCTCCCAACGGAAGCACTTATACAACTGTTGTTTAGTAACTGTTAAAGGCTGTACATATGCTAAATATGTTGGTAAACAACTTCACCATAACCTAACTTTCTGCTGTCATATTTTTGTTAAAATGCCATAACCAATGTTTTAACACATAAAGTGTAACAGTTTTACTGATGCTGAAAAACTCATGAGTTTAGCGTCCCAGCATCTCTCAGATGAATATGAAGTAAGGGAGATCAAGAGGAACAACCCTAGATTAAAAATCGTGGGCATTTCTGAAAGCATGTCGCTAGACGAATTGCACTCTAATTTGATTGCGCAGAACATTGTACTTAAGAACTCCAGTGAATGTAAAGTGTTAAAACTATGGCCTACTAAGAAATCACAAGGAGTTTTTCAAGCTATAGTTGATGTTGATAACACTACGTATTTAAAGTTATTGGAACGGGGACATGTTCTTGTAAATTTTGATAGTTGTAAAGTATATGATGCTGTTGATTTAAAAGTTTGTTTTAAATGTTGTGGTTTAAACCATTATGCAAAATTTTGTAAAAGTGATAGGCAAGTATGTGTAAAGTGTTCTCAACCTCATATGATCTCTGAATGCTCGGAACAGGTATTGAAGTGTAACAACTGTGTCAATGCTAGATATCCTGATGTACATCATGCTGCGTGGGACTCCAGTAAATGTAAGTTTTATAAGGATAAACTAATAGAGTATAAGAAAATTTTGCTTGGTAATGAGTAGCAATCACTGCTGTACTCGGACATCTCAAATGTAGCTCCTAAAATCGTCACGGATAAACCCAACATTGCCCAGAATTCTCATGCCTTAAGTATATATTATCAGAATGTGAGAGGTCTCAGGACTAAAACTGTTACACTTCTTAATGCTTCCTATTCTTGTGCGTATGATATTGCACTATCTGAAACTTGGGCTAATGCCTCTATACGTGACTCTGAACTAGTAGGAGAAAACTACACCTTGTTCAGATCAGACAGGAATTATGATGCACTGGGGGTTAACAGAGGCGGAGGAGTACTAGTAGCAGTTCATAATGCATTCAAAGTCAGTAAAATCGACTTGATACGCAGTGTATCATCTGTCGATATTGTTACTATTAATATTGACAGATTGGGGCGTACCGCTATTATCATACTCGTATATATTCCTCCAAATCTGGCTGCAGACATTTATGAGTCAGTTTTTGGTGATATTCTGGCAGTTGATTATTTTAATTCTGATAATGAATTAGTCCTCTTAGGTGATTTTAATATACCAAGTTATGTTGACTATATGGACAACAACCTTGTCAACAACAATCAAATTTTGGCTGTGCAAAAGTTTGCAAACCTTTTGAATCTGAAGCAATACTCTCACATCCGAAATGAACATAATCGTGTCTTAGATTTGGTATTCAGTAGAAACGATATAGAGGTAAATAAAGCACTTGACATCTTGTTGCCCATTGACAGTAACCATCCGCCTTTGGAACTAATTCTCTCATTTCATACCTCTTCCTGTAGATTTGAGGTTAATAATATCCCTTCCTATAATTTTAAAAAATGTAATATTCTTGCTTTGTACAATGATATCTTTAATGCAGATTTTTCGTCCCTTTATGGACTAAAAGAGGTTGATCTTGCTTGTGACAGTTTTTACCAAATTCTGCACTTTCTGTTTGATATTCATGTACCAGTAACAACGCCGAGAGATATCAATTATCCTCCCTGGTTCTCCCGCTCAATAATTGCCAAGATTGAAAGAAAACGGAGATTATGGAGGCGTTGTAAACGAACATGCAATCCACATGATATTGATGCATTCAAAGAGCTTCGAAGGAGTATCAAGATTGAGCTGGATCGTGCATTTCATAGATATACTTCCAATGCTGAACATAATATTTCTAACAATCCAAATAGTTTCTGGTCATATGTTAACAGAGCTAGAAATGTCACCGGTGTACCTAGTCATATGGTTTTGGATGACGTTGCTCTGAATTCACCACCTGATATTGTCAATGCTTTCGCTAAATTCTTTCAGTCTAATTTCATAACCTCTGGCAGGGGTGACACTGTCTCTGGTGTGTCTTGTAATGGTCAGTTATGCGACTTACCTAAAATCACAGTAGATCAGGTCAACCATGCTTTATCTAAACTTAGATCCAAATGCTCTACTGGTCCGGATTCAATACCTTCTTTTTTACTTAAAGATTGTTGTCATGTGCTCGCTGAGCCTCTCACTTTTCTATTTAATTTATCTTTGGAACAGAGATGTTATCCTAAAGTTTGGAAAAAATCTCGCATTACTCCTGTTTTCAAAAAAGGTGACCGAAATAAGATTGAAAACTATAGAGCTATTGTGATCCTAAGTAATATTGCTAAAGTATTTGAATCTGTTGTTCACGAAATCATATTCACTCATGTGAAACACATCATCACTCCACATCAGCATGGCTTTTTTCCTGGTAGATCGACTACATCTAATCTTGCATGTTTCAAACAGCATGCTGCTGAAATTTTAGATACTTGCGGACAGATTGACGTTATCTATACGGATTTCTCAAAAGCATTTGACAGACTTGACCATGGAGTACTAATACAGAAGCTTCTAAAATGTGGTATATCACTTGGATTCGCAAATTTCCTCAGATCTTATCTGTTGGACAGAATACTTTTCGTTGAGTACCGTGGTTTTAGGTCTGTCAGTGTTTCTGCGACATCTGGGGTGCCCCAGGGCTCCGTCCTGGGTCCGCTATTATTCGCTATATTTGTGAATGATCTCAGTGGCCAACTAAATTGTTGCAACTTATTGTACGCAGACGACTTGAAATTATTTACTAGAATTGACACAATTGTCGATTGTATGAAGCTTCAGGATGAACTAGTACGTCTGTATGAGTGGTGTTGCCTGAATCAGCTGTATCTGAATATTACAAAATGCCAGACTATGTCTTTCACACGTAAGCAGAATATAATTGGTTATGCTTATCACATAAATGGTCAAGTCTTGGGTAATTGTTCCATTGTGAGGGATCTAGGTGTTTCTTTCGACCCACAGTTAACTTTTGTGCAACACATTACTGAAATTGTAACCGGTGCGCACAAGACGATGGGTTTCATACTTAGGTGTGGCAAGACCTTCAATAATGCTAAAACTCTTTTATTGTTATTCAATGCGTTTGTTAGATGTAAGCTCGAATACTGTAGTATAATTTGGTACCCTGCATATGATGTACATTCGGACAGCATTGAAAAGATCCAGCGACGTTTTGCTAAATATTTATGGTTCAAGGAAGATGGGATTTATCCTGAGGCTGGATTTCGCAATGACTTATTGCTCAGTAGATTTAATATGGTAAATTTATCTAAGCGCAGAAATTACTGCGCTGTGGTTTTCTTATATAAAATTTTGAACAACACAGTTGATTGCCAGTTTCTTTTAGAAAAGCTGACATGACACGTACCGTACCGAAACATAAGGTTTAACAATACCAATTTCTATTTACCTGTGCCTCGTACCAGTGTGTTACTTTTTTCGCCATTATATGTAATGCGTAACAACTATGAAAAAGTAAAGAATTTAGTAGACATTTTTCATTGCACTATATCACTTTTAAAAAGGTCGTTTTTGACTGTAGGTTAAGAACTTATTTAGATGTAATGTGTGTAATGTACTTGATACGTGTTTATTGATTTTTTTTTCTTTTTTTTGTATTTTGTATATTTCCTGTTCGTTAAATGGAATCATCTGTTCGAGCAGTGTACTAATCGCAAAATAAATAAATAAATAAATAAATAAAAGACAAACAACGCATGTATAATGGTTAAAAAAGGTATTATCAGCTGTTCAAACAGAAGATATAGATCTGGTACAAATTCTAGGTAAATCATTCGACTCTGTCGGTATTTCATTTCTGACATTTGTCAAATTGTTGTATAACAAATGCAGGCAACACCAAAATATTCTAATAAACTAAAGACAACATGGACGATGCCATGATTATACACAACCACCCGCCATACTGGGCAAACATTTATTCCTCTATTTGATATTAAATAATTATGTTTCAGTTCGAAATTACAGATATAAAGTGATAAAAATTAGTGTAATAGTGTCTAAATAAAGGATTTGTGGAAGATTTAACGCAGATAAGTTCAGTTTTCCATCTTAAAAATCTAGACATACTTTTGATCATTATCAAAATATGAATCAAATACGAAGCCCGTAGAAATTTCGTAACTACGTTGCACGATAATCACAATAAAATTTTCTGCGCAAGTAATTCAAAGTCTATCATATACATGTGTATGAAATTCACAATGGCCGATATGTAAGTAAACAAGATAACTGTATTGTGTTAGTTATATATTCTTCACTTCGTCTATACAATACATAAGAAATAGTTTGGTTGCAATAAAGTAGAATCACGTAACAGAATAGTTGTATAGTTGACAAAAACTGAATCTTGCACTGATGCAAATGTCCTATAGCGGCTGCAAGAGGCTTACATGTTTGTTGTATAACTGTTACCTGCAGCCCTTATACAACCTCTTAAATGACTGAAGTGTCCTATTAGGTGTGTCCATTCTGCTTGTATAGCTGTTCTAAGAGGGTTTTGCCAATGTTCTTACAGTATACAATGCTGTGTAAGGAATACTGTATCATCATTCTTGCAACTCTAATAGAAGTGATAATTGTTAGTTGGGTGGCGACATACAAATGTCCGAAAATCAAACGAAATTTAAAAAAAATCTGGGTACCCCGGCAAAATAGGGTCGGGGGCTCTTCAACCATAGGTCACGAGCTTTCTGTGTGCCCAGGGGCCCCAGCCTCGGTATTTTTCACGAGTATCCATCAAGGTAGAATTACAGGTGATTATCTAGTGATAAATCAAAACTCCCCATATCGACAAGTAACACATAATTAATGCTGAGAGATCCGTCAACGCCAGGTAGACAGATCCGTATTTTGTTGTGTTTTTTTGTACGCTACAGATTCATTTTGAACTTGTTAACAACTCTTTTATTCATAAAAGTTCTACTGAAACAAATAATAACAAGTCTTCATCTGTATAGAAAATGTATAGCCGGCTTTCTATATGTGCATGATATTGCCCGTTTACTTTCTGTCTCTGTGACTCTGTGACCAACCGTATACAACGTTGTTGATTATACAAACACGACAGCTATTGTCGGTCCTTTGATCTTCGTATCCCCAACTGCATAGCGCATCACCTAGGTACCTAATTTCATGAGCATCCGGAAGCATTGCAGGTATGTGACTCCTCTCGTAATTTGGGATTAGTTATAGACATAAACTTTGGTTTTAATGACCATGTCAAAAATCTAATCAGCAAGTCATTTGCGTTCATCAAGTTATTTTACAGTAACAGTCATCATCTTGGGAGAACTCTAAAGAAGACATGTAATCACTGGTCACTTTAAATACTTCGACTTCGTTTATGGACCCTGTCTGACAGGCAGATAAATCTGATGATTGCTGAAAAGCACCTAACTGTTATAGGTCAATCAATGGAGACAGAGAATTATGACACTTTGGCGTGCAACATTTCTTTTGTAACGCTCTTGTAACCGGCACCTTGAGTAACGATGATGAGACGTCCTTGCAATACCGACGCGCATGCAACCAGAGTTACCCCAGCGTGCGTCAAGGGTAGTATAGCTTGCAGAATCATCGGGATAGATCGGATTACATCGGAAAGCATCTATTGCCATCGAGAAATATCGATCGACATCTAAATAACTTCGATGAAGCGCTGGAAGGCTCTGGACTGATCAGTTTGAGTATAAATAATTGTTCCCCGACGGCGGAAATTGAGTCGAGCAGTAGACTACGCAGAATGCGATAGTCCAGTCGACATTGCCATAAACTTTGTAATAAATTAGTTGCATGTGATGTTATATTATTGTAAGAGTAAACAATATTTTCGTTTACTATTTCACTTGTCTGAAAGCGAACGAAACTCTGTAGATTTAGGTGATCTGGAGCGCCGATCCTAAAATAATTTTATCACGAAATTTTAAATTGTCCTAGATTCCAGTTTGGGCTAAAAAACCTGTTATTCTCAATACTAAGCTGACAATGCAATCCAAATCTGATATATTTTTATATTGTGCAGCCGTGTAAACAAAAACCTACATACCGAGGAAAGGCAGGGTTATTACGTAAAAAAACCTATATAATGTCAAAAAAGAAATAAAATATCAACTAGTTGACTAAGAAATCATGTGGGAAATAGTATAATAAAAATCTACATAATGTCATAAAAAACCTACACAATGTCGAAAAAACACGACATTATGGATCCAATTTTTAAGGTTTGCAGCCTGAATGAAGCTTTTCCAGATAGATTGTTTATGAGGTATAGAATGAAAATAGGTAACTTATTGTGCGCAAGTATTCACAGAGCAAGCCAACAACCTACTTGCGCACAATGTCTTGAGTTTTTCAAAAGACCATGCCCACTTGTTTCCTCTTGTCTGCCTCCAAGACTAGACCTAAGACCTACGCTGCTCTGATGAGTAGCTAATGAGCACGAAACAGCGCTGTCTGCAGTTGGTCATCCTTACAGGAGATGAAAAACAAACATGTCAGTTCCAGCAGCTACTTTATCATTTCAAATCAAACTTCTGAGGCCTAATTTCAAATATACCATCATCGGAAAAATTTCACCAACATCCATAATACATACCAATTCATTCAGAAGCAAATAACATTGGAGATTGCCATCGGCTGCAGCATAACAATTTGGTAATAGGTTTTGTTGATTGTCAATCAGGGTGTGTCGCCGGACCGTAAGCATATATATGTATATATGCTATCTTAATGACTAACATGCCACATCTGGTAATTTTCCAGTCCCGAACAATGATATAGGCAAGGAAGCAGTGGGAATTTTCGTAACGGTCTTTAGTCACACGAAGCGCGTGCTCAGGGCTCCGGCTTAATGGGGGACACACAAATATCCGAAAATCAAACGAAATTTAAAAAAAAATTCTGGATACCTCGGCAAAGTAGGGGCGGGGGTTCTTCAGTCATAAGCCCCGACCTTTCTGTGTGCCCAGAGGCCCCAGCCTCGGTATTTTTCACGAGTATTGATCACGGTAGAATTACAGGTGATTATCTAGTGATATATCAAAACTCTCCATATCGACAAGTAACACATAATTAATGCTGAGAGATCCGTCAACGCCAGGTAGACAGATCCGTATTTTGTTGTGGTTTTTTGTACGCCAGAGATTCATTTTGTACTTGCTAACAACTCTTTTATTTAGAAACGTTCCTTGCATATAAAAAAACACTACAAGCAAAATGGCTACGAATGATCATGTCTACAATTCAGGTCAGGTAGGAATAAAATAATGTAGCGTTTTTCTGGGTTCTTTTGGGTGTGGATTAAAACACTGGATTCCACAAAAAGAAATGCACTAATTTATTTAACTTGATAGAGCATTTATGTACAACCACTATTTATATCTGACTAATTCTTATGTCGCCATTGACTGCACTATACTTCACTCCGCTCTGCTACTCTACCGTATTCAGTACTCCATCTCCCGGCCGCCGAGTTATATATAGTCCCCATTGCTGCTTCGAGAAAGGTCTGGTGAACCACAAAGCGGCATCTAGAATATTGGAGGTACTTCGCGTTGATCTAGAAGGTGAGTCACTGCCACGGTCCTCACAGACGCCGCCAGCGCCGCCAAGCGGCTTGTGCGGTCGTGGTTCGCGTAAAAGCAGAGATCGGCCATTAAACTCTGGCTAGTCGGAGACTCGCCCAACAGATGGCACCAACAGTACTATTTGTCACAATGAGATAAACAGTTTTTGACTGTGTTGATTATCTCTGCAGCCATATAATTATACTAAGTGACATATAAATCCGAACACCCAGTTTAAATGGTTTTATTTTAATAAAATTTTGTATAAGTACTTAATGAAGCATAATAAGTAAATGATAAAAATTTCAAAATGATTGCACTGCTTTAAATCCCTTTGACCTTTAATAATGTGTGGATGCACCCTGATGTGCTACTCATTCTCCAACGCGCCTAGGCATGCTTCTGATCAGGTGGTCAATGTCCTCCTGTGGTATCTCATTCCAGGCAACCACCAACTCCTCTCGAAGTGCTTCTAGAGTCTGAGGAGGACGTTGCAAATTGAGCAGTCTCCTACCCATCACATCCCACACGTGCTCAATTGGGGAAAAGTCGGGAGATCTTGGTGGCCATGGTAACAATGTGACATCATTATGTTGAAAGAAGTCTATTGTGACTCTTGCAACATGTGGTCGGGCATTATCTTGTTGGAAAGTTGGATCTGCCAGGGTGTCAAGATAGGGTAAAAGATGGGGTTCTAGAACTTGCGCGTTCATGTTACCTCTGATGAAGATTAAAGGTGACCTGGAACCATAAGCTATAGCACCCCAAACCATAACTCCAACAGTGTGATGAACATGTCTTTCAACAAAAAACTGTGGATTCCTCCTTTCACCACGTCGCCTCCTAACCCTGGCACGACCATCGTGCATGCCTAAACAAAATCGAGACTCGTCACTAAAGACAATACTGTTCCATTCCTGATCCCAGAGAGACCGTTTTCTGCACCACTCAAGGCGATTACGTCGGTGTTCCCGAGTTAAAGGAAGGACCCAGTGTGGCCGTTATGAAAACAAGCCAAAACTTCTCATTCGTCGGTAAACACTTCGCATGCCAATAGGTCTTCCGTGATCTGCAAACCATTCATTTGCAATGGACCTGGTAGTGGAGAAACGGTCCCTTAAGGCCAATAATCTTAGGCGGCGATCTTCACGGTCTGTTGTTCTACGGCGGCGTCCAGTGCCCCTTTCTCTTTGCGTACGGCCTTTTCGAAGCCATGCCTGACAACACCTAACCACAGTGTCTACACTTCTTTGCACTCTAACTGCAATTGCCCGAAAAGAAAGTCCAGCTTTCCGAAGTCCCACTATACGGCCCCTATCAAACTCACTAAGTTGACGAAATCGTACAGGTCTCCGTACTCTAGGCATCGTAACCGATCGTAAAGGATGTCAAGAACCAAAATCCGCCAACGTTGATTCTTTACTGCGGCTGAAATATTCATTTTTAGAGCGTTAGTGAATTAAAAAAAAGCAGTATAAAAACCGGAATGTCCAAATGATAAGGCTGAAAATTTTTTCACTTGTTATTTACAGTAAGATAAATACATTCACCAACTTTTATTAAAATAAAACCATTTAAACTGGGTGTTCGGATTTATATGTCACTTAGTATAATTCATAATATCTGGCAGTATATTACCGAATTTATAGAGGTTATATTTCCTCAATTAGATCTGAACATGTTAGAAATTAGAAAAATCTAAGTAAAATGTTCGATTATATTATTATTTTTATGATAGGTTCTGCACATACTTAATCTGTATTTGAATTACATTACACTGATGACGGACAATAACCCAGAAAAACGTGTCTATATTATTTTTACACGTGAAATTACAGCTTCTGGAAAGGAAAACGCAGCCTGTTCTATTGACTTACATCGTAATCAATGAATCCCAAATGTACTATAATAATTTTCTTCGTACATTTTATTGTTACATTTTCGTCACTTAAAAGTATAATCCCGATATGTGAACAGCAGCTCTGAATACGGTCCTGAAATACTTAATTGCCAACATTACAGACGAATACCAAGATGTCGCTTTTGTGAGTCAGTATACGTCAAATAGATACTCGTAAAAAATACCATATGTTAAGACAACCCTTATATCCAAACCTATTAATTCACCCAATAGATACAAATCGGAAACTTCATTTTGTCATGCCATCGACTTTCAGCCATGGTTTTCCGTGATGTACGTGCCATATAACATCCAAAATACAATATCTAATATGTATGTTTGGAAGAAAGAGACTAAACCAAAACAGGTTGTCTTGTCCTTTTGTGAGATGTAGCCATTTTTTTACTTAAGTTTGGGTCTTGAGGAAAACTGTGGAACTTCAGGTCTTTGCAAAGATTCCGTTTAAATTGATTGTCGGAATTACATCCCACAACTGCACACCGCATTTTTATCAATTTATCAACCACACAGAGTATATAAGGTATGTATAACTAATACAACAAGTCACAAAACCACCAAAAAACAGCAACAAATCGCACTATATAGTATTAACCACGATACACGTGAACTGCAGTAACGTTACGACAATCCTGCCGCTGGTAACCACGAGCCGATAACTCTCCGGGTGACGTCACGAAGCAATATCCTATCCTTAACGTATGTGTATTGTGGTACACTGATATATTTCAAGAAAGAGGGAGCATAACTGTTATTGGGCAGGATGGGTCGAGCCCTTACACAAAACCAATGACAAACCAGAGGGTGGAGTGGGAGACGATGCGACCGTGCATGCAGGCTGACCGGGTGGCTGGCCGTACAGTACAGAGTTGTCATCAGATTTATACTAGTATCACTGTCTGCTTATTAGATTTGTCAGTTTAATTTCGTAGAACTCAAAATGTCTGATACGGATACAGCTGATGAAGTTGTTGATATAAGCTGCACACCGCCATAAAAAAAGAGGTAAAAGGCTTCATTTTAGCGTTAGCGAAAAACAAGTAATTATCAACATATATAAATACGAAATGCAAGGAAGGAGTTACTCGAGTGTTCAGGACATTGTTTGCAAAGCTGACACCTACATATTTTTCAATACTTGTAATACGAGGAATTTCAACTAAAATTATATTTTATTTTTGTTTTTGTACATGCTTAAACTATATCGAGATAAGAAATCGCAATTATTTTGTTGGGTTTTTAATGCTTTCAATGAGAGCCTCCTTACCATTGTGAGCTCAATCCGATTGAGCTCATTTGAGCAGACAAAAACATATGTTGCAGCAGAAAATAAATGTTTTAAATTTCTGACCTTAAAAATATTTTTCATGGTGCTATACAAAGAATAACACCGAATAAGTGGGAAAGTGTATCAGCATATAAAAGAAAAGGTCGAACCTAAAATGTGTGAATTAGACGGTATCATTGATACTCACGTTGCCCCTTCAATCATAACTCTTGATGACAGTGGGAGTTTCACGGCCTCAGATCTAGAATGATTTTCATTTTCAAATATATGTATTTCCGGTTTTAGAGGTAAAATGTCTGTGCAATAAATTTTTGTATAATATTTAGTATATATTATTATGTATTCAAATCCTTTTTCTTTCAACTCCATCTATCTATTCATTTTTTAGTCTAATATTTAAATTAACTGTTTGCACACTGACGTTCCTGTTCAAGCGGTGGTTAGGTATACTCGTATGCTTATGCAATTATCGTTTTAATGTGTCAAGACATTTTTTAAAAGCCTGCTTTATAAATGTGCCTTACGACACATTTCGAGAATAATTTCTTGATAAAACACTTCTACTAAAAACAACAATAGACAGTTGTTTTCTTTTTGGTCATGACAGTTAAATACAAAAAATACATTAATTCCAAGCTTTACGTTTGAACCCTATACATGCCTGCAATAATTTTGCATACTTTTTTATCGTGTCATAGAACCACAAATCATTTATTCTCAGTACCGCCCTGTAACATACTCGGCGTTCTGGAGCGCGATCACGTGGAGTATACGTGAATATACTAAGTGACATATAAATCCGAACACCCAGTTTAAATGGTTTTATTTTAATAAAATTTTGTATAAGTACTTATTGAAGCATGATAAGTAAATGATCAAAATTTCAAAATGATTGCACTGCTTTAAAGCCCTTTGACCTTTAATAATGTGTGGATGCACCCTGATGTGCTACGCATTCTCCAACGCGCCTAGGCATGCTTCTGATCAGGTGGTCAATGTCCTCCTGTGGTATCTCATTCCAGGCAACCACCAACTCCTCTCGAAGTGCTTCTAGAGTCTGAGGAGGACGTTGCAAATTGAGCAATCTCCTACCCATCATATCCCACACATGCTCAATTGGGGATAAGTCGGGAGATCTTGATGGCCATGGTAACAATGTGACATCATTATGATGAAAGAAGTCTATTGTGACTCTTGCAGCATGTGGTCGGGCATTATCTTGTTGGAAAGTTGGATCTGCCAGGGTGTCAAGATAGGGTAAAAGATCGGGTTCTAGAACTTCGTGGATATAACGCTGCGCGTTCATGTTACCTCTGATGAAAATTAAAGGTGACCTGGAACCATAAGCTATAGCACCCCAAACCATAACTCCAACAGTGTGATGAACATGTCTTTCAACAAAAAACTGTGGATTCCTCCTTTCACCACGTTGCCTTCTAACCCTGGCACGACCATCGTGCATGCCTAAACAATATCGAGACTCGTCACTAAAGACAATACTGTTCCATTCCTGATCCCAGAGTGACCGTTGTCTGCACCACTCAAGGCGATTACGTCGGTGTTCTCGAGTTAAAGGGAGGACCCAGTATGGCCGGTATGAAAACAAGCCAAAACTTCTCATTCGTCGGTAAACACTTCGCATGCCAATAGGTCTTCCGTGTTCTGCAAACCATTCATTTGCAATGGACCTGGTAGTGGAGAAACGGTCCCTTAAGGCCAATAATCTTAGGCGGCGATCTTCACGGTCTGTTGTTCTACGGCGGCGTCCAGTGCCCCTTGCTCTTTGCGTACGGCCTTCTCGAAGCCATGCCTGACAACACCTAACCACAGTGTCTACACTTCTTTGCACTCTAACTGCAATTGCCCGAAAAGAAAGTCCAGCTTCCCGAAGTCCCACTATACGGCCCCTATCAAACTCACTAAGTTGACGAAATCGTACAGGTCTCCGTACTCTAGGCATCGTAACCGATCGTAAAGGATGTCAAGAACCAAAATCTGCCAACGTTGATTCTTTACTGCGGCTGAAATATTCATTTTTAGAGCGTTAGTGAATTAAAAAAAAGCAGTATAAAAACCGGAATGTCCAACTGATAAGGCTGAAAATTTTTTCACTTGTTATTTACAGTAAGATTAATACATTCACCAACTTTTATTAAAATAAAACCATTTAAACTGGGTGTTCGGATTTATATGTCACTTAGTATATGTTTAGGTTTGGTCTCTTTCTTCGATGGCTAGGTACATATTAATTTTCCCGATTGCAATACATCCTCGCTAGTAGACGTAAAAACACCAAAGACTCGTTCGAACGCTCTTATCAAGAGTTAGTCACACAGAAATGCTCAAACGCTGGCTGGTCAACCATTACGATCCTCGTTTGCAAAACAGCCGCCAATCATTGAAACCCTTAGTGACTCAACCAATACAGAAAGACGATATCATATCTAAACATCTGCAAAAAACAGAAAAACTAGTCCGAACGCTCTTATCAGTAAACAGAATCAGTCGGACAAAAAATGTCGCTCTGCTAAAGGTGTGGCGTATGGGGCGGGTCTTATGTACTTTTTTGTCGCTCACATGATATTATTGGTTCTCTCTAGAATGCAAAATATTCGGCACAGTAGAGTGAGTCGCGTGGCTGATAGCATGGTACTAACAATTAAAAACCAAGCTTTAAAATCAACTTTGCCCAAAATGCTCTTCGCAATCTTGTAGGGAAGGGTCAGAACTTTAGACACCTGTAACCTAAAAAATAATAAATATTGACAGAGTTTGTACGCATTGAAGATGGCCATGTTTAGGGTCTTAAGAGAGTATAACTCGAAAACTGACAACTTTAGATTGACTCAAAGAGTCGAAGAGGAGTTTTCCAAGCCGAGAAAAACAGGTTTTTGTAATTTTTTCGAAGTAATCACCAGAATCGACCACTGCGGGAAGCGCATAGCTGCTACTAGTTTGGCTGTAAAGTAGATGTGGTCTGACAACCTCTTGATTGATGATAAGGGACATCCAACTCTCGTGATTTTGAAGAAAATTGCAATTTTTTCCCACAAATAGTGTGTCCCAGATTCGGTTCTCTATGCAGGGATCTCGGCCCCTATTATACCTACAGGAAAGGTTAAAGGGGAAAGTTTTAGAGGAAACTTACTGCATTTAATGGCCAGCTTCAGATTTACGATTGGTCAATTGGTTTTGGAAATACCAAAAAACCGATAACGTCAATTTTTTTCCAGTAAATCGGAAACGGTTAATTTGATAGTTGTCAGGTTGTACCAATTGTGAAGCATGTCTGGATGCAAATGGATGTTATTTTGCAAATCTGTAAATTAATACCCACCTACATAATTAGACTTTGCATTACAATTTTGTAAAATGTTTGTTTGTTCAAGTGTAAAATAAATTTACGACGATTTTTCTGACTTGTTTATCAATATTTGACGTGTTGAGAAGTCGATATTAACGTTAATATCCTATTGAAAATTCAAGGCGTCTATATGTTTTTATGCCATCTCATTAATGTTATTTTCTGACAAATAAATCATGCCTCCCTTAGAAAAAAAACTATTACATAACAGTACGTGTAATGATATTTCGGTGATACTCCAATTTTTAATGCACTTGTGAGACATCACTGGACTGGAAATTTTACACTCTTTTCAAAAATACAAAAATCCAGTATGGCGGCCATAAGAAAAATGAAAGTTGAGGCGGGTTGCTGGGAAACAAAAAACGATTGCCACTCTTCTTTTTTCTTCTTAAATGAACTACTATACTACAACTATTTAAAACTGTAATGACTCATACGCGTGATCAACACGTGATCAGAGCTCGATCCCGGCTTCCTTCCAGTACAGCCGTATAGCGTACGACGTATGTCGTTTCTGTGGCTTTGCGGTGGTCAACAGCACAGACAGAGATGGAAATAATGGCTGATTGTTCTCCGTCGGTAGAACCAATGAAATCAAAGACGCGCCTCGACCGGCAGACTCATAGGCGTCGGCAACGCATTGGAACGTGTTTCGTTGAGCGATCGCATATTGTGTGTTTTTATAAGAATTGTTGTGTGATTGTTATTGTTGTGGTTTCTGTGGTTACTGTTTTGGTTATACTTAACCACGGAGAGTACAAATGGCACGAGTGGAAGTACTGAAAGCCAGGGAACAAGTAGACGGCTTCGTAAAGCACTGAAGAGGGACGCGAAAGAAATCGTGCTCAACGTGTTCAATTATCTGAACAGAACTATGTCGCAGGGAGATGCACTCGCGCGTTGTGAAAGTATGACAGGCGTTCCAGAGTGGACCATTCGCAGGGTGGTGCATGAAAAGAAGAAAACTGGAGCTACTACTGATCCAAAGTTTAATTTGAAGGGACGAAAGGCCGTTAAATTGGATGACGATAGCAAAATGGCGTTAAGGCGAACCGTACATTCATTCTTCTTTAGGAATGAGATACCAACCCTCAAGGCTGTACATGCAGCGATCAAGGAAAATGAAATTATACCCCAAATGAGCGTCGAGGTAATGAGGAAATCCCTGCACGAAATTAATTTTCATTACGAAACGCGTAATCGGAAGTCAGTATTGATAGAGAGACCTGAAATAGTCGCCTGGCGTCGAAAATACCTACGCGAAATGATTGAATATAGGCGACAAAGCAGAAAAATCTATTATTTGGACGAGACATGGGTAAATGCAGGTCACACAGTTAAAAAAACCTGGATAGACAAAAACGTAGTGAGTAACCGACAAGCAAGCATTGAAGGTTTGTCAACATGTCTTCGTGGACCGTCAGGGAAAGGTCAAAGATTGATCGTAACTCATATTGGTAGCGATAGTGGCTTTTTAGAAGAGTGTGACTTGATTTTCGTCTCTAAGAAAGGAGGTGATTACCATGACGAAATGAATGCCAGCTGCTTCGAGCGCTGGTTTCACGGGGTGCTTCAGAGAGTTGAGCCCAACTCTGTGATCGTCATGGATAATGCTTCCTACCATAGTCGTCGAGCCGAACGTGTACCGACTATGGGATCTCGAAAAAGTGACATGCAGCAATGGTTGCGCGAAAAAGGAATCCCGTTTGACGATTCATGTGTGAAAGCGGAATTGTATGAAAAAATTAAACAGCACAAACCTGCGAACATTAGTTACGTGACTGATGAGATGGCCCGTCAATGTGGTGTCACTGTGCTGCGGTTACCGCCCTACCACTGTGAACTGCACCCAATAGAGCTCATCTGGGCTCAAGTGAAGGGTTATATTGCGCGCCATAACACAACCTTCAAATTACCAGACGTTAAGGTTTTACTTGAGACTTCCATACAGCTAGTAATGCCCGAAGCTTGGCAGAATGCTATCCGTCATGTTGTGAAAGAAGAAACAAAAATGTGGCAGCTTGACCACCACATCGACACCATCATAGAGCCAGTTATAGTCAATTTCAACGAGGAAAGCGATAGCGACAGTTTATTACTGTCAGATGTAAGTGGAAGCGACGATGAATAAAGGTAATTCCCAAATTTTTGACTTACAATATGTTTCAAACCACTCTTTATTAAGCATGTGACAAATCTAGTTCACCCATGTTAAACATTCATACCCCGCCTATGAACAGCCGACTACTGGTAGTTAAGTGATGTTCACGTGAACATCGATGAGTCATTACAGTTTTAGATAGTTATAGTATAGTAGAAATTGCCTCTTTGCCTATTACTCTAAAGGACGGTGACTCTAGATTTAGACGACCGTTGGATATTTATAAACAGCAAACGTTCATGCATTTAGATTAAAAACATAGCGTGGGCGGTTACCAGATATAAACCACAACACTTCAGGTGTGTACAATAACATCATAAAATGTTGATAGTAGGCGTATGATTAAATAGGTTTACATACAACTGCCCCAAAAAAAAATACTTTTTAACGCTCGTAGTCAGAAACGCAACGTTGATGTTTGCCGAGGAACTACCTACTTTAGAACGGCAAAATAGCAAAAAGCTGGCCTAATTCTCATGAACTCAGCGGTTATTGATGTTTTTACACTAGAGCAGCCGCGCAGGCAGAAGCCTAAATGCCAGGACACCGCAAGTGCTATAAGGAGCTTGAAGAAACTTTGTTAATCCGATTTTTGAACTGCCTAAGGTTAGCAGAACTGGGAACAGCCTCCTCATCCAGGTTGCTCCACAATCTCGATGCCCTACGGACAAAGGAGCGGTCGTATCGGCCGGTTCTGGATGTACGAAGTTCAACGCGGCGTCATCATGGAAGCGAGATTTGAGGAGCAAAGCCCGTTGTCGTAGCGGTAGAAGGGAGCTTGATCGCCGACGGGTCCGAAGATGGAAAGTGGTACATCAGAAAATTGGTGTTTTATCTAAATGAGCAATACCTAGTTATGGCTCTTAGGACACAATAGCATGAAAGAACATCTGCACAAAATAGAGCTGAATGATGGAGATCTCGACTGGAGATGTGGAAGGGGGGCAGAGCCGGCATTTCATGCCCTCTGTGAGTGATAAGCACTAGGTTCCCAGAAACAGCAACTGCTTCGAAAACCTAGACCAGAACTATGAGAGCTGCGTATATTCCTGATAGAACATATACCAATTAGTGCAGAACTCAAAACTGCTGGGTTGAATACTGTAAACCACGATAGGTTTAATACAATAAGCTCTAAAAGCTGGAAAACCATCGGAGTCTTCAGTCAAAATACTGTCGCAGAAAACGAGATACCGAGTACTAAATCCTACGTATTAAATAATAAGTACATACAAAAAATACGTACACTCTTCAGCTGTCCTAAATGATGCACAGGTAGGTGTAGTAAAAACTACAATGTATAAGTGAAGTAACATGAAAACAGTGTGGGAAAAGTTTGACAAAAGGGCCCTAAAATCGATAAAATAACAGGACGAAGTGATGACATACATAAAATAAAGAACTATAAAAGTGCAAGTCTCACTAAAGCTCCGCTCACACTTACACGACGAACATTCTAGACAAAGAAACCGGCAACTAAATAACTCTCATCTACGACACTGAAAAAATTGTCTACTCAAATATTTTAAAACGCAAGTGACTAGTTTGAAGTTTGAGAAATGTTTACACTCACCGTTAGTCATAGTAGGCCACAAAGCGCACTTGTTAAAAATAACAATTGGATGCGGCAGTCGTGGGTGTTCAAATCTGGTAGGAAGCGGATGAGAACTGGCGAACTATCGATCGGGAAGCGCCAGAAAATCCGGTGTGGAAGGAAAAGCGCAGACGCGCCGGAATTCTCTGGATAGGCGTCGCTTTAGTCCGAGAGCCGGCTGTAATAAGATGCTCTTGGGGCAGTTTTCCAGCTAATAAGCTTCAGACATTTATGACGAGCAGACGACGCGCGTCACATATCCGCGACTTGTTAGAATGGAAACAATGACATTTTTCAGACCTAGTCCGGATTATATTTGCGTGAGAACGTATAATTTATACGAAAATTAGAATAAAATCTATTGAAGCAATAAATTAAATGTATGGTGTGTTCGTACAGTGGTCGGTGACCTGTCGGTGACTATGACTGGGATCCGGCCGTGTGAATTCCTTCTATACATATAGCACATTTAACGGAATTTGTGTGAAGGGATCTCGAACAAGATCACTGACAGGTTGGCGACAGCTGTACGAACAGTGCTTATATCAGTCTGTCTGCAACGCAAATTCGCAAAATTCAAAATCCCCAAATTAAACAAAATTCGCACACTTAGTACACTTCGCAAAATTTACAAAATATTCAAATTTACAAAATTTCAAAATTTACAAATTTACAAAATTTACAAAATTTACAATTTACAAAATTTACAAAATTACAAATTTACAAAATTTACAAAATTTACAAAATTTACAAATTTACAAAATTTACAAAATTTACAAAATTTACAAAATTTACAAAATTTACAAATTTACAAAATTTACAAAATTTACAAAATTTACAAATTTACAAAATTTACAAAATTTACAAAATTTACAAAATTTACAAAATTTACAAAATTTACAAAATTTACAAAATTTACAAAATTTACAAAATTTACAAAATTTACAAAATTTACAAAATTTACAAAATTTACAAATTACAAAATTTACAAAATTTACAAAATTTTACAAATTTACAAAATTTACAAAATTTACAAAATTTACAAAATTTACAAAATTTACAAATTTACAAAATTTACAAAATTTACAAAATTTACAAAATTTACAAAATTTACAAAATTTACAAAATTTACAAAATTTACAAAATTTACAAAATTTACAAATTGACAAAATTTACAAAATTTACAAAATTTACAAAATTTACAAAATTTACAAAATTTACAAAATTTACAAAATTTTACAAAATTTACAAATTTACAAAATTTACAAAATTTACAAAATTATACAAAATTTAACAAAATTTACAAAATTTACAAAATTTACAAATTTACAAAATTTACAAAATTTACAAAATTTTACAAAATGTTACAAAATTTACAAAATTTACAATTACAAAATTTACAAAATTTACAAAATTTACAAAATTTACAATAATTTACAAAATTTACAAAATTTACAAAATTTACAAAATTTACAAAAATTTACAAAATTTACAAAATTTATACAAAATTTACAAAATTTACAAAATTTACAAAATTTACAAAATTTACAAAATTTACAAATTTACAAAATTTACAAAATTTACAAAATTTACAAAATTTACAAAATTTACAAAATTTACAAAATTTACAAAATTTACAATTTACAAAATTTACAAAATTTACAAATTTACAAATTTACAAAATTTACAAAATTTACAAAATTTACAAAATTTACAAAATTTACAAAATTTACAAAATTTACAAAATTTACAAAATTTACAAAATTTACAAAATTACAAAATTTACAAATTACAAAATTACAAAATTTAACAAAATTAAAAAATTTACAAAATTTACAAATTTACAAAATTTACAAAATTTACAAAATTTACAAATTTACAAAATTTACAAAATTTAACAAAAATTTACAAAATTTACAAAATTTACAAAATTTACAAAATTTACAAAATTTACAAAATTTACAAATTTACAAAATTTACAAAATTTTACAAAATTTACAAAATTTACAAAATTTACAAAATTTACAAAAATTTACAAAAATTTACAAAATTTACAAAATTTACAAATTTACAAAATTTACAAAATTTACAAAATTTACAAAATTTACAAAATTTACAAAATTTACAAAATTTACAAATTTACAAAATTTACAAAATTTACAAAATTTACAAAATTTACAAAATTTACAAAATTACAAAATTTACAAAATTTACAAAATTTACAAAATTTTACAAAATTTACAAAATTTACAAAATTTACAAAATTTACAAAATTTACAAAATTTACAAAATTTACAAAAATTTACAAAATTTACAAAATTTACAAAATTTACAAAATTTACAAATTTACAAAATTTACAAAATTATAACAAAATTACAAAATTTACAAATTATTACAAATTTACAAAAATTTACAAAATTTACAAAATTACAAAATTTACAAAATTTACAAAATTTACAAAATTTACAAAATTTACAAAATTTACAAAATTTACAAAATTTACAAAATTTACAAAATTTACAAAATTTACAAAATTTACAAAATTTACAAAATTTACAAAATTTACAAAATTTACAAAATTTACAAAATTTACAAAATTTACAAAAAAAAAAAAATTTACAAAATTTACAAAATTTACAAAATTTACAAAATTTACAAAATTTACAAAATATCAAAATTTACAAAATTTACAAAATTTACAAAATTTACAAAATTTACAAAATTAAAATTTACAAAATTTACAAAATTTACAAAATTTACAAAATTTACAAAATTTACAAAATTTACAAAATTTACAAAATTTACAAAATTTACAAAATTTACAAAATTTACAAAATTTACAAAATACAAAATTTACAAAATTTACAAAATTTACAAAATTCACAAAATTTACAAAATTAAAAAATTTACAAAATTTACAAAATTTACAAAATTTACAAAATTTACAAAATTTACAAAATTTACAAAATTTACAAAATTAAAAAATTTACAATATTTACAAAATTTACAAAATTTACAAAATTTACAAAATTTACAAAATTTACAAAATTTACAAAATTTACAAAATTTACAAAATTTACAAAATTTACAAAATTTACAAAATTTACAAAATTTACAAAATTTACAAAATTTACAAAATTTACAAAATTTACAAAATTACAAAATTTACAAAATTTACAAAATTTACAAAATTTACAAAATTTACAAAATTTACAAAATTTACAAAATTTACAAAATTTACAAAATTTACAAAATTTACAAAATTTACAAAATTTACAAAATTTACAAAATTTACAAAATTTACAAATTTACAAAATTTACAAAATTTACAAAATTACAAAATTTACAAAATTTACAAAATTTACAAAATTACAAAATTTACAAAATTTACAAAATTTACAAAATTTACAAAATTTACAAAATTTTACAAAATTTACCAAATTTACAAATTATACCAAATTTACAAAATTTACAAAATTACAAATTTACAAAATTTACAAAATTACAAATTTACAAAATTTACAAAATTTACAAAATTTACAAAATTTACAAAATTTACAAAATTTACAAAATTTACAAAGTTACCAAAATTTACTAGAAAGAAAGGAAAAGAAAATTTAGCTTGCCAAACAATACTGCGAATTAAATTTACTTTAACCCACCCGATGGCATAGACTGCTACCGTAAATGTCAATGTTGCAGATAAATTCGTTCATAGGAGTAGCCACACTGTGACAGCAACAAGTTCAAGCTGCCAATCAGAAAGCTACCCTTATTTCAGAATTTTTGGTAGATTGGTCCAAAGACTTATTTTGCAATTGACCGTGCGATTTTATCTGGTGGGGGTACAACACGCAGATACTAGGAAGAACAAGAAAGTCTGAGAAGATCCAATGAGTTACAAGGAGATTCAAGGACTTCAAAGAAGATTCAGGAACTTCAAAGAAAGCTTAAACAAATCTGAGCGGAGGAGGTCAAGAGGGAAGCGAACATTAGAATGAAAGATCAAGTAATGAGAGAATTGCATATGAAGTGGGATACTAGTGAGAGAGGAAGGGAGGTATATTAGGCCCGTATCGTCAGTCGTCCCTACAATTGTAGGGCGCGTTTATGGCCTCCTTGATTGTCATACTCCTTTCTCTCCTTCAAAAATTTCTAGATTACAATTGTCCAGTGTCAGCGTCAGCGTTCTCCTATTGTGAAGATATGTTTTCCTTTTAAATTATAGGAAATTTCAGGCTGATAAAACATGATATAACTCAAAAGCAAGCACAATTTGATGCAAATAGATGTTTGTGACATAACCTCAAAATAGAGCACTGACATGGAAAAATAGAAAACTATGACAATCAAGGAGGCCATAAAGGCGCCCTACAATTGTAGGGACGACTGACGATACGGGCCTAAGGTGTGCAAAAAGGTCGAAGAAGGCAAGCTCGACCGTAACTTTAGGGCTTGCAAGCTTGTCACCAAACATGGTAATTTTCCGGCCTACTTGCATAGATTTAGATTGAGGATAGCAATAGGTGAATGGAAGTGTGGAAGAGAAATTGAGAGTTCAAAGCATATAAGAGATGAATGCGTAAAGGGTAAATGTGAGAGGGAAAGTGATGAGCAGTTGGAAGCTTTAGGTCACAACTCAGAGCGAATCGAAAAATTATCAGGTACGCAGTGGATATTTAGAACGAGTGGGTAAGTATCGGCCGTCGAATGGCCTCTGGACTATTCAACGTCAGGATAGGCGTCGCTTTAGCGTCGAAACGCCGGCGTCGAATTGGAAGTCAAACCGCTGGAACCGGCCGGTGCGTGCGTGGGCTGATCGAGACCCATTGGGCTATTGGGTTGATGGGAATTTCGGCGACGCCGGATGCAATCTGCGTCACAGACAGTTCGGCTACTCTTAACAGGCTCCTACTGGTTAGAAGTAGATTTCGACCTATTATTTTTTTCCCAAACACTGGAAACTTGTAACAGCTAAATAGGTTTTCTGGATCGTTCTGAACAAAAAATGTAACAGTAAGAGCGATTTAGATTTTACGAAATCTAAAAATGATAATTATCAATGCTGAGATCAGTTAAAAACTAATATTTTTGAGGTTGACAAGTGTCTAAATGAAAGTTCAAATATTTTTTTATAAGCGTATTTTTGAATTCGTCTATTGCATTGTTATGTAACTGTTAATATTGCGCTATAAAGGCCACGCTTAAAATAACATAAAAACGGTCGGCTTTAGAGAAAAGGTGTTCAGAAACTTTTTCATTCAGAATGATCCAAAATAACTAAAAAACTGTGTTGAGGGCGAAAAACAATGTTTTGCAATTTGTTACAAAAATATTTAAACTTTGCATCGAGGTACCGCCCGACCATCACTGGATTCATGCTTAGGGACAGTAATCAAACGTAAATATGTTCTATTAAAAAAAATGTAACAGAGCCAACAAAATAGTGCATAAATATGCTATAGGTAAGATATAAGATGATACTTGACTACAATGTGATATCCAGATCCAGAATTCTAATCAAAACTAGTTTGGCTAGCAGATCCCAGAATATGGTCCTTGATAGCTTTATTGAATTCCTTTCCTTTTGTGAGTATCATCAAGAGCATTTAACGCTTTCACAGCATTGTATGTGAAGCTACAATGGAAAACGATAGTTTTATAACTAGGTATGTTGACATCGGGTTATGCCTGAGATTTCTGGTGCTAAGATCACCGCGTTGTAAGGCTCCCTCTAACCTTCCAGAAAAAAAAGTTTTATAGAAATGTTATAGGGTCTAATGTGAATTTTTTCATGTAATATTTTTTTGTGTACAGAATATCTCAGAAAAGTGCTACCCCTTAAAGTTGTATTTTTTTAAATGGAACACCGTATATATTTTAAGGGAAAATGATAGGCCTTTTTTCTGATTCAAAATCAGATATATTTTCATTATTTTGGCCAAAAACTTAAAGCGGCGGCCGCAGTAGTAGACTCTTCGGTCTCCTGATCAGTCGCCGTGCGCTGTGCGGGTTCGAGTCCCGTCCCAGGAGAAATTTTTCTCTTGGCTATGGATGTTGTGATTGTCCGTAGGTGGTAGATGGTCTCTGACTGTCGAACGCGGAGGTACCACCCGGCGGTTCTCGTAGGCGGAGCCAGAATGTGTGCATGTTGCATGCACACGTGTTCCCTCGCCAGAGTCCGTGTGGCGTCCCCCCCTTTCCCATGTATCCCCCTATAGCCCCACGTACCCAATGGGTGCTTAAGCCTTAGGCCTTCGTGGTAGTTGGAGTATAAAAAAAAAGCTTGTGTGTAATTCACTCATCTGTATCAGAGTTCGAACCAGTTTGCATCTAGCCGCCTATGCAATCAGGCAAAGGGCCGGAGTACATATTATGATTAAATGACACACACGCACTTCAAGATTTTAGTAACTAAAGTAATAAAAATAAGTTAACAAATCATATATATTTGGAATCAGGCAAAAAGGGCGTATCATTTTCACTGAAAATAAGCAGGGAGTTCCATATGAAAAAATACAATTTTATTCGATAGCACTTTTCTGAGTCACCCGATATACAAAAAAAAGAAGAGTCAGATTAAAAACTTAAAGAGGGCAATTTATAGCTGGACATAAACAAATCTACAGTCGATATCACGAAAGATGACGATTACGTCATCATTTTAGTCTGTAGTAAAGACAATCGACAGCGATTTTTGAATATTTTTAATGGAGCTTCAGATATGTTAGACAGAGACAAACAGAATTTTATTGTCTAAACAAACTGTATTGCTGATTTGCATGTATCCGACAAAGATAGACGATCTTTTCATGTTGCATGATCGGTCATATTTGAAAGATGAATAGTTAGGTTATGTTAAAGCAAGTTAGGTTGTTTTCGAATAATACTTTGGTCTTTGTGTTCCTGTCTTAAGGTATTCTACTCATAACTGTTTTTTTCAAAACAAAAACTCCCTAACTAAAATTATTATTAAGGTATCACTCCTAACCATGAAATAAAATGAACATAAAAATAATCAGTGAAATAACCTAACTTCGCAAAATCATAATACAAAGTTGTTTTCATTATGTTCCTGACATCGTGATTTTATCATCGACGTACGTTCATTGATTACTTCAGTACAATTTATGTTATGACGTAATAGTCAGCTTTCGTGATTTTGACTTAAACCTCTACTCTGAATCCATAACGACTCCTAAATTCTTTGCATGGCCCACGATTGGAATACGAGGGGAACGCTGTATATTTGGAGATGCGCATTAGCTATACAGTGGACCTCCGGTAATCCGACAAACATTATGCAGGGCAGTGTCGGACTATCGAATTTGTCGGATTATGGAGCACTGCCTAAGACCCCCTATAGGAATTTTTAACAAAAGAGTACCTTGTAATCCGACAAATTACATATCCAATGGTAAAATTATATATGTTATGTATATGTATGTACTTTGAAGTACAAATCATACATAGTTTATGTATGTCGAATTTAGTAAATTAAATAACAATAGAGAGCTTACGTTTTATTACAAAATTAAGCATAAATGCACATACATATGTACCAAAATAATCAAGAATTATTCATCAAAATCATTAATGAATTTATCAAATTATGAAGCTTGGAAATATTCATCCTTTTTTTTTTTTGTTTAAGGTTGTGATAGAGCGAGATCAGAGCTTTGTCCCTCAGTCTTCTCAAAAGTAAAAGTTTGTTGTAGGACGTACCATTCTCTTCAGCCGATTGTAAACCTAGCTCAAAGGCGTTAATTGCGTCTTGTGATGTGACTTGTGGAGCAGTTGCAATCACGTCGTCGTTATTTTCCTGATTGTTTGTTGTATAATTAGAAACCTCTTCTATAATCTCTTCGTCAGACATTTCATGAAAAACATATTCCTCTTTATCCATTCCACGGCACCAGATTTCCAAATCTTCCGGACTTATCTGTGTTTCAGTAGCGACTTGTTCTATAACATCCGAAGTTACACTGATTTGTGGAACGTTGCTAGGAGTGGTGACTATATCTGGCCATAACTTTTCCAAGATGATTTAATAGTTGATGACGGTAACGCATTCCACGACTGACAAAGAGCAAAAACCAAGTCTTTCATATTAAATTCTTTTAAAGTTTTTTCTATTGGTTGGTCTTTTGATACGGCTCTCAGAAGTAGGTTTTTCTTATTGTCTTGCTTGACAAACTGAATGATATCCTGGTCCATTGGTTGAATCAGTGCAATTTGACAGAAGAAACATCGCAGTGATGCATTTATCCTCAGTTGTTAGTTCTTCTTCAGACGAATAACCGGGAGCGTTATCAAGAAGCAACAACGCTTTTTGAGGAAAATTATGATCTTTTAACCTTTTTTCTAACTTCAGGTATGAAGCATTCATCAAACCACTTTTTGAAAAGGTCTTTTGTCATCCATGAATTTTTGTGTCCGTAATAGTAAATGTTTTTGAATGCCCGTGACAAAAATATCAGATAGCAGGTATTGTCAGATGTCCGACGAATGGTTCCTTGTAAGGCCGATAAAAAAAATCGACAGTTGGCGTGTTAGGGCGTAAATGCCTTATCAGGAACATCTAGGAATCACGAAAATATTAAAACTTTGTGTTTAGTTGTAGAAAAAAGTTGGGTATATACACCGGTTAGCGGTTTTTAATGGGTGATTTTTTTTGCTAATATCTTTTTGGCAACACTGTTTTTGACAGATGACGCTTGAATCGTGTCTTGTATCATTGTCAAACTTGTTCAGCTTGGTCTATAATTTAACCATGAATCGACTTACGAACGAACAACGCTTGCAAATTATTGAATTTTACTATCAAAATGCATGCTCGGTTAAGAGAGTGCATCGAGCACTGCTTCCAATTTATGGGCAATTTGGTCGGCCTACTGAGGGAGCTTTTCGGAAGCTTGTGACTAAATTTCGAACCCAGTTTACATTATTGGACATTAAACCACCAACACGCAGACGTAGAGTGAGCACTGAAGAAAATATTGCGGCTGTATCCGCCAGTGTTAGTGATGGCCGTGAAATGTCGATTCGCCGCCGTTCGCAGCAATTGGGCCTCTGTTACTCCACTACGTGAAAAATTTTGCGACAGGATTTGGGTGTAAAACCTTATAAGATACAGCTGGTGCACGAATTGAAGCCACACGACCTCCCACTTCGTTTCCAATTTGGTGAATGGGCGATGGCAAAGTTGGGGGAAGATCCACATTTTTATCGAAAAATTGTGTTCGGCGACGAAGCTCATTTCTGGTTGAATGGATACGTTAACAAGCAAAATTGCCGCATCTGGAGTGAAGACCAGCCAGAAGCATTGCAAGAGCTACCAATGCATCCCGAAAAAATCACTGTTTGGTGTGGATTATGGGCCGTTGGCATCATCGGGCCGTTCTTATTCAAAGACGACAATGGCCGGGACGTAACTGTGAATGGCGAGCGCTACCGTGCGATGATAACAAACTTTTTTTTGCCCAAAATGGAAGAGCTGGACTTGGCTGACATGTGGTTTCAACAAGATTGTGCCACATGCCACACAGCACACGAAACAATGGCCCCATTGGGAGGCGAGTTCGGTGAACAGTTTATCTCACGTTTGGGGCCCGTCAATTGGCCGCCTAGATCGTGTGACTTAACGCCGTTGGACTATTTCTTGTGGGGCCATGTTAAGGCTAATGTCTACAGGGATAAACCAGCAATGATTGAAGCACTGAAAGCCAATATTGAAGCATTTATTCGTGAGATACCGGCCGATATGTTGGAGAGAGTGTGCCAAAATTGGACCTGGCGCATGGGCCATCTAAAGCGGAGCCGCGGCCAACAGTTACATGAAATAATCTTTAAACATTAAATTATATCGACCGTTCTATCGACTCAAATAAAGGTTTAATCATTTTTTCAAATTTTTTGTGTTTTTTTTTAATCAAATCCTATACCTCTTAAAAAATCACCCGTTAAATTGTACCACCTCAATACCCATTGAATTGTAAATTTCTAATGCCACCTGGAACGGACCCACGGAAAGGTTATTTTACTCTATTCATTTTCATTATACAGGTTATTGACATGTTACTTGATATCTATATAATATCTACTCAATAATATTGTTTTTAAGACATTTTCATGTAAGTAAGTGTTCTAGAGTGTCCGTTGAGTATATTTTACGAAAATATACTAATGTAAGTGTACAATTTTTAATTTTAAGGCAAGACCTCTTTATGTAGTTTAATAGGTAGTAGATATTTTGATTTCAACGTAAGTTTTTGATTGAACGACTAATTTATTGTGGAGCCTTGTTCCTTGTAAGGTTAATCGAAAAAGTTCATTTAACACAACCTAAATTCACAATTTTTTTTAATTCTGCAATAATATAAAATATCATATAAATTGTACAATGAAACAAGGTGTCTCTTAACAATTTGTTTATTTCACTTATCCAGTACATAAAAGAATAATAACTATTTATTTGTTATAGTGACCTTCCTCAAAAGGCTGTGTACAATACAATACAACGCCGGCAGTGCAAAGTCACCCCTCCGGAAAATCCAACGAGTCCGCAGTTGCGCATCGATTTCGCCGTCTTTCCAGACTCCATGTGACCTACCTCACGTATCCGGAAAATCAATAGTTTCCCAAGCGTCCGTCCGAGTCGCGACGTAATAAGATTTCACTGGTTTCACCCTCGTTGTGTGGAAATGGAATTATCTCCCGCTTTGTCGGAGACTCGACTTTTCCTTTGTCTCTCGCCGTCTCACCCAGTTCTATTCGCTTATTTATTTAAGGGCTCACTAAGTGACATATAAATCCGAACACCCAGTTTAAATGGTTTTATTTTAATAAAATTTTGTATAAGTACTTAATGAAGCATAATAAGTAAATGATAAAAGTTTCAAAATGATTACACTGCTTTAAAGCCCTTTGACCTTTAATAACACTGATCAACAGCCAAAAAATATCCTAAATAAAATCAACAAAATATTACTATTTTTAATGTGCTAAAACCGGAATGAAACTTATTTTTTCAATATTAGTTCAAGTTTTAGAGATACGGTAATTATATGTGTTCCTGCTGTGACAGTGTTAATATACTGTAATTCACAAGAATGCACGTGCTACATTTTTATATTCGGCAAGGAAAGATGATGTAATCGGCATGATTGTGTTACGTTATACATACGTGTACATTATATTGTTTTATATTAGCCATTTTTCCTCAGTTGGCTGACAGCGTTTATGCAAGATGTCTCGAAAGTGTGTAAACAATCCAGATCAGTTTTGTTAAATGTGTGGTGATGTGACTTTTGCGTCTCAGAGACGGTCTATTACTCCACTAATAACAAAGGCATATCAGCTTTATTTCGGTTGTAAACTAGGTGATCAAGACAAACAGTGGGCACCGCACATCTGCTGTAATACATGTGCTTCAAGTCTGAGGAGCTGGTTAAATGGCAAAAAACGGTCTATGCGCTTTGCTGTCCCAATGGTTTAGAGAGAGCCTACAAATCATATTAATGATTGTTACTTTTGCATGGTACCTTGTGTTGGACAAGCCACAGGTATATCCAAGAAAAAAAAATCGGTTATTAACTACCCAAACATACCATCTGCGATGAGACCTGTGCCTCACAGTGACGAAAATCATGCCACCAACCGCACAAAATAACACAGTCAGAATTAAATGATCTTGTAAGTGATTTAGAACTTCCAAAATGTAAGGCAGAGTTACTTGGATCAAGACTGCAGCAGTGGAACTTGTTAGAAGACGATGTTTCGGTATGTGTTTTTCGTAAACGCCACAAAGACTTAGAACCATTTTTCAATATGGAGAATAACTTGGTTTTCTGCAGTAACATTAACGGCTTACTGGCGGCTTTAAATGTAAACTATAACCCAGAAGAATGGAGATTGTTTATAGACAGTTCAACATTGAGTTTAAAGGCAGTGTTATTGCATATTGGAGATATTTTACCATCTCTTCCCGTAGGGTATGCAGTTCACATGAAAGAATCATATGACAATATGAAGTACCTATTGACATGCATAAAATACGATGAGCACCAATGGCATATTTGTGGCGATTTGAAAGTTGTTGCACTTTTACTTGGGCTGCAGCTAGGCTACACAAAGTTTTGCTGTTTTTTGTGTGAATGGGACAGTCGGGCAAAGGAACTTCATTACACCAGACAAAACTGGCCTGTTCGTCAATTCCTAGAGCCAGGTCAAAAAAATGTACAGCATATGCCATTAGTAGATTCGAAAAAAATTTTATTACCACCACTGCATATCAAGTTGGGCCTAATGAAAAACTTTGTCAAGGCATTAGATAGAGATGGGTCAGCTTTTCAATACCTGCGTCAGAAATTTCCAAGACTAAGTGAGGCAAAGGTTAAAGAAGGTATTTTTGTTGGGCCACAGATTCGAAATATTTTGAAAGATACACTGTTTGAAAACACTTTAACAGGTATTGAAAAAACTGCTTGGAATGATTTCCGTCTGGTGGTCACTAATTTCTTGGGAAATAGAAAAGCTGACAACTATAAAACCCTTGTCAAAAATATGCTGTCATCGTATCAAAAGATGGGCTGTAATATGTCTCTTAAGATACATTTCCTACACTCACACCTGGACTTTTTTCCTGACAATTGCGGAGCCGTAAGTGATGAGCACGGCGAACGTTTTCATCAGGATATTTCAACAATGGAAAAAAGGTACCAGGGAAAGTGGAATCCTTCCATGCTTGCAGACTACTGTTGGACTCTTGGTAGAGATGCTCCAGAAACGATCCATAAAAGAACAGCAAAAAGACAGCGCATATAGTGATTCTTATAAGTATATGAATCTTGTTACTTTTTTTAATATATCCTTAAAAATAAAAAGTTTTTTTTCTAAACCGCAACTAATTTTTTTATTTCATTGTCATTTTTGGATTCAGCGCCCCAAAATTAACAAAGAAGTGCACTTTTCCCACAAGATACAATTAAAAAACTAAAATTTGTTGTCCAGTGTAATGTGTGGATGCACCCTGATGTGCTACGCATTCTCCAACGCGCCTAGGCATGCTTCTGATCAGGTGGTCAATGTGCTCCTGTGATATCTCATTCCAGGCAACAACCAACTCCTCTCGAAGTGCTTCTAGAGTCTGAGGAGGACGTTGCAAATTGAGCAATCTCCTACCCATCATATCCCACACGTGCTCAATTGGGGATAAGTCGGGAGATCTTGGTGGCCATGGTAACAATGTGACATCATTATGTTGAAAGAAGTCTATTGTGACTCTTGCAACATGTGGTCGGGCATTATCTTGTTGGAAAGTTGGATCTGCCATGGTGTCAAGATAGGGTAAAAGATGGGGTTCTAGAACTTCGTGGATATAACGCTGCGCGTTCATGTTACCTCTGATGAAGATTAAAGGTGACCTGGAACCATAAGCTATAGCACCCCAAACCATAACTCCAACAGTGTGATGAACATGTCTTTCAACAAAAAACTGTGGATTCCTCCTTTCACCACGTCGCCTTCTAACCCTGGCACGACCATCGTGCATGCCTAAACAAAATCGAGACTCGTCACTAAAGACAATACTGTTCCATTCCTGTTCCCAGAGTGACCGTTGTCTGCACCACTCAAGGCGATTACGTCGGTGTTCTCGAGTTAAAGGGAGGACCCAGTGTGGCCGGTATGAAAACAAGCCAAAACTTCTCATTCGTCGGTAAACACTTCGCATGCCAATAGGTCTTCCGTGTTCTGCAAACCATTCATTTGCAATGGACCTGGTAGTGGAGAAACGGTCCCTTAAGGCCAATAAGCTTAGGCGGCGATCTTCACGGTCTGTTGTTCTGCGGCGGCGTCCAGTGCCCCTTGCTCTTTGCGTACGGCCTTCTCGAAGCCATGCCTGACAACACCTAACCACAGTGTCTACACTTCTTTGCACTCTAACTGCAATTGCCCGAAAAGAAAGTCCAGCTTCCCGAAGTCCCACTATACGGCCCCTATCAAACTCACTAAGTTGACGAAATCGTACAGGTCTCCGTACTCTAGGCATCGTAACCGATCGTAAAGGATGTCAAGAACCAAAATCCGCCAACGTTGATTCTTTACTGCGGCTGAAATATTCATTTTTAGAGCGTTAGTGAATTAAAAAAACAGTATAAAAACCGGAATGTCCAACTGATAAGGCTGAAAATTTTTTCACTTGTTATTTACAGTAAGATAAATACATTCACCAACTTTTATTAAAATAAAACCATTTAAACTGGGTGTTCGGATTTATATGTCACTTAGTATATTAAATTTCAGGGGGTAGTAAAATATATGCGACTGTTATGTTTAACAGTTGCACAATATTACTACGGTCAAAAAGTCAACAAAAAATTGTGTTTGCTGGGGTCCGATATATTTTTTCCATGCGTCTTTTTCCGATGAAAATGAATCAGAGGTCAGAATTGGGGGTCGATGAACAAATATAAAACTACATCAGCCTTATAGATTTTGGTGATACACAATGCACATCCACCATTTATATTTTATAGTGATGCAGTCGCGAAGTCCTGCAGGATGTTACAAAGAGAAATAAACAAAAAAGAAAAAACGAAACAAAAATCCATTACGCAGATCAGTTGAAGACTGGTATGAATTTTCTCAAGAATTTGTCCATCGATTCCCAATATTTCGTCTTCAGAATCTTGTGCAACAAGAAAAAGTACATGAGAAAAATATAATGTGCCCTACCCCGTCTACAACCCCCGGTCAAGTGGGGTAAAGGTAAGGGTGAAACATGGATGCATAAAATGGGTACACTAATTTTTGTGTCAAAACTTTTTATTTCACAACAAATAATAAGAAAATGTATTTTTTGGAATTCAATCGAAAGTGTTGACAGGAACGAAAAAACTTTTTATATAAGATTTATAAGACCTACAAAATGAGACGCTTGTTGGTCTTGCGACGATAATTTCACGCAACTACTTGAAATTCTTCAAATCCGTAGGATTCATACTTCTAAATAACAACAACAAAACTGGAGTATAATGGTCAAGTAGTTTTTTGAGAATTTCTAATTGTTTATCCCAAAACACCTGTTTCCCGGCCATCACTACTAGTTTATTGAGCAATATACAGGGTTCCTTCAAAGAGCATTTAATATCAAAATACACGTGTTTACCTTGCCGATATAAATCACAAACCATTCCCAAAGATAAATGTTATTTTTATACGAATAACAAAGGTTACGTTTTTTTCTTCTAAACAAATTCAAACATTTCGTATTTGTGAGTGATTGAACAAATGCGCTATGATATTCGAAAAACATACATTACTATACACATTCGAAAACAAAGCGGATGTGTCTATCATCTTTAGTTAAGAATCGCTCACAAATACGAAATTTTTGAATTTGTTTAGAAGAAAAAACATAACCCATCCTTTTGTGCATAAAAATAACATTTATCTTCCGGAATGGTTTGCGTTTCACATCGACAAGGTAAACTAGTGTATTTTGCTATAAAATGCCCTTGGTACTAACCCTGTCTATTGCTCAATAAACTAGTAGTGATGGCTGGGAAACAGGTGTTTTGGGATAAACAATTAGAAATTCTCAAAAACTACTTGACCAATCTGCTCCAATTTTGTTGTGATTATTTAGAAGTACGAATCCCATCAATTTAAAGAATTTCAAATATCTGCGAGAAACCATCGTCGCATTACCAACAAGTGCCAAAACCTGCACTTTGCCTCGGTTTTTGGCCATAACTTTTTTGCTAATAGTCCGATCTTTTTACGTGTGGTCTCATTCTGTAGGTCTCATAAATACCTTAAAATCTTATATGTATCAAGAGTTTATTCGTTCCTGCTAACACTTTCGATTGAATCCCAAAAAACACGTTTTCTCATCCTTTGTTGGTGTACCCATCTTATGCGTCTATGTTTTGAATACCCCCCTTGAACAACTTGCAGTAATAAAACCAAACTACAATTATTTCGCAAACCAGGGGCATTTTCGTCTAATATGATTAGACAATCGGCCGGCCGGGCCGCGAGTTCGAATCTCGCCTTCGCCATGGATGTTGTGACGTCGTGTGTTTGTCCATAATTAGAGATATACATATATATATATATGATTGGATCTGGCTAATGGGACGCAATGTCCTAGTGCCAAAAAAAAATGATTAGATAATATGTATATGTACCTAAACACCAAAAAAACCTCATTTTCAATTTTTTTTGCGTTTACAATTCTTCCTCACCAATTGGCATGAGGATTAAATTTTGTTTTTGGAACGGTATCCTTTTTGAAATAAAGGAAAAATATGGAAAAGTCTATGTTTTCATTCCATCATCCAGAAACTAACAAACATCTATGACTCATATCTAATATTTACGGAACAAATAAACTGGCGCGTCCCGATTTAAATATACGGGAAAACGGACAGATGTGTTTATATTTGGCTTGACACCAATCCAAAACGCACACAATTTTTCACGTCTGTAAATATTTTCGCAATAGCACAAATATAGCAGCACGCTTGTAGGTTTTCAATTTTCCGCTGTGTTACGTGACCTACCGCACGCTCACAAATTAATCAATACATCAAGTACGCTGAGGAGGTCATAGGTCATAATACCAGCCATTTAAAATGTCAATGGATACCGTCAACTGTCTGTAATTATAAAGGGTGTAGAGTTTCAAATCGTATTAATGAAAATTTCAGAAATTCTTGATATCTTCCGTTTCAACCAAAACATATTCCTTGATTAACGTATATGTCCTAAAAGTTTTAACACAAAATTCATTGGCTTTAATTCTAACAATCACAAAATAATGTCACGTTGTCTTTGGAGATAAAAGTTGTTTATATACGTCACTGTCAGTTGACGATGAAGTTTTCGCTTTAAGAAACGGTTAAGTGGAAGAACAGATGTATGTCACATCAGTAGCCGACATCTGAACTTCGCCAAATTTTTTTTTTTATACAAATGTATGTTTATTGGTTGATGTTTGGCGAAAAAAATTATTATTATTATTATTAAGATGTAAGTATAAATTAGAAATAAGAAAAAGTATCTACAAGTTGATTGGGAGGGGACCCAAAGCCGAAATCTATGGAATATTCCTGAATGAAAACATTTCACGCAGAAACAATTATCGAACAATACCGGAGTGCGAGCAGGGAATGCCATGTCTGAATCTCCCAAAATGTGGAAGACATTATTTACTGCACAGAGGTCAGAAAGATTGGTAAGAAGAGCAAAAAATCAGGTTTGAGTATCAACAAGGAGACTGGTTCGTCAATACAGATCTTCTAAGAGTACGATATCTTTGGAATTGAGAAGGAATGGTTAGTGATGGCAACGATACATCGTTGTATCGAAAACATCGATATATCGGACGTAGAACATCGATGTTTAGGCATCGATGGTTTTATGGAGATATGTCGATGTATCGACATCGAAAGGAACATAAACATCGGTATACCCCGAGTATACCCTTAACTGTGCTACCATCTCTAAGCGAGGACTGGTAGCTTCTAAATTGAAAGCCCAGAAAGCTGTTTAGTAGTCTCTCTATAATATTATCATTACAGCCGAGACATGGACTGTAGTCTTTTCCTTATTCTGTACCCCAAGGGATATCATAAAATAAACTGGAAACAGCGCATTTACGCATTTAATGGTTTCAGGTTCTTTTGATTATTTTGTTGTATGTAGTTGTAGTGTCGCTGTTTTATTGGTAATTAATCGAAATGCCACGAAAAAGTGATGTGTGGAAGTACTTTGAAAAACACTCTTCAATTTGTGCACAGTGTAAAGTATCTAATGATCATCAATGTGTTCTTAATTTTGACAATCTGATATCTTGCAGTTTCCTATAATCATACTTTTTTACTGAAATATATTGCAGTCGGTATCCTTTTATCCTACCGTGAAGTTGCTGTCGCGTTTTTGATTCTGCTATCGAGAAAGAAAAACGCGGTGGGAACTCCACCAACGGATAAAATGCCCAACTAGCAAAGTAGTGCTATAAGCTTTTGGAAAAATCGTTCAGACATAAAAGCTCTCTATTGTTGTTGCCTGAACACCAAAATGCTGGTTTAATGTTGTGTGGAATGCAAATTTGCTTTCTGCAACATATTTGCTCTAAAATGAGGTGTTTAAGATATTCTTATAGCATAGTTACACAACACCTTATAGGACAAATTTTTAACTGTTGCATAAACGTTTATACAACTATTTTATACGGCATATTTGCAGGTTAGTCAAAATGGTTGTGTTGTGGCATCCATGGTAACGTTTATAAAACAAACCCGAACCTTGTTGTTTTGCTGCGCAAATTTACTATTTTAGCCAACAAATTTCTCCCAACGGAAGCACTTATCCAACTGTTGTTTAGTAACTGTTAAAGGCTGTACATATGCTAAATATGTTGGTAAACAACTTCACCATAACCTAACTTTCTGCTGTCATATTTTTGTTAAAATGCCATAACCAATGTTTTAAGACAAACAACGCATGTATATTAAAAAGGTTTTATCAACTGTTTAAACAGAAGATATAGATCTCGTACAAATTCTAGGTAAATCATGCGACTGTCGGTATTTCATTTCTGACATTTGTCAAATTCTTGTATAACACCTGCAGGCAACACCAAAATATTCTATTAAACTAAAGACAACATGGACGATGCCATGATTATACACAACCACCCGCCATACTGGGTAAACATTTATTCCTCTATTTGATATTAAATAATTATGTTTCAGTTCGAAATTACAGATATAAAGTGATAAACATTAGTGTAATTGTGTCTAAATAAAGGATTTGTGGAAGATTTAACGCAGATAAGTTCAGTTTTCCATCTTAAAAATCTAGACATACTTTTGATCATTATCAAAATATGAATCAAATACGAAGCCCGTAGAAATTGCGTAACTACGTTGCACGATAATCACAATAAAATTTGCTGCGCAAGTAATTCAATAGCCCTATATCATAGTGTAGAAGTTTATCATATACGAGTACCTGTGTATGAAATTCACAATGGCCGATATGTAAGTAAACAAGATGACTGTATTGTGTTAGTTATATATTCTTCACTTCGCCTATACAATACATAAGAAATAGTTTGGTTGCAATAAGGTAGAATCACGTAACAGAATAGTTGTATAGTTGACAAAAACTGAATCTTGCACTGATGCAAATGTCCTATAGCGGCTGCAAGAGGCTTACACTTTTGTTGTATAACTGTTACCTGCAGCCCTTATACAACCTCTTAAATGACTGAAGTGTTCTTACAGTATACAATGCTGTGTAAGGAATACTGTATAATCATTCTTGCAACTCTAAAGATGCGATTTCACCAGTGTGCTGAACTGTGCGGCACTCTAATGCACAGTGTACAGCACAAATGTTTCTTCTGGTCGACTCACTCACGCAAACAATAGCAAATGGTGCGCAAACATTTCGGAAACGTTCGCGAACATCAGTTACTTTTGTGCGCGCGCACATGCAAGTAGTGGAATCGCGTCGGCGAGTACATACTTGTTGCTTGTTGTTCGCGATCTCAGTATTGCTCCCGCTCCTGGAGTGAAAACATTTGTTTGTACACGCACTGCTTTTACGAAATTGAAAATGGACTGGACGAATGATAGGATTATAAAATTTATTCAAGCAATTGAAAATTATCCTCTTCTATGGGATTCCAGTCACACTGATTATAAAAACAGAAACAAAAAACACGACGCCACTCAAGAGTTGGCTCAAAGTTTCAATTGTGACTAGACTGAGGTAATGAGAAAATGGAAGATTATTTTGGCTCGGTACCGAAGAGAAAAGAAGAAAATAGCGAATTCGAAATCTTCAGGTTCTGGGTTTTCAGATTTATTATTTGTTATTTTATATTGTTATCACAACTACAGTTTTTAACGCCAAGATCCGTTTCAAGATGTAATGTTACTTTCTCTTCCAGTCGTGCTAACACAAATTTGATTTTGAAATCACCTGAAGGGTTATGTGTTTGAATTATAATAGTATTTGTAAGTTTAGTGACATATTTTTATGTTCTATTTCGGAGCTAAAATGTGTTCTGCGGGAGCGCCTTAGATAGTTTTATAAGTTAGGCTTTTGTAATATTTCTAATTTAAGATTTTGGCCTATAAATGGAATATTATCTGTTGGGCAATAAAAGCTATGAATGAACCTTATTGAAACAGGGACACATTTTCTGTAGTTGGTGTCTTGCTTTGCAATATGAGGATTAAGTGCATTGACCAGCAACTCAAAACCTTCACACGATATAAGAGTAAAATTTTTAAATCCACTTAAAGGATCTACTTTTATTTCTTCAACAAATCTATTCGTTTCTTCATTCCATCGCTGCAGAAAAGGCCTCACCCAACATCGTGGTTTTCTTCTTCGTTTCTGTTTAAGCAGACTACCTATTAAAACACAAGCTGCAGCACAAAACACTACGTATTCCCGCCCATCCATATTAAGAACTGAAGTTAGTGAGAACTTTGCTTGGTAAACATGTTCGTGCACAAGTGTGCTACACTGTACGCTTACAAAAGTTATGCACTGCTTTGCCGGTGGACACAGATGATAAATTCGATTCCAGTGAGCACATTCAATGCTGGAGTTACACACAAAATGTTTGTAAACAAATGTGCTGAACACTATTTTGGTGGAATCGTACCATAATAGTAGTGAAAATTGTTAGTTGGGTGACCATTCAGCTAAAACCGATAGCAATCCATGAATTCGTTGCTGAATTGAAAGAATCCATATATTTGTTCCGATGTATCGAGCTCCAACGATGTTACGATGGCGATGTTTGTCGATGTCCAAATATCGATGTTTTCTAACAAATTGCCATCCCTAGGAATGAAAATGAAAATCTCAAAGTGGTAATGGACAAACATAAGTTACCTCCAAACAGGATTTTTAACATGGATGAGACTGGGGTCACCGTGGTCCAAAAAAAGTGTCCATAAGTTTATGGACGCAAGGGTACAAAAAAAGTGGGAGCTGTTATATCGGCGGAGCGCGCGCGAACAATAACAGCTGTATTTGCAGTTAGTGTTGGAGGTAACTATTGTCCACCTATGTTAATCCATCCTAGAAAGAGAATGTCCACAGCCCTGCAAAAAATGAACCAATTGCAGGTCATCATACCTGCTCTAAAAATGGATGGATCGATTCGGAGCTGTTCGTTGAATGGTTAAAACGTTTTGAATAAAACGTTAATCCCACAGAAAACGATCCTGTTCTGCTAGTTCTAGAGCATCATTCCAGTCATATATCGCTAGAAGCTTATTTATTCTGTAGAAGCAAATTTATCCATATAGTTTCTTTGCCACCTTATTCTTCCGACCACCTTCAACCACTGGACTTAACATTTTTTGGTCCTTTAAAAAAAACTCTCTAGGGAATATGATCTACAGCTTACCAATACGGGACATGAAAGAATTTCATAATACGACTTGGCTGAACTTTTAAATAGAGCATTTTTAAAAGTAGCTACTATGGAGAAAGCTATTTCTGGTTTTAGAACTGCTGGAATATACTAAGTGACATATAAATCCGAACACCCAGTTTAAATGGTTTTATTTTAATAAAATTTTGTATAAGTACTTAATGAAGCATAATAAGTAAATGATGAAAATTTCAAAATGATTGCACTGCTTTAAAGCCCTTTGACCTTTAATAATGTGTGGATGCACCCTGATGTGCTACGCATTCTCCAACGCGCCTAGGCATGCTTCTGATCAGGTGGTCAATGTCCTTCTGTGGTATCTCATTCCAGGCAACCACCAACTCCTCTCGAAGTGCTTCTAGAGTCTGAGGAGGACGTTGAAAATTGAGCAATCTCCTACCCATCATATCCCACACGTGCTCAATTGGGGAGATCTTGGTGGTCATGGTAACAATGTGACATCATTATGTTGAAAAAAGTCTATTGTGACTCTTGCAACATGTGGTCGGGCATTATCTTGTTGGAAAGTTGGATCTGCCAGGGTGTCAAGATAGGGTAAAAGATGGGGTTCTAGAACTTCGTGGATATAACGCTGCGCGTTCATGTTACCTCTGATGAAGATTAAAGGTGACCTGGAACCATAAGCTATAGCACCCCAAACCATAACTCCAACAGTGTGATGAACATGTCTTTCAACAAAAAACTGTGGATTCCTCCTTTCACCACGTCGCTTTCTAACCCTGGCACGACCATCGTGCATGCCTAAACAAAATCGAGACTCGTCACTAAAGACAATACTGTTCCATTGCTGATCCCAGAGTGACCACTCAAGGCGATTACGTCGGTGTTCTCGAGTTAAAGGGAGGACCCAGTGTGGCCGGTATGAAAACAAGCCAAAACTTCTCATTCGTCGGTAAACACTTCACATGCCAATAGGTCTTCCTGTTCTGCAAACCATTCATTTGCAATGGACCTAGTAGTGGAGAAACGGTCCCTTAAGGCCAATAATCTTAGGCCCCTTGCTCTTTGCGTACGGCCTTCTCGAAGCCATGCCTGACAACACCTAACCACAGTGTCTACACTTCTTTGCACTCTAACTGCAATTGCCCGAAAAGAAAGTCCAGCTTCCCGAAGTCCCACTATACGGCCCCTATCAAACTCACTAAGTTGACGAAATCGTACAGGTCTCCGTACTCTAGGCATCGTAACCGATCGTAAAGGATGTCAAGAACCAAAATCCGCCAACGTTGATTCTTTACTGGGGCTGTAATATTCATTTTTAGAGCGTTAGTGAATTAAAAAAAAGCAGTATAAAAACTGGAATGTCCAACTGATAAGGCTGAAAATTTTTTCACTTGTTATTTACAGTAAGATAAATACATTCACCAACATGGTTCTATAAAAAGTAAAAGAATATTCCTTTTTACATAATAGAAGTATAATAAATGCTATTTAAATTTAAAGTATGAGTGTAATAAGGTCAATGGTCTAGTCATGGAATCACATCTCCCAACTAACAATTATTACTCCTATTAGAGTTGCAAGAATGATTATACAGTATTCCTTACACATTGTATACTGTAAGAACATTGGCAAAACCCTCTTAGAACACCTATACAAGCGGAATGGGCACACCTAATAGGAGGTTGTATAAGGGCTGCAGGTAACAGTTATACAACAAAAGTGTAAGCCTCTTGAAGCCGCTATAGGATATTTGCGTCAGTGCAAGATTCAGTTTTTGTCAACTATACAACTATTCTGTTACGTGATTCTACTTTATTGCAACCAAACTATTTCTTATGTATTGTATAGACGAAGTGAAGAATATATAACTAACACATTACAGTCATCTTGTTTTCTTACACATCAGCCATTGTGAATTTCATACACAGGTATATGATAAACTTCTACACTGTGATATAGGGCTATTGAATTACTTGCGCAGCAAATTTTATTGTAATTATCGTGCAAAGTAGTTACGCAATTTCTACGGGCTTCGTATTTGATTCATATTTTGATAATGATAAAAGTATGTCTAGATTTTTAAGATGGGAAACTGAACTTATCTGCGTTAAATCTTCCACAAATCCTATGTATAGACACAATTACACTAATGTTTATCACTTTATATCTGTAATTTCGAACTGAAACATAACAATATTAAATAGAGGAATACATGTTTGCTCAATATGGCGGGTGGTTGTGTATAATCATGGCATCGTCCATGTTGTCTTTAGTTTATTAGAATATTTTGGTGTTGCCTGCAGGTGTTATACAACAATTTGACAAATATCTGAAATTAAATACAGACAGATTCGAATGATTTACCCAGAATTTGTACCAGATCTATATCTTCTGTTTGAACAGTTGATAAAACCTTCTGAACCAATATGCATGCGTTGTTTGTCTTAAAACATTGGTTATGGCATTTTAACAAAAATATGACAGCAGAAAGTTAGGTTATGGTGAAGTTGTATACCAACATATTTAGCATACGTACAGCCTTTAACAGTTACTAAACAACAGTTGTATAAGTGCTTCCGTTGGGAGCAATTTGTTGGCTAAATTAGTAAATTGCACAGCAAAACGACAAGGCTCCGGTTTGTTTTATAAACGTTACCATGGATGCCACAACACAACCATTTTGACTAGCGTGCAAATATCCCGTATAAAATAGTTGTATAAACGTTTATGCAACAGTTAAAAATTTGCCTTATAAGGTGTTGTATATGCTGTAAGAATATTTTAAACACCTCATTTTAGAGCAAATATGTTGCAGAAAGCAAATTTGCATTCCACACAACATTAAGCCAGCCAGGCAACAACAATAGAGAGCTTTTATGGCTGATTGGTTCTTTTACCAAAAGCTTATAACACTACTTTGCTAGTTGGACTTGCTTAATTGCGCACAATTCCCCCACTCTCCCTTACATACAGGCGAAGCTAATAAAAGCGTGTTAAAAGTACGATATGATAATTATCCCCACAACGTCATAATAGAGAAGATACGCAATATCGTGAAAACGATATATCAGGTTCAACCTCCCAACTTTTGCGTCGTTTGTCCCTCTTCAAGTTTATAGTGCTCCATTGACCCCTAGCCCCATTTATCTGGATTTCATATCAAGCATCTGGTTACAACATTTTCTACGCGTCTAATGTTTTGCGCCGTCCGTCGTTTGAATGGATGATATGGAGTCAAGTAGACTAACTCCGTACCAACCAATCTTTAATACAAATCCGGTATTTTGGAAAGCTGATAATTTTATCCAAGAAACTAGTTTTGTTTTCGTCCAAAGGTATACTGAGAAAACGTGGTCAATTACAATTATTCTGGAAAATTTTCATTACTCGTAATAATTTTTTAATTACTCCAGGTAACTAAATTGTTCGGATTAATTGAACTGCATTTTCTGGAACCAGTTTAATTGAAATGACGTATATATACTAAGAGACATATAAATCCGAACACCCAGTTTAAATGGTTTTATTTTAATAAAAGTTGGTGAATGTATTTATCTTACTGTAAATAACAAGTGAAAAAATTTTCAGCCTTATCAGTTGGACATTCCGGTTTTTATACTGCTTTTTTTAATTCACTAACGCTCTAAAAATGAATATTTCAGCCGCAGTAAAGAATCAACGTTAGCGGATTTTGACATCCTTTACGATCGGTTACGATGCCTAGAGTACGGAGACCTGTACGATTTCGTCAACTTAGTGAGTTTGATAGGGGCCGTATAGTGGTACTTCGGGAAGCTGGACTTTCTTTTCGGGCAATTGCAGTTAGAGTGCAAAGAAGTGTAGACACTGTGGTTAGGTGTTGTCAGGCATGGCTTCGAGAATGCCGTACGCAAAGAGCAAGGGGCACTGGACGCCGCCGTAGAACAACAGACCGTGAAGATCGCCGCCTAAGATTATTGGCCTTAAGAGACCGTTTCTCCACTACCAGGTCCATTGCAAATGAATGGTTTGCAGAACACGGAAGACCTATTGGCATGCGAAGTGTTTACCGACGAATGAGAAGTTTTGGCTTGTTTTCATACCGGCCACACAGGGTCCTCCCTTTAACTCGAGAACACCGACGTAATCGCCTTGAGTGGTGCAGACAACGGTCACTCTGGGATCATGAATGGAACAGTATTGTCTTTAGTGACGAGTCTCGATTTTGTTTAGGCATGCACGATGGTCGTGCCAAGGTTAGAAGGCAACGTGGTGAAAGGAGGAATCCACAGTTTTTTGTTGAAATACATGTTCATCACACTGTTGGAGTTATGGTTTGGGGTGCTATAGCTTATGGTTCCAGGTCACCTTTAATCTTCATCAGAGGTAACATGAACGCGCAGCGTTATATCCACGAAGTTCTAGAACCCCATCTTTTACCCTATCTTGACACCCTGGCAGATCCAACTTTCCAACAAGATAGAGTCACAATAGACTTCTTTCAACATAATGATGTCACATTGTTACCATGGCCACCAAGATCTCCCGACTTATCCCCAATTGAGCACGTGTGGGATATGATGGGTAGGAGATTGCTCAATTTGCAACGTCCTCCTCAGACTCTAGAAGCACTTCGAGAGGAGTTGGTGGTTGCCTGGAATGAGATACCACAGGAGGACATTGACCACCTGATCAGAAGCATGCCTAGGCGCGTTGGAGAATGCGTAGCACATCAGGGTGCATCCACACATTATTAAAGGTCAAAGGGCTTTAAAGCAGTGCAATCATTTTGAAATTTTTATCATTTTCTTATTATGCCTCATTAAGTACTTATACAAAATTTTATTAAAATAAAACCATTTAAACTGGGTGTTCGGATTTATATGTCACTTAGTATAATAAATGGACAACTTCGAGGACCTAGAGTAAGAAGAAACTGGGTTCGCCGTAATGAAGGTTGTGTGGAAAGTGGAGGACGTCATTTTGAACACCTTCTTTATATACAAAAAAAGAGCAGCATAGGTTTTAAAAAGAAAAACAATGTATGTATCAAAATTGTGTTCGCTATTTATAAGTGGATTTTTTTAATACGTTCAATAAACTTCCACACACCAGGTGAAGCGCTGAGACAGTTAGTGGTAAGTCCGTTTTTTTTAATTGTTTGCATTATCAAATAATGGAATAATACCTAGGAGCCAAAAATAACAAACTCCATCTTCATTTACACTGCGTTCCGTCGTAATTTGCCTCTGGCATTGCGGCGTTGTCAGATTTTATTTTACTTTAAAGTCGCTTTTCTCTAAAAAAAACACCTAAATGTCTTTTGAAATTTCCGTTTTAAAAAATTATTAATTTTTTCATACTACTGATAAAGATCCCCAAAAATTCTTACACATGTTTCCTCTCGACCACAACCAATTCTTAGGTAGCTGTTAAATAATTTTGGTTGCTGAATTAGAGTTATATTTTCTTTCAGATCATAAACAGGCAAGGAAAGCATAGCGTTTAATGAATAAGACTCGGAACGAATTGGAACACATTTATTTCAATAAACAATTTTCCAAACACTTGTCTCAGGGCACTGGCCTCCATTCGAGCAAAACGAATTAAAGGTACTTCTTTCGTCGAACCCTAAGATCTCTCTTCGCTCTTCAATCCTATAAGTAAAAGTGCTCTGGTGTGTGCCAATGAAGTATCTGGCATGAGAGCAAATTATCTGATCCACAATGGCAGCCCCTCCATCTTTGTACTTTGATAGGAATGCCTCACTTGGAGTAAACGTCTTCACTTTGTATTTTTTCAATAAACTGGACAGATTTTCGAATTCTAAAACCAGAAAATTAGATCAAGAAAATAGTATACATTAGGTACCGTTTATTTTCTACGCATATAGGATTTTTTTAGTTATTGGATATTTTCCCTGGTCTATAATATGCACTATCGCGCCATACCAAAACATACAGGCTAAAGAGAAGTGAGACCACTCGCCAAAAAACATTTCATGTTTATACGTATTAGATGGTATCACCAACCTTCTTAGAAAACAGACTTTTTTTCAGTTACGGACAGACTCAGAAAAGCGGTCGCTCAAGCAGGTATGTCTTCAATGATTTAGCTGCGGAGTGATCTTACTACTCGAGTTTGTAAACCTTGTCTAGTTTGAATTAAATTACCTTTTACGGAAGCATCAGTGGCGACATAAACAGTGTCGAAATTCAATCGTATCAAAACTGTTGATACTTGCTCAGCTACGCTTTTCAAACTGGGAGATTCCTTGACTCTGAATCTTAAAAAATCTCTCCTCCTCAAATGGATAGCTAAATAAGGACCTCCGACTGCTCTCCTACCAGGCTATTAAAAAAACATAAAGTCCCAATGTGTTTCTCTGCCATAAGCTCTGTACTTTCATATTCTCAATTTTTTATTCAACAAATGACTATAGTCAAAATCACGAAAGATGACTATTACGTCATACCATACATTATACTGAAGTAATCAATGGACGTACGTCGATGATAAAATCACGATGTCACGAACATATTGACAACAAATTTATATTATGATTTTGCGAAGTTAGGTTATTTGACAGATTATTTTTATTTTCACTTTGTTTCATGGTTTTGAGTGATACCTTAATAATAATTTTAGAGGGGAGTTTTTATTTTGAAAAGAACAGTTATGAGTAGAATACCCTAAGACACGAACACCAAAGACCAAAGTATTATTCGAAAACAACCTAACCTGCTTTAACATAACCTAACTATTCATCTTTCAAATATGATCGATCATGCAACATAAAAACATCGTCTATCTTTGTCCGATACATGCAAATTAGCAATTCAGTTTGGTTAGACAATAAAATTCTGTTTGTCTCTGTCTAACATATCTGAAACTTCATTAAAAATATTCACAAATCGCTGTCGTTTATCTTTACTACAGACTAAAATGATGACGTAAACGTCATCTTTCGCGATTTCGACTATATATCACTTAACATTAAGTACCTTCTCATCTTCCCAATTTCCTGGTAGAACAGTCTTATCATTCTCATCATCCGAATCTAAATGTTCTTTTCGAAATTTTGCGGCAACATCAACAAGTTCCTTACTGTATCTCAGACTTCTCCTTGCTTGCCAGTAGACTTTACCGCCGAAATGCTCATGAAGCGACACCTCAGCATGGTTTATCAGAATTGAACTACCAAAATCCAATTGTTACAAGGTGATTGTTTCAAAGAGGGACCAAAAATTGAGGCCACAATTTTTATAGACGTCAAATTCAAACACTCATATAAAAATTATAACCGATACTTTTTTATTTCAATGGTAATTTTTATGAAACGAGATTCTTGGGTAAATCGGGTGCGTTGATCAGCAACCTGATATCCAGTGTTTCCAAACCTACCGAGATTTCGGTATTTCTACGGAAATATACTTACTCATTTTCCACGATTTTTTTTAAATAATTCAGGTTCGCGACACTTTAGCATTTTTTGATGGCCATACTCCAAATTAACGTTCCAAATTACTACAGTCTACCATGTTTCATTTCGTACAAGGGATGACGAAAATAGAAAGTGTGGTTTGAGAGAGCTAGGATAGATTCAATAATACTAAGAATGAGAATTCTGTGATGTCAAGCAAATCCCGTTTCTGAGTAAATCAGGTGCTTATATTACGAATCTGATTTCTCTATTCCAAATATGACTATTTAGCAATTTTTGGTGACCATGTTCAAAATCAGTCTCCAAAAATACCCTACTACACAGTTTTGTTTGCTTGTACCACAACTGTTGACAGAAACGAAAAAAAATTCTTGAGAAATGATGATGATAATTTAATCTAAGCCCATTGCATAGGTAAATCGGTAAATTACCTAAATCTACCGATTTTGTCCTCTTGCGACAATGGAAAACAGAAGCATATAGTTAATATAAGCCTATTACAAATAAAATAAAAGCTCTTGGGTATTTGTTATAATGAAATAAAATGTAGTAATCACTAAATTGAAACCTTATTTTTATTCCCTCTAAAACTGACCTCAATTTTTGGTTGTCTTACGAAATAATTTGATAATTCAGGTATACCTGGCTGTTGTATTCAAAAACAATTGTGAAAGTTTTGTTGCTGGTCCATGATATGAAAGACAATAATACTTATTGGCAGTGATATTGCTATACAAGAAAAATGATAGGTCTTCCTTACATTTATTTTTTAATTCCATTCTATCTTCAAAATTGCCTGTTTCAAACATATCCTCAAAATGCTGTAGAGTATACACTTCATCTATAGTGACTCTCGAGTATTTATTTGGATATTCTAAAACCACAATAAAATCATCACTTCAAGAAATCCTCCATTGTTATTGTTTATACCAAATATTAGGATTTTGTCCATGATTTTACAGCAAATCATCAGAATACTAATGAAACTATTTTTTAAATTGATTTCTTCACTACCAGGAAATTGACAAGTATATAGTAACAACATAGAATCTTGGACAAAATCTTGATAACTCTATAAATAAAAATCATTCTTTTTTATACTGACCATTAAAGAATTCATACATCTCTATAACAGGAGCAAATCTCTTGAGACTTTCTAAATCAAAATAATATCCCCAAGGAATATACTCGGGGGTTTCCGTGTATTCCCAATGCACAAGCTGGGACCAAGGTGGCAGAACAAGTTTGAATCTATTTAGAGCAGGATTTGATGATCTCCACATTTTGTGAGCGAGTATCGATAAGCGCATATAAACATCTAAACGTAAGTTGAATCCCTCTGGAGGATTCACGTCGTAGAGCAAGTATCTAGAAATGTAAAACTCAAGCAAAACATGCATTTGTAGATTTTATTTCATATACCTGTTTATTTTTTGTTCACATTCTGAGTTATCACTATAACAAAAATCATCAGCAAGAACATAACATTTTATGAATACACAAATTAGGTATAATAATTGGTATTTCATTACTAACTAAAGTGTATACTGTATGTTGTGAGAGGAAACATCAGTAATATTGAAATTCAAAATCGCAAACCACTATTAAAAAAAACAACTCAAAAACATAACCACACATTTCTATCTAACACAGGGATTTTTGTTTTGGTACAAAACTGCCATCTACAATGAATGCTAGAACTAAGTAGAGATGGGAGGTACAATTCTTTTTTGCAAAAAATGAATCACACCTTACATGTCACACTACAGTGGCGTACCGGCATCACTTTCTTTTTTGTTGATGAGTGTCTTAGAAATTATAGTACGCTACGACTTTCACCTCAAAAAAGTCTCTGAAACCTCAAAGAGCTCTAAAGTTTCCATGTCCCCACTCATTATTTCATCTGTTGTTGTACAACGTCCATTTCGGTAACTCGGGAATTTCTGCGATGGTAACGCCACTGGCTTAAAGTTCAATCCCCCAGAATTACACCGAACTCTTGAAATGCCAGACAAATAGGCTATTTTTGCACTTTTTGTTTACGTCTGCTTTGTTTTGATTGGTTGATTAATATTTGGATAAAAATTATTGTAAACAGCTCATAATTTGAATTCAATTTTGAATGCAAAATATTGAATCTATTTCAGCGTACGCAGCAAAATTTCGACAGTATAGACTCATATTATTATAATTATATTTTTGAATCCCTTGGTTCATTTAAAGGTGGTGATGGAATAATAAATAATAAATGTGACAATAATTATCTGCCATAGGAGAAAGTCAAGGAGAACTAGTTTAAATAAGGTGCAGCATTTACTTTCAGTAAGTACCTATCTGTTATCATATGGATATGGAGAGGTAGCTTTTTTATCTAAATTAGTTCATTTTCAATATTGATTTAATTTTTTTTTAGTTATCAGGACCTCAGTGGGACACTCAGTATGAATTTCACAAGGCAAAAGATTGTGAGTTTCATTTTGACTCTACATTTACCTTACCATATTGGTGACAGTTCAAGCGGCAGACCTGCCACTATTTACAGACAAGGGGGGTAGTTCTTTAAATCATGATGTTGCTACTTGCCCCCTTGCTTATCTATTTATGCAGAGTTCAAAACTTAAGATTTGCATTTTTCAGCTGGGGAATCCTCAAATGAGTTACAAGGCAATATCTAAAGTCTTGATGAACTCAAGAACAGCTAGCACTCAGCCAGCCTTTCAAAATACATCAAATCTGCCAAGCTTGCCTGTCCCCACTTTGAGCCAGACTATTGAAAAGTATGTTAAATCTGTTACTCCTTTCCTAAATGAGAAGGAATTAGAAAACACAAAGAAATTATGTAGAGAGTTTAGTGCAACAAATGGCATTGGTAAGTTTTCCTAATTTAATATCATAAAACAAAAAAAAATCAATTTTCATATCTTATTGTTACAAGTGAATTTGCCTTGATATGGGGCACTGATTTCTAATATACCATCAAAACGTTTTGTACTTTAGGATTGTTTGAGATAGAAATTTTGTCATTTGATAGCCCATGTCAAACTGACATCAGATTTTAAATCTGTACACCCTGTTTATCCAGGAAATGAGCTCTTTATCCAGGTCATTGATTATACACAGAATTTTGAAATTTGCTCATTGAAACCTCAAAGAATATTGTTAGGCAAAATTTTCATTTTTGTCTCCCATTGATTGCACTTAGCTGCTAAAAGTTTAGTGCTGAGTGAAATATAAATTAGCCAAATAAATCTGAATAAGTTTATAAACATTTTTAAAGCATTGCATTCCGATGATATTTAGCAGCCTAGGCTATGTCATTCTTCACACAGAGCTAAACGTTAGCAGCTCAGTGTAACTGAGCCATTTTTACAATAATACGTCGATTCTGGCAGATACATCATTGCAATATAATAATACGGCTAACCATGTACATACGTTCCATGCTTTTTGACAATCACTAGCACGTTGATCCGCCAAGAACGGTGACGACAACTATAGTACAACGGACGAAAGCGAGGCAAGGTAGCCTCTATCGGAATTATATAACGTCTATACGATCGCATATCAGAATCCACCACTGCGAGAGTCAGTGGCCACTATCTATTGGATGTTCACGGTTGGCCGTTCCATTTTCGTATCCCTTTATTAAAACATGATAAAAATTATTGATCATATTTTTTCATATGTTAAATATTGCACAGGTACTCGGTTGCAAAAACTGCTTGAAGAGAAGGCAGCTACAGAAGAAAATTGGCTAGAGACTTGGTGGCTAAACACAGCCTATTTGCAATATAGACAACCTGTGGTTGTCTATTCAAGTCCAGGTCTAGTATTTCCATTTGAAAATTTTGCAAATGAGGAGCAACGGTTGCAGTACACAGCTAAACTAATATTGGCCGCGTTGCAGTACAAAACTGACATTCACGGGTAATTCTAGCCACAGAATATACAATACTACAAACTCAAAATGGACGACTACACAGCGTCAGCGATGGCGCATGGTAGCTACTCGCAATGTTTGCCGAGCTGTCAGTGTAATTTTTAGGAAGCTGTGTTGCTGAGTAATATTGTATATACTGTGGAAGATTCATATAATTTGTAAGTAAGTGCCTATAAAAAATAGAGAATACTATATCCGTCATTTTAGAGACCAGATTCCACTAGAAACAATGGGTACATCTCCGCTGGATATGAATCAGTAGAAAAAGGTATTTGGCACTTGTCGAATCCCAGGCGAGAAAAAGGACAGATTGCAGTTCAATCCGGACTCCAGACATATAATTGTATCTCGGAATAACCACGTAAGATATAACACAACATAATTGAATGTGTATCATATGTCAGAAGTAGCCCAAAAGAATTTGGGAAGAATGCAAGATGTATACCAGCGATTTCAAATTCAAATTTATTGGTGCTCATATACAAATTACAAGTTTAAGACATGGATTTCAAATCTTATAATTAAAACAGTGGATATATGTAAGACATACAACAAACTAAAATTTTAAAATGTATAACGAAGTAATTAATCTGTACTATAGAAAGCACCAGAGTTAAGTAAATTTATTTACATTCATGATGCTTTTTGAGATGGTTGAAAAAATGTATGCACTGGTATTCTGGAGACTTCTGACATCTTGTTAGCCAAGATTGCTGTGGCATTAGGTTATATAACATACTTACACCATAACTAGTATTGTGATTATAAACATCAATGTGTATTCTGAACATGCCAAGGTTGTACTTTATATGGAAAAGGCATGGTGTATTGGGAGAGCAATCTTAAATTTCCCAAGTTTCTAAAAGCCTTTCTACAATCAGCCGTAAAATCCAACCCCTAGCATAACAGTCGGTTAACACAGATAGATATATTCACGCACTCTGCTAGGTGTCGGAACCCATAAAGTTTTTTCGCCACATTGTTCATGCAGATGGTGTATTTGTATTTACATTGCCTAGGTTTCGTAGTGAAAACGCCATGGGGTTTGATTGTTGTTTTAGAGCCCATTTGCATCAAACGATGCTTCAGCATCAATTGTACTGCTTCCATTTCCAATATTATTTCACTCAGAGCTTAGAATAATTATTCTATATTCAACTTTGAATAATATAGGACCCAATACTGAGCCCTGCGGAATTCCCTCCAGTGAGATTTGTCTGCCTGGTTGGCAAATTCTTCCAGATGTTTTTTGAGCTGCATCTTGAACTGTGGATCAACTAAGAATTAATTAAAGGCAACATATGTTCGGGAACTGAATATGATATGCATGTTTTTTATAGTTTTTCAAAATGGAGGTGGTTGATTCTTACGGTAATTGGCCGAGTTTAAGCCAATTGAAGAGCGCTTTGGAAGTAATACTTCAAGAGTCTGAAGAATACGAAAATCCTATCGGTGTTTTGACCACAGAGCATCGCGATAACTGGCACAAGGCATATACGGAATTGAATAAAGGTTTGTTAAGGTATCCGTTTCGTAACTTTTGTATGAAAAGACTTTTTCTTTGAATCAGATCCGCAAAATGCGCGAAGTCTGAAGGAATTGGCATCAGCTTTGTTTCTTGTGGCGTTGGACAACCCCATGCCAAAATGTTCTGGAGATAACTGGAGATCGACGGCTAGCAAACAGTTCATCCATGGAGGCGGCAGCCGAGGCAATTCTGGCAACAGGTGGTTCGACAAAACCCTACAGGTGAGTAGTATCTAGCCGAGAAGCCAGACACATTCAAGTTGAATACAATTGGTGTTTCTTTGGAAATATTTGCATTGCAGTTCGTCATCGGCGAAGATGGTACTGTTGGGTTAACGTACGAACACTCACCAAGTGAGGGACAACCGATAGCTGTAATGACAGATTTCTTAACTGAGTACATGTAAGTCTATACAGTATATATCCAGTTAGGTGAAAAAATAAAGCTTCCGCCTTTTGTTGGGCACTTCGATAAAATTCAAGCAAAGAGGACTCTTTATACTTTATTAATCTCCAGCTTTCAATGGACTTTGTCATCTTCATCAGGAACTGCAATAACATTGAGAAGAAATATCAACTATTGTGCAAAATGATTATAACGTAACTTACAGTCGTATGTGAGATTGTTGCTAATTGTTATTAACGTTTTGGTTGAGGGAAACACCTAGTAACCTGGTGAATGCTGGATACATGGTACATTCGTCAAAATTAATATAAACTACACACAGCTATATGTCAGGAACAAATTAAAATGGATTAAAATATTTAAAACGAAAGTTAAAATTACATCTTGAACGACCTGATGCTGCACAAAATGGTGGGCACAGGATCACAAGTAGGATGAAACATTTGACAGGTGACAGAAGGTTGGTGGTGTCAGTGTCGATGGATGGAACGAAAATTTTTGTAAAGTGTATGCTCTGTTGCCAAATCACTTCAGATGGTGTTATTTATCAAGATATGCTAACTAAGAACCTGTCAACAGACCAGAGGCAGTTAAACAAACTATATTGTTGATGAGATGGACAACTGAGTTCAACAAATATTATTTTATTATGAGAAAAACCAATTATTCAAATTTTAATGGAAAGGAAATTAAGGAGGGAAAGGGTGGAATCGACCAAAAAACCGATTGCGTTTATGGTTGTGAAAATTCGAAATTTGAAGAGATATGTACGTGCTCCAACTTTTCGCAGTTTAGCAGATATGAGTTAAATGACGCTCAGTTGCTGTCTTCTTATTCATACAGTTGTAATTCATGAAAATGTGGGACATTACCAGGAATAATCGTTTGGATAGGTGTTTTTCTTTATCAAGATTTTTGATACTTGTATAATTCATTGAATTTTGTCGAGGTACCCAACAAAAGGCAGAAGCTATATATATATATATATATATATACACAGGGTGTCCGCCGTTTTTTTACTTGGTCGCCCTCGTTTCACTACACATTACCTTTGTTATTTCAAGGGTAGTTGTTTCTGAAAAGGAAAACCCCAACTTTGCGGACACCCTGTATAAATATATATATATATATATATATATATATATGTCTATAAGTGATATTAAAATCTAATTTTTTTATTTTTAGAAAGTCTGACCAAGCATACAATCTACCTGACACGAAGAATGACTGCTATCCAGAGAAGTTAAATTTCAATATCAATGAAACAATTGCAAATTATATTCATTCAGCCAATGTTAATGTAGACAAGTGAGTATAGAATCTCATCAGAAGAATCGAATAAAAACTTTATTACTAATTTCTTTCAGACTGGTAGATAACCTCGATATGGCTAGTTTCCAGTTCAAGTGTTTCGGGAAGAACTTTGTCAAATTGCACCAGCTGAGTCCAGATAGTTTTGTGCAGATGGCGATACAACTTGCATTTTATAGGTAAGGACACCTGTAGCGCACATGTTATTCCTACAGGTTTAGTGTTTTAACTTATTTTAGAATTATCTGTGATTTCCGTCGATGGTAATAAAATCAGCACCTCTTGAGTTATTGCTACATTTTGCGACCGCGAGCGGATGGGAAATGTAACAAATACCATTACGCAACACAAATTATCACACCAAAATCGCTCATCTATGATCATGGAGGTGGAAACCTTGCCTTCGAATGTACGAGATGCGCTGTTGCCAAGCGAACCAATGATGCAATGTTGCAGAATTTGTGGCGAACCTGACCTTTCATTTCGACGTAAAATGGGCCGCCATTAGAACCGATCAGGAATCGATCCTAAACAGATCCGACACAATTCACAATTCAAAAATGTGTACGCTCATAATAAAATCATTTGGGCGTAGAGCATAAACTAACGCATATTTTCAACATGTATCTCAATTCAAGGTACATACTGCAATGCGGTGATGAGCTTCGCTATCTAGCCGACTTCTATCTCCTTCCAACATATGTTTCTATACACACTTCTCTTTTACACATTGAACTCAAGCCGTCAGACAAATTTGGTTCTCACTATATATTAAAGTATGTAAAATTTATAAATACGTATTAACCTCTGTTATAATCTGTCGTCAAACAATGTTGACAAACAGTTTTATACGTGAGCTCCAATGAACGGAGACTACAGTTGTGTGGACACGCTCATTGCTGCAATCTACGTGTTTTTGATGCCTTCGCAGCTCATCCAAAATTGTACTACAAGTTGTTTATTCGAACGCGTGGGAAGGACAGAGTCAATCTACTCGACGCCATTTTTATCTATTTACTATACGTTTGCGAAAAACGAACAGAAACATGACTTCCATTTTTGTATTCATTTTCATGACTGACAGGATATATAGACCGGTGAGTTTACCAGAATTTGAAGATTGGAAATGTCTAATCTCTTTGATTACACACGATTTAATTATACAATGAAGCTTATGAACTGTTTCTCTTGCCATGTTGTCTAGGATCCACAGAGTTCCAGGTGCTCAATACGAATCGGCGTCAACGAGAAAATTCATTCACGGAAGAACCGAAACCATTCGTTCTTGTTCTATAGAGTCGGTACAGTTCGCCAAAACGATGCTTGATACTGGCAAGACAGTAGCAGATAAAGTCGCTGCACTTAAAGAAGCCGTCATCAAACACAAAGAATACGCACAACAGGTTAGTCGTCCGTCTATCTACACCCTATTTCTCGAGTATCCGTTACGTTTTGACGTCTGCTGAGTGACATCTTTGTATTAGTCTGTAACGTTGGCAAGAATTAATCGGGTGTAAATTTGGTAAAACTCATGACCGTATTTATTTTTGTATGGAACTTTACTGAATAAAATAGTTGCTAGCAAGTAACCCATAAATCGGTAGCGTACAAAAAACAAAACAAAACACGGCTCTGTCTACCTGGCGTTGACGGATCCGTCAGAATTATGTGCCACTTATATGGGGAGTTTTGGAATATTACTAGATCAGCTGATATTCTACCGTAATGGATGCTCGTGAAAAAGACTTCATATGGTATTCACATAACCATTTTTCACGTGGCCAACATAGTTTGTCCTTATTTTGGAGCCTCTCAGGAAATTGACTAAGAAAAAATCTAATCGGAATGTTTTTTTCTAACAGTGCCGCCATTTTCAGCGTGTTTAAAGGTGGAAATACATTATTCTTACGTAACGTAAATACAGAGTTATCACGCAAACTCACGAGTTACAGCATGAATTGACGATACGTTGGAATCCTACTAGGGCAAAGAAGAGTAGAGTATATATTTAGAAAAATCATATTGTTACCTCAGAGGCACCTCTATCTAGACCCTATTTCATCTGTATCCATCATGTTTCAACGTTTACTGAGGTGAACAGCTGATCAGCAAGAGACATGTTTGTATTAGTCTGTAACGTTAGCGATAATGAATCGGGTATAAATCTAGTAAAACCTGCTTGTAGCGTATTTGGTATGCAAGTAAACTTTTCTAAATCAAAATGTTATTAACAAGTAGAAAATAAATCTGTATCGTACAAAAAACCAAAACAAAAATGCGGCTCTGTCTAATCGGAAAAAAACAATGTACAAATGTTCAACTGAATATTGATGGTGAAAATATTGAATTCGTAGAAAATTTTAAATACCTGGGAGTTTTTGTTGACTCTCGATTAATTTTTGATATTCATTATGAAAAAGTTATAAATAAGATTAGTAGTAAAGTGGGATATTTATCGAGAGTTTCTGGATGTCTGAGTTCATATAGCAGAAAAATTATCTATAATACCATCATTCTTCCAAATTTCTTGTACTGTTCGACTATTCTATATTTAGCAAATAATTCCATTTTTGAAAGACTGCAAATTTTACAAAATAAGTGCATGAGAATAATACTAAATAAAGATAAATATACTCCAATTAGGCAAATGCTTAGCAAATTAAAATGGCTCAATGTAAAAAAATTTATCAAATATCTTGTAATGATATTCATTTATAAAGTAAAAAATAATATATTTCCATCGAGTCTAACTAATTTAACATCATCAAATGTCGACCATCATTTACATAATACCAGAAATAAAGATGACTTCCATTTAATGACCAAAAAGTATAACATATGCTACAAATCTGTATTCCATCAAGGGTTGATTGAATATAATAAATTATACTCGGAGATAAAAGACCAGAAAACTTTGACAAAATTTAAAGTAAAATTGAGAAATCACTTGTTAAATCTACAATTATAGGTTGCCCAGCATTTACATCATACACCATATGGCTTGAATTTACTAGTTCTAAGTTGTTTACAATTGTTCTGTTTATGTAGCCAAATGTGCTAAATAAATCTTTCTACTACTACTACTATATGGCGTTGACGGATCCGTCAGAATTATGTGTCATTTGTCGATATGGGGAATTTTTAAATATTACTAGATAATCAGCTGTTACTCTAACGTGATGGATACTCGTGAAAAAGACAATATTTTTATTCTAACAGTCTAGTTACGTAAGTTTTTGTGATATTTCCTGAATTCGTATGAAGTTACAATAATGTATGTCTGCCTTAATAGTACTCTTTTTACTTCCCAAGCCAAAGGCGAGGAAGTATCGTTATCGCGATCAATTTAGAAAATGAAATCGTATATTTTTGGATGTTATATGAAATGTACATCACGTCGCCCTGTTTGTCTGTTTGTATGTCCTTGGTCTGACTATAACTGGAAAGTGCCGTTTGGATTTTGATGACATGGATGAATAAGCTATGTAGTTTTGGCGGAGTTGGGAGCAAAAAGCGAAAACAAAATAAAAACATTAACTTCGTTTTTTATAATTTATATATTGGTTAAAAATTATAGGTTGTAGTTGCTGGAGGAGGGTAAATGTCAATTTTTTGATGCTAGTATATTTATACCCTTCCAAATCCGGTAACTCTACGCACCTATTAGACATATTTCGCACACTATAGATTCTCCGTACAATTGCTCGTAATGGTAGGGGAATATTTGCAACGGACGCGTTGATGACGAGCGGCGAGGTTAGTAATAGCAACTACAGTTCTTGGGCGGACACAGGAATTTTTACTCGGGGTTATCTTTTGCCGATGAATGCCAAATTTTATTATTAATTTTACAGGAGCTGCTTTGATTGACTTGACCCATTTAATTTCTTGTTATAGAAGTTTACCCTTGGGCTAACTTGTGCCCAATATAATCCTCAATGAACTTATGACAGCTTGCGTCGAACTTTTTGACTGAATTTTTTATTTTAGGCAGTGAACGGCATGGGAGTGGACAGACATTTGTTGGGTTTAAGGATCCTGGCGACGGAATGTGGGATCCCTCTGCCTGCGATCTACCAGGATGCTGGTTTTCTTCGCAGCACACATATGCGGCTCTCCACAAGTCAGGTTGCAACGAAGTGCGATGGATTCATGTGTTACGCTCCTCTCACCACTGATGGGTTGGTACAAGATTTTTCTTTACTCATTTTCGTTTGCAATAAAAAAAGAAAATGGGTCTGGAGTGGGAAACTCTTTTTTGGAAATACAGTGCCGTTCCGATACTTGTGTTAAACCCGGTATAACCGTAAAGTATTTTTTTACAAAAGTTTATTTCTAGGACAAACAGGATTCTAGTTCTTGAAAATTGATAACTAAATTCAGTAGCACATTTTTTTCTAAACATATTTGTTACAGAGCTATAATTCTGTATGGAATTTCTTATCGTTTCAGAAGTTGTTTAGGTTAAGGTTTGCACCCAATTCAAAATGTATGAATAACAAACAACAAATTAACAATCAAAAAGAAACTCAAGCATTGTCAAAAATAATCTGACATAGACATGGCAACCCGCATTTCCGCCAACTAGATGCCTACCAGATTTTAAATTTTTTTAGCAACCAGCTCCGAAAAAGATTTTTTTTCCGAATACTATGCGGGATGACCTGTTTTTATAAGAGACAATAACTTTCGGAAATAAAAGGTTCTTATAATGAAAAAAATCATAGTCGTTGGGAGAGTTGTAAAAAAATTCTGCTATAATGTAAGTAGGGGTAAGGGTAGTTTTCACCATTCTCGAGCCCTTTCGGTTTTTTTGTTAAAGTCAAATGTTAGGACTTCTAGAAAAAGTGTGTTGTAAAAAGTCAACTTTGACGCCCTCTAACGGGCAAACGAAGTACTTTTGCATAGAGGTAAACCATACCCAATTGACTTATTTTAAGTCTAAAAGGATATTTTTCTTTTTGTGGCATATCAATTTGTTCACAATCTGTAATTGATATGAATAGATTATTATTATAAAAATATACGTGGTACTTCTATGCCGACGGGATATTGGGACTCCCTGTACAAAAATAGGAACAGGAAATAAAAATCTGCCGATCACTGCAACATTTAAAAGCAAGCTTAAAGGGCTGCTATGCTGTTTCCGAGTTTGTTAATTTGTAGATGCCCAGTTTGTTTCTCATTTATTTTGACGAACCCCATGCTTATTTTATGTCTCGTGGATAATAAAGGATTATTATTCTCTGATGAACTCGTAGATTCTAAGTCTAAATTGACGTCGGATTCGGAATCTAAGCAACCGAACAATTTATTTGATACGAGGTCTGTAAATTCAGCGATGACTGATGTTTTGAATTTTTTTTCTAATATGATTACAATTTTGTATTATCTCCCGTAAAATGACTTCCTTCTGAAGCCACACACCCTCATAGCAGTGCTGTAGCTCCGATACTGAAATAGCCTTCAGCTGGTTGGTTACAGCCGTTTGAAGTTTGAATGTTTTCTACTCTCCCAAAATTTTGAGGTGATTTTCCAACTTTGGGAAGAAAAAGTCACAAGGAATCAAGTCAGGCGAAGAAGGAGGCTGAGGAGCCACAGGGATGTTTTTACTGGCTAAAAACTTGTTTATGAACATTGCTGTCTGACAAGGAGCATTATCGTGATGCAATATGCAGTTGTTCTTGAGTTGATGAATGGTGGTGTGAGTCAAATTTAACTCTACTTCTATCACTTTGACTCACAAGATCCCCGATTCTGTCCATATTTTCATCGGTTCTTGGAGAAGGCCTTCCGCTTCGTGGTTCATGTTCAAAGTATAACCCCTCCCTTTTGAAAATGCCTTCCGCCGAAAAACTTGGGTACTTGACAAAACACTATCTCTGTAGGCCTGTTTAGCAAGAGTTTCTGTTGCATTGTGCCCAAGTCTAAAGCAAAACCTGATAGCACATCATTGCTTGAAATTGATGTCATTCATTTTTGGAACACAATAGAAAAAATGTTTCAGAAAAAAAAATCGCTACGGAGAACCATATGACTCGAGCGAGTTCAAACTTGTACTGAAGGTGGATCACATCGTCTGTCTCCCCTCCAAGCTCGCCTCCTTCAGTGTTGCCAAATCGATCACTCAATTTACAGACCTCGCAATTTGTGCACTGTGAAAGTTTGAGCCATTGAATTCGAATATGACAAACAAAGAATTATGAGATGTCATGGGGCCGAATGTGAGATATGTGCCGACTTATTATATTTAAATACTTAACCCATTGTTCTGTTTATGCTACAGGTATGGATGCTGCTACAACCCCCGACCATTGGATATGAACTTTGGCATATCAGCCTTTGTAGAACATCCAGATACCAGTGCCAGCAATTTCCGACAAGCACTCGAAGATAGCCTACGGGACATGCGAGACGTGCTTCTCACAGCGAAGGGGGCCAAACTGTGATATGAAATGCAAAAAAACATGGCACTTTTTTGTTCGATGTTATAACGTTTGTGTAACTCGCAGTGAAAGTATGAGGATCACTTTTAAAAATGTATTTAATTCAGTTTATGAATTGAATTTAATTGATTTGGTGTATTGTGATTCTTGGAAAGAAAATAGAAAAGACTGAATATGATTTGGACAATTTGTACTTATGTATCTAAGATGTGTTGTATAATCATATATAATAAAATTATTTTATAGTTCACCAATTATCTTTATTAAATAAAAATAATGTATAAAAAAAAGTATTACATTTTTTATGAATTAAAACTGTGTTTTATTTGTATTTATTGCCTTAAAATTCACTGCTCAATAGGATTTCCTTCAGTAGTACTTAAATTCAAAACAAGGTTTCAATAAATTCTGACCAACTCACAAAGTTACACAAGTCTATACAACCAAGGGCTCTAATGAAAAAACTCGTATCATATTTCTAAATAAATTGACTAATCTTCCTGTTTTAAGTTCATTTGAAATTGTGAAGAAACAAGGCTACTATCTTATGAGATAGGCAGTATAGAACCACAGTATACTACAATTAAATCCTTCCCTACTCTTTCTAAGTATCAGATGTTTTCCACAAAAAATTTACTACACAAAAGTAATTCTTGCATTAAAGTCCTCAATTTAACACTCATATTCATGGCTAAGTCATCCTTGTGTTATAATCATCACTTTTTACATAATTAAATATACAACTTTGTGACAAACTAAATAAATTTAACATTCAAACTCTTCTTCTATCAGCTAATACCCTAACAATGCAACCGACTCCAGCAATATTGTAGATTTTTTCATGCCACAACAGCAAATGGCCACTACTTCCTTCAGAGGGGTTTTCAAAACCTTTATACACATACTTCATCAAAGTGTCAAGCAGCTCTCTGTCTAATGCATTCAAAATATCATCAATCTGGGATGTTTTGATAGACAGAATAACTTTGAGAGCTAATGCCAGAGCATTCTCCTGTAAAAAAATTATAATGTGCAATGGTGGTTCAATTTTGAGTCTTTGATTTAGTAAAATAGGTGAATATTCAGTAAAAAAAAAATAAGACAAGATAGCCGCACACAGATGACGATGGCTTTTTGGGCTAAAAGTTCTCATAAGGTCATTTTTTAGGCACTGCGATTTAAACAATAAAACAGGATTTTGGATGCGCCAATTAACTTATAATTGTAGAACTGTTTAAATACCTTTACTTGTGGGTTTTTAACTCCAACAGGAGCATTTACTAGTACTGTTCTCAATGCATCTAACAGTTTTCCTGTATCTATCAGTTAAGGAAATATGTGAAGTATTGAGCAAACCAGTACATGAGAAGGTAAGTTTTTAATGACATTGCAACAATATTTGCAGATCTGCAAGCTAACAAATTAACATAAATAAAGGGCAACAAAAGGATATTTTTGCAGTAAAACGTTGACTTCGTTTTCATCAGGGCCTAGCGTGGGCCCCGAATCGGGCTCATCTTCTTTGTAGTTATCTTCTGAATACTGATCAACGTCTATCTTCCTAAATGCCGAACTGCGAGTGTTTTTTGCCATTTGAGAGTTTTTTTATGACGAATGACTAAAAACTTGTAAACGAAAACAAATCTCCACCCTTTTTTGAGGTTAGTCCAAAATAACAGTTGACAGGATAGCTGTCTACACATTGTCAAAAACAATAGAGATGAGCGCTATTCAAAAACGTTTCTGAAAAATGAATCGGTTTCTTAAACCGAATCACAAGGTCAAGTCCAGCTAAAATATAGAATAGTTGGATAGTAACATCCATATAACTAAGTTGCTTGTAAAAATATAGAAACTTTATTATTAATTTGTCGAAGTAATAGCAAGTGGTGTGTGTTGTGAGTCACACTATATTTTCTCCACGTATTTCTTCCTGCTGAACAAGACGAAAGTCAGAATATGGCATTGCCGAACAATTAAGAAAGTAACTTAGAATTTAATATCACATATTTTGGTATTTTTGCTGGATGTACATCTCAACAGAGATCTCTGAGGGTGAAATCAACTGGCTTCAAGTATTTGCTTCTTGAACATTTTCGAAAAACTAAAAACGCGTCGAGTGCGTCAACGTGGCGTTGACAATTCACGTCAGCTTTGACTGAGGGTGAAAATTCAAAAGATGTGTCAAGGTGCAGCGGGGCTAGGGCAATTTTTCCGTGTGTCAACAACTCTTTTAGGTAGGACGCAAATCCATGTCGACAAAACAGCGTTGCAATGTAAGAATCATACACCCCAAGAACTAGGCACTTTTTAAGAACGAAATATATAGTTACAGTAGATTTTCCCCATGGTGCATAGAACGAAATAAGGCCATTTTGTAATGCAATCGTATGGTTCAATATTAACAAAATTTTTACTTTGATCTTGATACACAAAACCTGAGACTTGCATCATTTATGCGAGTTTTTTAATCGGTAATATTAAATGATTGTTTGGATTTTATCCTGACCAGATCCACCTCGGCAGTAACAAAATCGTTCCGTAAAAGGTGCCCGAAGAAGATCGGCTTTGACATAGATGAAGCCATCTAGACGTAGAAAATCCAAAACTGCGATAGGGAGAAAAAAGGATGATGTATTTAATGGGAAAACTTGACAAATTTACCAACACTCCTGCAGAAATCTACAACTATGTGGAAGTTCTTAACAAGCAGTTTTATTTTGCAGTATGTACATATTTAATAATTAAGTGTTAAAATGGAATTAAGTACGTGTGTATACGAACACAAAATCGTACCGCGTGTTAACAGTGGTGTACAATCAGTTAGGCCTCTTCTATTTTGGTATTTGATAGCTAGTAGATTTTTTATCTTTTCCTTTCTTCATTTTTTCTTTTAGTTCTTATATATATATCGCCGTCTTCTCAGAGCTTGCGGATGAAGGGGCCTCAAGGCGGAGCCGAATCTCGGGCAATACTTTGCGCTCGGTTGAGAAAAAAGGTGGAAGGGGGTAATTGGGCATGTTTTCAAAAATTTCGTTTCATTTTGGAGCATCGGGGATCTCCGTCAAGCTGGTGCTCCGAACACGTATCACTGTGCTCATAGCATAAAGATTAATTAGCCCAAGTCAGAGAGGAAGAAGTTACTTTCCGGATAGTGTAGGGAAACCTTTGAATCGACGGCACTCGGGCGTTAGGGGGATGAACATGGTGGAGTTGTTAGCAAAGATCTTAGCAAGCACTTCCGCCTTAGCCTTTGAGTCGGTTAAAAAACTTTAGGTAAACAGCGACTGGTCAAAAAAGCCAAGACTATCTACGCATCAAATTGTACAACTCCATACCAAAGGATCTACAAGAACTAAACTATTTGTGCCTGTTTAAAGGAGAAATTAAAAATATTCATTAGACAACAGAATGTTGGCGCATTAAATAACTCTTTTGTGTGAAGTTCTTAAATGTTTTCTTTGTAGCATACTTGTGTATTTTTTAAATTTGTCATTTATGAGCAAAATGCTGTTTTCTCTCATTGTTCTTTTTTTCTGGTTAAATAAACATTATTATTATTATTATATTATTATCAGCTTTTACAGGGTCTTAGATCTAAACAGAATAACCTAGTTTCTCCTTATAATCAAAATAATTAAAGATGACTATTACGTCATACCATAAATTGTACTGAAGTAATCAATGGACGTACGTCGATGATAAAATCACGATGACATGATATACAGGGTGTCCGCAAAGTTGGGGTTTTCCTTTACACGACGTGTAGATCTTGAAAACATAAGCAATTTTTCTCAGTACCATATACACTAATGACTTAAGGGAACCGAGATAAAGGGCACTGCAACATCAAAAATATCTTAATACCGTCCTGTAGCCGCGACCAGCCGGGATATCCCCGACTGGTACAAGGTCTCAACCCGACGGCAGAACTGGGTCGGGGTCAGTGTGTCAGGTTAGTATGCAACCTTCAACCGACGGTTACAGTCACGCGTGTAGAGGTAAACGAACTCGTATAATCGATTGCGTTTCAAAAAACAACAAGCACTAGAGACGTGGCTAGAGAAGTGCAAGTATCAAAAACTAAAGTGTGGCAAACGCTGCGTGAAGAGAGGCTGTATCCGTTTCACGTCCAACGTGTACAAGCCCTTCAACCTGACGATTTTCCAGCAAGAGTGCGGTTTTGTGAGTGGTTGTTGCATCAACATGACAATAATCCGGACTTTTTGAAGTGCATATTGGTGACAGACGAATCTACGTTCACGCGTAATGGGGTGAATAACTTTCGCAACACTCATGTTTGGTCATTTTCAACAAACATTTTCGGTGAATGTTTGGGCTGGCATGGTGAACGGTATGCTCATTGGACCATTTATTCTCCCAAATCGATTGGACTTTTCACGCAACATTTTGCCTTCCTTGTTAGAAGATGTGCCATTAAGTGTAAGACAATCAATGTGGTTTCTGCGTCTGCTCGGTAGCGCTTCAGCTGATTTCATTTTCTGTTGGAGCGGTATGATTTCGGGCAGAGACGTACTTAGCCCTTCTCGTCAACTGGAGAGTGAGTACTTTTTCCTTTATTTTTTTTTACTTGGTCGCCCTCGTTTCACTACACATTACTTTTGTTATTTCAAGGGTAGTTGTTTCTGAAAAGGAAAACCCCAACTTTGCGGACACCCTGTATATTATGATTTTGCGAGGTTAGGTTATTTCACTGATTATTTTTATTTTCATTTTATTTCATGGATTTAAGTGATACTTTAATAATAGTTTTAGTGGGGAGTTTTTGTTTTGGAAGAACAGTTATGAGTAGAATACATCTTAAGACATTAACACCAAAGACCAATTATTCGAAAACAACCTAACCTGCTTTAACATAACCTAACTATTCATCTTTCAAATATGATCGATCATGCAACATGAAAGCATCGTCTATCTTTGTCGGATACATGCAAATTAGCAATACAGTTTGTTTAGACAATAAAATTCTGTTTGACTCTGTCTAACATATCAGAAAGTTCATTAAATATATACACAAATCGCTGTCGTATGTCTTTACTACAGACTAAAATGATGACTTAATCGTCATCTTTCGTGATTTCGACTTCAACTTTTTTATCCGATTTTGATTTTTCAGGTGTTGAAAAGTAAAGGCAGCGTCAAACTGAAAAACACGACCGACTCATACTTTTTCTGCATGGACGATGACTTGGTGTACGACAACTACTACGCCGATTTCGGCCCTTTGAACATTTCCTGCCTGTACAAATTTTGCTGTGAAGTGCGAAAGTTGCTTCGGTTCGCTAAGGGGACGAGGAGCGTGGTCTACTACACTTGTTCTCAGCTAGAAAGAAAGACCAATGCAGCTTGTCTGATAGGGTGCTTTGCTGTCATCCATTTGGGCTTTCATCCGGATGAAATCTGGAAAATTCTGCTAGAGTTATCGCCTTATAAGTAAGCAACACGAGTCGCTTCGCATAGGAAGTTCGCCTTTACCTGAAACTTATCATCTGTTTTTTTTGTGTCATCTTTCAAGTAGGGTGTCCAGTTGGAAAGTTCACATTTCAACTTTGAAGTGGGGGGAGGTCTTGATCGACGCGTTCGGCGTGCGGGTTAAATAGTCACAATGGAACGTTGGACCGGAGCGCAATGTGCTTTTGCTAACGAGGCTTATTTTAAGAGAGGTGATTCATACGCAGCTGAAGAGAGTTTCAGAATTTGATATCTTGATAGTAATAAATATTTTCTTTTCATTAAGTTTGTAGTTTTTTCTCAAATCAAAACGTGAACTTTCCCACTGGACCCCCTGTATAAGTGCAGTTGTGTCTAGGAGGATAATACCGCATTTTTGATTCTATCCATGAGACCTACGAATCTTAACATCATCTGTAATGTTGAACATAAACGTCCAAAACTAATCTCTTGCCACCTAGACTCTACATAGACGCATCACAAGTAGCGTGTTGCTTCCATCTGTGCATCCAAGACGTACTCAACGCAGTGCACAAAGCAGTTCAGTTCAACTTCTTCAACTTTGAGGACTTCAACGTTAGTGAGTACGACATGTACGACCTACTGCAGTACGGCGACATCAATTGGCTGGTACCGCGCAAATTCCTTGCGTTCATTGGACCGTCTGAGAACAACCAGGGACATCCTCCGGGGTACTATCTCAAGTATTTCCTCAAGAACGATGTCAAGTATGTGATTAGACTCAACCAAGCGTGTTATGACTCCAAAGTGTAAGAAATCTGACATTTAGCATAGGTTATACAGGGAAATCCATATATAGTCGAAATCACGAAAGATGACGATTACGTCATCATTTTAGTCTGTAGTAAAGATATACGACAGCGATTTGTGAATATATTTAATGAACTTTCTGATATGTTAGACAGAGACAAACAGAATTTTATTGTCTAAACAAACTGTATTGCTAATTTACATGTATCCGACAAAGATAGACGATGCTTTCATGTTGCATGACCGATCATATTTGAAAGATGAATAGTTAGGTCATGTGGAAGCAGGTTACGTTGTTTTCGAATAATACTTTGGTCTTTGGTGTTCCTGTCTTAAGGTATTCTGCTCATAACTGGTTTTTTTTTAAACAAAAACTCCTCACTAAAATTATTATTAAGGTATCACTCAAAACCATTAAATAAAATGAAAATAAAAATAATCAGTGAAATAACCTAACCTCGCAAAATCATAATATATATTATATATAATATCATTTGCTGTCATTATGTTTCTGACTCGTGAGTTTATCATCGACGTACGTCCATTGATTACTTCAGTACAATTTATGGTATGACGTAATAGTCATCTTTCGTGATTTTGACTATATCACTGGCATCGTAATGTGTACGAGAGAGAAGCGTGCAATTCGTATTTTAGGAAGAGATAAAAGCACTACGTTGCCTAGCAACCGGAGTAACGAGGCGATGGACGCAGTCATAAAACACATAAGACTGAAGAAGTTGGAACTCATTGTTATATGATGGCAACACCGTTGACGTTTGTCAGATGGTTGCGCCGCCTACTTGCCTGGAGATCTGGAGGGACTATCGAAAAAATGCCGAGAATGCGCCTAGAATAAGGAATGCTAGGAATGTGCCGGGGATTTCGTTTGTTCACAATTTGAAATCTGCTGAAAATGATATTTCCGATATTGAAAGATTATTTCACGAACGTATATTCACAAAATATCCCCAATATATATTTATATTTCAGCAGTTTTGCTGAGAACAAGGTTCAAAATAATAACACCCAACACAAATTTTGAAGCACAAAATATATATAGTTTTAAAAAATTATCATATGCTGTTTACAGTGGTATAAAGATTGTATCACATGGAAATATATTGATAGATTTATTCCAAATCCACGTTGTATGTTGCAAAACACAGGTATCTTACTTTGAATTTATTTTTGATCATTCTGAAACAATACAAAAAACATTATTGTAATTCATAATTCTTTGTAAATAAACTAGTCACTTTTAATGACAAATAGTTTGCTCAGTTATATGCCTTTAATGTGTTGGCCTAGATGGGCAGAATTTTACTTTATGACGCTTAGGGCTCATTTAATACAAAAAAAACTTTCATATAACGGTGCCAACTACAACGATTATAAGAGGCTGAATCCAGACATACAACTTTAAATAATCTACCAAACATATCATGCCGATATGTTAAGTTCACAGCTTCTTTGTAGCACCTTTTGACTCAGGACAGAGTCTCCTGAGCTTCTGCATCTCCCACAATAGTCACAATACATCTCACGTATACCATCACAGCTTCTGATATTATTGCTTTATATTTTATACTCATTTTCAACGAAGCATCTCCTAAAGCATCAGCGTTGATAATCTGGATATTAAACAAAACAAACGCCATATTTGATATTTTTACGTTTAGATAAAGATATTGAATCCCGGCAAGCAGTACGTCACGTGATGCCGATAGTGCAGTTTCCTCGATTTTGCCTAGAGAGGATGGCCTTTGTGTTTCCAGTTCGCCCATAACATGTTTCTGTGCTTCTCTCTCGTACGCATTACGACGTCAGTACGAGGGATGTCTTTTAAGTTTTGCATATAGAAACATAGTAGGCTGCGCGGATCGAACGTCAGTACTGAATCTTAACCTCACTCTTTAGTAAACTTAAATTCAAAGTTTTACAACAATACGTGCAGTGTTCTCACTACAGTGAATTTTTAAGTGTCACCAAGTCATTAGAAAAATGGAACTCAACCGAGAACATTTTCGCGCCATAATTTATTACAACTTTCAGAGACAATTATCGCAACAGGAATGCCTTGCTGAGTTACTGTCTGTTTACGGCAACGAAGTGCCACATCAGTCGACAATTTCCCGTTGGTACGGAGAATTCAAACGTGGACGGGTGAGTCTTAGCAACGATTCCAGGGTGGGTGCACCAAAAATGGCAGTCACCCAGGAAAACGTCGATGCTGTGCGCAAACTCATCATTGAAGATAGACATGTGACATATCGAGAGATTGAGGCATCCTTGAAGATTTCAAAGACCTCAATTCAAAAAAATTTACATGAAGAGTTAGGAGTAAGAAAATTAGTTTCTCGTTGGATACCCCACCTGTTGACTGAAGAGCAGAAAGCAGCCAGGGTTAATTGGTGTCAAAAAACGCTTGACCGTTTCAATTCCGGAAACTCAAAGAATGTGTACAGGATTGTTAGTGGTGATGAATCGTGGATTTACTGTTATGAACCAGAAAATAAACGACAGTCGGCTGTTTGGATGTTCCAAGGTGAAGAAAGGTCAACAAAAGTAATCCTTTCGAAAAATATGGTCGTGACATTTGTGTCAAAAGCGGGTCATATTGCAACAATTCCTCTTAATGAGCAAAGAACTGTAACTGCGGATTGGTATACCACCATTTGTTTGCCAAAAGTCATCACCGAGCTTCGAAAAATCAACCCCGAAAGAAGAATCATCCTCCACCAAGACAATGCAAGCTCGCACACAGCTCAAAAAACAAGGCAGTATTTAACGGAAGAAAACGTGGAATTATTGGACCATCCTCCATATAGTCCCGATCTAAGTCCTAACGATTTCTTTACTTTCCCGAAAATTAAAAACAGATTGCTTGGTCAAAAGTTCCAGTCACCAGAAGAAGCAGTTGGCACATTCAAAAATGACGTTTTGGATCTGCCAGCAAACGAGTGGAATAAGTGCTTCGAAAATTGGTTCGAGCGCATGCAGATGTGTATTAATCTTCGTGGAGAATACTTCGAAAAACAATAAAGTCATTTAAAACTACCTACCGTGTTGTTTTATTTCCATATGCAAAACTTAAAAGAGATCCCTCGTAGTATATGGATTTATCTATACACTTGAGTAGGAGCACCAAGTTTGAAATGCCCCAAAAACATCGGAAGAAGGGGCCTACTATACAAATACTTTCTCAATGCCCTCCCTCGGGGCCTGGGTGGTAGAATGGTTAGCACGTCGCGGTACTGTCGCTACTATATGTTAAATCGTCGGTCGACTCCAGACACACGGATTTGTATCTCCGTCTGGGAAGTTAATTCCGTGCCATGGATGTTGTGTTGTGTGTTGCCTATATCACGCACCAGATCGGTGCAAGATCAATATAGGCACATCGTATTGCTGGAGCTGGTTTTCCTCAATAATCCGTTGTCAGTAGGAAGTTTGTGGAGTAGTACAGTGTTGATACAACAGGGTCGGCAAAAAGGGTCAAAGGTCGCCTAGTTACCTAACCACTACTACTACAACTACGAATGCCACCACGTCACAAGCGTCGAACTTTTCGCACTAAACGGATTTTCAATTGAAACCGGTTATAAGCTAATATTTTAGTGTAATTTTTAGTAATATGTAATAAATTAATATGGTTATTTTGCTTAAGTTATATGCTACTAATCATATTTCGTCACACAACTGTGAAGTAAATTCATCCAGTCATCTGGTGAGGCTTATGTTTATGCCAAACTTCCATCCTATGGCCTCACAGAGAAACTTTGTAGATGGGTGGCTGACTTCCTCTCTATCCGCAAGATATCCGTCGTAATTGACGAGTTATCCTCTTCATTCCACAACGTCAAGACGGGGTGCTTCCCAGGGATCAGGCTTGGCTCCGCCAGTATTCCTCTTAGATATCAACGACCTCCTTTCCTGTATGGTCAATCTGATCCACAGATTTGCTGACGACAACACTATACATGCAGGAATTCTCAGAATAGCTTTTCGAACTCTTTAAATTATTATTAATGAACTGTGAAGAGTACTCGAAATTTCAATCTGTTAAGCTCAAAAAATCACTTAAAATTAGTTTATTTGTCAATATATGCTTTTTTGAGTTTAGGTTCATAAATGCGGGTATCCAGCATGTTGACCTGATATTCCCAGACGGTACAACACCACCCCGAGACGTCCTAATCCGTTTTCTGGATATCGCTGAGATGGGACCAGGAGCAATCGCTGTACATTGCAAGGTACCAAATATACCACAATATTTATATTTAGAGAAATAGTAACAAATTGCATAGAAGTATGAAAAAATATATACCGGATGATTCAAAGTCTACCTTCACCACTGGGATCTCGGAAAGTGTAATAGATACGAAGTCGCTTAAATGGGGGCAAAGTTTCGTATTCAGGTACAGGTAACAAAATGCCGCTCAGAAAGAATCGAAATTCCAATAAAAAACCGAATATTTCAAAAAGCGTTTCAACTTTACTATGATTTCAAAAAAAATTGCACACTAACATTGCTATCTCCTCTACAAGATGGTATAATTCGAATTTTAATATGGCGTTTCTTCCCTTGTCCTCCAGCCTCAACCTTATTTTCTGTTATATACGCCAAATTGGATTTTTGCACGGATAAATATAGTTTTTAATTCTAACTCTAAAAATGTATAATACGTTATACATTGACAGCAGAATTTTCTAGGTAGGCCTTGGAATTATCAGATAGTCAGATTGTTTCGCAGACCAGAGTTATTCCAAAATCGTTTCGGTTTTATCCTGACTTTACTTGATGGATGAGATTTCAAAATAAATTACATTTGTCATTATTCTCCTCTATAAGATGGCGTAGTCAAATTTTCAATTCGAGATTTCTTCTCTCGACTTCCATCGCTAACTTTGTTTTTCCATATAGACGCTAGGTATATTGGAATTTTGTACATTTAAATTGACTTTTCAATCCTAAATTCAGTGATTTATTTCCTTAGTTGCTGAAGAATTTGTTGATGGATGACAATTATAAGGAAATAAAAAGGTATGGTGAAACCTAAACACAAAATGAAAATTTTATTGATGGTAATAACGATATCAATCATAAATAAGTAGAGGTAAATCATAGCAGACGTTCAAAATGCTGTACGTTATTTTGTAGACAAAGACTTACTATTCTTTGTACATTGTTCACTACTCGATTTATTTGTCTTCGCAGTTTTCCAAACCCTATTCCTTTACAGAAACAGCTAACACTTGAAATAAAGATAGTAAAAAAACGTGAAAAAGTAATACATGAAAAAAAAGCTCAATATGTAAGAAATTCCCTGTACCACCCTGCCAGTTGTTGCTTACAAATCCTGTTCGATTCAAACACACAAGTTAGTTGACACCATCCTTAATTTGCACCATTCGCGGCTGCCTAGGACTTCTTCTGTCTCGACTTCAATGTTCCTACCAACGGCCTTTGTATGAGATAAAACTACGCGACGCGGGATGGAAACATCCGGGAAAACGATATGAATAAACTCGTAGAATTAAATCGACAAATTCCCTGTACCACCCTGTCAGTTGTTGCTTACTAATCCTGTTCGATTCAAACACACAAGTTAGTTGACACCATCCTTAATTTGCACCATGCGCGGCTGTCTAGGACTTCTTCTGTCTCGACTTCAATGTTCCTACAAACCGCCTTTGTATGAGATAAAACTACGCGACGCGGGATGGAAACATCCGGGGAAACGATATGAATAAACTCGTAAAATTAAATCGACAATTTTATTATTAGGAATGTGCTAGTATTTACGTATGTTTTTAACATCTCATTTATAAACAGACAATTCGGTTTACTTACACGGTGCTCGATGCCTGGATTAGATACTGACACATGCCATTCATGTGCTGAAAGAATTCGTTTATTCTTTCGGAACCTGATAACTAGGTTAGACTTAGGGATTTGTTATACGCGTGATTAGAAAACTTTGCTTATTTTTACAAAAAATATATACGATGCGTGAAGGAAAATACCAAGTTTAAAAACACCTTATATATCCAGCTTAAATTATAGCAAAGCTATAATCTGCTCACAGTAATGTTTTCGGTTAGTAATGACATATCAGGTTTAATGGTAGGCTGGACTAGGCCGTACAGGCTCCCTGATTGGTGCCTACTTGATCAAGCACTACCATTTGACCGCAAGAGAGGCCATTGGTTGGATGAGATTATGCAGACCAGGATCTGTCATTGGATACCAACAGATCTGGTTGGAGAAGCTCGAGCCTTGGCTGTGGAAGATAGGAAACCATTACAGGTATCTACACAATAGTCGGAAAAATAAGCATTTTTAAAGTATTGCAAGCAGCTCAGCCGAATAATGACGTAATACGCCTATTAGCAATGAAACTTCTAATACAATTTACATGTAGTCCAATGACATCAAAAAGATATAGGTTTTGTCAGAGCCAGTAATGCACTGTTTGGTTTTTTCATGGAAGAAAATTCCTCAGATTGCAGCAATGAGCATGACCGTACACAGTAGCCCCAGTTCTTTGGAGGTATGGTGTAAAATTACTTGCTTGATGTCTGATTAAAATAGCTCTTATATACTATACTTCTCTACATACTAGGCTAAATAATATTACCTCACGAGATCAACTAACACAATCCAAGCACACGCCGTCTGCTACCTGCTTTTATAAATCACTCGGATCGACTACCAAAGATGCAATGCTTATAATCCCGTGGCGCACGCTATGTAAGACCTATGCCCGTTGTGTTTGCTGAGGATATTTTTCTGTTTCAAGGGCAAATGTACGGATAAATCTGTGAGGTGTGAAATATGTGGATTTGGAAGTGTATTAATATAATAACATCAAAAAACCACTAAAACCCGCATCCACTAATTTCTAACCCTTACAGTTATTTTCTGAAAATGATCAGGAGCCTCTGAAACGTCGAAAAACGAAGTTTGAGATATTTTTATTTTTTCATGTTTTGCCTTTCACTCCATCGCCACTAGTCCAAATTTCGAAAACTCCAAAACTTTTCCGTCTTTGGCATAGTAGTAACCTTGTGTGAAAATTTCATCCAAATCCGGGCAGTACCTTTCAAGTTATAGGCGATCTACAGTCTAGCGGACAGACAGACTAACAGACCGACTAAAATGAACGACATGTTTTTTCGTGATATGCACGTCATATAATACCCAAAAAACGTAATATCTCATTTTAGAAATATATTGCGATTACAATATACCCTATTTCACGAGTATCCATCACCGTAGAATGACAGCTGATTATCTAGTAATATCTCAAAATTCCCCATATCGGCACAGGACACATAATTCTGACGGATCCGCCAACGCCAGGTAGTTGCTTCTACGCTACAGATTCATTTTGTACTTGCTAACAGCTCTTTTATTTAGAAAAGCAGATTTGCATACCAAAAACAAAACGCTAGAAACGATTTTTACCAGATTTATAACCGATTCATTATTGCCAACGTTGCAGACTAACACAAAAATGTCTCTAGCTGATTCCCTGTTCACCTCAGTAGACCTCAAAGCGTGATGGATACTCGTGAAATACTTTCTTGCCAGCGGCTATGGACGTATCAGCTTTTTGTACTGAATATTTCAAAAACTGATTAGAATGAGAAAATTCGGCGCCAGCGACAAGCTCCCTCGACATCGTTACGGCATCTACAGTAAACAGTGGCCACTGGACAGAGAACGCATCCTTGTTGAAGCCAGAAAGAAGATCCAGATCAATCTCCCTCGATCAGATAATGATAAAGCTTCCTCACAGGTACATCTTTGTCGTTCAATATAACCCCAAAAGCTGTGGACATTAGAGGTGCACGTCCATTGAGGGGACGCTAAGAGACAGAGTGGGTCCTCTTACACATAATCACGTGATAGCGGGCGCAGCGGAGAGATGTGAAGCGAAGCGACGCGTCAATTTGAGGCGTGCAAGTAATAAATGTCGCCGCGGTTCCTTTCGCGTCGCTTTACCCCGATGTACGTGCAACTTTAACTCTCGTGCTATTTTTAGATGAAAAATAGGATAGATAATCATCATTAATTGATGAGTTCGCACACGATATTTAGTATGTTAATTGATTTTAACAAGGCATGCACGCAAAAATAGCTTTTCCATGCGTAACATCCGTATGTGTCAAGAATTAAGGACTGCTTTTGTTTGGGGCCAATCCTCCGGAAGATCCGGTCTCAAGAACATTCTAAAAGGGGAATATTTCTACTGCATTATATACAGTAGAGTAGCCAACAACGTTAACAGCATTGCAGCTACGGTAAAAATCTTAGTATGTCCTGGCTATTTTTAATACGAAAGCAGTAGCGTTTCCGACTTTATCGAAATTCAAGTACGTACGCTACTATACGCAACTTCTTCTATCGTTTTCCATATTGATAAGTTTTTCACAATTTTCTGGGTCCTTTCTCGCAGCTCAACCAGAAGCGAGTGACCAGCAATACTGGATACCTACATGGAAAGCAGATGGCAAATCTCGGAAGTACAGCGATGAAGGGCAACTTTAAAGCATTATTCGATGGTACCCCAGACAGTACCACATCAGCTCGAGAATCTACTTTCTACCAGGGTGTCTCTAAGTTGATCAATACGCAGCATCACAGTAGCAAGAGCAACCAGCATACCTCGCTTTTATCGGTAATACGAAACCTAAATTAATCAAGTTCCAAATTGATATCGTATTCCAAATCTAAGCACCGGATTTACCATGGAGGCACGATTTTATCTCAATCGCACATACGCAACAGTTTTTGGGAATTTCCTCATATTACGCCTCACGTATCCGTTGCTACAAATAAGCAAAAGTTGGAGAAGAAAGGGAAAATTGGGGCGTTGAATTCAAACAAAACCATAAAAGAACTACATAATATCACAAAAAACGTATATAATGTCAAAAACAATCCGACATAATATCACTTTTGAAGATACCTACGTACTAATACCCCTGCGGAGCAGAAATAGTAGGATTGGAAACGCGAGCGACGTTCCTATTCCTTTATTGCGGACACGCCCACGTTTGTCCTTTGTTTTCATCCAAGTCTCCGCAAGATTACTTGTCTTTCTTTGGATGGATTTTTGTAAGGTAAAATTTTAATTTTCGCCAGCCGTTATTACAAGTAAATGCAACTTTTCACAGCACACTGGAATATGTTAGAAATTAAAAAATTGCGTAGATTTGGTATATACTTTTGGCTCATTCGTCTACCAATACCCACTAAAGTGACAGGGTTATATCAGCATCAACACTACAATTAACTGCAAACACCCGCACTTTTAAAAAATTTCACTAAATATACGAATCTAATGACAGAACTGTAAAAAAATGGGCTTATGTCAAGTGCACTTTGATCCTCACTACAGGCTATGCGAATTAGGAGACAAATCCTTGGCTGGCTGATTCTACCTAGTCTGAAGTCGTCGACCTAGTCTGAATTCATGGTCACCTTTGTACGCCATCTATGCAGAAATGCCACAAGGAGCTATAGTATAGAACTTACAAAAGCTATGAATTTATTCCGTTAGTGCCATCTCTGAAGTAGGTGTTAAATCACATCATAGCCACAGCATAAACCTCAAGCATTGTGGCAACACACACAGCTACTACAAGCAAATATGAGATGAATGAAGGTTGATTCCAAAGTGACAATTATGACGAGTAGATCTCTATCCCTATTGAGTCAGCGGGCGAGTTTTCTTCCTGATCACATCTATCCAACGATTTTTGGAAATCTTCTCATAATAATTATACAACTTATTACGCAAAATGTCCAGTTTCGTTACTTGTGGCTACAACTGAACAAAGCTTTGTACCCCCAGGTAATTTGGAGCCCTGAATTTGCACATCAAATAATTCTATGTCGTAGTGCCTATTTTAGAAAAGCAAATGCTGCCCGCCTGGGGTGCCTTGACGAGTCCAGGGCAAAACTGACATCGAACTTGGAATCTAGTCGTCTGAGATTCACCAGGAAATGAGATTTTATCCAAGCACATCACGAAATCCATATACCTGTATTTCATTTCAGTCTGTTAAATTGAACTTTTCCTGACAAAAAATTGTTGTTTCAGCAGGTAGCAAATAGTATGAGGCACAGCGCGCCGTCGCATCAAAGGATCTTGCCGAGCAATGCCGTATCTGGTTTGCTGACAGCCGTCCCTATTCATGCCAGTGAAGCCACCCAGAAGAGCCAGTGGGCCACACAAGGAGACAAACTGAACGAGATCAAAGTTGCGAGACTTATGGCAAATGCGCATAGTGCCAACTAATAGACGGTGTTTCAAAATAGCATTTTTAATTGTTGTCACTAATGTATTCAAACTATCATTGTAAATTTAAATCATGTCTAATGTATAATAAATTTCGATCTGATCATGTGATAGCATAAAATGTTACTTACTACTTTGAGCACTCTGTAGTCGTCTGTCGCTGTATGTCAGCCTACTATATAAAATCCAGTCCCAAAAAATTACTGTGTCACATGGGGTAATCTTTCTTGATAATAATAAATACCTATATTACAAATGTCTCGTTAATAAATTTTTGTCTATATTTATATGATGTACTTTATATTTAGGTGCATTTTAATGTCCACAGCATCTGCATAAATCGGTACAAAAGTTTCTAATCGAAGTATTCTAGCTACTTTACATGGTTTGACCCGAATTGTGCCGCCTTTTTAAAAAACCAGACAAGCCGAATGTACTGACTGATTCGGTTTAGTACATCTCTTGTTTGACTCATCACTAATCTCTAATCTCTGCTTTGACAGATGACAACATATCATTTTGACAGCACTTTACAAGTGCTATGACATTTGGAGTTTTCACAATTTGTATTTTGGATTTTCCAGTCTTAAAATTTGGTGAACGTTGTTGATGTTTTTTCCAGTGTTTTTTCGTTCCACTAACTTGTTTTTCTTGAGGGTTTCACGTTAAACAAATATCATGGTAAGTATCGGTGGAGATTACTTTCTTTTGAGACAATTAGGGCTCCTCAGAAATATATTTTTTTATGAAGTTTGAAGATATTGTATCAATAAAGGATTTTCATTTGGCCACAATATTTTACTTAAGCGTAAAAGTGAATATTACACTTTTGAAAAACAAGCACCATCGAATTAATCATTTTACTGGAAACCAGATTTACTTAATAATCATTTCTGAAGAAAGGGCTTTCTTGATGCTATTGAGCGATTGATCATATTTCAACTTGTAAATTGTGTGATGTATACAATATTTGAGACTAAAATCACTTGGTACTAGAAGACATATTTTTGAAAACGTTTATGGTAGCCTGCTTTTTTGTCACAGGTCTCCCCAGTAGAGGAGCAGGAAAAATACTTGCATGATGCTCTTGGTGTAGTAAAGGCACAGGCATTTCATATGAAACGGGCCCTAGATAAAAACAAGCTTATGGATGCCCTAAAAAATGCCAGTGCTATGTTATCTGAACTTAGAACGTCCTTGTTATCTCCAAAAAGTTATTATGAACTATGTAAGTGACACTGAATTTGATTAAAATCTCATGTGTGATCTTTATTTATGATGCAATTTGGTATGTATTGACTGTGAAGCCAGTATGTCAATAATTACTGATGCATACAGATATGTAGAAATTTACTGACACTGAAAGAATAATCACCAAATACTGATTGTATGGACCACTGTAAATGCTGATCATGTGACATTTGCTTCAGTGACCTGTTATTTTGGTATTTCCTCTGGTGTTTCATAAACTTTCATGTCCAAGTTAGTAGGAACCTTTGCTAATCCTTTAAGACTTTGTAGATATGGCCATCACAGATGAACTGCGACACATGGAATTATACCTTGTAGATGAGTTCCAAAGAGGCAGAAAAGTACACGATTTATATGAATTGGTTCAGTATGCTGGCAATATTGTGCCAAGGTTGTATCTGCTCATCACTGTGGGACTTGTATACATTAAGACCAATTCTGCACTCCGTAGAGACCTGCTCAAGGATTTAGTGGAGATGTGTAGAGGTAAAAATTTTTTTTGTCATTAAAACAGTTTAGTTAGAATGCTCTCCATAAGTGAAAAAAGAATAGTTATACATATACAATGTTGAATTCTAAGCCATGGTATCGTAAAAGAATGGCAATCCCTTAAAATATTCTCCAAAAATAAACAGGATTCTGTGAAACGTCAAAATATGAAGTTTGAGTAATTTTTATTTTTTTTTGTTTTAGCCTTATATTTCGCCAACACTAGACCAATTTCCAAAAACTACGAAACTTTTTCGTTCTTGACATACTAGTTGTGTGAAAAATTCATCAAAATCCAATCAGTACTTTCTAAATTATAGCAGGGTTAAGGAATCGGTTTTTTGTGATGTACATTCAAAAAACATTTTATCAGATTTTCGAAATTTCTCGCGATAATACTGTGGTATAGGAAACAAAATTGTATGCATAATAAGTGTCACAGATATCTTACATCTCCGTTTCTTGGGAAGCTATTTCTGCTATTATATAAAAATATCTTTGTGTATCATTTAAATGCTGATTCTTTATTTTTATTTTGAAGGTGTTCAGCATCCTCTGAGAGGGCTCTTCTTGCGCAACTACCTGCTGCAATGTACTAGAAATGTCCTGCCAGATACTCCAGATATTGAAGGAGATAATCCAGAGGGAACTGTAAAGGACTCCATTGATTTTGTTCTTATGAATTTTGCTGAAATGAACAAACTATGGGTCAGGATGCAGCATCAGGGGCATTCCAGGGACAGGTGTGTTTCATTTTTAAAGAAACTTGTGATTCTTGAAAAGATATGTAATATTAGTTGAATTCAAACCACAGAAGTTCAATGGCAGCAATTTCCATTTTTGCTCTCCTGAAGCAAAAACTGCCAAAAGTTGATGGAAAATATAGATTTGTTAGAAAGGTAACCTATTTTCCAGTACTTCATGACGTTTTGAGTGACGTGAACAGCTGATCAGCAATTGACATCCTTGTTTTTAACAGACATGACCCCTAACTTTCCAGATTACATCCGTTTTCATTGTACCTGTAGCAGTATTATTGATATATAACTTTTTTTTATCACATAGACAGGCTAGGGAAAGAGAAAGGGAAGAATTGAGAATATTAGTAGGCACTAATCTCGTGAGACTTAGCCAGTTGGAATCTGTCACTTTAGAGAAATACCAGAAGATGGTCTTACCTGGCATCTTGGAACAGGTAAACACCTTTTTACATTGAATTAGTATTGATATGATTTCATGTTTATTAGGTTCAAAAATGTTGAAATTTATTTTACTTTGCATATTCGTGATTATTTTTATTTTATTATTAGCACTACAACAATAGAATGGTTTTTAACAGCTTTTTCAATCAAATATATCAGTGAGTTGACTTATTAATTTTGTTGTTAATGAGAGCTTCCCAATTTAAATTATGTGCAGTTGTAACTCTTAGGTCTTTCTGGTACTGTACGTTTTCAATTTCTACCTGCCCTATACTGTAGCTTATACAAGGATTTATCTTCCCAATATGAATTAATGTGGACTTTCTGCATTGATCGAATTTCGACCAGTTGTAATGCAGGGTTTCCAAATACGAGGGATGACTTTTAAGTTTTGCATATAGAAACATAGTAGGCCGCGCGGATAGAACGTCCATACTGAATCCTAACCTCACTCTTTAGTAAACATAAATTCAAAGTTTCACAACAATATGTGCAGTGTTCCACTACAGTGAATTTTTAAGTGTCACCAAGTCATTAGAAAAATGGAACTCAACCGAGAACATTTTCGCGCCATAATTTATTACAACTTTCAGAGACAATTATCGCAACAAGAATGCCTTGCTGAGTTACTGTCTGTTGGTATGGAGAATTCAAACGTGGACGGTTGAGTCTTAGCGACGATCCCAGGGTGGGTGCACCAAAACCGGCAGTCACCCAGGAAAACGTCGATTCTGTGCGCAAACTCATCATTGAAGATAGACATGCGACATATCGCGAGATTGAGGCGTCCTTGAACTACTCAAAGACCTCAATTCAAAAAATTTTACATGAAGAATTAGGAGTAAGAAAATTAGTTTCTCGATGGATACCCCACCTGTTGACTGAAGAGCAGAAAGCAGCCAGGGTAAATTGGTGTCAAAAAACGCTTGACCGTCTCAATTCGCGGATTGGTATACCACCATTTGTTTGCCAAAAGTAATGACCGAGCTTCGAAAAATCAACCCTGAAAGAAGAATCATCCTCCACCAAGACAGTGCAAGCTCGTACACAGCCCAAAAAACAAGGCAGTATTTAACGGAAGAAAACGTGGAATTATTGGACCATCCTACATATAGTCCCGATCGAAGTCCTAACGATTTCTTTACTTTCCCGAAAATTAAAAACAGACTGCGTGTTCAAAGGATCCAGTCACCTGAAGAAGCAGTTGACGCTTTCAAAAATGCCGTTTTGCATCTGCCAGCAAACGAGTGGAATAAGTGCTTCGAAAATTGGTTCGAGCGCATGCAGATGTGTATTAATCTTCATGGAGAATACTTCGAAAAACAATAAAGTCATTTAAAACTACCTACCGTGTTGTTTTATTTCCATATGCAAAACTTAAAAGATATCCCTCGTAGCTTGCTATCATCTGCATAGAATGGAATGTTTGTTTTTATATCCATCGATAGATTTGACGTGTAAACAAGAAATAGAAGAAGTCCGAGCCATGTGGAATACTCGGGACTGTTTTGGTTTCTTTTTGTAGGTAGTTAGCTGTAGAGATGCCATTGCTCAAGAATACTTGATGGAATGTATTATTCAAGTGTTCCCTGACGAATTTCATATCCAGACATTGAACGCGTTTTTAAAATCTTGCGCCGAACTAGAATCTGGAGTCAATGTCAAAAACATTGTCATTAGTCTAATGGAGAGATTAGCGGCCTTTAGTCAGAGATCTGACTCAATTGGTGGGGAAGGTAAACGTTTACATATTTGAACTTTTGGTTTATTTGAGCTGTTTTTTTTTTATTCAGGCACTCAAATTCTTCAAGAAGTGCAATTGTTTGAAGTATTCTCGAATCAAGTGTCGTCGATAATAGCAAACCGGCAATATCTGCCTCCTGAAGATATGGTTGCTCTACAAGTGGCTCTTGTTAACTTGGCTTTGAAATGCTATCCTGACAGGATTGATTACATTGATAAAGTTATGTTGTCCAGTGTCGAAGTAAGTTGAATCAGGATGATTAACAACTCTGTCCCAAGCCTATTTGACCCTATTTTTTTTTCAGATATTCCAACGTCTAGGTCTCGAACATCTGGAATCTCATACTCCAGTGGCAAAGGAGCTGCAGAAATTATTGAAAATCCCTCTGGATACATACAATGACATATTGGTCATCCTAAAACTAAAGCATTATGCTGGACTTATGCAGCATCTAGACTACTATGGCAGGAAGGCTCTCAGCATTTATATTTTGAACAACACTTTGGAGAATGAGACAATAGGTTTGTGATAATAGCTTGTCGAGTTAACAAAATACCTACTTATTTTTGAGCTCTGTGGTAGTAATTTTGATGTTTTTTTTTTAGTGCCTTCTGCAGAAGAAGCGGAACAAGCTCTGACTTTGTTGAATACTTTAGTCACAGATAAAAATGAGCATCCTGTAGGTGAAATGGATATGGAAGAACTGATGGAAGAACAGTGCCTGTTGGCTAGGTTTATACATCAATTGAAGTCTGACGTACCAGATGAACATTATTTGATTTTACAGGCAGCTAAAAAGGTGAGTCTTTATTGAAGGAAGTCTAATGAATTTATTTATGTATAAATGAGTATTATGCTATAACGAATTATGTATACAGGTTGGTGTATTAATAAAATAAGCTAAAAAAGAAATACAGCGCAATATTAATTTGTCTATATACTTTTGTCCATTACTGTATATGGTTTTTTAAACTTATATTTATTGCTTTAGTTAAAACTTCGCAGCTAGATGCAGACTTTGTCAAACTCAGATACACACACGAGTAAATGACGCACAAACTTTAAATTTCTTGTTAAACTAATGAAAATAAGTACCGTAGGTATTTTTAGTCAGAAAAAAGGAATATCACTTTCCCTGAAAATATACAGGGTCTTGCTTTTAGAAAAATGAAACTTTGTTATTACAAATACAAGTACTTTACTAGAAAAAGTATTGCATGTTAAATTACATATTGGACCCAATAACTTTTATATACAACTTTTTCGTCTGGAAGGTCATCAAAAGTTAGAGAGGGTCATTTTGTAGCCGGAATGGCACAATGGTAACAAGGAATGTATTAAAAGGCGCAGAGGCAATTGGTAATTTCAAAAGAACTCTTGAGATGCTTACAAGATCTACCAGGCCGTAAAAATTCTCCCAACAATTCAATGTAATTCGCGTTGCTGTCTTAAATATGCTGTGGCAACGTTACTCTGTCAATCTGTACATTTTTTTCAGATTCTGGTGACTGGCGGCCCTCTTCGCATAAAATACACCCTGCCACCACTGGTGTTCCAAGCATACCAACTGGCGTACAAATACCGCAAACTTAAGGACGAACGATGGGAGAAGAAATGCACGAAAATCTTCCAGTTCTGTCACCAGACAATCACCGCGTTGGTGAAAGCGGAACTGGCCGAATTGCCTTTGCGTTTGTTCTTACAGGGGGCGCTCGCAATTGACAGGATTGCGTTCGAAAACCACGAGACTGTCGCGTATGAGTTCATGTCTCAGGCGTTCTCGCTCTATGAGGATGAAATTTCGGACTCGAAGGCTCAGTTGGCTGCTATCACGTTGATCGTTGGTACGTACCCCACATAGTCCATCTGATGGAATAAATATCCAATTTCCGATTTTTTGCATAGGAATACCTTTAACCAATCTGCATGTTGCCAGTCCCAAATTTGCGTCAAAAATTTATTAAATAATTTCAAAACATTAAATACAGTTCTTCTAAAAATAACAGAACTATACCCAATTCCTTTCAGCATTGATTAACATATTCTCCAAGAAAATACACAACCTTATGCTGTATTTGGACGTTCACATAAAATGTTCATCATCACTGCCGTGTTGTTGGGTAGGATTGAATCCACTTCAAAGTAATAAAAGCAAACTCAATGTTCCTTTTAAAGTAAATTGCCTATTCCCAAACATGGCATCAGCGCTTCAAGGAAACACCATCCCTCAACCGCTCTGGTAATTATTATTCCTCGTATTCGCAGAATTTTTCAACAACGGCAAAGGAAATCCTATAACCTGCTGCAACTGTCCAAGAGGTGGCAGCGCTGATGCCGAAAGACGGTGATCGACACTTACATATATGGTTGTAAGCATAAGTGGTTGGTTATGCTTACTTTCACGCACGACTTTCAACTGGATTGGATGGGTATTTTCTAGTGGAATATGTTATTTAATGCTATTTGTTATTCTACTCTCTCGTTTTTAAGAAAGGGTCTCCTGACGTTTTGTAGAATTTTGACCGTTCTGTTTAGAAAATGCATATTAACTATATTTTTAGGTACTTTGGAGCAAATAAGCTGTTTCTCCGAAGAAAACGCTGAGCCACTACGCACTCAGTGCGCGTTAGCTGCCAGTAAGTTGCTGAAAAAGCCGGACCAGTGCCGCGGTGTTGCCACATGCTCGCACCTGTTCTGGAGCGGCAAGACGCAGGCGAGCAATGGTGAAGAGGGACACGACGGAAAAAGGGTCGTCGAATGTCTCAAGAAGGGGCTGAGGATCGCTAAGCAGTGCATGGATATCAGTGTACAGGTATGTTATGGAATTGTTATATATTGGTTTCTGTGATTTTTTTGCTGTTTTGAGTTTTTTTGAGGGAAATTACAAAGCAATTTGGGATGTACCATTGTGAAGTGCCGCAAGGCCGAAATTGATTGCCAGATATACCAGATTTATTTGGGTTACAATTTTATCTAGACATATACAAATTTTTGTTTATCATTGTTTAAGTGAAATAAACTTGTTAACGTCCATACTTTTGGTTCACAGGTTCAACTGTTTGTGGAATTGCTGAACCACTACATCTTCTTTTTCGAAAAAGGAAACGAACAGGTAGACGTGGAGATTCTTAATCAGCTCATCAAGAAAATCAAAGAGGAGCTAGCCAATCTGGAGAATTCTGATGAGACAGAGCAGATAACAAAGCATTTCAGGTAACTGGTTTTATTTGGACTGAAAAAACTATTACAGCCCTCTTGAAATACGTTTCGAAATGGCGTCAAGATTTAAAATAATTTGATATGAACACTGTAATTTTAGCAATACCCTGGCGCACCTGAAACTAAGAATGGAGTCACCTGAAGGCGATACTCCGGACGCATATAAAGGGATCAAATTGAACCCTGAAGAAACTGCGGACGAGACTAAGGAAGTCGCTAAAAAAGTTGAAGCCAAGTAAACTGAGAAGTGACCAAAATGTATCAATGTTACTTTTGGTGTTATTTCGTGAGAGGCTCGAATTCAAATCTATTTAGGAGCAGCATACAGTATGTTACCATGGATTCAACTTGCACATTATAGGCAGTCTGAATGATAACACTAGCACGGGCAGGACACCCAGTGCTTGGATTTTCCTTCTCCCGATTTATTCTGACGCCCAAGATAACATACTATATATCGTATGCGCAAAAAACTATTAGAAAATTATAATGTGTCATATTCACTTGAATCAACCAGAAAATGTAGTCCAAAAGTTGAATAAGGCAATGCAATGATATTCCGTACTGTTGTATACTACTTACTATATTTTAGTTAATATTAAAATCTTTTTATTCTTATTTTTGCAATGATCAATTATTAAACATAGTCTTACACAGAATGTAAGAGTTGGAGGAATCTATTTGTTTATCATGTTTAGATGTATTATACAAAATCAAACAGATTGGTATTTTGTAATTATATTGTTTACAATGTTTAGCCCCTTAGGTGTATCATTTACTTTATAATTTATATTGATATAATAAAGTTATAATTATGATTTTTGTGCATAATTCATCCTTGTAATTGTATAGCCCTGCGTTAGTCATAATAATGAAACACGCGCATCATTTTAGTGTAAACACCGAAAACCTCGCCAATAGCATCTTATAAACACGCTTTTAGTGGCTTCACCTGTATGTAATCTTGGGAAAAATCAAATTTGAATTTTAAAAAAAATATTTTACACTTTATAATGAATATATTCGATGATTTGGAAATTTTGAAAAAAATTCCGAAATCTGAAAAAATTTACTAAAAATCGAAGCTCTTGATCACAAGTACTTTTGTTGTCGTTTTGGAACAGAAGATTATTAATAGTTTAAAAAAAAAACAAAAAAATACGCTACAATAGAAAATTGAACTAAAAATTAGAACATAATTCGCAAGTGTAGGAAAGTTTGTATTGCTGCAATAGAAAGTTCAAAAATCAAGTATGACTAATGAATTTGCAATAAGATCAATACAACAATTAAAATATTAATAAACAGTTCAATTAAAGTAAAAAAGCGTGGGGTGCAATTTAACTATATTTTCATAACTACAATTTTGTAAATAGCAACTAAAAAAATAATTCTAACATTCAATATCAAACACCACAAGCTCTTTTACTGTAATTTAATTTTTATATTTCCAAAATAATTATGTCATAGATTTTTGGACTCTCCTATACTTATTAAAAAATTATTTTCAACATTTAAGTTTCATTTGCTATTAAAGCATGTTTTTTAGTTTTTATAAACCAGAAGGGTTATGGATCAATGACGGAATTCTGTATAAATCACATTTTATTGATAAACTAAATACATTTCCAGTAAAAATATCGTATCGTCTATCTCTAATTCCGCCATGTTGAGCCGTTTCATCATTCTATCTATATTTTCCAGTATTTCTCTTTCCGGTGGAGTGATCATGTCTTCAATCTAAAACATGATTCCAATTGAAATAACAACTGGGATTTGAATATTGGTCATGTACTTACATCAGCTAATTGTTCTTCTGTGGCTCCCTGAGACCTCATACTGATAGATATGGTGTCCACTCTTTGCTTCTTATCGATAATTCGCTTATTGACCGTCCTTTCGTGATCTCTTCTGGACATAATATTGTAGAGGGTCTTGTAGCATAACTCCAAAAGCATACGAACGACATTCTCCAGGTTTATGTGAAACAGCATGAAGGACTTGTGTGGACCTGTACCTAAGTATATACAGTAATGGACAAAAGTATATAGACAAATATGAATATTTACCTAAATACCTCTAGAAAACGAATTCATACTTCATTGATCCATAAACAAATGCGTTATTAGTAGAAAAACTAAATTCCTTGTTTTTACATTATCTGCAATGAACACAATACAAGTCTGAATATAAGCACTTTTTTATGAGGGACAAAAATATGTAGACAAATTCTTTTCAAGGATAGTTTAGTACAGTTTCGTGTCAGAAGAGGATTAGTTTGTGTTCATCAAGTATTGTGGAATAAGTTGAGTCATTTTAAGACCATGCCGCGTGGTCCAGAAATTTCTTTCGATGTGAAAACTAAGATCATTGAGTTATACAAAGATGGTCAATGTCAAGTCGACATTGCCAAAAATTTGAAGCTGAAGCGTAAAGCAGTTTGGGCAATATTGAACAAATATAAAGAAAAAGGTATCTTGGAAGCCTCTAAAAGAAGTGGTCGGCCTAGATAACTAAATGCTAGATCCGTTAGATTAATAAAAGCAATTTCGTCCAAAGATCCGTTTAAAACCCCAAGACAAATAAAAGCCGAAATCGAGACAAAAGGAATTGTCAGTGTTTCTACGAAAACTATAGGTAGAAGATTAAATGATTTGAAGTTATTTGCACGTCGCCCGAATAAGAAGCCGCTAATCTCGAGGAAAAACCGTAAGGACCTATTACAATTTGCACGGTTGCATCTGTGACTGGAAGAGGGTATGTTTCAGTGACGAATCCAAGTTCAATATGTTTGGACCAGATCGTCTTCATTACGTTAGACGTCCTAGTGGACAAAGATTGAACCCCAAGTACACTTTGCCCACTGTCAAACATGGAGGCGGGTCTGTTATGGTTTGGGGGTGCTTTTCGGGGTTTGAGATAGGACTTTTACATAGAATAGATGGCATTATGGATAAGTTTGTATACACAGGCATACTAAAGCATGTCATGTTACCCTATATGAAAGACAATATGCCCTTAAGATCAATCTTCCAGCAAGGTAATGACCCGAAGCACACTTCAAATCTCGCAAAGAAATTCTTTCTGAATGAAAAAATACCAGTTCTCAAATGGCCTTCACAGTCTCCCGATATAAACCCCATTGAAAATCTATGGTAATACTTAGATAAGCAAATACGAGATAAAAATTATTCAAACAAGGATGAACTTTTTGCCGCTTTAGAGCAAAAGTGGAGACAGATTGATGAATCTTATATCAAGAAACTTCTACAATCTCTACCGAGACGATGTCAGGCGGTGATTGATAATAATGGTTATGCTACAAAATATTAACACAAACATTGTCGGTTTTCTATAATTCACTGAACTTTGCTTCTTTTTTCTATAATTGTTTTGCTTTGTCTATATATTTTTATCCTTCATAGTTCCAGTTTTTTTCAATTAATTTTTTATTGAAGGGAGTCTAATGAATTTATTTATGTATAAGTGAGTATTATGCTATAACAAATTATGTATACAGGTTGATGTATTAATAAAACAAGTTAAAAAAGAAATACAGCACAATATTAATTTGTCTATATACTTTTGTCCATTACTGTACATTTGCTTATAAGTTGAATCAGCACCAAATTGAACAATGTGTTTTTGAAGTGAGACTCTCTTTTACCCAGCATACAGTTCTTGCAGAAATAAGCAAATGCTGTTTTACAACAAATCATTTGTTATTTCAATTGTAATTGTTCCCAAGAAGGAAAGTCTCAACTTTCAGCATACCCTATATACTAACCAGTTGATGCCTTTTTGATCTCCTGAATCTGCAAAAAGTTTTCTTCTAATAGTTGAAAAGTGAGTTTCTTTGCCATCTTGGCGGGTATCATAGCCTGCTGTTGGATCAAATCGGAGTCAATGTACTTCTTCAATTTAACTAGCCTGAAGATTCGCGCTGCTTTAGAGTCAAATTTTTCTAATACACTCTGTTCCACTATCTCCCAAGCAAACTGAATGAAAGCCTCTTTCAGGAAAATCTGGAATGAACCTCCACTGGCCTCGCCTGATTTGCGGATCAGATTGCTGCTATCCTGTTCTGTTAATGTAGTGGAAAACCATAAATTATTTTCAGACCAGGTCATAGAATACAAAACCAAAAGAAATGCATAAGCTACGAGGTCTGTAAATTAAGTAATGAAACTCATTTTTTTATTTTTTTTTAGTCAAATATAATTACAATTTTATATAGTCAACCTCAAAATAACTTGCTCCGAAAGCCACACATTATTGAAGACGGTTCTTCCACTCCTCAAAGCAGTGAACTCCGATACTTGAATAGCTGCTCGGAAACATCCGTTTGAACGTTTTCGATGGGCCCAAAATGAGTTCCATTGAGGTGGTTTTTCAACTTCAGAAAGAGAAAAAAATCACAAGGACTCAAGTCAGGTGGATGAGGAGGCTGAGGAACCACATGAATGTTTTTACTGGCTAGAAACTCGTTTATTGACATCGCTGTGTGACGAGGAGCATTATCATGATGTAACACCCAGTAGTTCTGGATCTGATGAACAGTGGTGCTAGTCAAATTTAACCTTTCCCCGATTATTCTGACTGTCAACCAACAATCTGAACGCACAGAAATGTGTGTACTTTAAATTCAATACAGATTAAACTTACCTATAACATTAACATACTGATCAAAAAATGTGTTCAAAAGCTTGAGGCTTGACTGTTTCCTAACTAAATCTTTAATTTCTAATAAGGGAACAGGATTAGAAATATCTGTCCAAGGTTCTGTCCTTATATACATCTGCCTTAATAATAGTTTTACTAGTTCACCTACAACAAATAGAATAGTTTTGTCATTCAAATTTCATGACTAATATACGAGCCCCTTCCCACTTCAGTTGGCCCACTTCAAGATTTGTACCAAAATATGCCTTTATAAACTAAACATGACGAAACTATTTACTTCTAAAACAATTTATTTTCTCAAAAACATTTTAGATACACTCTAGTCGTAAAAAATACATATTTGAAATCACTTAGACCTATAACTAATAGAACATCTGAACAAATAAACAATGTGCGAATAAATGCGCGAAGTTAACAAAGCAACAATTGAAAGATTACCATTGGGTAACATCACCTTTATTTTTTATTACGGGTGGAATTCTTTGGGGCATAGTGTTAACCAAGTTTTGTCAAAAATTTGGTGTAAAACAATCCCATATTTCTTGAAGCTTTTGTCTCAGTTCGGTGACTGTACGAGCAGGATGTTGTCGTAGAACCTTTTTCATTTCGTGCCACAAAGTTTCAATAGGTGACAGATCTGGACTGTTAGAAACCCATTTCAAAAGTGGTACATTATTTTCTTCCATCCATTTTATAGCCTTTTCTGAGGTATCACCATCTTCCATCACTGGCAAAAGCGATTCTTCTAAAATTGCCAAATATTTGTTTGTATCCACATTTCCATCAATAAAATGAAGTTTTCCTACTCCTTTTGATGACATACTGCCCCCGACCATAATGGATGCTGGAATTTTCACTTTTCTCTTCAGACAGTCAACATGGAATACTTCACTTTTTTTGCGAATAACTCTACTGCGACTGTCGCCAACACATACGTCGAATCGGGCCTCATCACTCCATTGTATTGCACACCATTGTTGAGGTGTCCATTGTCTATGTTCTTTAGCCCATCTAAGCCGATTTTTCTTTTGCAGTGGAGTTAATAGTGGCTTTTCTTTGGTATATAAACAAGTTGTGCAACTTTAGGGTCTTTACTTCACTTTTTTTATAAGAAAACTTACCTTGCAAGTGCTAAATCCCAGTTTGTGGGCCTCTCTATGAGTTGTGGACCTCGAAATTCTCCTTCCAACAGTGTCACTCCACAGAGCACTTAATTGTAAATAATTGGCACGCCTATTTTTCACGATGATTCTTCTTAATGTTCTTCGGTCAGCATTTGTGATATTACTTTTCTTCACCTATCGTGGCTTAATATTAACTGAACCAGTTACGTTATATCTTCCAACAATATTTCTCACACTGAACCGCGATAAGTCTAACAATGTTGCAATTTCTGAGTTTGATTTCCCAGAATTAAAAAATTTAATTATCAGTAACCGAATTTTCTCACTAATAACCTTTCCTCTACCCATTTTGAAAACCTTAACTACCCTAAACTATTTTAAATGTATTCTGACAGCTGTGATTAATAAAAACAATTGTAATGGCTTTTATTTTACACAGTTACCTATGCGTTATAGACTTATTTTGCATTGAAATGAAAATAGGTTGATATGCTGTATTTGCAACATGTGTTATTTTTATGCTGCAAATCTGATTAGGGAGTGATAAAGTTGGTGTTTTCTACTATATATTATCAAAATATTCATTGTTAATATTTTAAACCTATAACACCCCGCTACATTTTTATTATTGGTGTTTGATAAGAAAAAAACCAGGATTTCAATAGTTGGGCCAACTGAAGTGGGAAGGGGCTCGTAAAAAAACATCAGGTAATCATTTGTGTACTAACCAGCATTCTCATCAAACTTCTGAGTGAAAGCATTAACTAAGATTTTATCTCTCATGTCTTGATGGAACCTGTCAAAGTTAACTGTCCAATAGATGTCTTTATCTTTAGAGTTACCACCTTGTGGATTGGCTGTCAATTCCTTTATATCAATAGGTGGAGTCACATGTAACTCCTGATCTTTCACCACCAAATTTGGCACAGCTCTGTCATCGGATTCATTGTAAGGCAGTCTGTTAACAAAATTAGTGAAGGAGAAAAATAAATAAAATGATCAATCATATATATTCAATCTATAATATTTTTATTGTTTACCTTATCAGATATTTTGCTGTAATCAAAGACATAAATTTGTCTCTTAATGCAGGCAAAGTGACATTTGGATTATTATCTTTTTTTAGTTTTTCATATGCAAGCAGTATAACTTCACTACCTGTCAAGTAACTCTTTTGCAGTATCTCTGAAAAAGTAACAACTGAGAATCAGTTTCACGATCCCCAGTTAACTGCAATATTGCAGGCAACTGCCAGATGAGTGAATTGAAGACTGTGACCATGTTTTAATGGTTTTTTTAAAAATGTTCATGACTGTACCTTCTAAAATAACCTCGGCCTCATCCCCAAATTTCTTTTTGATCATATTTATATATTTAGGATATCTGAGGTGTAACAACACCTTATTTGGTTGCAATGTATAGTTTGCCACACAATCATTTTTATTAGGGGCAAATGTAACTAGCTGGTATTTCACAAGAATTGCTAAGGACTCTTTGATCTAGAAAGTAATAATTCAAAACAGTATTATTAGTAATGTAGCTGAAACTTCATACATCAGAACAAAAAATTCAAATTGAAATGAGTAGAAGGGGCTTCTTAGGGAAATGTCACAATCAATATTGAAGTCAGTAATTATTAATATATCAGGTTATACAGAAATTCACTGACACTGACAGAATGATGGTGTGGGCTACAGTAAACAATGATTGTGTTACATTCCCCTTCAAACTTCACTATTAAAGTCTTGTTAGACTGTAATATTTGTTTATTACCAGATGTTAAAGAAGTTTGAAGAAACTATAAGAAATTTAAAGGCATGTTAAGTTTAAAATTGGACTATAAGCTTACCTTAGGTATCGGTAAATCAGTAAATTTTTTAATGCAGAACAATGGATTCGTGCCATACTCAAACAAATACATGCCTACTCTTTCAACTAGGGGGCCGAATCTTTCTAACAAGACATATGATACCACTTTTCCTAGTTGAACAGACATTATACATCGGTTTTTGATTTCATATGTTCAAACTATTCCTTATCTTCACCACACATTTCTTTCTTCACAATCTTGTACCTAAACTTTATGTTGACACCTTGTTCGATATTTGGAATTCTTGTTACTTTTGTTTGAGGTTAGCGCACATGCCACAGAGTACCACAAAAACAAAACACAGCCAAATCAAAGGTGATGATTGTGAATCTTTCATAAAAATGAGTCTATGTTCCCATCTCTAACCGTATAGAGATGGGCGAATCTATTTATTGAGAACTTGTTTCATCTGTACCAGAGCCGCTTTCCAGTGCCTCATTTGTTTTACTCGGAGCTACCCACCACCTGTCAATACCGTTCCACTGCTATAGTGTCATTCACCTGAGCTGCTCATTTTTGACATCCCCTGCCTCCCATGCACCAGCTTATTATTCGGTGTTATACGCTCCGAAATAGTGGGAATAACGAAAATGACAATGTGTCAAGATTGTTGGGTTATGTTTTTTCTTCGTTCTTGTTTTTTTGCATTAAATTCACATTAAACCGATACCAGACAATAATCAAATTCAAGCGGTTAACCAAATGAAAATAGTATTTACCATTTTGGATTAGTATTTACCGGAGTGTGGTTATCAGTTTGGTTATAAGATCCGTGACGTCAAGAATCAGCTGTTATATGTCATAGTTATCACCACAAAATTGTGGTATTTACCCAACTCAGGAGTAGTTTTATATTTCTGGTTATTATTTGAAATGTGACAAGTTAGAATTTTACCGGGTATTGGATATTTTTATTGTACTTCAGCCTCATTTTTGGGAAACTTGATACAGGCTGACTTTACTTTTAACATAAAGTAGAGAACCTTATTAGTTATAATCATTTCTGTTGTTGGGGACACTTTAAATCTAGTTCCTATGCTTAACAAAGTATCCTGTGTAGCCATATACCACAAGAATATTAAAATATGTTTATTCATCGCTTTTTCATCATTCCTGCTAAATCAATAAATGTTTTCATTGACATGCGGAAAAGTTTAGAGAATTGAAAGTTATCATAGCTACAAAGCCATGGTTCCATCATTAAATTCTTTTTTCTGAAAAAAACATTTCTCCCATTAATAAAGTACCGATTGTTAAATGATTATAAAAATAGTCAGAAATTATATACCCACGCGCTTTTCTAAAATAAACAACTTGCAACAAAACCGCGGTTAAAGCCAACGCATTCAAGCGATTCGAGTAACTGACGTCATCAACTCGTGTGTCATCTTGAACCATATTATAACCGCGGTACATAACACAGAAATGTTGGTTGTTCGTTGGATTTGATTAATGGAGGATGAAAACAAACTGATGATGTTATGACCCAGAGTCATAACGTTCGTTTGAGATGTTCCTGAATAATAAAGATCACGAGAGTGTAAGAATGCATACATAGCGGCTTCATCTATAACTAGACACTTTGAAAGTAATTTTGAATGTCTACATTGAAATATGAATTCAACACATTTATCCAGAAGCTTTGCAATAGAAATGCAGACCTCTGACGTATTGCGTCATCATTCTAAAAGTATTATCATACAACAATTGGATATTGGATAGTCTGACAAAATTTTCATTGTTTGGCAGTGTGATATAAATTGTCAACGTCAAAGCAAATCATCAACAAACAGGTTGGCTTTTTATCGTCGCGTTCCTGTGCACATTTGCTAGAGCAGTTAGGCCCGTATCGTCAGTCGTCCCTACAATTGTAGGGCGCCTTTATGGCCTCCTTGATTGTCATAGTTTTCTACTTCTCCATGTCAGCGCTCTATTTTGAGGTTATGTCACAAACATCTATTTGCATCAAATTGTGCTTGCTTTTGAGTTATATCATGTTTTATCAGCCTGAAATTTCCTACAATTTAAAAAGAAAACATAAATCAAATCCAAGCGAATAACCAAAATTTCTGTGTTATGTACCGCGGTTATAATATGGTTCAAGATGACACACGGGTTGATGACGTCAGTTACACGAATCGCTTGAACGCGTTGGTTTTAACCGCGGTTTTGTTGCAAGTTGTTTATTTTAGAAAAGCGCATATATAATATCTGATTATTTTTATTATCACTTAATAATCGGTGCTTTTTCGTCTACAACTGTATATGGAAAGTTTAAATAGGAAACCTTTCATAATATTCATGGAGAAATGTTTTTTTCAGTTTTTTTTTTAATGATGGAACCATGGCTTTGTAGCTATGATAACTTTCAATTCTCTAAATTTTTTCGCATGTCAAAGAAAACATTTATTGATTCAGCAGAAATGATGAAAAAAGAAATTAGCAAAACCGTATACAGGTGGATATCATCTAGTGAGTTTATATGGCCATATTTTAATATTCTTGTGGATACTTTGTTAAGCATAGAAACTACATTTAAAGTGTCCCCAACAACCGTAATGAGTATAACTGATAAGGTGCTCCACTTTATGGTAAAACTGAAGTCAGCCTGTATCATTTTTCTCAAAAATGAAGCTGAAGTACAATAACAATATCCAATACCCGGCAAAATTCTAACTTGTCATATTTCAAATAATAACCAGAAATATAAAACTACTCTTGAGTTGGGTAAATACCACAATTTTGCGGTGATAACTATGACATATAACAGCTGATTCGTGACGTCACGGATCTTATAACCAAACTGATAACTACACTCGCTTGAACGGATTGGTAAATACCAACCCAAAATGGTAAATACCATTTCCATTTGGTTATCCGCTTGAATTTGATTATATCTTCACAATAGGAGAGCGCTGGCGCTGACACGGGACAAGTTTAATCTAGAAATTTTTGAAGAAGAGAAAGAAGTATGACAATCAAGGAGGCCATAAAAGCGCCCTACAATTGTAGGGACGACTGACGATACGGGCCTTAGGGAGCGTAACACTCCAGGTGCATACAAACAACTCTCAATTAAAAAGCACTGGAAAGCGACTCAGATCATAGGGATGATTTGTTTTATATCTACACACGCATAGAGATGGGAACTCTATTTACTGTGTAGAAGCTTTCAACAAATTTCAAAAGCTTGAAGAAACGGTGCCAAGTGAATACACGATTCGATAATAACTGCAACATTGAGTGCGTTCAGCAAACGGTCCAGCCCTATTTATGCTGAATATTCTTCATCCTATAGGCAATAACACAACCAATTAGTCATATGTATATATTTACACAAAATAAGTACAAAGTAAAAAACACATAGATATTATACATCACTGTAATACACACTAGAACACTGCTTATTACTGTACCTACCTCATAACGAATCTTTGGAATGTATGACACACAAATACAAGTTTCTTTATTAACCCAGTAACTTCCCTTATAGAATAAATTTATGTATTGCTAAATCGTTTGTTTGCTTCAAATGACACATACTTGTACAATTCCTGATCAGTACTAAAAAAATCGATTTTTGTTTGTGGCGATGGTAATTCTTTAATGACATAATTGTACAAAATACGGAATACTACTTTATTTTCAATTTGGTAGATTGCAGCAGACTGAAATTCCCGTACACCACATATTTATCCGAGACGAACGGTACATAAAACACCCTGAAGTACCGATCAGATAGCTTGGCATTCAAAAACAGATATGACTTCATCACTTTCCAACGATCTGTTTTATTGGCGTAGATTGGTTCCAGCTCCGTCTCGGTCCCCAGGTCTAAATCTACCATGAAGTGACACTTGTCAACGTCAAAATACAGAGAAGGTTCTTCCCTGTTTTGGTCATTGAAATATTCATGGACTAGAGCAGTCGAGTTAAGCGCACTAGAATATGGCGCCGGCAACATACCTGTGGAAGAAATATACCTTGTGTTAGCAAGAACGACATAAATCATAGGGAGCATAAATGAAGAAAACACTGCTGTTAGGCGGGCAACATCTAGCAGTGTTGCCATTTATCCTCCTTATGATGTATGAGTTGTATAGTATTCAACGCAATGTTGGTTGCTGTCATGATTAAGAATAAACAGTTTCCTTTATAAGATAAATGAAGTCCTTGTTTATCAATTACTGCATTCGAACTTGGCAATAAGGCTGTGAACATTCCAAACTTTTAAATATAGTATGTTCTTGGAGGTCATGTTAATCAATGGCAGTTACCTACCATCAAATTCTGATTTGACAAATCGCACATGCCAATTCGTGTTGGGCAAAAAGAACGTTGAGGGATACCGATGCCAATCTTTGCCGAAACAGACCTGCACCTGGGCTTTAGGGGGCATTTTCGTTTCGGTTGGGTATCGGTTCAATTCCATCATCAAGTCAAACGGTGCATGGTAGTTACGATACAAAGCAAACACCCGGGATACACCTGCAAAAAACGTACCAGAAAAAGATCTCAGTAGAAACTGAAAGGAAAATCGTTACATCGACCTCCCTTTAAACCTCAAAGAAAACGTGTCTTACCTAGGCATGAAGTAATCGCCATGACAGAAATCATTAAAAAGATCGTCTTATCCAAATAGTGCGTGCCTAAAGGCACTTTTTTCACCATACTGTATACTCTAAAACAGAGCTTTTGTAATATGTCTGTGGTCACAGCTCCACTAAGGCAGATAAATGGGTATATTGGAAACAAAAACCTGAAAGAGAAAAATGTTCAAAAAATAATTTCGGAAACATAAATATCATATACCTTTCCTCTTTATGTGCCTGGAACATCATCACAGCCAACCACAAATACATTGGACTAAGAGATAGCCAATAAGGTAAATAAAGGGTACATTTGTTTTTTACTGGCACAAAAAAGTGATGCATCATAATCGCCAATGGACTCAATAACGCCAACACCTAAAAAACCTTTCATACTTTGCAAGTGTCTAATAGATTCTCAGTATTCTCAATCTTAGAGCTGCATCTTTCATTTGATCCCAGCTTTTGTGAGAACGCCTCTTTTGTATTGACACATTCAAATAGCATTTGGAAAATATCCTCCTCAAAAAAGAAAACCTTGTTCGATCTCAGTTCTTCTTACTGCGTTGCATGCTAGTTAAATCAATGTTCCCTTGCTTATTTCACGACTAGTAGTTTCTATAGAAAACATTCCCCATCATATGTACCTACTTGAAATTAATCAAAAAAGGCCGTAAAGGCGACCTATAATTTTAGGATCGACTGACGATACGGCCCTTTAGTACTGCTTACATATTTGGAATGCTGCTGCCCCGACAGCACTGTCCATACTCGATGCTTTTCAGATGAGGGTTGTCTAACTAATCGCGATGACGGGCGGTTGGAAATCTGTCAGATCGAAACAGGTCACCTTTTTTATTTGACAGCTCACCTGTCACTTCTAAGTGGCCAGAGTCGTTCTCACAATAAGGAGGTCGCAAGGATCTATGCATTAGGTCGTAAGTAATAAATTAGCGAATCAAACCTACCCAGACGAAGTTGAAGTTGACGAACCCATTCAAAATGTAGTACGAAAAAGGCTCCGTGCCATAGAGCTCAGGACCAGAACCTCCAAAGACATTATACTTGACAAGATTGAGCGGTGCAATAGTAAGACGTCCGTAAAGCATTGAATCTACAATAACCATTGGTCCCAAAACCACCACGGCAGAGATGAGAGACCAGAACAGGAAGTCGAGATATAGCTGTTTTCTTACCAGCATGTCAAAGGCTATTGGGACACCTAAGAGGGCAGCAAATGGCCAACCTGCAATACAGTTAAACATTTTTCAAGTTATTCAGTTATTTTATTTATATTATTATGTAACGATTCGTAAGTAAATTATCGAGTCTACAATAGCTCTACGAACCTAGTAATGATCCAAGTGCAGTAAAAAAAACAGCTAGCGCAAATCTTTGTTGCCACCAAGCAGCACATGCCGCAGCGCAAGTGTACATTGCGAAGCTAGATGGCAGCAGCGCTGTGCTTGATATGAACATGCCTGCTGAGAATACTTGAAATGTCAGACAGATTCTTCCTATGTGCACACCGAATTCCTTACATACCGCCCTAGAAAAAAATATCTTATAATTTACTACCACACGAGTCAACGGAAAAAAATTCAATATACAATAGGATAAAGATATCCTTGACTTGCACGCTAGTTCGTCAGTGCCATCTGAGGAGAAATAGCGCAACTACTGCGTCGCTGTCATTTTGCCCAAGCCATTGCGGCTGTGTTTGGCCTGCATGGTTTGTGGGTAGCCAGGAAGAAGCTATAATATACACTTAATTCACTGAAACAGGGCGGGCCAGAAAGAAGTACGAATTTCAAAGCGACATTGCTAGTGTCACGCACGCGGGAGCGGCACACGAGCAGCTGTAAACGAAATGTTTAGTGGAAAACTGATATCGCGACGAAGGGTCATTCCGTGACCTACCCAGAGCCCAGATCTCACACCACTGGATTTTTTTCTCTGGGAATACCTCGTTAGCGCGAACTGACGACGATTACCCAGCTCAAGTACACACATTTCCAAGGAGATGTCCGCTATCCAACGAGCAATGTGCCAGCGAGTTTTCACGAATTTGAAGTCAAGATTGGCTCACATCTCAATGATGTTTTTTTTTTAAATAAAATTCCTATGTGTCTACTTTATTCTTTATTAGAAATATAAGTAATCTTCCCTATGCTTTATAGTTTTTTCTATGATCTTTTAACACCGCTCAACTTAATGGCCCACCCTGTATATCGCTCTTGCCATGAACATTTGATTGTATACAGAGAAATCCATATATCACTGACGCTGTAATGTGTACGAGCGAGTAGCGTATGTTAGAAGCACCACGTTGCCTAGCAACCCGAGTGACGAGGCCACGGACTCGGCTATGGCTTGCCGCGTCGCTATCGGCACACTTTCTAGCATACGTATTGTAGGCTTCTCGCGTTTCTCTCTCGTATACATTACCTCGTTCAATCTGAATATTTTCTTACTTGTAAAAGTAAACTTCGGCTGCGGCGCAAACGAATCCCAGCAGACATCTGATAAAGTAAAACATGAGCAATGGATTTGGGCTGAGTATTTTGTGGTAAATCCAGGCTGGTGCGGCGTGAACCATTAGGTAGAAATATGATCGCAAAGCATATGCAGGACTGTATTCCCATGTCTGCAGTCCAGAACCAAATACTGAAAGATTGTTGATGAATTATATGCTGTTTACAATCAAAAATAGCGGCTTATGCAGAATCTGGGCGGATTGAGGGTTAAAAGTAATTTAGGATTGTTCAAAAATTAGACCACATGCACCATTTTTATAAATCAGGTCAAATCCACCAATATTTTCAATAAGAATACATCTACTATTTTTTAAAATCAGATTGCATCAGTTTTTAAAAGTACACTGTATCCATTTAAAGTAAGAACAGATTGCAATCTCAATTATTTGAATTTTTAAGGCAGTTTCCATATGCTATGTTTTAATTTTGTTTGAAAATATCGACTAGTGACTGCATCCACCACTTTTGTATATAGGGAAAAAAGGGGGTTATTATTCACTGACAATATTAGGTACTTATTGACTTTTTGCAAAGTCAGTTTTACTCAACAAATATCCTAATATTATTAGCACTAACCAACTAATAATATTTATTTCTTGAACATAATTAAGATGTTTGTGTGCTAACCAATAATCAAGACCGAGTCCTACAGTTAATTAGGATTTCATGCAAAGTATTCACATACTTAGGTAATGCATGGGCTCCCAATAGTTAAATGTTTCATCGCAGTCTGAAATGTGGGACCATATTGCTGCACAAAACCTAGCTGAGAGTAGTGTTTTGAAGGCCGTATCTCCTGCTGGGAATAGAATGCCTGGACCGTTTGACTCTTGCTTGCTATAAAGATATATAAATAAATTAATAAGTGATGATGCATCAATGAAGAGGTACCTTGCTGACTGGATTTTGGCTGGAGTCTTCTTGCGAGGCTCCTTTCGAGAAGATTGCGGGCCATTCTGCCTAAGTCTGAAAGACAATTGGCTTTTTGTCATAACTTTTCATTAAAATTTTGCTTTTTAAAACTGCCGTACTACATAACCATAACAAATTATTTATTTTTGATTAGCTGTCAAAAGGCAAATGACGACTAAACCGAATCTAAAAAAGATTTATTTTAATATGCCAACTCTTAGTAATTCTTCCATCTCTATCCTACATGACATTTGCGTGAAACGTCAATGTCAAATTCAAATTTTGAAAATGCTTATGCTTTTTTATATTATTGTAATTGTTGGGTATTGTTAGCACCCTTGAAAATAATCATTAATGCTTATAGACGATTAAATGTGGAATATTTAAAATCAACATTAATCTTTTCGTAAAATATTTTAATTTTTGGTTGGCTGGCAGTTGTGCGGCGCACGCGCTCAAAGATGCGCAACAACCCCGTGTGAGAACGCCATTGTTGGACGATACATTTTCAGACTATTCCCTTTTTATTTTAAAATTTAAATAAACTGGCTCCTTGCTTATCATAAACTCTTGGGGTTCTAGTTTTAGTGGACTGTGTGGAGTGCGTGCAATAGTGGCAGTGCCGAGAATTTGGACTCGGAAACGGTGCAAAAGCGGCCGCAGCCAAGAGAAATCGGCACAAAGACTACCAGAAACAGTCAATGTCAGCAGGCGTGCCAGATCAGGTAAAATAATCAACTTTCCTGCGAATTTTTAAAGAAAATACTTCCTAGAAATATGTCCTGTGATCTGTATTCATCTAATTATTCTGCTTATTTTCATATGGCTGCTACAGCGGATGAAAGGACAGGGCAACCAAGGTAGGTTCACTGTATATTCTTATCTGAAAGTCGGTCGTAAAATCTGAATATTCAGGCCGCTGTTATCACAGAAAACTGGATCTAATTACTTATTTATCTGCTTCTAAAACAATACAATGCTTTATTGATGTTTCTAATACCTGTTAATGATAAATTCGAGGTTATCCACAGACCTTTGAAATGCATATAATGTATAAACATTTTTTAAATTGCACAGTTAATTCTGGTCCTGCTAAGGCATGTGGTTTGATGTTTCTTTTATAGAGTAGTAGGTAAATCTCATCCCCCCAAAGAAGCAGTTTTTTACACTTTTATTATTGTTGACAATCATTTACCTTCATTATGTGAAATACTTTTACAAATTATTAGTGTTATCTCAAATTTAGTATCTTACTGAAAAATTATTGAATTTATGATTGTTGCAGTTAGCTATGATCATCAGTTTTAATCAGCTATGATATTCAGTACAAGAGGCAGTTAGCTATAATTATCAGTTGTAATTAGCAATAACTGTCAGTTACAGCTGTTGGTAGTTACAAGCTGCAAATTAAATATAATTGTCATCTTGAGGGGCAATTGGCTATAATTATCAGATACAATTTACAATTAGCTATATTTATCAGTTATAAGTAGCAATAATTGTTAGTTACTATTTTCAATTAGCTTTCAATCAGTACAATCAATGCAAATTATTATATTATTCTATAAAACAATAATATTAATAATCTTTATTTATAAATCTATGCCCCTCACACATATCTCTGATGATAAGCATAGAACACAAATGTGTCATATTGAAGAAAAGCACGAAATTTACAAAATATATATTTAGTTTAAAACGAATTCACTAAAAAACTAAGGCTGGCATGCTCAATATACACAAAATAACACTCATAAAAAACATAAATTCAATGACATACACTTACTAAAAAATAAAAAAAAAGATGTTATGTGATGTTATTGTGACTGTGTAACTCTGTAATTTGACATATCATATGGTCCAGTTCTATAAGGTATTATTTTAGCTCTCTCAATAGTTCGAATATATCCAGTCTTGTTTATTCTAATGGATTATAAAATGCATCGTATTTGTAACATGTTTAGTGTCCAATGGTGCTAAAGAGCAGCTAGGAGGTGGTGAAGGCAGCAATACTGCTGTTGGTACAGAAGAGTTTGAGCCATGGAGAAGTCAGCAGCAACAGGCACAGCAGCAGAGCTCTGCAAATGCCGCAGCAGCTCATACACCGTATGGAGCATCTGTACCTATCTCCAGTGCAACCGATATTTACAACATGAGCACAGGTAGAATTTCATTATTAAGCAAAACAGGAATTCGTTATTTCATCTACCTTATACTCTCAAAAAGGCATCAATTTTAATTTAATAATTTTGCTAGAGCTCAATAATAATCTGTATTTCAAATTGTACAATGGTGTTGCAGAAATTGTAAAATGAAATGATGTGGCAATACAATCTTACCTATAGTTTACCTCTGAGCTTTTTTCATGTAAAATGGTTATTTATCTTAAAATAGCTACAACATGAAATTATTACAGCTCACATAGAATTCATCTATGGTATAAAACTGTGACTGTATTAGAAATTGCTTAATGGTCTTTTCAAACTTGTGTAAACTGTTTATATTTTTAATTTAATTTGGTAGATTATTAAAAAAAATGGATCACATGTAAATAGGGATTTTTTCTGTGGAATCTGCGTATTGTATAATTGACATTGACTGTTTTGAGTATCATAATCAGTTTGTACCTCAAACTCAAATAAATTTTCATTTTTGAGAAAAGTATAAGACACTCATAAACATAGGTGTCACATATAATCATGATTTTTTCAGTTTTAAACACTCCCCTGGAAGTTTCATGAAATTTTAGTCCCTTTATCAGACATACTGCTCTCTTTTGAACAACAACATTATTTTGAATAAACATATTGCACTCCAAAAAATAATCCCATACTTCAGAACACTTTCAAAATTTGCATAGTTCAATATTTTCATACTCAAATTATTTAGACATCTTGATATTGTCCTAAAACCACAGCAAATGGAATTAAGCATTTTCAGCAGTTAGAATATGTGTTAATCTAAAAATTCATCAATAGATATATTTAGATGCCTAAAATATTAACACTCATTTGTAGTTTATGATCTTCTATATTGAGGCATTGTGATTTCACAACAGTACTCTGTTTAGACCTCTGTTCAGTTCTAAATAATGTTGTATCAGTTATGTGCTATACCGTTTGGCATTGACTCAATGTTCGACTTAAAATTGACCTCTCTTAACAATGTAAACCCTTTGTTGTCTCTTAACACGTTCGTTGCCTACTCAGACTGGATTAACTGTTCCCAAATAGCCAAATACTTTTTTTCACCAATCAGACTAATAATTTAAAAAAGGTGTATATTGGTAGAAAAAAAAAATGTCCCCGAAAACGATGACTCCGATCGAAGCCGTCGGCACATGGCGAAGATCACCGATTGGCTCCGATCGGAGTCATCGGCAGCGAACGCGTTAAGAGGTATGACTTGAACAGTTCAATTGCAGCTCCTCTTACCCATATCTTTGTAGTTTTAATAACAATATGTATCTGTCAATGCAATCATATGCTTTGTACAAGTCTAGATAGAAACCAACTGCTAACTTTTCCTCCTCTTATTGCTCAAATAGTGTTTGAACAAATTGAAATATTGCAGTATCTGTTGATCTTCCATGTAGGTATATTCATACATACAGTAATGGACAAAAATATATAGACAAATATGAATATTTACCTAAATACCTTTAGACATATGCATTATTAATAGAAAAGCTAAATTCCTTGTTTTTACATTATCTGCAAGGAACACAATACAAGTCTGAATATATGCACTTTTTTATGAGGGACAAAAATATGTAGACAAATTCTTTTCAACATTAGTTTAGTACAGTTTCATGCCAGAAAAGGATTAATTGTGTTCATCAAGTATTGTGGAATAAGTTGAGTGATTTTAAGACCATGCCGTGAGGTCCAGAAATTTCTTTCGATGTAAAAACTAAGATCATTGAGTTATACAAAGATGGTCAATGTGAAATCGACATTGCCAAAAATTTGAAGCTGAAGCGTAAAGCAGTTTGGGCAATATTGAACAAAAAGGTATCTTGTAAGCCTCAAGAAACATCTACAATCTATGCTGAGACTATGCCAGGCGGTGATTGATAATAATGGTTATGCTACAAAATATACTAAGTGACATATAAATCCGAACACCCAGTTTAAATGGTTTTATTTTAATAAAAGTTGGTGAATGTATTTATCTTACTGTAAATAACAAGTGAAAAAATTTTCAGCCTTATCAGTTGGACATTCCGGTCTTTATACTGCTTTTTTTTAATTCACTAACGCTCTAAAAATGAATATTTCAGCCGCAGTAAAGAATCAACGTTGGCGGATTTTGGTTCTTGACATCCTTTACGATCGGTTACGATGCCTAGAGTACGGAGACCTGTACGATTTCGTCAACTTAGTGAGTTTGATAGGGGCCGTATAGTGGGACATCGGGAAGCTGGACTTTCTTTTCAGGCAATTGCAGTTAGAGTGCAAAGAAGTGTAGACACTGTGGTTAGGTGTTGTCAGGCATGGTTTCGAGAAGGCCGTACGCAAAGAGCAAGGGGCACTGGACGCCGCCGTAGAACAACAGACCGTGAAGATCGCCGCCTAAGATTATTGGCCTTAAGGGACCGTTTCTCAACTACCAGGTCCATTGCAAATGAATGGTTTGCAGAACACGGAAGACCTATTGGCATGCGAAGTGTTTACCGACGAATGAGAAGTTTTGGCTTGTTTTCATACCGGCCACACTGGGTCCTCCCTTTAACTCGAGAACACCAACGTAATCGCCTTGAGTGGTGCAGACAACGGTCACTCTGGGATCAGGAATGGAACAGTATTGTCTTTAGTGACGAGTCTCGATTTTGTTTAGGAATGCCCGATGGTCGTGCCAGGGTTAGAAGGCGACGTGGTGAAAGGAGGAATCCACAGTTTTTTGTTGAAAGACATGTTCATCACACTGTTGGAGTTATGGTTTGGGGTGCTATAGCTTATGGTTCCAGGTCACCTTTAATCTTCATCAGAGGTAACATGAACGCGCAGCGTTATATCCACGAGGTTCTAGAACCCCATCTTTTACCCTATCTTGACACCCTGGCAGATCCAACTTTCCAACAAGATAATGCCCGACCACATGTTGCAAGAGTCACAATAGACTTCTTTCATCATAATGATGTCACATTGTTACCATGGCCACCAAGATCTCCCGACTTATCCCCAATTGAGCACGTGTGGGATATGATGGGTAGGAGATTGCTCAATTTGTAACGTCCTCCTCAGACTCTAGAAGCACTTCGAGATGAGTTGGTGGTTGCCTGGAATGAGATACCACAGGAGGACATTGACCACCTGATCAGAAGCATGCCTAGGTCCGTTGGAGAATGCGTAGCACATCAGGGTGCATCCACATATTATTAAAGGTCAAAGGGCTTTAAAGCAGTGCAATCATTTTGAAATTAAATCATTTACTTATTATGCTTCATTAAGTACTTATACAAAATTTTATTAAAATAAAACCATTTAAACTGGGTGTTCGGATTTATATGTCACTTAGTATATTAACACAAACATGGTTGGTTTTCTATAATTCAATGAACTTTGCTTCTTTTTTCTATAATTGTTTTGCTTTGTCTATATATTTGTGTCCTTCATAGTTCCAGTTTTTTTCAATTAATTTTTTATTGAAGGGAGTCTAATGAATTTATTTATGTATAAGTATTATGCTATAACGAATTATGTATACAGGTTGGTGTATTAATAAAACAAGTTAAAAAAGAAATACGGCACAATATTAATTTGTCTATATACTTTTGTCCATTAATGTACATCCAATTTCATTGAAAGCGGAAAGTTCTTTTAAATTGGCACTAGGTAAAAACTAGACAAAATAAAAAGATTTAATCATGTAAGACTTTCTAGAAGACAATAGGAATATGCTTGGTCCTTAAAATAGTATATTTTCTATCTTATATGTATAGGTTATTACGGCAGTGGGGGAACTTATCCTTATCAAGCTTACGGAGTGGGAGATGGAACATGGTCCAATGGGACAGATCCAGTGACGTTTCTAAGCGGATATCCACACGATTCTTACTCGATGGATGGTAAGCAAAAAATATCTATCATAATACACATGATATATGACATGATGTCATGACAAATGTACAGTTATGGTTGAATTTCGTATAAGAGTCTAATAATTGTGTTATTGGGTTTGAATAAAGAGATAAAAAATTAAAAAGGAACAGAGACAATAGTAAGTTAAAAAAAATCTTATATTTGTTCTCCAATCTGAATATCCCCCAAAAATTGTCATCCAGTCCAATTGGTGGCTGAAGATGAGCCATTTTGGACCTCTTGTAGGCTGCAGTGCTTTATTGATATGGTCTTGATATTTTTGCAATCGAATGACACTTGTAAGACAGGTGATTTGCGGCGCTGAATTCAAATATGATATGATATTGCCAAAAAACCGTGAAGTGTTGTGGGACTGGGTTTGAGCTAGGAAATGCTTATTACATGAGACTCCTTATGAGCTCAAGATATTATTTTTTTTTCTTATTACTTGTCAATAAAATTTCGTGAGGATGTTATTGTTTTATTCTTGATATAAGACTACCTCATTGCCAAAAAATCAAGTTGAAGAAATAATTTTTTCTGGGTGTAGCACTTCTAATGTCACTGAGTGAAAAATGATCTTAACATTCATTCAATTTTTTTTTCTGAAATGCTTTTAACAAAATTGATGATTTTCCAAATACCGATTTTGATGATGATGATGATCTTTATTTCATAGCAATGTGCTAACAGAGAAAACATTTGGATATAAACTTATAAACTACAATTTTCTATTACATATTTTTTTTAAATGCCTTTTGCAGTTAACAAAATTTGTAGTTTTAATTTCTTCTGGAATCCTATTAAAATCTACAAGGCCCTTATAAAATAAGCTGTTTTGGGCAAAGGAAGATTGTACCTGAGACACATAAAAGTTGGAATAAGATCTAACATTATAACTATGTATATCGCTGACCATTTTTAATTTATTAATAAGATGCTCTGGGTACATTCTATTCCTTATTTTGTATACTACCACCATAGTGTTATAAAAGATCTCCTGGCTTACACTTAATAAATTTGTAGATGTCAGCATGTCTTTAATTCTACCGTATCTTTCCCATCCCAAAATATTTCTCAATGCCTGGTTTTCTTTTTTTTTTTGAATAATATCAATATCACCTTTCTGAAGGTGGCTACGAACACAACTGCAAGCTTGTCCAGTATGCTTATTCAATATTTTTGTACAAGTATGCACAATTTCCCTTTGGCGCCACACGTACAAGCATGCTTGATAAAAATAGAGGTAGTTTAATTAAATATGTCGAACTCCGACGACGATTCGCTCGCTTTGGCCGCTTTTGTTCTTGTGAAGAAAAGAAAATCCCGAATAAAAAACCGTGCGGTGTGGTGTAAAGAATGGTTGATAAAAGGGAAAACCTATTCTCACATTTACTTACTAAGTGAGCTGAAAATATATCCGCGTGACTGGCACAATTATGATGATGAAGAGATGTATTAAAACCTTGTCTCTTGTATCACCTTTGATTCAAAAGCAGGATACGATCATCAACGGACCCCAACTTGTGCATGCTTGAAAATCTTGAGTACACACGTACTGTTTTGCTTGCGCAAGCGCGCCTAATTCAAGCATGCATAATTAAAATCAATTCAATCCTCAAGCTGCATGTACAATTACAAAGCTTGCACCACATTTCCCTACAGACATTCAAGCGAGCTTGTACAAAAACATTGAACAAGCATGCTGGACAAGCTTGCAGTTGTGTCTGTAGAAACCTTTAAACATATACAAGATTGTTGCACAGTAACTGAAATGTGGTAGGATTATCGTCTTATATATAATTAATTTAGCCCAGACACTCAGGTCTTTCCCCATTCTACATAATAAATTCACTTTCTTTGATAGCTTTTTGGTTATATAAATTGCATGTTTTGAAAACGTTAAATTTTCATCTATAATTATTCCTAAATATTTACATTCATCAACTTGATCTAGTCTACTACCATTAATTACTATACCTTTGTTATTGTATGTGTTAGTTACATTATGCTTAGATTTCAATATCATACATTTAGTTTTATTTACATTCACACTTAAACTATTATTGTATAACCATTTATATATATTATTTAAATCTTCATTTAAAAAGTTTATTATATCATCCACTGAATCACCCTTAACAAAAAGCATAGTGTCATCTGCAAAGAGTTGAATTTCACACTTCTTAATTATATTAACAATGTCATTTATGCACAACAAAAACAATTCTGGGCCCAGGAACACCATGTACATTGATCTTAGATTCAGATAATATAATAATATAAATAAATATGTGATTTTTGAGATCTCATTTCCAAGTATTGTGAAAACCAACCTAGGACTTTACCTTGAAAGCCATACCTTTGTAACTTCCCAATTAGTAATTCTCTGTTAACAGTTTCAAATGCTCTGCGAAAGTCGAAGAAAACCACGCAAACCATTTTTTTGTTGTCTAATGAAGATTTCCAGTTAGATATCACTGACTGTAGAGCACTTTCACAATTTTAACGTATTGTGAACTTGTAATGTATTGATCGACCAGCCAAAGATTGCTAGGGACGAAAGGGGGAAATGCGATGAAAAAACCTTACCATTAGACGATTTTATATGGAGTCATAGGCGGAGATCGGAGAGACTTGAATTATTAATTGAATTTATATTTTATTACAACTGGTAGTATTAATATTTTTTTGCGATTCATAATGACGTGATACCAAACATACATTATAAGAAATAAATATACACAAACACTGAATATTGAGAACAAAATAAATATATTTTTTAGGCAACAAGTAATATTCCTATGTACGCATTATGATTGAACAGCAAAACAAATTATGCATTCTTCTAAAATAGAATACAACAAGTCAAAAATATCTGACTGAATAGAAAAATATAGGAAAACAAAAAGTAATTTCTTGATGAAATAACCCATAAACAACACATAGAATTAGACTTTCTACTGAGATACTAAAAGCCACAAACCAATAGTATAATAAATGAATATCTAAAAATTCTAAAAGGTAGCCAATCTAGTATAGTTTCAATCCTGATTAGAGTCATGATCACTGTCTGAGGAACTGTGATTGCTATCACTTTCACCTCCTATGTTGATTATTATTTCTTCCTGTATTTCTTGAATGAGACTGTCTTTTTCCCAATATTCATCTTCAATTTTTATAACATGTCCAATAACCTTTTGCCAGTCACTGGCACTTACTGAAGCGATGGCCTTATTAGAAATTTCATCTAGTTTTTTTATAGTAAATTCGCCGCTTGTATTATGGCTTCTAATGAAAAATTTTACTTGTGCCCAAATCATCTCTATGGGATTAAACTGACACATATAGGGTGGCGTTCGAAGTGGGGTGTGTCCGAAACTTCTTATTAAATTATCTATCTTATAATTTTTCTCATCAGATGGTCGCCTATGTAGACAAGCTATTTCATAAAGCTCCATTTTTTTAGCATTAGGATCATGCTCTATACCTTTTTTGCTCAACCACGTGATGATGTCTCTTTTTAGAGAAGATCTAGTTGGAGGCTTGTCTTCCAAAGCTGAATGGTAAGGTGCATTATCCATTATTATAATACTATTAGGAGGAATGTTAGGAAATAGTTTTTCAGTAAGCCACTTCGTGAAATTTTCTTGGTTCATTTGACCGTGATAATCACCAGTGGCACAGCCAGCCTTGAAAATGAGACAGGCTCCAGGAACAAAACCATCTTGCGAACCCGCATGAACAATTATAAGTCGTCCTGGAAATGAATAAATAGCCTCATTTTAGTGTTATTTTAAGTTTGCCAACACCTTTTTGAATCACTATGTATAAAAAACATATTTTTGAGAAAAAAATACTTGCAAGGGATTATGTATTCAATTAGACAAATTAAATGAGCACTTATTAAGAATATTCCAAAATTGAGAAAAATGTATAATAAGCAAAATCGAGGTGAAAGAAACTTTATTACCTGTAGAACTTATATTGCTCAGGACACCCATAATTTCTTCGCTTTGCCAGCATTTCTTGAAAGTGAGGTCATTATCAACCCAAGTTTCGTCCAAATAAATAATATGCCTTCCTTCTTCCCGGAACTTTTTAATAGACCTAAGATACTTGTATCGCCAATGTAAAATACTGGGTCTTTCCATTAGTAATTTCCTTTTGTTGTGGCATTTACGCCAGTAAAATCCTTTTGCTTTTAAAAGCAGCCTCAACGATTCTTTACCAAATGGAAATTCCATTTCTTCCTTCAGTTTGATTAGAAGTTTACTACAAGTAGGTACCACTTTAAAATCACAGTAAAATTTTTCTATCATTCTCCGAATAATGGAAAAATCGACTCCATCAATTTTTTGGATCACAGAAGGGCGTGATCTCTTTTTTCCGGGAGAAGCTAAAGGCTGTGTGGAGGTTGCATTTTGCCTGTCTTTATCTTCTTTTCTAATTTTACTTATAGTTCGTTCACTAACACCCGTATAATATGCCGCCCTTGCATTTCTAGCTACCAGTGGATAAACGAAAGTATTGTTAGCCGCTTCTGCATCGCAAGCACGTATCACGTTTGCTATTATTTCCCTTGCCTGGCTGTGAATAACTTTCCCATGCTTGAATTCCATTATCACCACTAAACAGTAAATTATATTTTCAAAGTATTTGCCAACTGCCTACGCCTATGGGAGTAGGTTTATAAATGACCGTGCCATCGGCACGTTATTCTAGTTTCAGATAAGATAAGAGTTTTGGACCAATCAGCGACCGGATGTTTACCTGCGGCCTGGGTTTTCCAGCTACATTGCCAAATTCAGCGGAACAATTCTATATCTTAAATATGTTAATATGTATGGACCGCATTTTATGTAGAACATCTGACAACTTCGCAATTTTTTGTCCGCATTCTTTCGGCTTGCAATCTTTCGCTGGTCCAACATTACCATTTAACTGGCTTTCATGCTATATGATGATATTTTTTTCCTGTGTTTTGACGATTGTAAACAATGTTTTGTATTAGCATGAATAAATAAATGAAACATGTGCATAATTCCAGGTGTGTTCGGCCCGCCGTCGACGACGTTCTCCTCCCCAGCGGCGTTCGGTCAGCCGCCTCCGCCGCCACCGACACACCCGTCCAGCTTCAACTACTTCCATCCGAACAATGGAGGCGGCGCGACCGCAGCAGCCACCGGGCCTCCGCCTCCTGCGCCCCCCTCCGCAGCAGATTACGGAGGGTGGGGCGGCCAGTTGGCAGCTGCCGCGGCAGCGGCCGCAGCTGCAGCCGCCGCTAGTCACCATAGAACCAAGTACGCGGATCTAGATTATTATAGGTAAGAACATTATTTTGAGATTTTGTTTCCAAGTAAAACAAATAATTTTGGAAAAATTACACGCTTTTTATTATCAACATGTAGTATTTATCTATATTTAAGTATGGTCTTAAATGTGCAGAGTGTCCAGTGGGAAAGTTCACTTTTTGATTTACGAAAAAAATAGATACTTAATGAAAAGAAAATTTTTATTACTATCAACATATTCGTAATTTCGGCGGGCTTTATTCCTTAAATATCATTCCGTTCAAATGTTTGCCATCCCTTCGGACACACTCTTCTATACAGTGTGAGTCTTCATAAAGTGCACATAGCAAAATCAAGGAAACTACACCTTATTTTATTGACGGAAAAATTATCAAAAAAAAACATTAAAAACAATAATTCATGTTTTATGAATATTTTAAAATTTTTAGAGTCGGCTGCTAACCATATTTAAATAAATCGTTACAACTTTTAAACTGAATGTCCTATCATATTGGAATAAATTTTGTAGTGATTGCAAATAAATAATAGGCCGTAACCAGTAAAGTGAAAATTTCCACGAAATTAAAAAAATGCTATAAATTTAAAATAAAGAGGAATATGCTGAAACTCACTATTTTTTCAATGATTTTTAAAACAATTGCTAAATTTCAATAAAAATTGTCCTATTTACCCTACCTTTTTTAAATGTTAAGTTATTCTACATGTTATTAGCTTCCCAAAGGTGAAAAATTGCAAGTTTATTACTTAGATACAAGTTTTTAAATCAGCGTTTCAAAAAGCAGTGAACTCAGTTCAGTGCCAGAGTAGGAATAAAACAACAGTATTAACCTACATGAATCATTCATTATCTTTAACAAATAAAATCAAATAGACTTGTCTATAGGATAATCATTTTGGCTTAATGCATCAAATGTTCAAAATGGCTACCCCGTTGCTGCAAACACATTGTAGCGCGAAGTGAAATTTGATTGCCCTACGAATCATCTCTGGATCATTTTTGATTTCGTGTGCAACACGCAAAACTCTTTCTTCAAGTTCCGCTTCGCTGTTTATGGAACTGCTGTACACCCTTTGTTTCATTGTCTCCCATAAAAAATAGTCGAGAGGTGTGAGATCTGGGGAACGCGCCGGCCACCCAACAGGTCCTTGCCGACCGATCCAGCGGCCTGGATAATTTTCATTAAGAAAAGACCTGACAATCAGCGAGTAATGGGCAGGACATCCATCCATTTGAAGCATCATTCTTCGACGGGTTTGCAGCGGCACTTCTTCCAACAGCAAGGGCAGTTCAGTCCGCAAAACATCCAGAAATCTCTCTCCGTTTAATGTCCTCGGGAGTATTATTGGATCAATCAAAAAGTTGTCAATCAGTGCGGCCCACACATTTACAGAAAATTTCACTTGAAATGTTGAAGCCCTTTTCAGCCAAGGGTTTTCATCTTTTGGGCACCACTTACGTAAATTACGACAGTTCACGATGCCGTCTCTCGTGAATTGAGATTCATGTGTCCACAGAATTGTTTTCGGGAATTCAGGATTGTCTCTTGTTTTCATTAAAATCCATGTAGACATAACGCAGTTTGGACGCCAATCAACATCTTCATGCAAGTGCTGCACCCTTTGATAATGGTATGGATGCAACCCTGCTTTCCTCAAGATGCGCCAAACCGATTTCTTTGATACGCCATGACGTAACGCCAAACGTCTCGTACTAGTAGTCGGGTCAGCAAACAAATCATCCAAAATGGCTTCTTCGATAGCAACATGAATAATAACACCTGGTTCGCGGCGATCTCGAGGCAAACCAAGTCCAGTGTTAGCCAGTCTGCTATGTACTTTTTGGAAGTTACGGGCTGATGGAACAGGGCGTCGATTTGGAAATGCAGCTAGATAAGCTGTGCAAGCAGCTCTAGCACTCCCTCGGTACATTCCATAATAATAATGGATATCGGCAATGTGTGCCGGAGGGAAATCACTTATACGTGGCATCGCGACCAAAAAGCGAAAGCGTGATATGTAGCAAACGAAACTGATAAAGTTGGCAGGAGAAACACAAATAGCTGCCTAACTGCCCAACATTCAATTGTTTTTCAACTGGGCCCGCCTCCCCACTCGTACTTCAGCCCGCCCGACTCTGCATTGAATCACCAAAAAAAGGTATCTACATGATAAACAATGGTGCCTAGCAAGACGATGCGCATGGGCTTTTTTATAAACACTCATAGAAACTGTTACATTTGAGTAATAAACGTGCAATTTTTACTTTTATAAAGCTGATAACATGTAGAATAACTTACAAATAAAAAAAGGTAGGGTACAAGGGACGATATTTATAGAAAATTTGAAATTATTGTAAAAATGATGAAAAAAAAAAACAGATTTTCATCAAAATTCTTTATTCTAAATGGATGTCATTACTTTTCCTGGAATTCTTCACTTTTCAGGAACGTCCTTTTACCAGCAATCACTACAAAATGTATTCCAATATGATAGGACATTTAGTTTAAAAGTTGTAACGAGTTATTTCAATATGGTTAGAAGCTGCTACTAAAAATTTTAAAATATATATTCATAAAAAATCAAATTCATGTTTTTTTGATGATTTATCCGTCGATGAAATAGAGTGTAGTTTCCCTGATTTTGATATGTGCCTTTTATGAAGACTCACACTGTATATACAGTGCTTTTCTTTGATGTTCTCCCCCTTTGATTTTTCGAACGGATCAATTCGAAAAACTAAAACTTGAGACAATGAAATTGATGCGTGGATACCATATTTTGGAGTAAAATTGACAGATGAAAATGTCAAGATGGCCGCTGGGCGCCATCCTGGAAAAAAAAAAATTATATGAAAACGGGGGTCGTGTGGCGCATCATTTTGAAGCTTCTGACGGTTACTTCATAATCCTAGAATATAAAGTCAATACCTTTACCTACTACAAAATGGTGGTACATTTAATAATTACCTGAATACATTGACATTTAACTTGATAATTCGAATAAATACGTTGAGTTTAGTTTAGAATATGCTGGAAATGGTTGCCTTGAACCTCTTGACACAATAACAGCCGGTCCGTAATTTCGCGTCGAACATTTTCAAACATAGTAACATCGATATTTCTACAAATATTTGTTATTCTCACCCGTATACACAATACTGAAGCAGGTTCAGTTTTGTATGCCATTTGCTTCAAATAGCTCTATAAAAAAAGTCTAAAGGTGTCAAATCTGGCGAGCGAGCTGGCCATTCCACAGGACCTCGACGGCCAATCCAACGAACGGGGAAATTGTTATCTAAATAATTCCTAACTTGTCTGTAGTAGTGTGGTGGAGCACCATCGTGCTGGAATACAAGATCAGTATAAAATTCATTAGGATAAGCTTCGACGATTTCGGTGATTAGAGGGTCAATAGTATTTTCCAGCATATCCAAAACAGTTCCCCGGTTAAAGTTTGGTTCGATGAATAGAAGCCCCGCAATATGATTTCCCAATATCCCAGTCCAAACATTGATTTTTTGTGGATATTGAGTATGAGTTTCCCGGAAGACGTGAGTTGGTGTCACTCCAATAACGACAATTTTGTCTATGCACATTACCGTCGAGAAAAATGTACATTCATCACTAAAACAAATATTTTGGATATAGGTAGGATGCCGTGCAATGGTTTCCGTCTTAGTCTCGCAGAATTCTGTTCTTTGATCAGGGTCATCTTCAGTTAGCTGATGTACCATTTGAATTTTGTATGGGTGGGGGTTTCAAAAGTCTCCATACAGTAGAAAGACAAACCTCACATACATTCGCGATGAAGGAAGTAGACTGTTGAGGATTTACTATGATCTCACCAATTATTATCGAACTTTCTTTTCTTCCGGGATGGTCGGATGAATTGTGGGCTTTTTGTTATTTACACTACCAGTAGCTGTAAATTTAGATACAAGTTCCCTTAAATATTTTCTACAGATAGGACGATTCGGGTAACGACCATTAAAAATCCTTTCGGTCTCGTGAAAGTTACGCGTCGCACCATAAATAATAATCGCTTCGATTTTTTCTTCCAGTGGACGAGAATTGACCATTTTAAAATTAGTTCAAACAGCATCTAGCACTAAAACTGAAAACTAGATAAGAATATTTTAACTGTACAATGATGTTTGTTCTTGTATATTCTTGTCACTGTCAACGAAAAATAACAAAACAAGTTTTTATCGCTGTTGCTGTGGATACGGCAGGGAATTACAATTATTTGTGGAGATATGCATGTTAGTGGGTTTGTGTTCACCTGATTATTAAATGTACCACCATTTTGTAGTAGGTAAAGGTACTGACTTTATATTCTAGGCTTATAAAGTACTCGTCAGGAGCTTCAAAATGATGTGCCACAAGACCCCCGTATTCATATAATTTTCCCTGCGGCCATCTTGACCTTTTCATCTGTCAATTTTACTCTGTATATCTTGTGGTGTTTTTCTTTGAATATGGCTCAATGATCCGGTCTCCATATTATATGAATAATTGTCTAGCCTTCAAAAAAATGCAGAATAAATTTATTAGGTTTTGTCTTTATAAGCTTGATTAAGAATTCCTGATGACTATATACAGGGTTATCCAAATTAAGTGTCCACCATTGGTAACTTTGTTATTAGTAAAAATACAAAGTTGTTTAAATTAGCAAACTAGTAGCATTTTTAACGCTGGTAAAAATGAGAAATAAAAAAAAACAATTGAGAGTCGTTATTTTGATTTTTTTCAGTAAAATAACATTTTTTTAAATGGAAACCCCTGTATATTATATTTTTTTCTGTTAAAGCATCAAATTTTAAACAAAAAAGTTCATAATGACTTTTCCGCTAAAGTCAAAAATAAAGTCAAAATAACGATAAATATTTTTAATTATTTGCAGTATTATAATATTAAGACGGCTATGAAAACAACATGGCGTTCGCGATTTGACAGCATTAAGATAAGCGACAAATTGTTAAACTGGACATACTCGCAACTAGAAGGCTTTGGAAAACAATGATAAAATCAAATAATGTCAAACATTAGTGTAAATACTTGTTTATAAGCTTTATTGTGTCATTAATTTAAAGAAAAATGTTCTCCCATGAAGAAAAGTGTGATATGTTAGAATGCTATTTAGTGTGCAGAAAATCCTCCTTGAGAGCAAGAGAATACTACAGTGAATTATATCCCGCTCGCATTCAACCGTATGAACGATATTTTCTGAGACTTTATCGAAAATTTAGGGGCAACGAAAATGTTTTTGCTAAAACAAGGGCAAAAAAAGAATTCATAATAAGCGAGGCCATGGAAATTGCAGTTATTGGATATTTTGAAGCTTATTGTGAGAATTCAATAGCAGATATTCTCAAGGACTCTAATTTCAGTTATGGTACTGTTCAAAGGATTTTTAAAAAATACAAATTTATTCCGTATAAGTACCGACCAGTTCAAACGCTTTTGGCAGGGAATCCAGAGAGAAGACTTGTTTTTTGCCATTGGTATCTTAGCTTCTGTCGCCAAAATGTAAATAACTTTCGTTACCTTTTATGGACAGATGAATCAAATTTTTCAAATTCTGGAATGTTTAATAGAAAAAACCACCATTATTGGTCAAGAGAAAATCTTTTGTTAGTACATCCAAGAAGCCCACAAGTCCGTTTCAGTTTCAACGTTTGGTGCGGTATAATTGGTTCAAAAATTGTTGGCCCGTTCTTTTATGAGGGAACCCTAACTGGTGAAAGATATGTGGAATTTATGTCAGAAATTCTGACTAATTTCTTAGACGAATTGGATCTTATAAGTAGACATCATCTGCATTTTCAGCAAGATGGCGCACCTGCCCACAACTCCAGAGGTACTTATCATTTTCTAAGTACTACTTTTAATGATCAGTGGATAGGAACAAATGGCCCAATATAGTGGCCTCCCAGATCACCAGATCTAAACCCACTTGATTACTTCTTGTGGGGTTACTTAAAGAACCAAATTTACAAGCGAAGGTACGATAACCTTGACGCGTTAAAGACTGCAGTTAGGGAAAAGATAACCCAGATAGATGGTAGGACCATACTTAAGACAGTTCGAGCAGTTGAAAAACGTGCCCAAAAATGTATTGAACAACAAGGTGGTGTTTTCGAGAATCTTCTTTAAAAAAAATTGTTATTGTATTTTGTAAGATTATAAGTTGATGTTGAAAATAAAGTTTGTCGATACAATTTAATTGTTTCAGATTGGAGGCCATAACTTCAACAATTTGTAACCTAGGAGAAAAGTTATTGTAATCTTTTTTGTTTAAAATTTGATGCTTTAACAGAAAAAAATATAATATACAGGGGTTTCCATTTAAAAAAATGTTATTTTACTGAAAAAAATCAAAATAACGACTCTCAATTGTTTTTTTTTATTTCTCATTTTTACCAGCGTTAAAAATGCTACTAGTTTGCTAATTCAAACAACTTTGTATTTTCACTAATAACAAAGTTACTAATGGTGGACACTTAATTTGGATAACCCTGTATATGATGATGCAGTAAACTGATTGAAAATTGAGAGAAATATAGAGCTAAAGTTTTCCGATTGAGCATTCAAATCATTATAGTTCTTATTATATACTTCAGACCATGTACTATTACCTAAATCATTCAGAAAGCATTGCTGATGGTTAACATTAAACATTCTTTTATAAGTGAAAACATTTGTTTGCTCACTTATATATTCTGTAATGAACTTTTGTGCAGTATGGTCAGATATTAGTGTATGCAAAACCTTTGCTTTTTAGTTTTTAGAGTTTGTTAGAATATTATTTTATAAGAAAAACATTTCCAGGGACCATCACCAGCAGAATGTGTATGCTGCCGCGGCAGCAGCGGCCGCACATCAATCGATGCCCGCCGTTGATGCCGTGAAACAAGTCGAACAGGCGATGCAGAATCTAGGTAAACTTCATCAGAAATAAAGATTTTTAGAATCGCCTGAAAAATTACGGTTTATACCTCATACTCGGTCAAGTTGTCGTTTGCCATCTCAATCGCCCGCAATTGACACTTTTGCGCTCTAGAGCGACAGAGTAACGAAAATGCTCGCTAACCACTAGTTTTGTACGTTTCGGCGTCATTTGATAGGCTGTTTGGATAATGATACAGTCTTTATTTGAGCATGCTTTAGCTATTTGCTCTTCTACTGCTTAACCCATGAATTAGTAAAGCGGCAAAGTTTCACCGGAATTAGCAAAAAAGAATGTATTGTACTTAAAAAAAACATCCTAAATGGAATTGAGAAGCTTATACGAGCATTTTCTTTCCTTTACAGATCTGAAGTCGTCAGTGGATTCGAAAGATTCGTTGGGCAGCCAACCGAAAAAGACGACTTGGGCAAGCATAGCCAGTCAGCCAGCCAAACCGCAGCTAACCATCCAGAGTCAAGGACTGAAGAAGAAAGGACCAGGCATGCCACCAGGACCAATTGTTCCTGGGAAACATAACATGGACATTGGTAAGTTTATGGATGTGTGCTGGATTCAAGTTTAAAGTTGGTGACATGTTATATGAAGGCTAAACGCGCCTCGCTTTTAGCGTTGGTATACCAGGTAAGTGGCATTTTTATAGTGCAAATCATACGAATGACCATCGTGTTAACGCGTTATTTCATGCTACATTTTGGGTTGTCGTGATGAAGGATCCACCTGCCCCTTTGTGCCAAATCCGGTCGAACTCAGGCCAAACGAGCTTTGAGATGATGCGAAACTTCAATGTAGAAATTTCCGTTCACTATCTGGCCGGGAGGGACAAATTTCTGGTGAACAATGCCCCGAGAATCAAAGAAAACTATCATACATTGTTTTCACATTGGACCTTGAGTTTTTCGACTTTTTTGTTCTCGGTTCCCCTGCTCGAAAGTCCCCCCTTTCCTCTGCTTGCAACCAATCCTCTCAGCAAGCAACCCTCCTGGGTTTCTATTCGGCAGTCAAGAGCTTCGGAAGTTTTTCTGTCAGAATTTCGTGGACGATTGTTTTGAGGATTGACAGTTCCTCAGCTATAATTCAAACTGTCAATCGACGGCCTTTAAGAACACAGCCCCGAATTCGTTCAACATTTCCCTCAGTGCTCGATGTGGACGATCGTCCTGAGCGTTGGTCATCTTTCACATATTCTCGGCCTTCCCGAAACCTCTTCAACCGCGTGTTGACGGTTGGTTCCTTCGGAGAATTGTGTCCGTAAACTTGTTTCAAACATTCAAAAATCTCACGACAATTCTTTGCGTAGCTTTCCAAGAAACGATGTTGATGCGCGGTTCCTCGATCAGAGAGGGCTCCATGCTGACGGCAAGTAAAAAAGAGTTACTTTCAAAAAGCAGACGTAAATCCTACTTACTCTCAGAGTGCTCAGGCTCGAACTGATCATAGCGGGGATTGCATAGAGAGAGGAACCATCGGGCCACCACTCAACAACACCTTGACACGACACCCCAATTTTTTTGTACGTATTTTCGGGGCAAACCTTTTATAAGATCGTCTTATTGTCTTTTTCACTAGTATCCATTACAGTAGAATAACAGCTGATTATCTAGTTATATTTCAAAATTCCACATATCGACAAATGACGCACAATTCTATACGCCAGGGCCGTATTTTTTTGTGGTTTATTGTACGCTAGGGATTCATTTCGTACTTGCTAGTAACTCTGATTTAGAAAAGGACTTTTGCATACAAAAAAACTACAAGCAAAACGCTGCTAATTATCATGACTATGGTAATCATCTCTACTTTTTAGAACATGAAACACCTTATGATTTTAAAACGGAATGAAAGGGCCATATTTGAATTACGTTACACTGATAACGGACAATACCAGAAACACGTGCCTATTTTATTTTCGCAGTTAAAATTACAGCTACTGGAAATGACAACACAGTCTGTTCTATTCACTTGCCTCAGATGTACTATAATAATTTTCTAATAAACATTTTTATGTGTGTACTTCCTATATTTTATTGTCAATTTCTACTCGTTAAAAGTATGTGAACAACAGCTCTGAATATGGTTCTGAGCTTTACCAGATTTACACCCGGCTCATTATTGCCAACGTTACAGTCTAATACAAATATGTCAATTGCTGATCAGCTGTTCACCTGTGTAGACATCAAAACATAATGGACACTTGTGTAGGATGTCATTGTACTTAGCCAGGTTCACTTCACAGGCGTCCTCCCTAACTCTATTCAAACCTCAATTACGCCGCGTCAAAAGAAACACGAGCAATCAGTCCCCTGTTACTGCGTATTCAGGCATTGATTGACAGTTGGCCAATAGAAGCTCGAGAATTTGAATATCGCGCGTTGTTGGTTGTTCTGACGTATGATAAATGATGTTTGAATAGAGCGTAGCTTAAATTGAATATTTGTTAGGAACCTGGGACACGGGAGGCGGAAAAAGCACCCCAAGCGTCAGCAGTATTAGCAGCGCTGTGAGCAGTAGCTCCGCCTCCGCTAGCGTAGTATGCCCGCCGCAGGCAACTGCCCCCGTGCAAATGCCTCCTCCGGCGATGAAACCTACTGGAGGCAGCGCCAGCACTGGAGGCGGTTGGCCCGCCGGTGGAAACCGCTCTGCCAATAGCGGGGCCGGTGCTGCCCCACCGCCGTATCAGCCGAGGGGTCAAGCAGGCACGACGGGGCTGCCTCAACACCCGCCCCCGTACCAGCCGGGACCGCCACCGCCGTACGCGCCGCCACACCAAGGCATGCATCAGCCGCCCCCGCCGCAGCATCATCATCAGCAGCATCATGTGCAGGTTAGCGTTTTTATCTCTCTTCATCATTTATAACGAACTTTATTTCTTATCGTATCTCGTACATTGTAAGGGCCCCGCAGACTGCAGACTTTCTATTGGCCGATGGTCGCACAATGTCAATAAATACAATATTGTCCAGACATGTTATTATTGCTCCCATACATCGAAAAAGAAAAATCAAGAAGTGATTCCGAAAGTATTGGGTGCATCCCATTCTTAGCGATAGATTCGTTAGTTATTCTTAGCGATAGATTCGTTAGTAAAAATCTCACACAATGCATTCCAAATTGCTTGATTACCAAAAAAAACACGACTGCCCAACGCCAAAGCTCGGAGCGAACTGAACTATCGACCAACTAAACAATCTTCGTGTGTTCGCAAGTGGAAGTTAGCCAACACTGTCTGGGGGTCTGCGGGGGCCCTAAGGCTCTAGGGTACCCCTATATACTGTTATGTAAAACATACGTTTGTAAATAAACCATAACTTTTTGTTTTTGAGATACAGTTATGAAATTTTAGCATTTAAAAAAAGGTCAATGACAGCGGCAGTTTTTCCTGTTTTTTAAAAAAACTTTGGGTAGTTGAAAAAACTATTTTGATTTGAAAATGTATTTTTGTAACGCTTGCGGCTTAAGAACTAAGCAAGTTATGAGAATAAGGTAATAACTCCAAAGGGAGAGAGTGATTCAGGAACGCGTCTCTTCAGTGGTTTGGAGATTCGAGGTAATGCGCGATACTCGGAAACGCTTACCCCAGAGCCTTAACACACGTTGAGGTGCTTTCCAAAAAATCCCATGGAATCTGGAACAAAAATATGGCATTTTCTTCAGTTTATAATTGATGTGAATAAATATTATTGATACTTGGATAAATCAATAACGTATTTGATTAAAGGGTATGATGGCGAGTGTGGGTGGTGGAGCGACGAATTCTATGGCAGTTTTGATGACAGCTCAGGCTCAACATCATCAGCAACACGTTACCACTCAGCAGATGATGCATCAACATCCACAGCATCATAGCCAACAGGTTCGCTTGAGTATGATTATGACTTTGAATAAAATGTTACTTTTCGAATGAAATATTTTCCAGATATCGCCGGTGTCGCCAAGCTTGCCCCAAACTCATCCGGTTCTGGACGAATTGAAGGTGAAGAACAACTACAATCCCACCGAGTTCGATCTGACAGCTCCAAATGCGAGGTTTTTCGTCATCAAATCCTATTCAGAAGATGACATTCATCGCAGTATCAAGTACGAAATCTGGTGCAGCACTGAACATGGCAATAAAAGACTTGATCAGGCATTCAGGTAAAAATGAGCGAATTTTAGTAGTAGTAGTAGTAGTAGTAGAAAGATTTATTTAGCACATTTGGCTACATAAACAGAATAATTGTAAACAACTTAGAACTAGTAAATTCAAGCCATATAGTGTATGATGTAAATGCTGGGCAACCTATAATTGTAGATTTAACAAGTGATTTCTCAATTTTACTTTAAATTTTGTCAAAGTTTTCTGGTCTTTTATCTCCGAGTATAATTTATTATATTCAATCAACCCTTGATGGAATACAGATTTGTAGTATATGTTATACTTTTTGGTCATTAAATGGAAGTCATCTTTATTTCTGGTATTATGTAAATGATGGTCGACATTTGATGATGTTAAATTAGTTAGACTTGATGGAAATATATTATTTTTTACTTTATAAATGAATATCATTACAAGATATTTGATAAAATTTTTTACATTGAGCCATTTTAATTTGCTAAGCATTTGCCTAATTGGAGTATATTTATCTTTATTCAGTATTATTCTCATGCACCTATTTTGTAAAATTTGCAGTCTTTCAAAAATGGAATTATTTGCTAAATATAGAATAGTCGAACAGTACAAGAAATTTGGAAGAATGATGGTATTATAGATAATTTTTCTGTTATATGAACTCAGACATCCAGAATCTCTCGATAAATATCCCACTTTACTACTAATCTTATTTATAACTTTTTCATAATGAATATCAAAAATTAATCGAGAGTCAACAAAAACCTCCAGGTATTTAAAATTTTCTACGAATTCAATATCTTCACCATCAATATTCAGTTGAACATTTGTACATTGTTTTTTTTCCGATTAACAAGGCTTTCGTTTTACTTGCATTTAATTTTAGTCTGTTAGATGCTAACCATTTTGAGACAAGCTTCAAGTCTTCATTAATATAAGAAATACCAGACTGAATATTTTTAGTACTTATATAAATCATAGTGTCATCGGCGAAAATCTGAATTTTGCATTTTTTGACTATGGCAGGTAAATCATTTATGTATAAAATAAAAAGAAGTGGTCCCAGGATACTACCCTGTGGAACACCCAACGTATTTTCAATTTTTGATGAAATAGTGTCATTAACTTTTGTAACTTGCATCCTTTTAGACAAATAATTTCTAAACCAATCTAAAACACTTCCTGTTATACCATATGCCTTCAATTTACCTAACAAAATATCTCTATCAATCGTTTCAAATGCCCTCTTCAAATCCAAAAATACTGCTATGACAACTTCTTCTGAGTCTATGGCTCTTCTCCAATTCTCAGTTACCAACTGGAAAGCTGTTTCTGTGGAATATTTTTTTCGAAAGCCTGCTTGCGCCTCCACTAAAATTTTGTTTTCTTCTATAATCTGCATTAATTGGTCATGCACTATGGACTCTAATAATTTTTCAATGTCTGGTAACACATTTACTGGTCTCATATCGCTGCATCTTTTAGAATTTTTTATTTTGGGAAGTGGTGTTAATGTAGAGCATTTCAAATTTTCAGGAAAAGAACTGCTTCTCAGTGAACAATTGATCCAATTTAATACAGGATATCCCAAAATTTCGAAACAGTTTTTCAGCACGTTTTTAGTAGTGATTTCGGCACAGTTGTTATTTGATTTTGAACTGTTTACTTTTTTTCTTAGATAATTCAATGATACGCTGTGAAATTTTGAAAGTGTATGCAACATTTCCCCTTGGAAACTGATTTTCATATAGTCAGGTGCAGCATTGGCCAGTACCCACAATATCAACAATACTTTCCACAAAATATTCATTTAGTTTGTTTGCAATCACCAAAGAATTTGTTTCGGTTGAAACTGAAACCATACATTGACGTCAATTTTCTTTGGTATTGAAGGAGTTTTTGCAAAAAATCAGTTCAATATTTTGATGCACCCTTGAAAACTGAGCAAAAAGCTCGTTTTAACGATTATATATAGCTTTAGGCCTATGTCAGACCAATGAGGCTTAGTAAAGACTCTGTCTCCGGCTAGTTGTTGTTGTTATTGTGCTACAATTTATTGTTATCTTCTTTGCAGAGAGCGTGAAAATAATGGTGGTGGTCCCATCTACCTGTTCTTTAGCGTGAACGGTAGCGGTCACTTTTGCGGTATGGCTCAAATGGTTTCTCCAGTTGACTATAACGCCAGCAGCTCTGTTTGGTCGCAAGATAAGTGGAAGGGACAGTTTAAGGTAGACCGCCTGCAAACCTTAATAGATATTCGTATATTATCGCAAATACCACCATAGCATGAGCAGGAACTGTAAATGGTAACATTGCCTCGGTATTAACCCATCTTTCCCTTTTTCCTTTCTAACCCTATTTTCTTCCCTCCCTATCATTGTTACGTTCATCCCCATCCTTCCCTTACCCCCCTTTCCTTTCTTCCTTCCTTCTTTCTTTCGTTTCTCCTTCATTGTTCTCATCCTTCCTTCACTGTCCACATTCCTTCCTTATTTCTTCCCCTACTTCTATCCCTCTTTCCTGCACTCCCTTTTTTGTTTTCCTTTCATACTTCCGTTCTGCTTTTTCTTGAATATTGAAATATGAAGAACTTGGACATGCAACGAATAAAAAATAGATCACCTATCATGGATGCAATATTTATTGTGTTTTTATTGATTCTTCAATTACAAGGTTGATGCGAGATCTGTAAATTAAGTAATGCGATTGGCAACGTAGCGTTCGATCTGGCAACACTGGAGGCGGCGGGCTTGGAGGGGAGACAGGGGAACATGTGATCCGCCGTCAGTGCAAGTTTGAACTAGCTCGAGACATTTGGTTGTCCGTAGCGTAGTAAAATTTAACTCGCACCACTATTCGTCAGGTCAAGAACAACTGGGTGTTGCATCAATGTCAGTAAACTAGGTTTTGGCCCATAAAAACATTCCTGTGGGTCCTCGGCCTGCTTATTCGCCTGACTTGAGTCCTTGTGACTTTTTTCTCATCCTTAAGTTGAAAAATCACCTCAAGAGACCACATTTTGGGACACTTGGAAACATTCAAACAGCTGTGTGGTTTCATAAGGTAGTTATTTTGAAGGTCACAATATAAAATTGTAATTTTATTTGAATAAAAAAAAAATCAGTCTGAGCACTTAATTTATAGACCTCGTATACAAGTAAAGAAACTGGGTCAGGTTCAGTCAGCAATCTGGAGATTGATTTGTTCATAGGTGCGTTGGATATACGTGAAAGACGTCCCGAACGTGCAGTTGCGCCACATCAAGCTAGAAAACAACGACAACAAGCCGGTGACAAATTCTAGGGACACCCAGGAGGTGCCACACGCCAGAGGTCTTCAGGTTCTTAGGATCATGCACTCCTACAGGCATTCCACTTCCATTTTTGACGATTTCATACATTACGAAAAGGTATAGTGATTGATAATAGATAGATAGAAATGTTTCATGGTTGCTTCGGGATTTTGGTTTTAAATAAAGCTAACAGTGTTATTTTGCATTTGTCATTGATGTCTAACACAAATCGTTTAACAGATATGGCCAGCAAACAAAAATCTCTCTGACATCGATGACAGCTTGTGATGAGAACTGCTACAACCTTCTGTGAAATGAAAATTCAAATTCTCTCTTGTGTGTTCTTCAAGGAAACGTCATCGTTTCACTGTTTTCAGGTAGATATAGTTGTAGTCACCGTTCTTGGCGGTTACGTCATCAACGCCATACATTGATCGTATTTCCGGGCATTGTGCAATTGATTTTACATTGAAGATTGATAACAGGACAACTTGAATTGCACGCCGATGTCAAGTCAGTTGTCACTCTGACAAATACAGGGTTTGTCCGGAAAGTAATAGGACTGAGTCGATTTAAAAAAAATTATTGAGCCAATCGTTACAATTCTTTAAAAACTTTCAAAATAGGCTCCTTCTGCGTCGATGCAGCGCTGCCAGTGCGATTTCCAAGCATTGTAGGCGTCACGGAAGGCATTCTCCGGAATAGCCTTGAGAGCCGCGGTGCATGCTGCTTGGATCCCCTCTGTCGTCTCAAAATGCTTGCCTTTCATCGGCCTTTTCAGGCGAGGAAACAAAAATAGTCCGGGGGGGGGGGGCACTTCTGGGCTGTAGGGCGGCTGCGGAAGCGTGGGGATGCCGGCCTTGGACAGGTAGCTGTTCACAAGAAAGGCGGTGTGAGCCGGGCAGTTGTCGTGGTGCAACTTCCAGTTGGCTGCGATGTCTTGTCGGACCCGACTGACCCTTCGTTTGAGTCTCCTGAGCACGTAAAACTTGGCGTTGACGGTTTGTCCAGGAGGAACAAATTCATGGTGGACGATGCCTTTGATGTCAAAAAAGCCAATGAGCATCGTTTCCACTTTGGATTTCCTCATTCTTTCCTTTTTTGGGTGAGGAGACGCCGTCGTGTGCCACTCGGAAGATTGCCTCTTTGTCTCGGGATCATGCTCAAAGATCCACGACTCGTCACCTGTGATTACGTTATTCAAAAATTGGAGGTCACTTTCACACATGTTCAAATTTTCTTGGCACACTTCCACTCGCCGCAATTTCTGGTCGTCAGTGAGCACTTTTGGGACCATCTTCGCGCACACCTTGCGCATGTTCAAATGCTGTGTCACAATGTCATGAACCACAGATTTTGGTAAATTTAACATCTGGGCAGTTAAACGAATACTTATTCGACGGTCCGAGTTCAAAACTTTGCGGACAAACCCTGTATGATTGATGGCCACTCATCATAACGATAAAGTTTTCGAGACGGAGATAACTAAAAAACTCTTTGACCTTTTACCGAACAAACGTTCGCACACGGGTAGGTTGCATGTGTATGTATGAGGGAGATGGAGATATATAAAGGAACGGTGACTACAACTATATCTGATATCCATTGTTTCCAAGGAAGGCTCGCGCCTCAAGGAAGGTCTATAATTTGACTCTAGATGACACCTGCGCTCCGAAAAGTGTAGAAATGGCACCAAATTTAATCCCGAAGTACATGGAATCATCTGTAGGATGAAAGTAAAACCAAAATGTTCACGTTTCGACAGCGTCAAGAAGAGGAGGACAGCCGCAAGCAGCCAGGCAGCGGCAAGGGCGGCGACCGAGACCAACATCACGACGGGGGCCCGCCGATGAGTCACCACCATCCCCCCTCGCACCACAGCGGGCACCGAGGGGGCAATAGGGGCGATAGGGGAGGGGATAGGAACAGCTATCACGATCATCGAGGAGGCGACGCGCCGCCCATGCAGGGACACCAAGGGGGCGGTCACCATATGGATCAGATGAACCATCGAGGTGGAGGCGGTCATCACAGGGATCAGGAGCACCAGGGTGGCGGAGGACATAGGAGGGTAAACAATATATACTCAAAACAAAAAATCATGATTTTTTTGAAGCAATAAAAAAATTTGAATTTTTATTTTAAAAGAAAAAAGTAAATTATTATTGGATTGAAATTTCTACAATGTACCTACTTGACGCCGTTTTGTATTCCAGGATCGAGGTGATAACAGGAGAGGGGGCCCCAGAGGCGGAGGAAACAGGAATTAGAAGAGAAACAATTAACGTGCTCCAATATAGAAAGAAGCACCATGTCTCTCTTCTTTCCGAATTTACCCTATTTTCCTTTTTTTTGCGGGCTAGCTTTTTTACATGCAATTTTCTTCGTTTAGTATCATAACATTCACACATACACACATAATTTTTTTCCCTAAAATATGTACTGGGTTTGTCATGACGATTTGAGTTCGCAGCATAGACCTTGCCAAAAATCAAGACAATGATAGTGGACTCTTATTTATTTTTCATGTTGCACCCGAATTTGGCAGTAAAATATTATTTTTTACTATTTTGTCACGTTTCCATCTTTATTCGATTATCTTGAATGTATTTGATATCTATTTATACAGCATTTCCTGTAAAAGCTGTATTACCTTGTTTACTTGAATAAGTGTCAAACTAATTTAGAATATTCTTACAATAAATATAATTCGGCGGCCACGTTCTGATTCAGTATTAAAAGTACGTTTTTTCTAGATTTTTTGACAATATCCATTCATGGCACATCTTTTTAAGTTCTGTATCGACTCTCTTTGTCATGATGACTTTCACAATAATTAGTAAAATGAGTAAAACTTTATGTGAAAAACAACAGTTTTTAGTTTAAATAAGGGTAATTATTTGCAAGGGACTCACGAATGTAATGCATCATCCAAACACTGTGTCAAGAAATTCATCTTTTCGACATGAACGCAGCTGCAAAGTCTGAATTATCAAAATAGTTTAGTTAGTTTCTAACAAATTGGTGTCAAAATTGGTGATTTTCTTGATGTAGTAGCATAGGACTCGCATTGATTATCCACCTACTTTCAGTCTTAGACTTCTTCCACTCAGCATTTTTTCTCAATTTGTCAAAGCACTAGTCTAGGGACTAAAAGTATGAAGAATTATTTTTAACTCATATAACGCTAGTAGTATTGTTGGATGTGCTTGCTTTTGCAAAATGGTAGAAAAATTAATACCTTGAGTTTTTAACACTGGTCTCTTGTTTTTTGAACAAACAAGTAGTGGCATTTTTTTGTCTTATGTGTCACATTTCATATAATTGATAAAAATGATAGTCTACATACCTTTAGTCGCTAGTAAAATGCGTATTTATTGTTTTCCGCCTATAATATGTTGTAGCTTTTCCATAAAACTAACCACAAGTTTGGTGAAGAAAAATTAATGCAAGAGAGAGAGATAGAGATATAGATTTCTACACATTTTTTATATTAAACGCATTCATAAACGTTTTTTGTGTGAGCCTTGACGAGAAACGAAAAATTAGAATTCCAATTTGTATCCTGATCTTGCTGTATTCAATGTGTGTGGATTTTCTTCAAACTCAGTATCAATTTATATGCGTTCGTGACTATCAAAGTGCGTAAAGTCTGTGTTCATTTTATCAGAGGTTTTTGCCAAAGCCTGATGGAACGGATTTTTTTTTCACTTCGCACGAGGTTTGTATAAATTTTAACGATTTTCATTTTTTTAAAGTTGCTAACTTGAATGCTGCAAACGCGTTCCTTCACTTTAAGCCTTCGTGTGAGGACTACTTATATTCCTTGACAGTCTTGACACATGTGAGTGGTCAAGGGATAAGATGGGCTTATTTGATATGAAGCATCCTCATTGCTTAGAATGATCTGCATGCATTTATTTCTCCATATTTTTCTGGCAGTCAAATGTAACGACATTGGTAGAATTGACTGTTCATTGACGTTTCGGCCGCCTCAGTGGTATTTTTGAAGGTTGTTGCTGAAACGTAAGTAAACATGCAATTCTACATATGTGGTTTCATTTAACGATCGATAAGCAGAGATGATAAGACCGCCTTTTTAATGATAATGAGCGTTTGGGCGAGTTGGACAACATAAATTGGATTCTAAACAAGCGTCAGGTTCTTGGGTAAAGCGACAGACTTTACGTAACTTTGTACCTACATTAAACCATTTTGAAAGGTATATGGATTAAAGAATAGTTTATGGTAAATAAATTTATAGTTGTATAATAATGAAAAAAAGAGTATGCGCAGCCCACTATTCGGATCGGGCGACGAAAGATGATATAATTATTGTATAAAAGAAAAAGAAATGATTGTAATAGTGCAGTGTTTTCGTTTTTTTCAATAGCGGACTCTACAAATGGATTTTTAAAAAGACACTCTGAACAGTTATTCAATATTACATATGGACTGAAATTTGAATTTTCGCGCGAAAGTGTTATTTTTTGGATATTACACGGGAGTTTTAGTGAAGTGATGAACTAATATCGCCAGGACTTTAATATTATCTTCTTGGACACAGTGTAACAGTGCATTGGACTATACAGCGTATATTCTGTCTATAGGATTGTTGAATAACCATAGATGATATTTTATCCACGTTGTAATATTCGTCATTTGTAGACACTAATATTAAAAAAAATAGTGTAGTTGAATTAAAGTCCGAGATGATTGAATCTTTTGGACGTATTCAGAAAAAAAAAATAATGTGACGTCTTATAAAAAAATGCCCTAATATATATATACCCCTCAAAGATGTCACTAGAAGTAACTTAGGAGATTCTGTAAAATTCGACAATTTTTGACAAAATAGTACATGATATGATGGTGTCCATACAAAATAATTGCCTTTTTAAATTCATAGAATTACTAATCTTAACGCAGAATTGCTAATTTTTGCGAGTATATAAAATGGAATAATGAAAAACGTGATGACCATTATACTGTGGATAAAATGTGCCTGTGACAATTCAAATAATGTCCTGTTCACAGTTAAATTGGCCTTCTAGTGTTTTGTTAAAGAACAATCCGTTTTGAAACACAACCTTTTCAAATTAAATCAGTTTGTATTTTGTGTGTACAGTACAAGACAATGGACGACGAGCCGGAGTTTAATGCATCTTTATAGAATGAGATGAAAATGTTATTTGTTGAATCATAACTATGAATATAGGTTTAAAATACGTAAAATAAACACGGTCAGTCTAATAGGGAGTAACTTAAATGTGTCAACTATATTTTTATTTTTCATGTATATTGTACATGAAAATGTTATTATATTTTTCTAATTTGATACATCTGTTATGGGTGACTCATATAGTGATACTTTAATCAAAGGCTTAAAATTAAAGAAAAATAATCTGTCTGTCATCCATCGTTGAGGTGACACGTCCCTTTTTTAGATTTTTTTCAACTACCTGTTTGCAGCAGTATTCTAAATCCTTTTCATCTGATAATTTCACGGTGTGTATGTAGATGACTAAAAAATAATGTTTTAATTTGTTGGTCAAAAGATGCATTTTTCGTGTATTTTTTCTTCAACCGGAACTTGTTAACAAATATAAGTACAGCTCTGAAATTGTGTGTGAACATTCCTCTTTTGTGGAAGAATGAAACAAGTGATTACTTTTGTTCTTATCACTTTTGCTCTTCGAAAAATCCTTGATTTTCTTGAAACCTCGTCTCGCAGCAAGTTGAGTTTTTAAGAAATGAGAAAAAGTGATAAGAATAAAATTAATCACGTGTTTCATTAATCCATAACATTGCGCGCGAAGTCATCATTCCGAATTTTAAGATGGCACCAGTCAAAACCAGCATAGTCCAGAACCGCATATGGTAGCGATTCCCGTCCCCAAAAAGGACATCCATCGCCAAAACCCGAAAACCCACCCAAAATTGTTGTGCTGTGTATATTGTCATTGCCCTGAAAAAGATAACCTTTGTGATTGAAATATTTACAGTAAAGAAGATTCTATCAATACATGTGGTGTTATTGGCCATACAACCATGGGAGATTATTGAAAAAAAAAACAATATTTTGAATAACAAAATTCCCTATTAGACTAGACTTCATACATCAAACCATACAACATGCTATGTTCATATAATTTACTCAAATTTGGTATGCTTTCTGTCACTAAGTTATTGGCAGTTCATTTTTACTTTGAATTTGTTATATTGTACATATTTAAATACTGTAAATGAAAACTGTACATTAAAAGAAACAAAGATATGTTAGTATTTGTAGGTGCTATTATATGTTATTATGGTTGTAAAATTGTATCAATTTTTTTGTTAATCCTGAGAACGTAATGACGAGGAAAATGTGTAGTTGGTGACTGTAAATTACATAAATAAATTTATCAAATGAAGCTGATTGCAGTAGTACATTGTGCGAACTGAACATGGCATGAGGTTTTATTTTTTTACGTATACATTTGTACACTGGGTGCCTATAAATACAGAGTGTTTCAAAAACAGCAATTGTACTAGAGCTGATTGCTTGGACTATTGTACCTTTGAAAGGAAAATCCTCTAATTTTAGAATACCCAAAAGAGTCACCATTTGAATTTTTCAGCATGTTTTGATAACACTTTGTATAAAATGTGTAATTACGCTGAAAATATACTGACGACTGATCATGTTACAATTAATTATATGCATTAAAACTATGTTTTAACAATATTAATAAAATGTTTGTGCATTTGTTGATTGTGTATTGCACGTCATTCTCATTGTGAGTGATCCGAAAAGTGGGCCCCACCCCTTTGTTGATAGCTCCACCAATAAATAATTATAAATAATTCATTCAGAGTTTCTTTTATATTTGTGTTTCGAGGAACATAGCGATTAGAGGATCATTTGAATAGAGAGATCTACTACAGAACTTTGAAACACATATACATTCCAACTTTTTTCCTTGAGAAAAGAAAGTGTTCTTTAAGGGCAGGTTGTGTAGATACGACTGCCGACGCTAATTGGTGAAATAATCACGTTGAAGTTAGAAACAAATTGATTTTCAAACAAGCACTGAGAACCAAATTTGTCTGGCGGATTGAGTTCAATGTGTACGAGAGAGAAGTGTGTATAGACACATGTTAGAAAGCGATAGACGCCAGCTGGATAGCGAAGCTCATAACCGCGTTGCGTAGCAACGCTGACGCGGAAAACTGTCGCGTTGCCAATATGTTAGACCAGTCTCTTGAATTAATCGAAAAAATCCTAATGTGCGTTAATTTGTTCTCTACGCTCACTTTGGAGACACTACTTGACACCCACGTCACAGCACTAAAGCACCACTGAGACAAAAATGTAGTAGTGAACACCACTACTAAAAAAGTAAACCGAATAGAGCTCTAGACGGAGCTGTGAATGCGTCGACATTCCGCTGCGCCGACGGTTGCCGAGAGACTGAAGCGTGTGAGTGCTGTACCTCGCTGGGGCGATACCGTACGGCCTTTCCCACTCCGCGCGTCTGCTACCGATCAACGTAAACATCGAGTCGCTTCGGGAGCAGACGCGCGTCTGCTACCGATCAACGTAAACATCGAGTCGCTTCGGGAGCAGACGCGCGGAGTGGGAGCTGGAAAGGAGCGTGGCTGTACTACCTGGCCGTACCATGAGTGTGGATCCCATTCGCGGCTTCACATCGCGTTCGCGCGTTGTTCTCGTTTGTTGTCCCGCGACAAAGGGTTCGAATGGCAAATGGCACGCTGGTGGCTCAGTTGACTCATAGCGACTGCCGGGAGTGGTTGTGTTTTTTCTACTTCTTTCAATTGCTCTAGTTTTACTTGTATTATGCGTAATTATAAATTGCCAAAGCAGCAGCAATTGCACCATCCATACGCGTCAAGAGTGCTACTATTTTGTGAAGCAGGCGCGAACATCTTTCGGGATTCGCACCGCGATTTCACGCCGTTATCCGCGCGTGAGTCTGGAGAGGGTATTAGAATCAAGTGACAATGACAGGCGTCTGACACTTTTGACAGCACAGTGATTGAGCAAGAAAATCTAACCTAAATTATTCCCGAAACAAAAAAGGTAACTGGTCTTGATTAAACGTAAAACAATTTGAGCAAAATCTCACTAATTTTTAGTTTAATATCTGGCCCAAGATGACTGCCGATAAAAAAACTGAAAGTGTTAAGGTCGAAAGCAAACCTCTTGCTGATGATAAAAACAAAAACGACCTGGTAAGACTTTGCTATTTTTGAGTCGCTCTTTTTTTAAAATTGCATATCTTTCAGTCTGATGAAGATAAGCAGCTCCAAGATGAACTCAATCTGTGCATCGAGAAGCTTTTGGTAGGTCTAAATACTCATTTTTCACTCTAAACTAGACACATATTTCAGATTTGTCATGGAATGACTGAGCAGAAAGAGTAAAAGCAAAATTCTTCAATTTATTAGATGAACACGCCAGGCTTTTGCATCTCATTCTAGCTTTGTACATCAATCATTGACTCATATGACAGTGCCCTCATTTTTTTGTATGGGAAATGTTAAACAGTCTACCAGTTCTACTAGCTGTCAAGATTCATATCAGCCTATTTAATAAAAACAGTATGTGGTATCAAGATATTTTTATTTCAGGAAAGTGATGACAACTTATACTTGCCTGCTCTGGTAGCATTGAGCAACCATATAAGAGCTTCTACAACATCTATGACATCAGTTCCGAAACCACTCAAATTCATGAAACCACACTATCAAACAATGAAAGATATATATGAAAAAATCAAATCCTTAAGTGTGAAGGCAGTCTGTGCTGATATTATTTCAGTATTAGCAATGACCATGGGGGAAAACAGAGACTGCTTGCAATATCGACTTCTGAGTGACATAGATGACATTGGGGAATGGGGACATGAATATGTGAGGTAGGCTTTTGTATAATTTGACTACTTAGATACACACCTTTGCTTTGACAGCATGGATTTTACCCTATACATGTCATTTTATACTTTACCAGTCTAATGAGGTAGATATGCCATAGAGCATCATAGTTTTGTGTCTGTTTACGCTGTGTACTAGGTGTGATATATGTTCACCTACAATATATACATGGCCTTTGTCAGCTGCAAGGTGTGATTAGCTATAATTATAAGCTTCAAGTTGCAGTTAGATATTATTACAAGTTGCAGTTGAGTATCATTATCAGCTTCAAGTTGCAGTTAGGTATAATTATCAGCTTGAAGCTGCAATTACGAGCCCTGTTTAGCTTCAGTTGGTCCACACACAAAATTTGTAGTTTTTTTTACTTTTACCGGCAAAAAACCCACTACAATATAGGAGATATCAAGGATATCGTAAGATATAAGACAAAATACACTATTTATAGCAATTTAGGAAATATATGGATTCAATAGAGTATGTTGTGTCATAAAAAATCGACAACTGTAAAAAAACTTCAATACCCAAATATTGGTGGTAACAATGCTTGTTTGTCAGCGACGCTCGCTTGTTTTAGCGAACCTTAGTTTATCAGGTACCTTGTAGTTGCTGTCAAAAATGGGCAGAGGAAAGGCGATAGATGAAAATATTCGATCAATTATTAATTTGCATAAATCGGGAAAATCAAATGGTGAAATTGGAATATTGCTCGGGTTATCTAGATACAGTGACCGAAATATTGTAAGATTATACGAATCAAATGGTTCAACTGCCCAAAAACCCAGATATGTAAAAAAATCCAAATTAACAGACCCTGATAGACGAGCTTTGATATGGAGAGGTGAAATCGTGTGCACTGGAGTGACGAGTCACAATTCGAACTTTGCGTCGGTGATAGTCGGAGCAGAGTTATTCGCCAAAAACATGAAACTTATCATCCTGATTGTCTCAAGCGCAAAGTTAAATTTCCATCTTCAGTAATGGTCTGGGCTTCAATGTCGGCAAGAGGAGTTGGCAAATTACATTTTATCAATGGCATTGTTAACTCAGATAAATATTTAGACATCCTAGAGAAATTTTTGTTGCCTACTTTGGAGCAGAGCAGGATCTCTGGAAATGACTTCATCTTCCAGCAAGACTGTGCTGCCTGCCATACTTCCAAAAAATGCATGAAATGGCTTTTAGACCATGAAGTACCACTCCTAGGATGGGTTTCTAGTACACAGTTACGAATTCTTGTTTCTTAGAAATAAAAATCACAAATTTTGTTGTTTCCCCTTTTTTCGCTCTAGTCAGCTCCAAGTGTTATAATTAGTTTAGTTTCTTGTGTAATAGAATTTTAAGATGCTGTTTGCAAAATAAAAATTAAGAATTATGCCTCTATCAGTTTAAATGATCGTCAATATATGCCAATATTTGCAAATTTACCAAGTGGGCCAACTGAAGCTGGATGGGTTCATAGTAGATGGCTATGATGTTAGTTACAAATTGCAATTACCTATTATTGTCAATTGTTAGTTACATTTATTGTAAATTGCAACTTATAGTTAATTGCAGTTTGTAACTAATAATTATAGCAAATTGCAATTTTAAATGGTAAAGCCTAGTATTAGGTCCTTGTATCCGAGTATTATAAATCAAATATTTTTTTGCAATGTCCTTTCTGTGCTTTTGTCTAAAATATTTTCTGATTTGCATGTATAGACATCTCTCAGGAGAAATAGCTGCAGAATGGACGGAGTTAGATTTATTTAACAATCCTAAACTGAAGGAAAAACTAGTCCAACTGGCAGAACAGATAGTCCCATACAACATGGCACACAATGCCGAAGCTGAAGCCTGTGACTTACTTATGGAGCTTGAAAGGCTGGACATACTTGATGAACATGTGGATGAGAATAATTACAGTAGGGTCTGCCTTTACTTAACAAGGTATTGTATTTTCTGTAATTTAATCATTGAGTCGTTGATAACTCATGAAAAAAATTTTTTTTTAGTTGTGTTCCATATGTTGCTGATCCTGAAAACACCTCATTGCTTCATACAGCTCTAGTTGTGTTCAGAAAATTCAAACAGTACCCACATGCACTCAGAGTGGCAATGCAATTAAATGATCAGGCTCTCATGGAAGATATCTTTCTATCATGCCCTGATACGTAAGTCATAATTCAATTCTTTGACCTATATTCTCTGCAAACGAGCTTGAAATACATATATTTGAAGAACAGGAAACAATATTGATCATCCAATTTACCAAGGTAACAAGCGGCGCTCAAACTTCGTTGTTTGACGTTTGAGAGGGTCCCGATCATTTTTAAGGGGTGAAAAATTAGGGGGGTGGGTCGGTTTTAGGCAGTTTGGGGCGGGTATATCTCAATTTTTTGATAGTGGTAATTCTTTGCACACTCTTAACATGGTAAATATTCTAATTTTTAATGTATGAGTATCTTTGACTAACTTGATCCGTTTAATTTATTTGTTATACAGGGTGACCAATATATAACTGACTAATTTAAATTGCGCGCCATTTTTGATACACGCATTTCAGTAGATGGCGCCGCAGTAGTTGTTTAAAGCACACGTGTCCTAAGCGCTACCCGCGTCCGTATTGTTAAAACGTTTTACTTAAATAATGAGTCGGTTGTTGCAACGATTCGGAAGCTACGACAAGATTTCGATTGAAATAATGTGCGCAGTGTCAACACCATTCGTCACAGTTGATGCGGAAATTTGAACAACCAGCTGAAGTTGAAAACTTGCCAAGGTGTTCGAACTGTTCGTACTCCGGAAAATATCGAGAGAGTACGTGGCAGTGTAGTGGAGCTCCCTGAGACGTCTACCAGACGTCATTCTCAAGAACTGGGATTTCGTCGCACGTCATTATGCACTATTTTAAAAAAAGACTTGCATTTGCGGACATTAAAAATTCAGTTAACACAAGAACTACAGCCTAGTGGCCATGAGAACCGCCGACAATACAGTCATGCAATATTGCAGCTTAATACCCAAAATAACGATTTTTACCACGAACTGATAATGAGCGATTAAACCAACTTCGATATGAACGGATATGTTAATAAGCAGAACTGTCATATCTGGGCATTAGAGAACCCTCGTGTCATCCATCAACGACCACTACATCCTCGCCGAGTCACAGTTTGGTGCGGTATTTGGTATGGAGGTTTCATTGGACCTTACTTCTTTGAAGACGATGCAGGTAATTCTCTTACTGTCACTGGCGCGCGCTACCGTGATGTAGTGCAAAATTTTCTGGCTCCTCAAATACAACAAATTAACCTGCAAAACATGTGGTTGCAGCAGGACAGAGCAACTTGTCTCGCAGCTAGGGAAACAATTAATCTTTTGCGAACAATATTTCCGGGTCGTTTGATTTCTCGATTTGATGATCTCAACTGGCCACCAAGTTCACCGGATTTAACAGCTCCTGACTTTGTTATGAGGATTTTTGAAAAATAGGGTCTATGCCAACAAACCAAATACTGTAGAGTAGCTGAAGAACAATATTTCGGAAGCGATTGGAAATATTCCTCCTGCAACCTACCAAAATGATGGAAAATGTAATCAAGAGGGCTCAAGATTAAAATGAAAAAAAATGGACGTATAATATTTCATTTCACAAATATTCAAGATACAATCCAGTCATTTACGTATCGGCCACCCTGAACATGTTCGTAGTTAACTTTTTTTCTTAGAGGGGCTAAATTATCCAACAGAGTTAACGTACTTGTCGCCATTTTCAACATATCAATGCTAAGATTTTTTAAAAATGATACAGAGTTTCTGTGCAAAATTTCCATTTGCATCATCTGCAGTAACAAGATAATGGATTATCTGGGAGGTGAATTTAAAAAAATCCTGTTGGGTCATGGAGCAACATTTTACAAGGTACTAATGGATATTTGACTTTTCAGCTCAATGCAAAAACAGTTGGCATTCATGTTAGGAAGACAGCAAATCTACATTGAAATTCCTGAAAGCACTCCTGAATATGAAGACCTTATTGAGATTATGGCAAATTGCCACTTGAATAACCACTTCTTGAATTTAGCTAGAGAGGTCAGTAACTCTTGTTCTATTCTAAACAGCTCCTTATCTGTACATGAATATTGTTATTTTCACTATCAACTACATTCAGTCCAAATCAAAGATAAAGTAAAAACAACAAATAGCTCTCAAATGAGACACTACACATAGACCTTGACATTTCTTACTTGAGGGATTATGTCAAGTGCTTCAGGCGCAGCGACGTTTTAGTCAAGCGGAATCGCACAGCAACCCTCTTTTGCGTGACTCAGTGGACTACACAGTAGACAAGTTCGTAAACATTCAAGCCCACAGCTCGCACTGTAATAAAAAATTAGCGCGAACTTTTAGTAAACTCAAAATTACACTCTAACAATACCTTGTACCAAGTCAAAAGGTGTTTAGGTGTTTCCTTTTTTCAAAGTTTAGATACGACAATTTTTCACCGTAATACAACCTATCAAAATTTACCGAAAAATTTGAATTTTTTCCTTGCTCCCATAATTTTTTGAGTAGTGCATCTTTTATACATAGCTTGACATTATGGACCCGAAAACCCCAGAGGATGTCTACAAATCCCACTTGGAGAATACCCGGCCCCAGTTTGGTGGTAGTCATGTAGACTCTGCGAGGCAAAACCTTGCCGCTAGCTTTGTGAACGGTTTCGTAAACGCGGGCTTTGGACAGGACAAATTGCTGATGGAGGACGGCAACAAGTGGTTGTACAAGAATAAGGAGCATGGGATGTTGAGCGCTACTGCTTCATTAGGTTTGTTTTTTTATCATGTTTTTGGTGTAGCAGTATGTCCAAAACCCTAAGAAATATATGTTGGAGACAATATAGTCAAGGTAGTGTCTTCGCATCTGCTCGAAGAAACAATTTCCAACAAAATTCCAGCACCAAATTGTCGTCTGATTCGCAATCAACGCACTTACATAAGAAACAATTTTTCGCCTTTGGACGCACATATACGCAAACATTTTTGAAAATCTCATAAGAAAGCTCAAAATATCACTACAACCGCACTGCGGAAAATAGTCTTTTTGATAATCATCATTTTTGTAATATGATAAACAACTGCAATATGGAAATACAGGGTGCGTCATCTATAACTTTTTTTCTATTTGAAAAATCAACACGCTTTTTACAAAGTGAAATCGAATTTTTGTATTGATAAATGAAGGTTGGTTTATGCCATTTATATATGAAAAAAAACATCAGTCATATGACCACCGCGGCTTCGTTTACAGGCCAACATCCGAACATCAAAATTTTCAATGGCTTTTAGAAGAATAATCGGGTCTATGGCCGCAATTTCAGTCCCAATATTGCGCTTTAGGTCTTGAATTGTCCGGGGACCAATCGCATACACTTTTCCTTTCAAAAATCCCCAAAGAAAATAGTCAAGAGGTGTTTCGTGTACAATCAGGCGATTGTTTGGCGAGATGTGTGAGCCGTTGCTCCGTCTTGATGAAATCAAGGATCGTCGGCACCAATACGATCCAATTGTGGCCACAAAAAATCTGTTGACATGCCGCGGTAACGTTCCCCGTTGACGGCAATGGCCTTTTCTTCGGCATCTTCAAAGAAGAATGGTCCAACGATGCCACCAGCCCATAATCCGCACCAAACAGTCACTTTTTCAGGATGGGGAGGTTGTTCATGATATTGGTGTGGATTTTCAGCCCCCAGAATCTACAATTTTGCTTATTTACGTATCCATTGAGGTGAAAATGAGCCTCATCAGAAAAGAGCACTTTGGCCGAAAATCCGTCTTCTCTTTCCAGCATCCAATTAACAAAAACACGCCGCTGTTGATGGTCTTACGGCTTCAATTCTTGTGTTAGTTGGATTTTGCATGAATTGAGGTGTAAATCAATGTGTAAAATCCGGCGTAAAGTGGTCTTACTAATTCCCAATTGTTGCGAACGGTGCCTACTCGAGGTGGTTGGATCTTCTCGCACACTTTCACTCACCGCGGCTGTGTTTTCACGAGTAAGAGCACGTTGGTATGGTCTACGACCTTCAGCTGAACCAGTTTCCTCACAACGATTAACAATCCAACAAATTCCAGGCTCTGTAGGGCGTCCATGTCGGCCAAAACTAGTGCGAAGTTTGCGAAAAGTATTTTTATATTTCGGCCGTTTTCGTAATAAGTTTGGATAACCAAAATGCGTTGTTGTGTTGTAAACGAATCCATGACTATAAATGACATACCTTTGACAGTTCATTTATGCATACCACATGACTTTTGACTGACATGGTAACACATAAACTTATAGGTAAAAAATGTAATAGATGGCGCACCCGTTATATGGCTTTGTTTTGGGCTTATAGGAAGTAAGCTATAACTTTTATCTAATGCATGTTTTCGTTTGTCTATCACTATTAAATTATTTTATATTTTTTCTTTGTAGGTTTGGTACTTTTATGGGATGTCGACGGAGGCCTAGTACCCATCGACAAATACTTGTATTCATCAGAAGATCACATCAAGTCAGGAGCACTGCTGGCCTGTGGAATCGTGAACTGTGGTGTCAGAAATGAGTGTGATCCAGCCTTAGCTTTGCTAAGCGACTATGTCCTTCACAACACCAATATCATGAGAATCGGAGCTATCGTGGGACTGGGCCTAGCCTATGTTGGTGAGTGGACACAAAATTCTCGTATTGATAGATAACAAGAATGCAGAATTTGAGGTTGAATATATTACTGTTCTAGAAACAAAAATCAAAAAGCGAAAAGAAAACTAAATCATTGAAACTTTGTTTTTTGATGTTACAGCGACTCGAGCTCATGTCCAGGAATATTTTTTGATTGATATTCCAGTTTATTTTGAAAACAGTCAATTTTTGTACGCGGATGATTTAAAATTTTATCGGGGGGTTGATTCTGAGCAGGATTTAATTTTGTTGCAAAATGACTTGAATAGCCTGAGTGATTGGTGTATTAATAATGATTTATCATTAAATATTGGCAAATCTAACCACATTAGTTTTTACAAAGGATATAAAAAGGCAAACTCTTCTTAAACGAAAACAATAATTTTGAATATTGCAATGTCATACAAGATCTTGGTATACTTTCTGATGAACCACTTTCAACACACGTATAAACACTATTGTACTTAAGGCTTCGAAAGTCCTTGGTTTTGTGTTACATAATTGTAGGGAGCTATCTATAGAAAAAATATATGTCACTTGTGATATCTTTGTTGGAATATAGATCAATGATCTAGTCTCCCTATTATATGAATAATACTCTAGCCCTCGAAAGAGTGCATATATATATATATATATATATATATATATATATATATATATATATACAGGGTGACTTCGAAGTTGAGTCATTTATTTTAACAGTGAGTAGATCTGATCAAAAGAAATGTTTTTTTCCTTTAACATTTTTCTGGTAAAATTAAAGTATCGAAGTTATAGCCCTTTAGAAGATTGAGTACCGCCCTGTCTCAATAATAATATTATGTGCTCGTGTTTGGCAACAACGGATATAATCCGCGTTATCGGTTCATCGCATCGGAAACAAAAAAGCGAAAGAATTTGAAACGTTTATCACGATGTTTTTCGTCAGTCGGTAACGCGTGAGTGAATAGTGGTGTTTGTTGCGTGGCTCAAACGAAATAAAAAATGGCACATGTTTACGAAAATGCTGAACTTGTGGACATGATTCTTATTTACGGGGAGTCTTTACAAAATGCTGCCGCGGCATCACGGATTTGTGCGAATCGGTTTCCCAATCGAGTGCAACCAACCCCTCGTGCCTTTGTTAATAAAGTACAAAGGGCTCGTGAATCAGGAGACTTAAGACCTTACAGGGGAGGGCCTGCCGGTGCTCCAAGACCGCACGATCAAATAATTGTTATTTGCTATTGCTATTTGCTATTGTGATGGGGTTGATCCTGTATAAATCAGGTGTTCGGGTTGTTAATGTTGTATTTGTGGTAGCCGTGAAAGACATTTTATTATGCTTCTGATCCCCCTGATACTATGCACCTGTTAGACATAATAGTCCGCCATGTTTTCCATACATTTTTCATCAAAACAAATATGATGGATTCATTTACTTTAGTTTGATATCTAGAGATTAAGTGAACAAACCGAGTCAGATTTCGATTGCAGTTTAATCTGTTGAATAGTCTTTACCCATTTTTTTTTCTTTGCAATTATGTCAGGCTTTGGAACTGTAGAGTGAATCTACTTGCAACCATTTTCTTTTTCACCACCTCCAGGTTCTAACAGGGAGGCAGTTCTCAGTCTCTTATTCCCCGTATTCAGCGATCCTAAATCCAACATGGAGGTGATAGGGATGACTGCTCTGGCATGCGGTATGATCTCAGTTGGTTCAGGAAATCCCCAGGTGACAATGGCGATAATGCAGACCCTCATGGAAAAGTCGGACACCGAATTGAAGGACACCTACGCTCGATTTTTGCCTTTGGGACTGGGGCTGTGTCACCTGGGAAAACAGGATGGCATTGATGCTATCATTGCTGCGTTAGAGGTAATGTTTTTTTTTTGTTTTACAACTTCAACTAGTCCGAGAAACAACATCTCAAACTTCCTGCTAAATGTTGTGCATAAATATTTAGACTTTTTGCTTCAAGAAACTTGATGTAGGAAATAAATAAAAAACATCTATTAAATGTCTACTACTCTAACATAGTGTATTGACACCTCAAATATTTAGAACGTTATTGGGTAAAACTTTCAGAGATGAACAAATAATACGGCAGGGTTATTACGTAAAAAAGTTTTCACGTTACGTAAAACGGCCTGGATCCATTTTTGCTCTTATATTTTTTAATATCTTGTGGTGGAAAAATCAAAACGCTAATAACTGACAATCGTTACAGATGTGAAATCCTATCGATTATTTCGGCTTGACATTGTTTTGAATAATCTTTCGCTAGCGTTTTTTTCCATTGCATGACTGTTTACTGCCTTGTTATTGTTCACATTTATCAGTCCTCAGATCTGTGTAATTATCAATGGATTATTCGATAAGCAATAAGCGGCAACGCTACCAAGGGTGGAAATGTTAAATGTCGATGTCAAAAACTTCACGGCGTGATGTGGACCTCAGTATTGCTGCTGCACTATCCCCAATAGTTTAAAATTCACACTCTTATTTTTTGCGATAAATAGTATACTAGAATAGGTTGTCACGTTATAATTTTTGAGACTAGACTGCTATTGAGGATTTCTGGTCTCTTTAAGATGGATACATATTAACGGCCATATAAAATTATCGCACTAATTAGGCGTTACATTCATATTTCTAACATAAATACACGTCTTTAAACTGATCACTGTGTTGATGATGACCCAACTTCTGAATACGAGTATATACGTCAAAATGTATTCAATTCCATCGCAACGCGCGCGCATGCGCGAATCATAGCCCGGTAGTTTTGACATTCTTCGAAGTTCGAAATATATTTGAAAATGTTTATTTTCGCGTCCAAAGAAGGACTATGCTACGAGGGATGTCTTTTAAGTTTTGAATCTTAACCTCACTGTTTAGTAAACTTAAATTCAAAGTTTCACAACAATAGTGATTTTTTAAGTGTCACCAAGTCATTAGTAAAATGGAACTCAACCGAGAACATTTTTGCGCCATAATTTATTACAACTTTCAGAGACAATTATCGCAACAAGGATGCCTTGCTTAGTTACTGTCTGTTTTCGGCAACAAAGCGCCACATCAGTCGACAATTTTCTGTTGGTGTGGAGAATTCAAACGAGGTGAGTCTTAGCGACGATTCCAGGGTGGGTGCACCAAAAACGGCAGTCACCCAGGAAAACGTCGATGCTGTGCGAAAACTCATCATTGAAGATAGACATGTGACATATCGCGAGATTAAGGCGTCTTTGAAGATCTCAAAGACCTCAATTCAAAAAATTTTACATGAAGAATTAGGAGTAAGAAAATCAGTTTCTCGTTGGATACCCCACCTGTTGACTGAAGAGCAGAAAGCAGCCAGGGTTAATTGGTGTCAAAAAACGCTTGACCGTTTCAATTCCGGAAACTCAAAAAATGTGTGCAGCATTGTTAGTGGTGATGAATGGTGGATTTACTGTTATGAACCAGAAAATAAACGACTGTCGGCTGTTTGGGTGTTCCAAGGTGAAGAAAAGCCAACAAAAGTCATCCGTTCTCCAAGTTTTCGAAAAAGATGGTCTCGACATTTGTGTCAAAAGCGGGTCATAATGCAACATTTCCTCTTAATTAGCAAAGAACTGTTACTGCGGATCGGTATACCACCGTTTGTTTGCCAAAAGTCATCACCGAGCTTCGAAAAATCAACCCTGAAAGAAGAATCATCCTCCACCAAGACAATGCAAGCTCGCACACAGCCCAAAAAACAAGGCAGTATTTAACGGAAGAAAACGTGGAATTATTGGACCATCCTCCTTATAGTCCCGATCTAAGTTCTAACGATTTCTTTACTTTCCCGAAAATTAAAGACAGACTGCGTGGTCAAAGGTTCCAGTCACCAGAAGAAGCAGTTGACGCATTCAAAAATGCCGTTTTGGGTCTGCCGGAAACGAGTGGAATAAGTGCTTCCAAAAACAATAAAGTCATTTAAAACTACCTACCGTGTTGTTTTATTTCCATATGCAAAACTTAAAAGACATCCCTCGTATTCATTATGATCCAATATTGGATGAAGCGAACGTCATAAAGCCGAAAATGGTATGTTTTGGATGTTCCGCTAGCAAGTTCGGGGCGGAATATCTATTTTTTATAGCATCTGGAAGGCGAGTGTAAATTTTCAAACATTGTTCTACATGATTGGTAAAATGGTCAGTCCTGAAAACTTGATGGTAAATCAATTCAGTGGTTCAATTTAACTGTGTTTTTTAGGTAATTCCTGAACCGTTCAAGTCAATGGCTACGACAATGGTGGATGTTTGCGCATACGCGGGCACAGGCAACGTGCTGAAGGTTCAACATCTGTTGCATATCTGTTCAGAACATTATGAACCCAGTGAGAGTACCGATAAAAACTCCAAAGATAAGAAAGAAACGAAGGATGATAAGGATCTTTCCGCGAGACAGGCTATTGCGGTATTAGGCATTGCCTTGATCAGTATGGGTGAAGATATAGGTAAAATATTGTCGACATTTCTTCATAATTTATCCTAAATAGGTTTTTTTTGTTAAATTGTGTCTGCCACTTATGTAGCTCTTTTTGTAAAATAATGGTATTCTTTTTTGAATATTTTTTGGTATGTTATGGTATAATTTTGGACCTAAGTATAGTGATTTCAGCATCATTTCGTTTTTTTTGGTGTTGTAATAAAGATTAATATATTTTCATGTCCAGTATCGGATCATAATTTTTGTAAATGGATGAATGTTTATTTTTATGAAATTTCTAATATCATAATGTAGAAAGATTTATTTTATAGTCTTTTAATAATCAAAAATATTATTCATTAACAGTGTTTTGGAGGGATATGATGGTTTATTATGCATTATTTTAATAATGATTTATGTATTATTTGAAAAGAATTTAGATTGTTGTTATTGGATCTCCAATAATTCCATAGGTTATGAGGCATTCAACTAGTGTTAAATATAATATTTTTATATAAGTTTCATTGAGAATGTATATAACATTTAGCTAGACGAGTACTACAAATAAAAGTGAAACGCATTATGAAATCTTCACTATTTTGCTGTGACACACACTAAATTATAGTATTCAACCACATGATCGAAGAATTTCTCCAAGTTAGAACTCCTACAATCTACAAGATTCCTATAGATCAAGATTATTCTTAATAGTTTTGTCAAAGAAAACTTAATTATAAAAAAGTTTTGTTTTTTCTTGTTTCATTTTAGGTAGTGAAATGGTATTCAGAACGTTTGGTCATCTTCTACGTTACTGTGAGCCAATGATTCGAAGGGCAGTGCCTCTAGCTCTAGGTCTCATCTCGGTATCAAATCCAAAATTGAATATATTGGACACGTTGAGCAAGTTTTCTCACGATAGCGATGCTGAAGTGGCACATAACGCCATCTTTGCTATGGGACTGGTCGGAGCAGGTATAAACAGTAATTTAATTAAAGAAGCATAATTCAAATATATAAAAAAAAATTTTGGTGTGAGAATTTAAAAATATAGAACAATGTGAAGTAAAGTTTCTCGGGTGAATTTGGGCACAGAATTCGAATGACATAGTCAAAAAATCGTGAAGTGTTATGGGGCCGAAGTTAAAGTAAGGTGTCTGGCGCTTAATTCAAATGTGATCAACAGAAAATTCTGAGCGTTGATCTGAATTTGGGGTAGAAAATGTGGCTTCAAACTGGCATCGGATTTACCCAGCAAATGATATTCCATCCAGATTAGATACGAACGAAATTTTCATTTTCGTTGTCCGTCAATTTGAAGTGCTGACTTTTTTTTTGTTTAAGATTCATTTAGCATGATTGCTACAAGTAAATTCCTTTAAAAAAGTTACAACAGTTATATAACATACAAAGATTCAGAAAAATAAAACTTGCATCTCGAAGAATTTTCACTGTCCATGAAATGTTCTTTTACACATCTTTAAATTACAAGAAGACTTTATATCATTTAATTTATTAAATTCAAGTAATCCTTTCTGAAATATTGATTTTCTAGTTATATTACTATTGCAATTTTTTTAATGGAAATCTATATTTCCGCTGGTATTATGATTATTGTGGTAATGATTATTCAATTCTATGGAATGTTCTAAATGTTGTGGCAAAAAATGATTTTTTATTTTAAATTTGAAAATAACCAAATATGATATAAAATTATCATTTCAGGTACAAACAACGCCAGATTAGCTGCCATGTTACGCCAACTAGCCCAGTACCATGCAAAGGATCCAAACAACTTATTCATGGTCCGTATTGCTCAAGGACTCACCCATTTGGGTAAAGGTACCCTCACTTTGAGTCCATATCATAACGACAGACAACTGATGAGCCCTGTGGCCGTTGCTGGACTTTTGGCTACACTTGTTGGTTTTCTAGATGTCAAGAACAGTGAGTATATTTTTACTAAAAAATCTTAAAACGTAATTCGTAGATATCAGAAGTTTTTATAAAATGTTCCAAGTCTCAAATGTTTGCTAAAATTATAGCATGAAAACTAAATGCAATATTCATTTTTTTAATACCACTGAGCAATGATCTTGTATTCAATATTGTTTTTTTTTTTTCAGTTATTTTGGGTCGTTCTCATTACCTGTTGTACACGTTAGCGGCAGCCATGCAACCAAGGATGTTGGTGACATTCGATGAAGATCTCAACCCCCTTCCTGTACCAGTTCGAGTTGGTTTGGTGAGTTTTGTTGATTAACGTTTTTGTTGTTTGGCATAAAAATAAACTTTATAACACTATCCCAGAGGAGGCATCCGCAGAATATCGTAAAATTTATTACTATGGGGTTTGTAAATTAAGTGATGTGGCTGGCAACGTAGCGTTCCATCTGGCAACACTGGAAGCGCCGGGCTTGGAGGGGGGACAGGGGAACATGTGATCCACCTTCAGTACTTGCTCGAAATAATTTGGCAGACCTCGTAATGAGCTTGCTAGAGTATCCTCGATCTATCTTAAATTAATTGATTAACTACGCTTTAACCATTCTAGGCTGTTGATGTGGTGGGCCAGGCGGGAAAACCAAAAACTATCACAGGCTTCCAGACGCATACTACACCCGTACTACTTGCTTTTGGAGAACGAGCAGAATTAGCAACTGAAGAATATATTGCACTTACACCAATCATGGAAGGTTTTGTTATTCTAAGGAAGAATCCAGATTTTAATTCCTAAACTTACTGAATAGGTTATAAGTTCATATTACTTTTTTTGTATTGCTCCACAGTATAATAACACCGATTTCTTCAAGAACTGAAATACATTAATTTAGTCATAGATTCTGTTTTATTTTTGCATTTTCCTGAAGAATTTTTCAGAAATCTAACGCCAATGGCAGCAATGTCTAATTTTGCTCCCGCTAGTTGGCACTGATGTAGTCAGGATGTAGTTGGAGGTCAAACTGCCAAACAAACCATGGCCTGTTTACATCGTGGGTAGCTAACCACACATCCGTACGTTAACACATCACCGCTCCAAGAGATGGCGCTGCACCAGCTCATTTTAACTGCACGCCAAGCTAACCCTTTAATGCAACACTAATGGCCATGTTTATACCCTGATCACTAGTGCTTTCAAGCCCTTATAATTACCGAGCAGATGATTATTGACCCCCTTTATAACTTGAAAAGTACCTACTACCATTAATTATCGTATTAGATCAGGTTGAACTAGGGTTTTGATAAAATTTTTACCATATTGGGCTTTGAAAATTGTTCCAGTGGTGAAAAACGAAAATTTCAGATCGTCCTAAAGCTCATCAAATTGCTGATGCTTTTTCGACTACATTCTTTTGGACGGGTAAGTATTTTATAAAGATAATAAAAAAATAGCGTCATGTAGGTTGACTCTGCACTTCCCAAGCAATCCTGTCATTAGTTTATAAATGATTATGTTCGGCCCGAGTTAGTCTCTGCAAACTGGCTACAAATATGCATAATAAAAAAAAATGGGTCAAATCAACATTTATAATTAATACATACTCCACAGTCCCCATTAATTTGATAACGCTAACGATTGTTTCTTCGCTGCCCTGGCAACATTGCTAGGCCACACCAATCAAACACGTCATAAGCACTAGCCACGATACTATAACATCCCTGCCAGCGATGCTGTCAGATGTAAAGCAGCGTTCGGCGTATGAAAGTCGCCGTTGCATCGCATCGTCCCGACCGACCGCGTTTCGTTCATAAATATTTCTGCTACTGGCGCCCCACTGTTTTTACTCGATGCTGTTCAGAAGAGGGCTATCTATCTGATTAATGACATTTCTCTAACGGACAGTCTTGGATCCTTCAAAAAATGGCGTCAAGTAGGTTGACTCTGCACCTGATCGCACGCAACTGGTGAAGGCTGAGAGCAGAGGCGGATCGCGAGGCGAAAACATTTCTCTACCGTTCTAAGTTATAAAGACAAATTGTACGGGGAAATCTTGGATGTGTGGAATATGTACTAACAAAGAACTTCTGAAACGTCAAAAAAAAAACGAAGTATACGCAATTTTTATCTTCTCGTGCTTTTGATGCTAGTTCTTCCGCCACTGGACCGATTTTTTAAATATTTTTCTTCTTTGGCATAGTATCAACCTTGTGTGAAAATTTCGTTTAAATCCGAACAGTATTTCGTGATGTACGTGTGATATATCTAAAAAATATCTCATTTTGGAAATTTTTCGCGATTACAATACTCTGATCACTAGTCAAAATTGCCTCAAAAATGGTCTGAATTAACAAAAATGCCTGAAAAGACTGCAATCGCCTAGATCCGGCATCAATACGGAGGAAGGCCAAGAGGAGCAAATTTCCTCGGCATAATAGTATAATGGAAACACAAACTGCATTCAGTTGTTTTTTAATATCCAAATATAATTAAAATTACACTAAAGGAATATAACTTTCAGTTACATTTATTTTTTACATATCACTAGATACTGCAAAGGTAAAAAAAGGAAAGTATTCTGTAGAAAACAAATCTTATTGTGCCATTGATGAAATAAATACAAATTACAGGAAAGGAAAAATAGTGTGTAACCTTTTTTTTATTGGCAGAAACATAGAAGCAAGATTCCGATACAAATACAAAAATTGACGGTTTCTAAATGTTTCTTGCTTCTGCTAAATTTTTCAGCTCAATGCACAAAAATTTTTTTTTTCGTATGAGTATACATGATGAATTTTCACTCAAAGCTAAGCAGGTAAACATTGATTTAATTCCTTACCAATAAATACATTGATGTCGTTTCACCGAATTAGATCAATAACACTGGAATAAAATTTAGTAGAATTATCCGCCGGTCCAAATAAGCCTGCCAGAAGCCTACTTTGATAATCCGCTTATACGCAATCCTTTATCCAAATGCCGGCTGAACCCTCTTGGCAACAACGACTTTCCAAAATGTCAAGAGGTCAATTTCTACCACTGACGCTTTACCCAAATATATCTCGTAAAGAACTAATTACACTGTTGTGAGTGACATTTTATACTAATGCTTCTAGCGTCCTGACGAGTGCGCTGTAAAGACCACCATTCACCACTCAACTTGATGTCACTCCATTGTTCAGGTGCGATATTTCTAGAGAAACAGCGAACATTTTGGAGTGATCGATATCTGACCACTTCGTGGTATGATGGAAGGACCGGGAATGGAGAGCTTCACGCGGCGGTCATGATGTCGAGCCACAGTGTCATCGTATTCGCTATCTAAACGTCGTACCCATAGCAACCGCCCAGCAGCGAGGCGTCAACGTAAGATATGTCACTTAGTCGAACCAATGTCGGCTTTTCGATTATATTTGGGTAAGACGCCAATGGTTCTGACACGCTGTCATCCCGCAAAATGATCGAACAAAATATCGGATCACTGGTGTTGTCACAGATTCGAGACTGTAGGGGCCGCAGTGCTGGATACCGAAACGGCAAAACAACATACACGACAGGTTACTTTTTGCAGCAAAATGAGAGTCCAGTTTCGTTTGACTTATATCAGTTAATCCAAATGTAATCAGCTAAGATCGTCACATAATTTCGTCGTCGGCCTTATCAGTCTCTCCTTCTACTGTTAATGCCTTGCATTGACAGGTCTAGGTCGTGGAGGATGTTGACCGCGTTGCTGGTGTTGCTGCCTGTGAACCAATAAATATTATTATGATAAAATAAAAAAAAAATTAAAAAGATTCTGTGCAAAAAGTCAGTGAAAAATGCCGTTAAATCTAAATCCTAAAATATATATTGAGACACCTTTTATGGCACCACCTTGCTTAATCTAAGGTGGACCTTATCCCACAAATTTCTGTTGCACTGCTATTATTTGTAACCTGTAAGTGAAGCTCAAATGTGAAAAAGATAAACTGTGTTGAGCTTCAAGTTGCACATAACCTGAAAATACAGGGAAATAGATTTTCAGTCAAGTTCTGAAGGTCTAAAGAGGTTTGTGAAGAAATATCATGGAATGTTTTTTGTTTAAAACTGTTTTTTCATTAAAACAAATGTAACTGAAAAAAAAACATGTTTAAACCACTGTTAATACATGTTAAAAACAGTAAATAAAAATTATAACACTATATAATCTAGCAACGCTAATGAAGTTCCTTGAAAGTGTTATTACTATTTTTGATCCAGCTCTATCACAGCACATCTCTAATTTAAAAGCGGTCGTCGGGGAAGTACCGTTTGCCTTTGTGTAATTTTTTGCGTTGCGATCTCCAGCAGTTACATGTACGAACTCGTAGCGTGGTGGTGTGTTTTGTTTTTGTGCATTAAAGATCAGCAAAAAAAGAAAGGCAATGACAGGGAGGAGAAAGGATCCCGTGTGGAAATATTTTAAGGAGACTGATGCCAAAGCTGGCTCGAAAATAAATAAAAGAGCAAAATGTTTAATCTGCAATATGGATATAGTGCCACTGGTGGCTAGAATGTGCAAGCATAATCAAAATGTAAACAACTTAAACAAGGAAGTTTGTTAGAAAAACAAAATATTCATATACGTAAGTTTTGCATATATGAACATAGTAGGCCGCGCGGATCGAACGTCAATACTGAATCTTAACCTCACTCTTTAGTAAACTTAAATTCAAAGTTTCACAACAATACGTGCAGTGTTCTCACTACGGTAAATTTTTAAGTGTCACCAAGTCATTAGAAAAATGGAACTCAACCGAGAACATTTTCGCGCCATAATAGTGAAAACTATTTATTCTATGTACATTTTCGATGATTTTATATTTTAAAAATATGGATTTAAGGATTTTTTTTAAAATAAGATGGGTTGTATACTTTTATAGAAATATATTAAGTAACTTATTTAATGTTATTATACAAGTAAATACATAGTCATATTATATGATTATTCTACTGCTTGTAGTGTACTAGTATTAAGAGTTCAATGCAGTTTATTAACTTCACGCGTTCGTTAAGAAACAGATTTTTTCCACTAGTATTACTTCCCTAGTTTCATGTTTGATTAATTAACAAAAAATAGAGTGTATTTTTTAGTACCTGTGTTTTAACCTATGGCCATTTTAGTTTCGTTTTGCAAAACAAAATCAATTTTAAAGCTTGAATACACAAACGACAAAAAAACAGTGTTTAAAAAAATATAAAAAAAAACTTGAATTCATAAACGACAAAAAAAACAGTGTTCAAAACAGTTCAAAACAAATTGGTTTAAAACACCTTCATTGTTTTAAACAGTGCTTAAAACACGTGTGTTTTTGATTAAAACATATCCCTGCTATTGACGAGTATCCATCACGATAGAAAGCAGCTGATTATCTACTAATATTCCAAAATTCTCCATATTGACAAGTGACACATAACTCTGACGGATCCATCAACGCCAGATTGAGCCGTGTTTTGATTTAGTTTGTTGTACTCTCATTTTGTATTTGCTAACAATTCTTTCATTTAGAAAAGTTCATTTTTGTATACAAAAAACTGCTACAATCAAGTTTTACTAGATTTTACACCCGATTCATTATTGCCAACATTATAGACTAATACAAAGACCTCACTTACTAATCAGCTGTTCACCTCAGTAGACGTCAAAACATTTAATAAAAAAACAACCCTAAAATTATTATCTACACATCTAGTTGCCAAGAAATGACAGTGTCGAGTCCAGAATAATTATGGTAACTAGGAGGCGCTCTCATCGCGCACACAGTATACAGGGTGTCCGCAAAATTGGGGTTTTCCTTTTCAGAAACAACTACCCTTGAAATAACAAAGGTAATGTGTAGTGAAACGAGGACGACCAAGTAAAAAAAATAAAAGAAAAAGTACTCACTCTCCAGTTGACGAGAAGGGCTAAGTACGTCTCTGCCCGAAATCATACCGCTCCAACAGAAAATGAAATCAGCTGATGCGCTACCGAGCAGACGCAGAAACCACATTGATTGTCTTACACTTAATGGCACATCTTCTAACAAGGAAGGCAAAATGTTGCGTAAAAAGTATAGGTATTGCATCCCGTCCAATCGATTTGGGAGAATAAATGGTCCAATGAGCATACCGTTCACCATGCCAGCCCAAACATTCACCGAAAATGTTTGTTGAAAATGTGCCTGACGGACAGCGTGCGGATTTTCTACTGACCAAACATGAGTGTTGCGAAAGTTATTCGTCTGTCACCAACATGTACTTCAAAAAGTCCGAATTATTGTCATGTTGATGCAACAACCACTCACAAAACCGCACTCTTGCTGAAAAATCGTCAGGTTGAAGGGCTTGTACACGTTGGACGTGAAACGGATACAGCCCCTCTTCACGCAGCGTTTGCCACACTTTAGTTTTTGATACTTGCACTTCTCTAGCCACGTCTCTAGTGCTTGTTGAGGGATTCTCGTCTACGCGATTACCTCTACACACGTGACCGTAACCGTCGGTTGAAGGTTGCATACTGACCTGACACACTGACCCCGACCCAGTTCTGTCGTCGGGTTGAGCCAGTGACCTTGTACCACTCGGTGATGTCGCGGCTACAGGACGGTATTCAGATATTTTTGATGTTGCAGAGCCCTTTATCTCGGTTCCCTTAAGATATTGGTGTATATGGTACTAAGAACAATTGCTTATGTTTTCAAGATCTACACGTCGTGTAAAGGAAAACCCCAACTTTGCGGACACCCTGTATAAGCCAACTTGTTTTTGGTATTTCAGTTAAGAGTAGAAATTCTATACAAACCTGCTGTATCCATTATCCTGGTAATACGTCTGCTGCGTCCTAGGCGGGGGTCCGGCCGCCTGCATCACCTGCTCCTTAACCACATGGTGAGGTTGTTCCTTATGCTGCCCCATTAGTCCATTATCCACGACGCCGTTGTTGCCTATCGGCTGCATGGATTGATGGTTCGCAACGGTGGGCGCTGGGCCGGTGCCCATGGGCGGTTGCTGTGGGACGCCAGCTGGAGCGACAAAGTGGGGCGGTAAAGGAGCGGCAGCTGCCGCCGGCGGGGCCCCAGGGCCGCCGGAGAAGTTTTGGTTCGTGAAGGTCTGAGAGGGGATCTGTTCGGGAATCGGGTCGATTTCTGATTCCTGAAAATTACAGAAGGAAACACATGTTTATAAAGAAAAAAAATCATACTCGTACAGGGCGACCCAGATGTAACCAATCCCTCTTTATGGAAGTACAGTGTGAGTCTTCATAAAGTGCACATATCAAAATCAGGGAAACTACACTCTATTTCATCGCCGGATAAATCATCAAAAAAACATGAATTTGATTTTTTATGAATATATGAATATTTTAAAATTTTTAGTAGCAGCTTCTATCCATATTGAAATAACTCGTTACAACTTTTAAACTAAATGTCCTATCATATTGGAATACATTTTGTAGTGATTGCTGGTAAAAGGACGTACCTGAAAAGTGAAGAATTCCAGGGAAAGTAATGACAACCATTTAGAATAAAGAAAATTTTGATGAAAATCTGTTTTTTTTTTCATCATTTTTACAATAATTTCAAATTTTCTATAAATATCGTCCCTTGTACCCTACCTTTTTTTATTTGTAAGTTATTCTACATGTTATCAGCTTTATAAAACTAATAATTGCACGTTTATTACTCAAATGTAACAGTTTCTATGAGTGTTTATAAAAAAGCCCATGCGCATCGTCTTGCTAGGCACCATTGTTTATGATGTAGATACCTTTTTTTGGTGATTCAATGTAGAGTCGCGCGAGCTGAAGTACGAGTGGGGAGTCGGGCCCAGTTGAAAAACAATTGAATGTTGGGCAGTTAGGCAGCTATTTGTGTTTCTCCTGCCAACTTTATCAGTTTCGTTTGCTACATATCACACTTTCGCTTTTTGGTCGCGATGCCACGTATCCGGCACACATTGCCGATATCCATTATTATTATGGAATGTACCGAGGGAGAGCTAGAGCTGCTTGCACAGCTTATCTAGCTGCATTTACAAATCGACGCCCTGTTCCATCAGCCCGTAACTTCCAAGAAGTACATAGAAGACTGGCTAACACTGGACTTGGTTTGCCTCGAGATCGCCGCGAACCAGGTGTTATTATTCATGTTGCTATCGAAGCAGCCATTTTGGACGATTTGTTTGCTGACCCGACTACTAGTACGAGACGTTTGGCGTTACGTCATGGCGTATCCCAGAAATCGGTTTGGCGCATCTTGAGGAAAGCAGGGTTGCATCCATACCATTATCAAAGGGTGCAGCACTTGCATGAAGATGTGGATTGACGTCCAAGGTGCGTTATGTCTACATGGATTTTAATAAAAACAAGAGACAATCCTGAATTCCCGAAAACAATTCTGTGGACAGATGAATCTCAATTCACGAGAGACGGCATCGTGAACTGTCGTAATTTACATAAGTGGTACCCAAAAGATGAAAACCCTAGGCTGAAAAGGGCTTCAACATTTCAAGTGAAATTTTCTGTAAATGTGTGGGCCGCATTGATTGACAACTTTTTGATTGGTCCAATAATACTCCCGAGGACATTAAACGGAGAGAGATTTCTGGAGCTGTTGCGGACTGAACTGCCCATGCTGTTGGAAGAAGTGCCGCTGCAAACCCGTCGAAGAATGATGCTTCAAATGGATGGATGTCCTGCCCATTACTCGCTGATTGTCAGGTCTTTTCTTAATGAAAATTATCCAGGTCGCTGGATCGGTCGACAAGGACCTGTTGGGTGGCCGGCACGTTCCGCAGATCTCACACCTCTCGACTATTTTTTTATGGGGGACAATGAAACAAAGGGTGTACAGCAGTTCCATAAACAGCGAAGCGGAACTTGAAGAAAGAGTTTTGCGTGTTGCAAACGAAATCAAAAATGATCCCGAGATGATTCGTAGGGCAACTCATCAAATTTCACTTCGCGCTACAATGTGTTTGCAGCAACGGGGTGGCCATTTTGAACATTTGATGCATTAAGCCAAAATGATTATCCTATAGACAAGTCTATTTGATTTTATTTATTAAAGATAATGAATGATTCATGTAGGTTAATACTGTTGTTTTATTCCTACTCTGGCGTTGAACTGAGTTCACTGCTTTTTGAAACGCTGATTTAAAAACTTGTATCTAAGTAATAAACTTGCAATTTTTCACCATTAGGAAGCTAATAACATGTAGAATAACTTAACATTTAAAAAAGGTAGGGTAAATAGGACAATTTTTATTGAAATTTAGCAATTGTTTTAAAAATCATTGAAAAAATAGTGAGTTTCAGCATTATTCCTCTTTATTTTAAATTTATAGCATTTTTTTAATTTCGTGGAAATTTTCACTTTACTGGTACGGCCTATTATTTGCAATCACTACAAAATTTATTCCAATATGATAGGACATTCAGTTTAAAAGTTGTAACGATTTATTTAAATAGGGTTAGCAGCTGACTCTAAAAATTTTAAAATATTCATAAAAAATCAATTATTGTTTTTAATTTTTTTTTGATAATTTTTCCGTCAATATTATAAGGTGTAGTTTCCTTGATTTTGCTATGTGCACTTTATGAAGACTCACACTGTATAGATTCCTGCTGGACGCCACTGTAAATCGGTTTAAGAAAAATCACGATTAAAGAGGGACAAAAAAACAAATATCATTGAGTTCCAGCCACCCAGAAGATGTGATCTATTCTTCTTTAGGAGCTCCACTACGAAAATACAAATTTATGCTGAACATATCTGTATATCAGTCTTTCTAGAAGCACTTCACATATATACTGCTGAAATCGCATCTCATAAATACAATATTCAATGAGTACAAAGGGTGTCCCAGAATAACATTAGTAGTAGATGTCTTATGGGGATTCGGTCTCAAAACTTCCAAAATCCGCCACCAGAGGCGCTGGCGTCGCGCGCCATTGACAGGTTGTTGGACGGAATCTGTAATCGAAATTCATGAGTTGGGGATTCCGCCGCTAGATGGCGCTGTCAAACCAAACGGAATCTGTGTGTCATTGGACACCTGTCATGCGTCATTGGGCATCTCACGCATAGATGGCGTTAAAACGTCATCTGTCATACGTCATTGGACACCTGTCATTGATGGGTTGGGCATCTCGCGCATAGATGGCGCCGATTTGTTTGGCGCTGTACAAACCTAACGGAATCTATGCGTCATTGGACAGCTGCCATTGATGGGTTGGGCATCTCGCGCATAGATGGCGCCGATGTCGCACCTGTCTGGTGTTGGCGTGGATTACGGGGGGCAACGTGTATACAGGGGTGCATCGAAAAATAGCGGATCGATGGACCGACGGTATATCGTTAAATCGTATATAGCAAGGCGTGACCTAAATAGCGTGGTGGGCTCCTCTGGTCGGTCGGTCGGTCGGTCAGAATGTCTCATAACCTGTATACGATGTACTGTTATTATTATACAGGATGATACCGTTCAAAATGAAAATAGTATAGACATTCTGACAATTATTTCGCAAACCAGAGGTATTTTCAATAAAACTACAATAATACGTTTAATATTTTATTGAAAATAGAAAAAACTACATAGGTAATATGATATTTGAAAACCAGTGGCGTAGACGTTCAACATTTCTCTGGGTACAGGAAAATTGTCCGTTGGTGTGGCATGGATTGGAATCAGCAACAAAGTTTCCAGTAGCACACGGTGTACCATCATACTTGCAAACATCAATAATGTTGGGAAAAACACCAAAAATGTGACATTTCTTGAGTAAAAAGTTTGCTTTCTGTTCTCCACGAACGTAGACATAGTCAGCCGCATATATCACCTTATTTTTAATTATTTCATTTAACTTGGAATATTTAACGTCGCCGGAAGAATATTTAAGCCCATGGAAATTCTTCTCCAAGTAAGCGACAGTTTTCTTGTCTTTAGTATTTAATGTAGAAAAAGGTTGCGGAGGTGTAAAGATGTAATGACTTTTCTTGAAACCAATTTCGATACATAGTTCTTTAGGTACGAATAATCCGTCAACTGTAAAGCCTTGAATGTCAACAAACGCGATCCTCATGATGTCTGATGCGGAACTGAGAGTCCTTCGTTGCTTACGAGATGGTTTTAATAACTTCGGTGAGGGGGAAGTACTCGATTAAGCAGTCATGTATAATGATGCAGTAGGCCTTGGTGTTGGTTGGAAAGCCAGTATCGGCTTCGATATCCAATCTAACATCAACAGTTGATGATTTCATGGTTTCCTCTTGTTTGGAACAGTCAATAACAAACAAAGCGCGATTTTTAAAAGCGGTATAATCTAAAAGACATCTCTTCAGAGGAGAAGAAGAAGTTGTATAGCTGGTTTGAAAGTCGCTATAGTTGAAATGAGCTTCAGTAAAGTGATTGTTTGCAAAGTCCAATTGCATACGTTCGTTGGGATAGTATTCACCATTTAAAGATACTCGAATACTAGCAGCATTCACGTGATCAAACAGGGTAGGGTCTGAGGTTGCGACGTCACGTTTACCGGTTTGGAAACATACTATAATGAAACGTGGTCTTTCGATTGCGGTGCTAGTTTTAACTGACCATATTTCTCTTCTCGCATCTGCGGTAATTGCAGGCAGTTCATTCAGATCCCATTTTCTAAATGGTATAAGTATCGGCTTATCAGTTTGAATAGCTTTCAAAAGTTGTTCTTTCACATCATCACTCGGGTAAATATGTTTGATTTTCAGTTCCATGCTTTCAATAGTTATTTTCGCTGTCGTCGTCGTTCCAGTTTTTTCCTTGATAATGATACAATCGTTATCGTTTCTAGCTCTCACAAATCTGAGAGTTTGTCTGCCACACGTAATCATAGGATAATCATTGAAAATGTTGAAAATATGTTTAAGCGGCATTAGCAAGCTAAAAGACTTGTTATGTGTTGACGCCATTATAGGTGTTGAAGGATAGTTCCATCCAGCTATAGCCATATGATTTGAGTCTTCCTCACTGTAACATACGTAAGCTCGGACAGTACTTACAATACCAGGATCACGTACTGTTTCAACTTCTCTAGCGGATTCACTGTAAGTGCAAGAGTCAAATAGGAAGGCACCAAAGTTTGGAGCTAAAGATACATCTCCTGCTCCTCCTCCTCCAGTTATTTCAACTTTTCCTTTGATAGATAGAAGGGAAGCGTTCATTGCAAAGAACGAATCTACTTGATTGATGCTAAATTCCACAACATCATTACAATTAAATGACTTGATGAACGGCGTATAAGATCTATACTCAGCCTTGCGAATAGATTCATCGAATGCTGGAGATCGATATAGATCAAACATCGGAGAAGTATGTGATGCTGCTGCTGCTGCCTCCTCAGTTTTTCTCTTTTTGTACATGATTCTTGTTGTTGTTGACATGATATCCAAGTGAGCGTAGAAACAGGATATTTGATGTAGTTAGTAGTAGATGTCGTCGCTTAGGTGCTTGGGGTAATACTGAAGTTGCCTTGGAAGCACCACTATGTCTTATAATCACTAATCCCATCTGCGCTTCGCTCTCAACTCCAACACAAGAGTACTAGTTTCACCTTGAAAGTTTACAGGACGACCGTCTTGATCTAAAGCCAACACTGTGATGTTGGTTATTTCTTGTTTCGGTATAACAGGTAGATATAGTAAATTTACAGGTGTTTCGACTATAGCGTATCCAGGATCGGCTGTCACAGCAAATTCGTAGATCGTGTGTGCAGGCGTGTCTCCGTCAAAGGCTCCCGACGTAATGTTAGCATCAAAGTGTATGGTTGATACTTTTATTATGTTTACAGGTAAATCAGAAGAATGCTTTTGACCAGGATTAAGAACTTTTTTCGAGAATCCCAATAGATGTCCAAGATTATTCGGTTCTGTAAAAACTATTTTATAATACTTGCTAAAGATTTCACATTGCAGTGTATTATTGTTAGGTTTTAGAGAAAAATAATCATCCGGAGGAGCAACTTCATTTTCAAGA